>OX381717.1:23082629-23755129 GCA_947462335.1 Harmothoe impar
AATCCTGCAGCTAGAAGGATATCGCTTTCCATAGGACATACCTTTAGTCTTGCACGACAGAGTTGGGACAAGGATGATGAAGTTTCTAAAGATACCTCTGTATGTAGCCCTGAAGGGACTAGTGCCTCTGGCAGTGCTAACACAGATGTGGTCGATTTAACTGATGAATGGCCTTACATATGCAAAAAGTGTTCACAAGTATTTTCAACAAAACGTTCAAGAGCAGAACATGTTGAAATTATGCATACAAAAGGTCTAAAATTGCCCTGCAAATTTTGCGAAAGGGAATTTTTTGATAGAGCAGATTTGTTAAACCATGAAATGGTTAAGCACTTAAGGGTGGCAGGGAAAAAGAATGTAGTGACCAAATCTCCAAAGACAAAAACAGTGGCAAACATTGTTCCAAAGGTTAAAAAAATTCTACCAAAAACATACAAATGTCTTCTATGCAAAGAGATATTTGCTACAACCACCAGCATTGGAGAACATTTTCAGCTGTGCCATCAAGGTACAATAACCTCCTTTAAATGTGCTGTATGTCAAGTAACTTTCAATAATTATCAATTATTGGTAGACCACATGCGTGTACACATCAACACAAAACGAGATGATGAAGCAAAAGTAAACAGGAAAGCAGAGCAAAGTGATTCAGCAAAAGTACATGAGAAAACAAAACATAGTGATGTAGCAAAAGTGCCTGAGAAAACAGAACAAAGTGATGCAGAAAAACCATATCAATGTTCGATGTGCAAGGTTAGCTTTAAACGACATGCCACTTTGCAGCGCCACCAGACCTTGCATCCTACATGTAAGACATGTGGGATGCCTTGTATGGATGATGACGCTCTTGCTAAGCACACTAAGTCTCGTCACTCTAACACACAGGTGCGCAACAAGGTTATAGGGGTGATACCCACTAACTGTGCAAAGTGTGGTAAGACATTCACAAATAGCCAGGAGCTAAAAGACCATACAGAACTGCAGTTATGTGAAGGCTTCCACAAATGTAGGTCCTGTGGAATGTGCTTTCTATCTATTACAAAGTTAGCTCAACATTCCAAAGTCCATGTTAAGAAAAACTTTACATAATAGGAGAAAATCTATTCGATGAAGACGGTATTCACGTTATTTATGTGAATGCTACTCTACTGAGCGTTATAGTATTATCTAGCATCTCCCCAGGCTATCCATCTGCGACAGATATACGAGTATTTTGACCCAGTGTAGAATTGGTCAGGGACTGGTCAAGGCCAATATGTCTAGTGCAGTCCATGACAATCACAATAGAGGAGCCAGATATGAGCAGATGCCAGCTCTCGACAAATAACATGTGCATTTATTGATGTAACAGTTCTCTTAAATATCATATTTTACTGGTACCAAAGATTCCAAATTGTTTGTTTTAGGGTGTTCTCTATGGACGTATTGCACATGTTATTCAAGATGACGGTAGTTTATAAGATATATAAAGATCGTCCAAAGGCAAATTGGCAATGCCTTAAGGTATCTGAGCTTTGCCCTAATGACTATGGAAAGGATATGTTGATTCAACTGTTAAGGTGTCCTGAGTGTATGAATAAACTACTGCTACCATGAGCGGGCTGTCTGGATATGGACTCCAAAATCATATTACTGATGTTATAGCGCACAATATAAGGTGATGACCTGGATAGAAATACACTTATTTGACATCAACGGTTTCAGAATAGAGCTGTATCATTTTCTAGGAACTTCGGTATTTATCATAAATATATAATTTGAAGAGAATATAAATGCAGTCCTACATATCATAAGGTCAAAGCAAGACAAGTGTCTCTAAATTCCCGTGTATAAACACGCAGGTTATTTGTGAACCAAACCTCCAGTAACGGTTATAGATATATATATTAAAGGTTTTTGGAAGTTGCTGCGGTTCTATGGTGACAATCTCTACTCCCCATCTTGTGGGTAGTATCCAAGATGCAGGTAATTCGCTATGTTCATTATGACACTGAACGTACAAAAAAATGTATACTGCTTAACCACAGCAGGACAAGACTTCCTCTTGCTGTTGGGTAAATGTTGGCCAATTGTTGGCCAATTAACAGTTGAATACTAATCATATGTTCACCCACAACCGTGCAGCAGTATGTCTCTGAATTTGGAGTCACTGATATCTTTGTATGTTCAACTATCCCGAAGAGATCCTCATAACAAAAGCTTTAACAAAATGTGTAGCTGGATAAATAAACTTTTGAAATACTAAAATGTTAACATGGTGTTACTTTTGTCAGGTGGTAGGATACAAATAATCTAAGTCTAAGAGAGTTAATACAATATCCCTTGTAGACCCTGTCTACTGTATTCCACTTATTGAGATATCAAAATATCAAAATGCCGTAGCTAAGAGTTTATATCCCTATATATCCGTGATAATCGGGCATTTCTCAGCTCTCTCACTGCACAGATATTTAGGTACTTCCCCTCTCCCACAACTGAAGTCTCGATGTATCAATACTAAGCCATGATAAACATGACATGCATACCAATGCTACATATATATGACGTCTTTGTTAGGTGTGGTAGATCGTACTTGTTTTATATGAATGGATAAGTGGAAACCGTATTTGAAAGGCTATGTGTGGAAGCACCCAGTTTCGGCACTGCAAATAGGAAGCACCTCAGATAACACTGCATTGGAATGGATTTCTGGCAGAGGCCATTTGTCCAGTTAGTTCAGAATAAATTGCATTGAAATACCAACCCGCCTATCTATTCTGTGTGAAAAACATAACTTTTCTACATGTTCTAAAACTATAAATAGGCTGATCACCTTGCTGAGTCTTGTGGTTTTAAGACATATGGACAAGACTGACCAAGCCATTTATGACATTAAACCCAGGACTACACCTTGTTACCGACCTTTGAACCATTACAGAAATCCCACTTACTACCTGGTATTATAACATACCTATATGATCACTCTACATGGACGGCAGAAGGTCCAAGAGACAGGTTGTAGAATCTGTCAAATCCAGGTCAATTGAAAATACCAGGTTTAAAGCACATACACTATACTGGTGTGTGTCTGTGTCCTGTAGATGCCCCGTACATGGGTCCATGCTAATATGTGTCTGTGTAGTCACCTAGGCCACCTCACTCGCATTTCGGGCTTTTAAAGTAAATTCTTTCGGCAGAGGGAGGAAATGCTGCCCAGCTAACAAAAGAATGTTATTTTACGCTATTAACGTTATAGTAAGGAGCATTAGAAAAACATTATATAACGTTATAAAATGTTGTATAACGTTTTTTTTTCACTGGGGGAGCTGGGTGACAAAACTTCTCAAGGGGTAGGGAGGAAAAAGCATGGAAAATCCCAATTTTGGGCCATCAAATAAAGGTATATAAATTAAAAGTGTCTTATTTAAACATACGAGGGTGAAGCTTGAACGGCGGTTTATACATAAGAGTTTACAGTAATGCTCCCTTAGTCCAGCGGGGTATGCCCTCCTCCCTTCCACTCCTAACCCAAGACCTCCACCTGTCTGCCGCACAGTAAATCCCCACACGCACGATTTTGTATGCATAGGGGGCACTGACCAATCGCAGCGCGCGTACGTCCCAGCGTGCCCAATGAGTATCAGGGGCCGTCCCTGCCAACGAAATTGTGCGCGTCATAAAGGGACATAAAGACTTACGCGTGTCTGGATCAGCCATCTAAATATTTCTATTACGGCAATACAACACATGTAAACTGTTAAATTCTGCTAGATGAATCGTGATATAAGTAACATCATTCATGGATGTCTCATTAAAAATGTCTAATAAGCTTTATTTTGCAGTAAATAGAAAAGTAGATGACGTGTCCAAGCTGGCCTCTTGCCGTGTCTTGGTTGTTGCTTTACGAGGGTCATGCGAGTGCCACTGATTGTTATCTATGCCTAAAATACTTACTATTTCCCAGCCTATTGGCCCAATTAAGATTAAATTCCGATTAGATATCGTTTACACTGTACTAGACTGAAGCAATCTCGCCAACATTCCGACTTTTAAGTGAATATAAAGAGAAAATCCCCCCGAAAATGTCCCACATGCTCTCTCGTTGTTAGGACTCTGGCTCGCGTAGATACGCTATATGTGACGTCACAGCTAAAGTCAGGTGATACATTGAGGCATTCTCATTGGCCGATACAGATGCGCGTCACATTTATTGACGCGCGTAAGTTCTCTTGAAACGCGTAATTTGGTTGGCAGGAACAGCCCCTGATAAATGAGTGCCAACGTCACAATTGTACCCGGCAGACTGTCATTCCCCGTAGTAACGCGAAGCAGCATGTAGGGATTTGCTGCAGTTTGCTCTGGAGACTACCCCTCCCCCCCACCATCAAGGGCCCAGTACTAGTCGTGGTGTCCAGTAGTAGTAGCATCCCCCACTCTGCAGACCTGGCTACTGACTGCTGGGATGCAGGGGTTAACAGCCGCAGTGGCCGCAGCCTCCAGGCACCCCCGGCAGCAGGAAGGCTGCAGCCCCTCACAGAGCGGCAGTGTCAGGGGCTCATGGTGGCTGTACTGGCTGCAAACTGCCAACAACCTCTGGGGCTAAGCCTTGAGGCTCCATTCTGTACTGGAGTATATCTAACCCCTGTATAGATTAAGGTGACTGTCTCTGTCTTGTCATACATATTCTTGTTCATAGATACACTATTCTAGTTGTACATGTACTTGTAGGAGATATTACATGTACATAAAAACGTCTTTTGTAGTCTGCATGATGATATTCTGACAGTTTCTCTTTTGTATATTTTAGGTGACTGCAGCTGTGAAAGACACCTATTGACCTAGGAAGGTGCTCCTTAGAGATGCCAGTTCCATCTAGTGTCAGCAACAGCCATCAGTGAACAGCGAAATATACAACTAAGACATTACCGCTGATCCTTCGGGAAAGGTGTCACTTACGGTGCGCACAGATGAGGACATTTCATATTGACAGAGTTTATAACTCGAGAACTTCAGGTTCATCAGAGAGATGTGTCTCAGATTTGAACCCAGGAAGCTACAACCGATGGTAGGATTTTTAAATTTGTAAGACAAAATGTCTGTGTGTTTGGTTATTTACTTCATGTGTTGTCCTTATACTTACTGAAGAGAAATTAAGTAAGTATGTCTTTCCAAGATCAAACAGGTTCAGGTCAGGGTTTGGCATTTAAGTGTGCTTTATGTGATGAGCGCTTTGCAGCTCGGTCAGACTTAGCCAATCACATGCCGGATCATGCAAGTGAGACGATGCACCGATGTGAGGTGTGTGACAAGCGATACGCAAGTGTTAACTCACTGAAGCAGCACAAGACCATACACACTATAAATGTACACAAATGTACTATATGTGGCAAGAGCTACCACAGTCAGAAAGGTCTGGAGACTCATATGTTGAGACAACACCAGGAAAGATCGGAAAATAATGCATTACAGAAGAATTTTAATTCTGACAAGCAAATCTACCAGTCCAAACATATCCAGAAAAATACCAATGAGCAAATCAACCATTCCAAACAAGTCCAGCAAAATATCAGTGTAAATGTTTTGCAAGGAAATGCTGTTTTTAGTAACAGCATGAACTGTGATATAAAAATTCCAAAACCTTCCCTGTATATCACTCAAAGTGTGCCTACACCTAACACTCCTGTAGAACAGATGGTTTATTCTACTGTTCCCACGCCAGACATGCAAACTGTTCACTTCACAAATCCATCAAGCGTGGTACAGATGGCACCTCAGGACAGTACAATGTTTGCTGCAGGCTTCACTCAGACTCCTGGCTCCTTCCTGCAGCTGCTGCACAGCCCTGACCTATATTACGATGACTCAGCAGATCTGGGACCGGGCAGCAGGGTTCATACAAACAATGACTCCGCAGATCTGGGACCGGGCAGCAGGGTTCATACAAACAATGACTCCGCAGATCTGGGACCAGGCAGCAGGGTTCATACAAACAATGACTCCGCAGATCTGGGACCAGGCAGCAGGGTTCATACAAACAATGACTCAGCAGATCTGGGACCAGGCAGCAGGGTTCATACAAACAATGACTCAGCAGATCTGGGACCGGGCAGCAGGGTTCATACAAACAATGACTCAGCAGATCTGGGACCGGGCAGTAGGGTTCATACAAACAATGACTCAGCAGATCTGGGACCGGGCATTGAGGTTCATACAAACCGTGAATCTGCTGTTTCAAGCATTAACCCAGACAGCAGTGAGAGCCCTCATTGTTGTAGTGTTTGTGGTAAAGGATTCAGTCAGAATCACAGACTGTCAGAACACATGATGCTGCACACAGGGGAGAGGCCCTACAAGTGTAACGTGTGTGGGAAGGGGTTTATACGTAACTACACCTTGTCACAACATGTGATGCGGCACACGGGCAACACGCCCTACAAGTGTAGCGTGTGTGGGAAGGGCTACACCTCTCAGTACAAGATGGCCGCCCACACACGGCAGCAGCACACCGAGGAGAGGCCCTTCAGGTGTGACCTGTGTGGGAAGGGCTTCTCTCTGAATTACACAATGCTGAAGCACATGAAGACTCACAGAAAACAGTAAGCAATCAGTGGGAGTTATGTTACAGATGTATCCCAAGTAGGTCGCCGTATGTGTTTTATAAGCTAAGGACTGAATGATTGTCTGAGCCCCGGGAGGGGGGGGGCACTCAATTGTATTTTGACAGAGGTGTGCGGCTGGCCCTCTGACAACCCTTACCCTTGGTGAGTTTTTTTGTGAAAAGTGACCATTGGTTAGGGGG
The DNA here is from genome assembly GCA_947462335.1 of Harmothoe impar. NCBI lineage: Eukaryota > Metazoa > Annelida > Polychaeta > Phyllodocida > Polynoidae > Harmothoe > Harmothoe impar. The sequence continues at coordinate 23,089,408 of OX381717.1, forward strand.
ATATTTGTGAAAAGTGACCCTTGCTGAGGGGAATTTCGGTGATGAGTGACCCATGCTAAGGGGGATTTTGGTGAAAAAAGGACCCTTGGTGAGGTGGATTTCGCTCAAAAATTACCCACCCCTGTATACAAAATATTCTAAGTGCCCCCCCCCCGCCCCCGGGGGCTGAGTTAAAGACAAAGGCAATCACCCATGCCCGTGGGTCAATGAAAAAATATGAACAGTGAACCATGCAGATAATATGTCACTCAAACCATTGAAATTGAATTGAAACCAGACTAGGCTGTGGATTGGGGCTACATATATTCACTGCCATATTCGTTTGTCTGTGGTTAGATTAAATTAGACACTCAGATAAAATGGGTGCGGTTTAGAAGGAAGGGAGATGGTAATAGACACTGATACCAATGTATACCAATGCTAGTAACCCCCAGATTCTGCCTCAAGCTAGTGCACTGTCATCAGCATAACAATGACATGATGATTTGTTAAATCTATTATTGAACCAGGGCACCTCAGTGCCAGGTTCTTATACGACAGGTATTTTTGCAAATTTTGGTGAAAAAATGACTTGTCTTTAATGTGTTATTTTCCTGTGAAAAATCTGCAAATAAAATATTTAAATCCTGCAGCATACAAATCTTGATCAATGCCAATCCATACCATCAAATATTGAAACAAAAATAGCAATATTTCATATAGAAAATTGAGATTGGAAAAAAGGCACCTAAACTGCAGAAAAACAACTTCTTGAGCTCAATGTTAAAGTATGGGGTTTCAAGAAAACTACAGACCTTCATGAAGTGTCCCTTTACATGAAATCCTCTTTATTCTAATGTAAAATCAGGGTGAGACGCTTTTTGAGACGCTCTGAGGCCTCTACCTTCAGTAACCTTCATGAAAATGAAGGTAATTGACTTAGGGTTCCGGTAAGTCTAAGGGAGATGCCCACACACCATTTTTTTACTCATTTTAGAAGCTAGCCAGCGTGAACACCACCCACTGCGCATGCGCAGACAGGAGGTGGACAAAACACACAGCCATTGTACCACAGTACACAGAGGGAAGAATCACACAAAAAGACAAAGGACTCTCGGGCGTTCGGACTCTCGGTCGGGCGTTCGGACGCTCGGTCGGGCGTTCGGACTCTCGGTCGGGCGTCCAGACTCTCGGTCGGGCGTCCGGACTCTCGGTCGGGCGTCCGGACTCACGGTCGGGCGTCCGGACTCTTGGTCGGGCTGCAGGGCGCTGAGGCCCTGTCACTGCTGACGCTCCCACCTGCTTGCCCGCACCTACCCCCCAAAATCAACTGCAATGCATGCTGCCCGGTGGCCGACCGACACGGCGAAACAGAAACAAAGATGCTGTCGCAGTTTACGCTCAGACCGACTCGTTTTTTGGCCGAGACATAAAGCAGCGTGTATGGGCTGGCGAGCGACGACGCCCACAGCCACCTGCTTGCCCCCAACCACCTACTTTCCCCCAACCACCTGCTTGCCAACAGCCACCTGCTTGCAGTCACCTGCTCGCCTGAAATGAGATAACCTACATGTGTGACACATGACTTCAATGTAGTTTTTGACGAGGACCCTGTTTCTGCTGTCAGAAAATGAGAAATAACGTATTGTACTCAAATAAGATCACTCATTCGACTTTTTAAAAATTTATTATCATTAATTTTTTTTTTTTTTTTTATTCTTCTGATTTTTTTAAAAACTTATTTTTTTACATTTAAATAAGGCATGTGACCTATCAAAGTGGGTCAGCGTTTCCTGGAGATTATGATTCTGCTGTCAGAAATGAGAAATAATGTATTGTAGTAAAATTAGGTACTTGATCATTGGGAATCAGCACTGTGTATGTGGGAGGGAGGGGGGTTTGTAAGCACTCAATCTCGGTGATTCAACATCAAAACTCACACATATTACACTCACACATATTATCGGGGGGGGGGGACTTCGGGTTGGTTTATCAATAAAAAAAAAATGCCCTGGTTCACATGTGATATCAATCACATATACCATTCATTTTTGCTTTTGTAAATGTTGTTTTCCTTTTGTAAATGTTACAATGTTCATGTTGTAATTCTTTTAGTTGTGTATACCATTTTATTTGTGGAAAAGGAGCTGTAGTGGTTCAATCCTTATTTTGTGGTTTAACTTTTGTAATTGATTTCTGCCTAGATATAAGGTGTTGTAGTCCCTTGTCTGTTGCCTTCTAAGTTGTTGATATATATTAGTGATGTAACTGTAAATTAAGTGTTATGTTGAACCTCTTTGTGTATGCATATAGTGTATTGCAATTTGTTTGACTGTTGGAAGATGCTGATTTGTTGACTTCATTGTAATAAAGGAGGGGTTCATTGGTATGTTTAAATATGGTATTGTAAATTGTCATTAGTACATGTATGTTTAAATGTGGTGTTGTAAATTTTCAAAGCACCATGTGATGAAGAGGAGATATTCACTTGGATTTTGATTATAATTATGATTAAATGAATTCAAAGATAAATAGTATATTTTCTTACAAATTAGTCATTACATTTTGATGTGAATATCTCCATGTCACATATTTAGGTAGACATTTGAAGTTATCATTTAGTAATAAAAACACTATCATCAAATTATTTGAACTGAGTCTTAATCTATTAGTTTAATATGATATACTCTGTGCTCAGAGCATCCCTGGCAACTTTAATTTCTTTTTCTGTAGACCAGCTTTGACATCAAGTTTAGAGCCCATTTTCTTACATTTTATCAATGTTTTATATTCAGAAGAAAATTATACTTTTAAAATTCATATCTTACAACTCTTTCCTTATAATGAAGTGAGTGCATGCTTTGACCCAATGTGTGCTTATGATGGATAGCAATTCCTTTAGATGTGTATGTATAAATTTTGTTTATATTTGATTTTTTTGATTCATGGGAAAGCTGCATTGTGATAAGTGATACTGGTATGGTAAAACAGTGACTTTAGGTTCAAGGTTATACTTCATTTTAGGATGATGAGAAAGAGAGACCTTCACAGCCTTTTCCTCTACTTTCAGGTGATACACTGAAGCTAAGAAGGCTAATGATGACATGCATGCTGATACTTTTCATGGTCATCTTGTAATACAAAAGTGATAGCGTGAGACAGATGAAAGTAATCATATTCATATCTATATACTTCTCAGTAAAAGCATAAATATGTTAGGTATAGTCACTGGAACTAACAGCATCATATACAGGAAGGTCCAGAAAGTGATTATAAACATAACTTTTGTACTGAACAACAGCAGAAGTAAACCACCAACCATGTCTTTACGAACTGATGGTAAAGGTGAAATTGATTTGACAGTTGATTTGACTGAGGGAGAGCCTGACGACAATGATGTAACATACAGAAACTACGGAGCAGCCTGTAATGAGCCTTATGCTAGCATAGCACAAACCTTGACGGTTGATAAGGTGGAATACATCCGATTGTGTCAATTACTCACATGTTCTATATGTATGGAAGAATTCAACAGGAAAGATGATCTCTATAGCCATCACACAGTGAGGATTTACCCTTCAAGTGTGCTTTGTGTGAAAAGTGCTATGCATCCCGTGAACAACTGTCTGAGCATATGCATGTCCATGCTAGTGCTAAATACCACACATGTGATGTTTGTGATGAGAGGTTTACAAGGTTAAATGGCCTCAGGAAGCATAAAATGATGCATAACAAAGTTGTACCTGAATGTAGCACATGTGGTAAGATATATCACAGTAAAAGGGGCTTGGATTGTCATGCAATTGTACATAATCAGAACAGTACAACAGTCTGTGAGAATGCTAGTGACTCCGGTCCCGATGGCATTGTGACACCCACAGCAGAGGTCATCTATGAATGTACAGTTTGTGGGGAGGAGTACACAGACAGAACCGATCTCAGGAATCATATGACGGAGCACCATCAAAATCCTGGACAGAATGGTGTATTTTTGAATGAGACAAATGCAGGTCTGACTAGAAATAGACAACAACAAGAAATTGATATTATCAGAACAAATGAAGTGATTGATCTTACTGATGGAGTCCCAGATGGTTTAATTGACCACGGTCAAGGTTCTACAAGACAGAGATATGTTGAGAACCGTAATACTGCACTTCTGATAGAGCCTTGTGAAAATACTAATCAGACCAGCAACATATCTCATGTAAATTACCAGCCATTTACTGTATCTGTATCATCCAGAATGAGCAGAGATGACACATATCCTGGTGCAGGTAATCTATATGGAAAGATCTCAAATATAGTACAGCAGCTGCCTAATCCATCCATGCTTGTGCACAAAAATGGTCCCCCTGAAAATAATGAACTCAGTGATGTAATAGATCTAACTGATGAGTCTCAGTGTAAGCTTCAGGAGTATGGTTCGGACAAAATGGATTGTGATGAGTCAATGAATGATGGAGTGGGCTCTGAATATAAGAGTCAATTTTCTGGCATGCAGACTGGTTTGCAAGAACTTCCTCCTAAATGCAGTGTTTGTGGAAAAACATTTGTTTCAAGGCGTTCTTTGTCTGAACACATGATGATGCATACGGATGAAAGCCCCCACCGCTGTGGGGTGTGTGGTAAGGGCTTCACACGGGCCCCCAAACTGTCAGAACACATGATGCTGCACACAGGGGAGAGGCCCTACAAGTGTAACGTGTGTGGGAAGGGGTTTATACGCAGGTTCAGGCTCACCGAGCACATGACGACCCACACTGGTAACATGCCCTTTAAATGTGCTGAGTGCGGAAAGGGGTTCACAACAAATTACAGGTTGATAGAACATGCATCGATACACACAGGAGAGAAACCTCACAAGTGTTCAATATGTGGCAAGGCCTTCAGGTTAAAGCAGGTGCTTCAAGAGCATGTATTAGGGCACTCCGGAGCCAGACCATTTAAATGTACAATATGTTCTAAAAGTTTTCGACGGAAGTCAGAAATGAAGAAACATGAGATGCTACACGGTGACTAAATGACACATCATTATGAAGTTCAATTCTGTTGGAATTGATAAGCCCAAGCTGAATCCATGTTCATTGAACTCTTGAAAAAGACTCTTCTAAAAGTAAACACGGAAAATGTGTTACCATATGTTATACATACATGTCTGTAAATATACTTCATCTTGTTATGGATTGCAGTTACTTTGGAGCAAGAGGGAAAGTAACTCTCTAATCTTACAATATGGAGACCAAATATTAGGCCCACCATTGGTACAGCACATAATAATGTCATAGAAAAGAACATCTTTAAACGTTTTCAAGTTTGCATGAAGTCTGCCTGGCTATATGTTTGAGCTTTTGCAAAGTTTCCATGGTTTCCTCATACTCAGCAGGGCTGTTCTGCCATCTGAGCCCATGAATGACTATGGCTTGTTGAGTTGTCAAAGATTGAACGTGTGATTTACATCACAAATGACTCAGGGTTAGGGTTATTATTAATGAATGGTATATGTGATTGATATCACATGTGAACCAGGGCATTTTTTTATTGATAAACCTAGCTACCCAAATCCCCCCCCGATGTGTGAGTGTAATATGTGTGAGTGTAATATGTGTGAGTGTAATGTGTGTGAGTGTAATATGTGTGAGTGTAATATGTGGGAGTGTAATATGTGGGAGTGTAATATGTGTGAGTGTAATATGTGTGAGTGTAATATGTGTGAGTTTTGATGTTGAATCACCGAGATTGAGTGCTTACAACCCCCCCCCCACATACACCCACAGTGCCGATTCCCAATGATTAGGTACCTAATTTTAGTAGAATACGTTATTTCTCATTTCTGACAGCAGAATCATAATCTCCAGGAAACACTGACCCACTTTGATAGGTCACATGCCTTATTTAATCAAATTCCAGGTGAGCAGCTTGGTGTGGGCAAGCAGTTGGGTGTGGGCAAGCAGTTGGGTGTGGGCAAGCAGGTGGCTGTGGGTGTCAGCGCCCTGCAGCACGTAACCGCCATTTTACGTCTCAGCCGAAGAGCGAGCCAGTCGGAGCGTAAACGGCAACAGCAGCTCTGTTTCTGTTTGCCTGTGTTGGTCGGCCGCGAGGCAGCGTGTGTCAACCCAACCCTACCAGAGACATTTACTACAGTTTCTTCCATAATAATCATTCATTGGTCTCTGCTACTTAACAGGTCACCACAAGCCTCACACATTCCGCATTGTCAGTACGAAGTCGAATGAATGATCTGTTTTATCTGTCCACACATTAAAATAATTCAAGATACTTGAAGAGAATTATCAAAAAAAGGTCTTACAAAAAGTGTCTCACCTAGTATTACAAGATACCCCCCATTGACTTAGCACTGGAGTTGTGTGGACCGTAATGGAGACAAAAATCGAATCTAGTACTTTATAGTTTAATTTTTCTCTCCAACTTTTTGGTCAGATTTTGTGACATTTATTAGATTCAATATTCAGAATGGTTGCAACACAATATTTGTAATATTTCTTGGTATAGCATGTAGATGAATGTCCCATCTTTCAATATTCACCCTTTTTTTGTATATTGGCTGAGGATTTCCTACTTAAAATTGGATGTGAAATTGAACTTTCACTAGTGTAGGGGCTAGGGTTATACGGGTTTGTTATATGACGAGTGCTGTTGGATGCTGTGTTGCGAGCTCAGTCCGAACCCTTCAGTCCGACGGTAGGTGGCGACACCTACCCCGGGCTTGGGGTATGGACAGAGGTCGCTATGGGCTTCCGGTCTGCGTGTGCGCGCGCAGGCTGGCTGCCTATATATACCCAGCATCTGACGGTACTCGTCGGTTACTCTGAGCCACGCTGGTGAGGAGACCCCGTGATCATTACGGCTGATTAGCCTACTGACCCGTTCCGAACTCTATAGGGAGTTCGCACACATAGATACTGCTTGTCTAGGTTTTCTGAATAAACCCGATTTGCAACCTGTAACACTTGATCCGAACTGTGTCGACTTTGTTCTTTAATTGATACTCTACCAATATCATAGAGAAACAAAGTATCGTTTATTACACTGGTGCCGTGACCAGTTCTGAGTGAAACGCAGGTTAGCCTGTGCAGTAGCACAGACCTCCTGCTCTGGACAGAGCAGCGAGGTCTCCCGATGAGGCGCCAGCCTTATCACCGGAGGGGTTAGATGCCGCCAATGAGGCAGATACCCCCAGGAGTGCGAATGTTCCATCCGGAGCAAGCGCGTTTATGGGATACAGAGGTCCCGAAGTAATGAATCGCTCATTAGAAGAAATGAGCCTGTCAATGTTCAACATTGGTGGGTCAAGATCAGCCGCTCCGAATCCACGGAGGGCTACCATCTTGGAGGAGCGTCGTTTCGACGACATGAGAGAGGCCAGGGTACAGGAGCGTGTGCAAATGGCTCAAATGGAGTTGTTGTCCATTCAGAAACAGTCGAATGAATGGAAAAACAGTCTGATTGCATTGGAGGGTGCAGTCACACATAGAGCTTCCAAAATCAAGGAGAAAGATGCAAGGCTTTCAACTTTGTTAGAGGAAAACGAAAAGCTGGTGCAATCCCTTAGCAGGGTCCGCTTGGAGTTCGATCAGAGACAGGCTGATCTACAGGGAGTCCGTTCCGAATTTGCCCAGGCAAACACGGAGCTGAACCAGATTTGTGCGGCCCGAGATGCCGTCATCCATGAAGCAGAAGGGGCCCGATCAGAACTTGTTCGGGACACGGAAGACTTACAGGAGGTTCGCCGAAGCCTAGTGTCAGAATGCGACATTCTGAAGGCAAAAAGAAGTGCTTTACAGCAGTTTTTGTCAGAGACTCGGGAGAGTATGCAGGACAGCAGTACCTCATATGCTTCCGCTGATAGTGACAGTCCGAAAGGTCCTCATAACATGAGTTTTACGGACACCCCGAATCTTCCTATGGGACGTGGGATGACTGTAGAAGGTGCCTTGTCTACTTCAACGCCAGGACGACCACTACAGGTGGGCCGGGCAAGAGGTAGAGGTAGGGCGAGTGATTACTCACCAAGGGTGGGTATCAGTGGTATCCGTCCAATTCCGAAGCAGGTCTTTTCAGCTCCGACAGGTGTAAACCCGGCGGGTAGGGGAAGGTCGTTATCGGAGTTGGTGCGGAGTCCACATTCTCAGTTGAAACTGGATGAGCAGCAACTGGATTCGGAACGCTTGAAGAAAGCAGCCGAACAAGAGAAGGCGGCCAAGACCGACTTAACTCCCTCGAGTTTGTCGCAATGGCGAGAGTGCCAAGCAAACATACTGTTCCATGAACAGAAGAACTTGGAATTGGAAAGGCGAGATGTGTATCGCAAACAGCAGGCTGCTCTTGAGCAGCAGCAGAAACGCATGAAGGAAAATGCAGCCCTCGCTGAAGAATTAGTGGAGCAGGAGGCGGCGGTTTTGAGAGCTCGGCAAGAAGGGCTCCGAGCGGCCGGTGAAGCTGCGAAAGCTAAATTGGCGGAGGCACAGCAAGAGGAGGAGGCTGATAGACAGGCCAAGGAACTGGAAAAGGAAAAAGCGGCGCATCAGCGATTGCTTGCTCTGGCCCAGCAGTGTCAGTATATGACTGACCAGGAGAAAAATTGGTGGTTCGCTCAAGGTGTGGACCCCACTAAGGATTTAGTGTCGTATGGTACCTACCAGACCTATCTGGAGAGGCAGAATAACGTGCCTACCAGAGGCGCTACTCCGGGGACGACTCCGGGCGCAAAGAGTCCTAGGAGGGCTCCGAGAAGAACAATCCTGAGTTCAGAATTGCAAGAGTTGTACGATACAAACCCAGCAATTGCTGGGATCGGATTGCACAATGTGGGTACAGAAAAGGACGCCTCGGCTTCTATTTCTAAATGCCTGGCGATAACCTCTAAAATTAGGGGGTCATCCAACGCTGCTAGACCCCGGGGAGGTATCTCGGCTCCAAGTATACCCGGAGGTGTGGTCATGATTTGGAGGGATATGGGTCATTTTTCAGCCCCTTGGGAGGGGAGAGGTGTACACCTATATGGGTACATTTTTTCAGAATCACCTGTTTTATGGTATTCAGTAGGTGCATAGATGATATTCAAGGCAGAGGAATTAACTGAGCCCCTCCCCCACATCTTTTGCATAGGATAATCTTACATTCAATGCTATTCATTCTACTGTTGCCTACACACTCAGAAAAGTCAGCGTCATTGTCGCTAAAACCACTCTCATATAAAAGTAAGGCAGTGTCTGACTTTCATATGAGAGTGGTTTTAGCGACAATGACACTGAATTTTTTGAGTGTGTAGATAGAGGTACCTACTGCCTCTACCTAAGCATACATGGACATAAGATAATGATATGAGTTGTTATAAAATGCACCAATATGGATACACCTTTTAAGATTTTTACGCCGACATGGGTCGATTTTTAAGAAATCAGCATACTCCTATATGGGTCAGATGTCCAGGCCCATGACCACACATCCGGGTAAAAATAATTTAAGATACCTCCCTGGGTGCTAGACGTATTGCTAGCGAGCCTTTTCCCTACTGGCAGAAAAACTCTTGGGAAGATTGGTTGGGAGCCACCGTTGAGGATATCAACCTCAGTGGGTGGGATCAACAAGATGCAATTCCGTACGTCTGTAAGGGATTGCGCATGGGAGATGGCCTGATGGCCGTGGAGCAGTGGAAAGATGAATGCGGACCTCGCGGCACTTTCAAACAGCTGGTAGAGATCGGAACTATCCTATACGGAGACTCCGCTCGGATTGATCCGATGGTCGCTTTTAAGAAGCGAGTGCAAGGCAAGAACGAGGCCCCGAGGGTTTTCGGACTTGCACTGATGAGACTCCTGAAGAAGGTACATCCAGCTTCAGGAATCCATGATGCCTTATTCTCTAAGGAATTGTTCTCTCAGTTCGTCGCTGGACTGAGAGATCCAGAAATACAACAAGTAGTGTATGATACGTGGAGAGCAGATACGTCATTAGATGACCTTTTTAAGGCCATCGACATACATGCTCTCAAGAAGTCACTGTTGGGGGACCGGATGCCTACCCGGGCCTCGGCCATTATAGAATGTTCCCCGGAGCAGTCTGATGGTTCGGGCAGTGAGGAAGAGGGGGCGATAGCTTCTGCAGCTCAGTTTAAAAGGAATGGGAATTCCTCTAAACCGCCGTGGAAGAATAGGAAGCCGGAAGGGGGTGGAAACCCTCCTCCGAAGAAGGAATCATCGGATCCAAAAGCTCCGATAATGGACGCAGCGTTTTTCACAGCGCTGTTTGAGAAGATGACGACTTCCATTCAGGGGGCTACACAGCCTAACCGTAGGAAGATCAATCGGCAGACCGCCAAGTGCTATAGGTGCCTGGAGATCGGTCACTTTGCTGCGGAGTGTACGGCTCCGACTCCGAAAGTTCCCGGTAAGGAGGGAAACTAGAGGGGGTAGTCCGAGAAGGCGAGCGGACGACCCCTGTATATGAAGTACGCCAACATATCAGAGAGGTAGAGCCTAGTGAAATTCCGAAGGCGGGAAGGGAATCAGGGGTGGCTTCGAGCTTGAGGGGCTCGGATGCCGGCCTGGTTAACATTCCAGTCCAACAGTTGCCCGGCAATGAGGCAGGGAGGCCCATTACGGATAGGAACGAGGAAGTTGCGGCTGTCACAGACACCGTGTGGGTAGGGAGTACCCAGCTTTCCCCGGATCATCCATGTTTCGACCATTTGAAGAAACATGGCCTTGATTTGGCTGCTCCGAAGGATTTTAAACGCTTCACTGTAAACCCGTCTCCGCTGGGGGGGAGGCGGTGGTATGTGTCTGTTACTATGGCCGGTAGAGCGGGCGAATTTTTAGTAGATATGGGAGCTAGCCACTCCTTTATCTCCTCTAACTTCTATGCTCTTATGCCGGATAGTCGTGATAACTTCAAAACGAAGGTAAACGCCTGTTCGGCCGATGGGTCAAGTATGCAGACGTATGGGCGCGCGTTCATACCGCTCCGAATTGGGGGGAAGGAGTATGTGGCTTCTCCCACCATTGGGGATATTGCAGACGACGGTATACTGGGATTGGATTTTTCGGCGTTGTATGACGCGGTCCTGAATCCTGGTACAGGGGTACTCCTGATAGAGCACCCGTACCGTGCGGTAGAGCAATGTGTGCTCCGACAAGTGTCGACAGTGGCAACGGTGGTCCAAACTGTAAAGATTCCTCCCGGACAGACGTGTGACGTGCTGGTCCGAAGCAAGGGGCTTAGGAGAGAGGAAGAAGCAGTTGTGGAGCCGGATGTGGCCATGTTGGGTAGCATCGGTTTGACAGGCATGGACACCCTCGTGGGTGATGGTGCTTGGACCGTAGTGCCGGTTTCTAACCCCGGGTTGGAACCGAAGTATCTAAGGAAAGATACAATACTGGGGAAGGTGTTCACCAGTGAGGCAGTGATGCCTGCTGGACAGGTGAGCATGAAGGGTGACCCTTCTCCGACCGCTCTGAGTGCGGGACTCGAGAAAATGATCTCCGAAACGGATTTGACGGATCGGAGGGATCTCGACTCCCTAAGGAGGCTGGTAGTGAAGTATCAGGATGCATGGCAGGTGGAGGGGGAGCCTTTGGGCCGAACCGACAAAGTGTTGCATTCTATCAATACGGGTGATGCACAGCCGTTCAAGATGCCTTACCGACGCTTGCCTTTGGGTAAGAAAGCAGTGGTTGAGGAACAAGTGAAGACCATGTTGGAACAGAAGGTGATTGTGCCTAGCACTAGCCCCTGGTCCAGCCCGGTCCAGATGGTTACTAAGAAGGACGGGTCTATCCGATTTTGTATCAACTATAGGCGCCTGAATGGGGTAACCAAGAAAAATGCATATCCTCTCCCCCGGATTGATGAGACTCTGGACTCTTTGGGTGGGAACCAATGGTTCTGCACCCTTGATTTGCAGTCCGGATATTGGCAGATCGGGATGAAGGAGGAGGATAAAGAGAAAACGGCTTTTACAAGTCACATTGGACTGTATCAGTTTGAGCTGATGCCCTTCGGGTTGTGCAACGCCCCGGCCACTTTTAAGGCTATGATGGAAACTCTTCTGAGTGATCTGTTGTGGCGCAAGTGCTTGGTATACTTGGATGATGTCATTGTCTTCGGCAAGACTTTTGAAGAGTGTGCGTTGAACCTCGGAGAGGTGTTGGAGCGAATTCGGTCCGATGGCTTGACATTAAAGCCGAAGAAATGTGAACTTTTTCGGAAGTCCATGGTCTATTTGGGCCGGATCATCTCCACCGAGGGTGTGCAGGCTGATCCGGCTAAATTGGAGACTGTGGAGACTTGGGAAGTTCCAAAGGGACCAAAGGATGTCAGATCCTTTTTAGGGTTCTGTTCCTATTACAGGGACTTCATCCCCGGATTCTCTAGGGTGTCTCAGCCATTGCAACGGTTGAGCCATTGGACTCCGGGGAGGAAAAAAGAACCCTTCCCATGGGGGATGGAACAGAATGAAGCCTTCAAAGAGATTAAGGCGTTGTTCCGAACCACCCCGGTGCTGAGATACCCTACGGAGAAGGGGCATTTCATCCTTGACACTGATGCGAGCAATGAGAGCATCGGGGCCGCATTGTCCCAAATCCAGGACGGAGTAGAGGTCCCGCTGGCGTTCGCTAGTAACAGTATGAACAAGGCACAGAGAAATTATTGTACTACCAAGCGAGAGCTGCTCGCAGTAGTGGTGTACACGAAGAAGTTTCGGCACTTCTTATATGGAGGGAATTTCACACTCCGTACCGATCATTCGGCCTTGAGGTGGCTCCTTAATTTTAAGGACGCGGAGGGAATGATTGGTCGGTGGTTGAATCACCTCAGCGAGTTCGGACTGGAGAACTCTCATATCCAGCACCGAGCGGGCACGAAGCATATTAATGCTGACTGTCTGAGTAGACGTCCGGTACGCCGTTGTGTGCGTCCGGAGTGTGGGGATTGTGGTGCTCACAATGCTGTGGTAGCGAGTGTGCGTTTGCCTTATGATGGGTTGTTGCAAAACCTGTTGGATTGGTCCACCGACACTATAAGGACGTACCAGATGGCCGATCCTACCATAGCACGACTGAGGGAGCTTGTCCCTACTGGGGTCTGTCCAGTGAGACCCGAAATATCACTGGAAAACCGTGAAATGCGACGTTTCCTGGCTCAGTTCCACGAACTAGAGGTCCGGGACTCGTTGTTGTGCAGGTGGAAGACTTGTCCCGGGAAGCGGAGGGTGTTACAAATGGTGATCCCTGCTGCTATGAGGAAAGACATCCTGTACTACTGCCACGGCCATTCCACTAGTGGGCATTTCGGAAAGAAACGCTCGTTGGAACGGCTGAGTAGGAGATATTACTGGCCCGGCATGTGAGGCGACCTTTTAAGGTGGATCGAGACCTGTCCGGCCTGTTGTTTAGGCAAACCTGGTCCTGGACTAGGGAAATTGCCACTGCAACAAGAGCTATTCGGGGTGAGATTTGCTCGAATAGCCGTGGACATTATCAGTGGAGTTAAACCCACTCCAAAAGGTAATACGTGTATGATGGTGGTCTCGGACTACTATACGAAATACACCCGAGTGTACCCACTCGAGGATCACACTGCTGCTACTTGTGCGGAAGCATTGGTAAAGGGGTGGATCCTCCATCTGGGGGCTCCCTTGATGTTACATAGCGATCAAGGGAGAGAATTTGAGTCCAAACTATGGGCAGCTATGTGCCATCAGTTGGCTATATGCAAAACTCGGACCAATCCGTACCGACCACAGTCCGACGGGCAGGTGGAGCGGTTCAATCGGACCTTGATCCAGGTTTTAAAGCCATTAGTGAACTCCCATATGGATGATTGGGGTGATCAGTGCGAATTTGTGGTTCATGCGTATAATAATACGGTCCACACTTCGACAAATTGCACTCCGAACCTCCTGGTGTTCGGAGAGGACTTGATCATGCCGGCGGATTTAGTATTCGGGGTGGTAGGGATCAGTCCGGAAGCACCATGTACGGTGCTGTTTGTAGAATCTCTACGGGAGAGGTTCAAATTTGCCTACGAAACAGTTAGGGCTCATTTGCTCAAAGCTGCGAATTGGCAGAAGGTGGGTTACGACACCGGATTGAAGTTGCGACGATTCGTAGTGGGGGATAGAGTGATCCGCCTACATGAACCGCTCTGCAACGTCAAGCTGGCGAATAACTGGGATGGACCACACACCGTGGTTAAATGTATCAGTCAAACGACTGTGTTGATTCAGTCCGAAGCAGGACGCATCCGGACGAGCCATGTGGCTCGGTTGCGTGCTTGGGCTGGAAGGGAGCTCACCCCGGAAACGGAGGTGGAAAAGGGAAATTCGGAGGCTAAATTTGTACCTTTGGAAGGGGTGTCAGCGGATCCCCCTAAAAGAGTGGTACGAAAGAAGCTCCGGAAGACCGTGAAAAAGAAAGTCTCGGCAGGCGAAGGAAGAAGGGCACGGAAAACTAAAATCAAGGCTGGAGTTTTAGTTAAGAACGAGTGTCCTTCGGCCAGGTTACGAGAGGCGGACGGTAAACCCGTTCGGCGAAGCCCAAGGCTGGTGGCTAGAGGGGCTGTAACCTAGCTTGTTTACACAACGAGTGTGGTGTCCTGTGTTGTCCTATATGTTATATGTATGTTACCGACAGGGGCGCTCAGAGTCAAGAGGAAAAGAATGTAAGAGTGTTCCCCGAGGGTGGTGGACGGATAATCCGGTGGGGTAATCTTCGATTTCCCATAAATATCCACTAATACTCCTGATGAGCTCTTTATTCGAAGTATATTTTGACTTTTGTGAGCCGCCTACGTAGCAGTGTGATCCCTCGAGCCCGAGCTGCGGGCGGGAAAGGTCGTGACCTGATTAAACAGTAATTGGGTCACACCGGGTAACGGGATCGCGTCCAATCACGCGAGACGCTGCGCATGCGCTTTGTTTTAAAAACAAAAGCGAGGGAACCGCCATATTGATTTTGGGCTCGCCCCAGTCAATAGCGGTGTTGGTCGGCAGCGGGGAAGTTGGTGATTTGGACGGTTAGAAGAGGAGAAAAGTCAGTAAAAGAGTTGTAAGCAGTGAGTACTCTTTCCTGGTTCGTCTGAGACAAAGAGGGAGGCAGGGAACTAGTGGTTTCCCCGTCAAACTCCCGTCGAAAGACACTGTCGTAGTGAGGATGGCCGAGCAACAGCTCCGTCACTCCGAACTCACCGGACACTCCGAGGTGGCATCCGCCACCGAGGAGGCTATGGATGCTCAGAGCCCAAGTGGTGATGAGTTGAGCCAGACGCTGGCGGAACTACGTGTAGATCCGGCCGTGTCCCCGATCCGAAAGTCCCCGTCGCCCGACGGCAGCGAGGACTCCGGAGTGCTGCGAGGACTCGCCTACACCCAAGTAGCGCCGGATCCCTCCGAGACGACTGTGCATCCCTCCAGGATGTGCAGTCTCAGTATATCACCAAACCTCCAGAAGACGGTTGCTCGTAAACTGTCTATGGGGAGTGGGAGTGATTCCGACACTTCACGTCCGAGGACGCGAGGTGGGAAGGGTGCTACCCGAGATCGGTCCAAGTCGGCCGATACTAAGGCTAGTACCAAGGCTACCAAACACACTGGTGTTGGGAAGAAGCCACCGGGAAAGGACGAGCCTAAAAAGCCCGATCCGAAGAAGGAAAGTACTGCGAGTACAAAGAAGTCGGGTTCTAAGGCTGCCACTGCAACGGCATCCAAGGATCCGAAGACGGTTGATCCCAAGGCTCCTACGACGAAGGTGCCGAAGGGTCAGAAGAAAGCTGATCCGAAGCCCGGTGCTAAGGACCAGCCGAGGAAGGGGCAGACTCCCGACAGCACTCAAGCTGTCAAGACTCCGGGCCCCAATAAGTCCAATCTCCCGATCCCTAGCAAGGTGAAGGGTAGTGGGAAGGCAGTTGGAACCTCAGCTACTCCGACCCCAGCCATCGACGTGTTGTCCTTCTCGCGAGGGTTGGACAACAGCTCAGCAGTAGCTGCTACAGCCGCTGCGATGGCTGGTAATACGGGACATGGGGGAGGTCGTCCAAAAACGGCAGTTCCTCCCAAGGAACCTCGGACCGAGGAGACTATGGATACTTCATCCGCAGCCCATACGGTCCAGGTAGTGCAGGATGTGCTGTCTAACATCACATTCAACCTCCCGACTCCCCTGGAGCCGCGAAAGGAGGTACCCGTTCGGGTGGAGTTACCTCCTCCGAGAGAGGTACCCGTCCGAGTGGATACTCCTCCACAGCCTACCGAGCCTACTCTGGAACCATCCAACCTGGATATTTCGGAGGAAGCCGGAAAGCTGGACCAAGCTGCAGGCGGTGGTCCATCTGGATCGGGGGTGCACATCCTCGCTCCATACCAGCATGATGCATGGGATAAGGAGGACGCCGATGTCCCACCCCTGCTCCGAGGTGCCATCATCGATCAGATGAGCCAAACAGAGGTCAGATCCTTCGAACTGATCCAAATGCGAACCTTCCGGGGGCTGGACAGTTTGTCTGCCAAGTTCCCGGCCTGGTTCCCGGATCGCTTAACTGCGGCCATGGAAGATCTCAGCAAAAAGTCGGCTACAGCTCGCTTAGTTGCTGAGACCGAGGGACGTCCCGAACTTATCGCGGCCTTGGAATACGAACTGCAAACTGCAGCGGAATTCCAGACCGTGCATAACAGGAGGGAGAAGAAGAGACGTCTGACGCCAGCAATGAAGCTGGCTCGGAGTATGGAACAGAAGACTAAAGAGTCCATTCTGGATGCTACTCTGGAGGAGGAAATTATCCAACAGACCTCGGCCGCGGCTAGGAGTGCAGACACTAGTCGCCAGGAGAAGGCCAATCGTAGGCACCTATACCTACGAGAGACCATCAAAGTAACCTCTCTGAAGGCGGGTCGATCCGAAGAGGAGGTGGAAGGGGTTCTGAAGGGATTGGATGAAAATACAATCCCGGACGACGAGCTTCAGATTCTGGTCCGGACGGCACTCCGAGCCAATGCCGCAAGTGGGTTTAAGTACTTTAAACCAATGTGTGTGAACGACTGCGTCAAGGATAAGCGGTCCTCACACCATCCGGAGGAGGTGGGTCCTGACGGTCTCTCCGATGACGAGGAGTGGATTAAGACTGATCCCCTCGATAAGTCGGTACAGCTGTACCACTTTGAGTTACTGGATAAGGTCCGAAATGGTAGTACTAAATACCATTCGCCTCTCCAGAAAGCTAAATTGGCATGGGCTATGGCTAGATGGCATACATTTAGCAAGTGCCCCTTTGAGCCTTGTCTGAATATCGATGAGACACTGGAGACGCCCCGAACTTGGCCTACCAAGGTCCGGTACGCAAGGCATATCACCCGCTATCATTTGCGTCATTACATGCGGTATGACTGCTTGAGTGTGGGTGCGAAAGGAAGCAAGGGTTGTCCGAATGGTGGCTGGTTCTACACTAGAGCCGATATCATCAGGCATCTTGCTAAGCAGCACGGCTTGGCTCTGGAGACCGCGGCGGAACGCATCCAGACCGCCCATACGGAAGTCTACTCCCATTTCGGGGTAGTAGGCAGAAATGATAACCTCGAGGTGGATTTTGGCACCAACGAGAAGGGAAAGGTCCGGGTCTTTTACAAGGTAAACCCGGAAGGCAACTACATCCGGATTCCGGAAGGTGAGCTCTTCGATGAATTAGAGGAGTACCAGAAACGTACCAGTACGAGAAAGGTGCGGCGCGCTCAGAAGAGACCTAGCGGGTCTTCGGAGCAGGCCGACCCTAAAAAGGCCAAAACGAAAGGAAAACGAAAGGAAATCCGTTATGGAGAAGGCGGATCCGGGCTATAAAGGGCCGGCATTCACTTCTCAGACGACGGACTGGAAGACGGGTCCCCAGGGCAGGCCACATCGGTCTGTTCCGGAGGATCCGAACTCCAGCACGATGGGGTCCTTCGCGGACGAGTTCCCCGAAAATGATATGGTTCCGGGTGAGGAGTCGCAGACTCTAACCCAGACCGGTAGGACGAAGGCTCCAGCAAAGAAAACGCCGAAGCCGACTCAGACCCCGGATCTCCCACCAGAGACTCCGGATGAGGGGCGCCTAGTCTTGCGACTAAGGAGGCCTCCTTCGTTCCCTCCCGCCGACTTCACTTCCTATGAAGCCGGACAGGAGGCCTTCGGTCAATGGCAGGACAACTTTCACCGGTTGCTTGCTGGCCTGAGTCAGGAGGTGGCGATGTTGTCCCTTAATACGGTACACCATCTCCATCAGAGGGAGGTCGCTACCCAGAAGGCAGCGGCTGCGGAGTCCGTACAGGAAGAGCGTGAGAACGCTCGGACTGAACGAAGTGCTGCTAAAACCGAAAGGAAGAAGCAAAAGTTGGCAGTTAAGAACGCCGAGGAGAAGCTGGACCACGAACGTCGTCGGTTCCGAGACTGCTTCGCGCATGAAATGCACGAGTGGGATGGAACTCGGGCTCAAATCGAGCTCTGGCTCCAGGAGCTGACTCTGGCGGAAGCTGCGTCGGACTCTGAGGAGGAGGAGGAGCCGGCTAAACCCGGTTCCAAAGACGAGTCGGACTCCGGATAGGATTATCCTATTCTAGGATCCGATTAGGAGAGGGGGGGGTATTCTAAGTATACCACCCCTACAAGCAAAACACCCTTAGAAAGGGTTTAGGAGTGTCCGGACAGAGGAACGCGGCAGGCTGGCTACGCAAGGATCCAGTCTGCCAGGTAATACTGACGGAGGAGGACAAGGAGATCCGGAAGGAAAGCTGAACTCGGGACTGGAGCACGATACCAACATGGATCCGATACGCGATGTTTTTTTTATATAAACTCTGGATATCAGGACCGAGTGCTCCTAGTTATAAGTCCGAAGATCGCCTGGAGGCAGGACTATTTTTTTATTCTATTATCACCTGAAGCTCCCGAGCATGAGCTATGAACTTTCTCGTTCCGGTGAGTAAGAGCTGAACGAAGTAGGTTCTGAAAGCCGGGCGGAATGAAACACCATCAACAGAAGATCCGGATCCTCGCGACAAGACCACGTATGATGTCTTTTTGTAATAATACTTTAATATGTCTTTAAAACCTTAAAAGAAGTGATATTGTTTATCACTTATAAGTATTATTCATTACGAGTGTAATTAGCTCGGGGTCCTGGAGGGACGAAATTTTTTTACTGTGATATTGTACTTTTTCAAGTGTTTGTATACTATATGTATAGGTTAACTCCATCTATCCTAGGGAATGGGGCGTAATTGTTATTACGGTCTATATATATAGAAATGCGTGTAATTAATACCTTTTTGTGTTCAACAGTATACGTCATATTGTTTGTAAGGTATAACTTTAATAAACCCCTAAGGTGGTATTTATAAGATAATGCCAGTCCGAAGTGTTTTCGGACTTTAACCTTAATTATTTTTTACCTCCCGGTTATTATCTGGTAGGGGGTAGTGTAGGGGCTAGGGTTATACGGGTTTGTTATATGACGAGTGCTGTTGGATGCTGTGTTGCGAGCTCAGTCCGAACCCTTCAGTCCGACGGTAGGTGGCGACACCTACCCCGGGCTTGGGGTATGGACAGAGGTCGCTATGGGCTTCCGGTCTGCGTGTGCGCGCGCAGGCTGGCTGCCTATATATACCCAGCATCTGACGGTACTCGTCGGTTACTCTGAGCCACGCTGGTGAGGAGACCCCGTGATCATTACGGCTGATTAGCCTACTGACCCGTTCCGAACTCTATAGGGAGTTCGCACACATAGATACTGCTTGTCTAGGTTTTCTGAATAAACCCGATTTGCAACCTGTAACACTTGATCCGAACTGTGTCGACTTTGTTCTTTAATTGATACTCTACCAATATCATAGAGAAACAAAGTATCGTTTATTACACTATCTTGATGCAACCCCTCATGAGGCGTTGCATAAGACTCTGGGTGGTAACCCTGAGTCAATAAACAATATAAGAGCAAGTTCTGTGACTCATTCTTCCCAAGAGAATACACCAAACAACACACCCATATATGCTGAACTGATAGACCAGATTTGGTATTAAATCTAAGACAATTCATAGATAAATTAGCTAGAGCGAATATTGATCTGGTCTTTCACCAATTACAGTAGAATGAGTATTATATTTTCAGCAAATGTAGATACTAAAATTGATAGGTTGCATCCGTGTTAAAAAAAACTGGCAGTGTGAACATAGGTAAAAAGTGCATGAATGCCCTGTTCACAATGTCTGTTTAGATGGATAACAATTCCATTAGATATCAATTATGATAAGTGACTGGTATGGAAATGGTTGCCTTTCATTATTATACATCACTCAGGATGATACGAAACAGAGACCTTGACAGTCTTTTCATCTACTTGCAGGTGTATACTGAAGCTAAGAGGGCTCACCACGACTTACATACTGATCGTGTTTCATGGACATCTTGTCATAACAACACAAATGTGTTAGTTTCACGAAAGATTGAAGGAAACTTATTCAGATTCCTATACTTCTCAGTACAAGTATAAGTATGCCGAATATCCAGTATAATTCACAAACAAAATCTGAATGTCATTTGATTTGGAAGAGATTTTGTAGTGAACAACAAACCATAAACCATGTCTGCAGGATCTGCAAAAACAAATGAAATTGACTTAACAATTGATTTGACAGATGGAGAGTCAAGTGAAAATGATGACACCGTGATAAATATTAAGGGTATACGTATCGGATTGTGTGAATTACTAAAATGCTCTATATGTAAAGCAGAATTTGCAAGCAAAGATGACCTCTGGAGCCACATGACTGTACACAGTGAGGATTTACCCTTCAAGTGTGCTTTGTGTGAAGAGTGCTATGCATCCCGAGAAGAACTGTCTGAGCATATGCCTGTCCATGCTAGTGCAAAATACCACACATGTGATATTTGTGATGATAAGTTTTCCACATTGTACGGCCTGAGAAAGCATAAGATGATTCATAATACAGTTGTACACATATGTAGTGTTTGTGGTGAGGTTTATCACAATGAGAAAGACCTGGCCACTCATGCAGCTGTGCACAAGCAGGTAAAATCTCATAGCAGTACCCTGGTGAGCAGTACCACAATTAGGACACCCAGTTTCATTGACCGTGATTCCTATTCTAATGATGCAGTGGCACCCACAGCAGAGGTGCTCTATGAGTGTATAGTTTGTGGGGAGGGGTACACAGACAAAGCTGATCTCACGGCTCATGTGACAGAGCACCATGAAGGTCTGGGACTGGGCAGTGTGTTACTGAATCAGACACACACTAATCAGTGTGGGAATGAACGGCAACAAGAAATGCACAATGTTCGTGTCACCCAAAGTGGTCAAGTGATTGATCTTACTGATGGCTTAATTGACCCTGGTGAAGGTTGCACAGGGCAAGCTGAAGTACAGAACCACAGTGCTGTACGTGTAATAGAGCCTTGTGAAGACACTTCTTCAGAAGATGACCTTGATCAGACCAGCAACTTATCTCATGTAAATTACCAGTCACTTTTAACCTCTGAATCAAGCTCTTCAGGAATGAGTGATGTGGATGGCAGATATGACAATGCCAATAATCTGGGTGGAAACAATCAGCATAAAGACCATTTACAGGAACCCACCAGACTTCCTAATCAAATGGATGATGAGGGTAGTTCCAGTGATGTAATAGACCTAACTGATGAAGTAGCAGCGCAGTCTAGGCTGCCGGAGTATGGTTTAGATGAAATGGATGATGAATTAATGAATCAAGGAATGGACTCTGAATACAGTATTCCGTCTAATGGCATGCAGACCGGTTCAAAAGAACCTCCTTACAAATGCAGCATGTGTGGAAAAACATATGTTTCAAGGCGTTCATTGTCTGTACATATGAGGTTGCATACAACTAAAAGTCTTCACAGATGTCGTGTTTGTGATAAAGGATTTCTACGGGAGTCGAATATGGCAAGACACATGATGCTTCACACAGAGGAGAGGCCCTTTAAGTGCAGCATGTGTGGGAAAGGCTTTATAAAGGATGCCGCACTAAGACGCCACATGTTGATACATTCAGAAAAGCTGCCTTTTGAATGTCCTGAGTGTGGGAAGGGCTTTATAGCAAATTACAAACTGACAGATCATATACGGATACACACTGGTGAAAAACCTTACCAATGCAGAATATGTGGCAAGGCTTTTCGACAAAAATGGTCGCTTAAGTCCCATGAACTTACACACACTGGTGCAAAACCATATAAATGTACTATATGTTCTAAGCGCTGCCTAAGAAAAGGAGATATGAAAAAACACGTAAAGCTTCATGATGCAGGCAGACTGTAGTTATGACTTTGTCAGCACTGATTAATTCTGACAATATACTAGTATACTTGTTGTTCCTGTTCTGTCTAAAATGTGAGCCTAGAAATAAACAGCAAAAAGAACCAGCTTCACCATAACTATGTTGCTTGTACATGACTAGATATAACCTCTTCTGAAGGATTCTAGGGGAAAATAACACCAGGAAAAATTAGTAACAACATTTTGATCATACAGTCTTGGTTTTGTTTATACTGATTTGTTATATATGTGTATGTTGACTTTTGTTAACAGCATGAGTTAATGGTCTTATGGAGCAGACTGTTGTCATTACTACTGCCATGGATATACATTATGCAACTGTGAATATCTATACTACTGATAAGCTTATGTAATAAAAGTGAAAAGGTTGAGAATTAAAACTTAAAATTTGACTGTTGCCTTACATTTGAATATATGACTATGGTTTAATAATGTGACAATAAACAGTATTAAACTCCATATTCTAGAATAAGTGTAATATATATATATATATATATATATATATATATATATATATATATATATATATATATATATATATATATATATATATATATAAACTGATTCACTGGATTACCCCTTATTCCCATATATGTGATGCTAGTTCCATAGTAATGTGAATGTCTTAATAAAAGTGTAGGATTTCATATAGGACCAGCCCAGTGGACATAGAACATTGAATCAACGTTGATAAATGGTTGTCAATGTTGATTCATTGTTAATTCAACGTTGACTCAATGTTGAACTGAATTTTCTGCCCACTGGGAGGGGGCATGTACTGCATGCAGTGCAAATATACATGTAACTTTGGCATAGGAATACCCTAGATCTCTAGAAACCCCTGGAAAATGACTCAGTGTAGTGTATTGTAGTGGTGAACAACTTTTCATTTGACAACTGTTCTTATGTGGAGTAGTAAGATTGCATGAGAAAGTTTGCCTTATATGACTTATTTTGAATGTGACAACTTTTCATAAGGTCGAAAATGTAGATCTGCCTCTTGTCCAACCGACCTGCTCTTCCCAGCAACACTACCCACCACCTAGCCACCTCAAGTTTTGAATTTGAATATTCCTAATTGATTGGAATAAATGGCAGTAAGTCTTTACATAAATCTAAATATACATATACCTATGTTTTTCAGTGTAACTGCATTGTGCTCCCAAGTGATTGTAATCTTGCTTGTGTCCAAGGTTTTTCCCATAGTTCAAGTACTTGCTTCCATACCTGATGCCATATTAAGACTCCCATAGAGTGCAATATTCAGAGGTTCTCTACCCATCAAGCTGTATGAACCAATGAAGGGTATGCTTTATGGTAGTTGCATGGCTGGTGAATCGGTGGTTGTTATCTCAATCTGCTCAGTTGGTCATGTATAATACATATTTGATGTAATGAGCACATGCATCCCTACTTTGACCAAGATTTAGGCTATAAATAGCTCATAATATATCAGCTTTTTGATCCAATTAAACTCTTACATACTAGAAATGTTTTTTATAATATTTGTTAAGCTCATTGTAGGCTAATTATGTCAAATGCAATGTAGGATGATCAAAGCTTTTCTATCTACTTGCAGGTGCTTCAGAACGGAATATCATTGATAACGACATGCGTGGAGAGCTTTTTCATGGACAACCTTTGGCTAGAATTGTAAATTTTAGTTTTACAACATTAGTTGACTTCATACACTACAGTAAAACATAGACATGATTCAAATCTCAGCTGTTTACTAAATATGTGATTGAGATTAAAGGGAGTTTGGAACTACAGGAGTAAACTAAAAACCATGTCTGTTGGAACTGCTTATGAGGCAATGAATGGAGGAATGATCTCTCAAGATGAGAGTCAATTTCTTGACATACAGACTGGTTTGAGACAATATCCTTACAAATGTATTGTATGTGGAAAAGGACTCATTTCACATCAATCCCTGTCTGAACACATGATGATGCATACGGATGAAAGTCCCCACCGCTGTGGGGTGTGTGGTAAGGGCTTCACACGGGCCCCCAAACTGTCAGAACACATGATGCTGCACACAGGGGAGAGGCCCTACAAGTGTAATGTGTGTGGGAAGGGGTTTATACGCAGGTTCAGGCTCACCGAGCACATGACGACCCACACTGGTAACATGCCCTTTGAATGCGCTGTTTGTGGCAAGGGTTACGCAGCAAAGTACCGCTTGGTGGAACATGCACGACACCACACACCAAAGGCAGCAAGACAGACTAGCAAAAAAAACACTTTACAACAGAATGTTGGCAACTGTGAACCGGAAACCATGTCTGTTGGAATAGCAGGAAGAAACAAGATTGATGTGATGATTGATTTGACTGAAGGAGAGGTGAGTGACACTGATGTGCCAGATGATGACTCATGGCAGGACTTTGAACAAGTTGATCAAGAACCTGAGGGCGCAGAGACCAGTAATAGCAGAACACAAACTGCAACAATCAATACTGGTTTACGTATTGGGTTGAGTGAATTGCTGAAATGTTCTTTGTGTAAAGCAGAATTCAGCTCCAAAGATGATCTCTATGACCACATGTTGGAACACAGTCAGGATATGCCCTTCAAATGTGCTTTATGTGAAGAGCGCTATGCATCCCCTGAGGAGTTGTCCAAGCATATGCCTGTCCATGCTAGTACCACATACCACACATGTGATGTTTGTGATGAGAAGTTTACAAGAAAAAGCGATCTCAGAAAACATAAAACAGAAGCTCATGCAGCTGCAAATACTCAGGGACAGCCTCAGAGCAGTACTGCAGTTGGACCACTGAGTGCTTCCTGCAGTCCTAATGACATGACCGCACCCACAGCAGAAGTCATCTATGAGTGTATAGTTTGTGGGGAGGGGTACACAGACAAAGCTGATCTCACGGCTCATGTGACGGAGCACCACGAAGGTCTGGGACTGGACAGTGTGTTACTGAATGAGATAAATGACGACCGAGACATTTCTAGAAATAAACCACAGGAACACATTCCGGGCATCGATGTGACGAGAACAAATGGTGAAGAACACCTTCTGACACCCAGTGTTACTACGGATCACATCATTGATCTGACTGACGAGGTACCTGACGGCTCAGATGACCTTGGTGAAGGTTGTACAAACCAGAGTGCTGTGCAACACAACAGCACCGTGCATGTTATAGAACCTTGTGAAAGTACCTCAGAAGATGAAGAAGACTTAAATCAGACCAGCAACACATCTCGTGTCAATTACCAGCAACTCAATATATCTGACACTAGCTCCTCAGGCATGAGTGATTTCTCTGAAGATTTCATGAATGAGGCTCCTCCTACAGAAAAGCCCCCTACACCAACCCCCATTAAAAGGGGATCCCCCAACAATATCGCCCTTAACAGTAGCTTATCAGACATGAGTGATCTCCCTGAAGGAAGTGTCACACATCCTAAAGAAAGTAATGCATCTGAAAACATTCACAATACAAGTGCTGATGTGTCTGTGCTTATTGACGGTGGGCGTGATAACGGAGTCGGTTTCCCTCAGGGTGACTTAGGTGATGTAATAGACCTGACTGATGACCCACCCTTTACCGTGCAGGAGTTGACTGACCCCCGTGATGAAGTAATGCTTCAAGGCATGCATGCTGAATACCAGAGTCAGGTTGCAAGACTAGCCATGAATATGCATCCTCAGAAATGCCCACAGAAATGCAGCGTTTGTGGCAAAGAGTGTGCGTCGCTGCGCTCTTTGTCTGAACACATGGTGCTGCACACCCATGACAGCCCGTACCGGTGCACGTACTGCAGGAAGGTGTTCACCAGGAAGCAGAAGTTGGTGTCCCACCTCATGCTGCACACAGGGGAGAGGCCTTATAGCTGCACCATGTGTGGGAAAGGCTTTATCAAGAAGCACCGCTTACAGGAACACATAACAACACACTCAGGGAAACTGCCCTTTGAATGTGCCGAGTGCCACAAGGGGTTCACGACAAATTACAAACTGACTGAACATGCACGGATACACACAGGAGAAAAACCTTACGAGTGTTCAATATGCGGGGCCACTTACAGAGTAAAGGCGGGACTTAACGAGCATATCTTCACACATGGTGTTGAGAAACCGTACCCATGCGGTACTTGTGACAAGAGCTTCACTAACCGCAAGGCCTTGTACTACCACAACATAGCGCGACACTCGCGAATCCGGCCGTTTAAATGTTCAATTTGTTCTAAGGGTTTTGTACGAAATTCAGAACTGAAAAAACATATGAGCGTCCCATGCTGAGAAATGACACACTGTTATGAAGATGTTGAATTCTATTAAACTAGATTTATCTTGTGGTCATCTGTAATAGTATTATGCCTGTTAATAGTTCAAGAAATGCGGAATGAATAAATGTTAAATATCTGTTCAGACAGAGGGAATACTGTTCCACAGTTTATTCTGTATTCTTAACTACCCTTATGCTGATTAAAAAAAAAGGGCTATTTCCTTAAGTTTCCTATTTCATCTTTAGCACTATTAAAGGGAAAGATATTGTATTCTGTAAGACTGAATATGGTCGTGTTGAGTCTTTAAGCGTTTTAAAATTGTGGATTCTCACCATAACTGTTCAATAATTGTTCAAATGTACAGTTTATTAAACACAATATTTTCTGTCACTGCAAGCAGAGAATGTCCCAGATATTGCATCATTATTCTAGATGTGGTTGATTCGTAACAACTAATTACTTGGCATGTATACTTTTAGTGACATCCATTAGGAGTAAGATGCACGTGTACACCAAATCAAGTTGACTGAACTACGGTGCGTTTAAAACTTTAAAAAATAGTACAATGTACTAAATAATTATAGGTTCTTAAAAGCACATACATGTGTGGTTCTAAAACAATAAAATGTATGAAACACCATTGTTTAGTGTGTACAATGTGTTACCCCTCATTATGTAAACCGTCAAAGGGCACTGAAAAGTGAAGGTGGCAGAAATCACAGTTTTTGATAACTATGGTAATTTGAACAGCACAGTAGACCATAAAAAATCCGATTACAATAAAAATAAAAAAAAGACTCGGGAAATGACTACAAACGTCTTGAGCCCTTTTAATGGCAAACGATGAACAAAGGGAGAGGCATAATAGGGAAGGAGTGAGGGGGAGGGGTAGTAATACTGAATAATCTTTGTTTTAGAAGGATGTTAGTCTGCCACAGTCTGCCCTTCATGTCCTGTGTTTGTGTTGCTATTACTTTTCAGTGTATCCCTAATGTTAGACCGGGTTAGACCTGAGGAGTGCAATCATGATTAGGAATTAGTAAAAGGGAATTCAAACTTAGTATTTTCACAGTTTTTGTTTAAAACAATACTCCTTCATCGTTGTTAAATTATCCATGAATTACCTTTTTTTCCTGGAAAGCGCAGATCCGCGCATTTGTACAGAGAACGACCCATTTATCCGCGTTCTTAGAACGTTGATGATGTAGGAAATGAAGGAACCTCTGGGCGGGGGTATCACTACACGGAAGTGACATTATCAGTTGATATTTTTTAATCCCCAATAAATGAGGTGAATATGTATTTGGACACGATAGTGCATTTATATTTTATTTTTTCGAAACGTTAGACAAATGGAGGAAATTGTTCCATCACTAAATATGTATATCACCAGATGTCAGACACGAAAACTGAAAAAAAATAATTTAAAAAATACAACCCCAGTGCAGGCTCACACGGCGGCACACAACATACACACGGGGTCTTTGATGTGGACTCCAAGTATATGGTACATTAATCCCGACCCAGGAGAGTGTTATGTCTGCTATAACTTATAGGTAGCCGTTGGGGCGGCGTGGGCTGCCCCTGGAGACGCCGTCAAGGTTATGTTACAGCAGGATATTGGCTAATAATGCTTAGTCTATAAATGGTACCAATCACAAGACGGTATGATATCTGCCAGTGCCACTCTGATTGTTTTATGGGTTTACGGGTGGGAAGGGTGGGGGGGGGGGGGGGGGGTCGATCAAATCGAAAGAATGCATCACCCTATTACATAATATAAACAAGCGGTGGATTTGGAGGGGCGCCCCACCCATAGCTACCCATCCCCGTTTAGGGGAAATTTGGTAAAATTCATAATCAAATTTGGTCAAAAGTTTGGAAATGTCCTCGGAATCATAATATTAGTGTACTACCAAGAATAATTCCAGAATTGAGTAGCTATAAAATGAGGTTTAATAAAAGATAGATCGCGAAATTTGTTTTTGGGAGGGGTGCTATTCAGGAGTATCCATGGTTAAAATTAGGCCTATCGTTTTGGCATTCAGACTCATACTTTCTTTTACCGGGTATTGAAGTATTGAAAAGTTTATTGGACATACACCTCATTTAGGAGTTATTCCTTGAACCAATTACACATAATCTTCAGATACCATCACCTCACACCATGAAACATCCCATTTAAATATTTTTTTGAGAAATCTCCACCCCCCTCCCCCCTCCCCCTAATCCGCGCCCGTTACGACTGTGCTCCGGTTGTATGCACACTTACAAGCTCAAGTTCTAATGCGGGAACCTTTCTCTTACATGTGGGTCCGAACTACTTCCCATGTGCGCGGATCTGTCAGATTTTCTAACATTTTAGAGAAACATTGTCACCATGCTGCTGTACCTAATTCATCCATAGATGTGCTTCAGATTGTCTATACAAATGCTGAAACACACCATTTCTGCTGTAAAATAGCTTTTCACAAAGATGACAGCTCACCTTGTTTGTAAACAACATTTCGAAATCCCAACTGCCATGCCCAGAGTTGTGCACCAAATTTAGCTTTTAAAGTGTTATTTATAGACCTTATTTTGACATATTCTTTTAGAATATTGTATTCTCATATGAATTGAATCGAATACTGTCACTATTTAGTGAAGAATACTAGATTTCTGGAGGTAAAATTGGGGAACTACATTTTGTAGTGCATGTGTGCAGAGACTTAGCTGTAAAAGGGCGCGCGAGGATACACCCACCATGTGAAGTGGTCCATAATGACCGAGTCAAGTCCCGTATTTGAGTTGACGAGGTTACCCGGATGGGTTGTATGGTGGTGGATTCTCGGGGAGTGGGCGATCGTGTTTCAGCGCGGGAATTAGCGTCACTCTCCAAGCCAGGCACGGAAGTGCGCGTCTCCCACTCTCCACGGATATGCTTGGAGACTGACATCAACAGGGGCAGCCGACTTTGAGATGTTGCTCACACTTCTGTGCTTCTCCAATGCGTTAAACAACTGGACAGGTAAGTCTAACAAGTATTATGTTACTTAAAGAACAGCTTTAATGCGTGTGTGCATCAGCAGAGTGCCAATAAAGCTGTGCGAACACAGAAACGTGCGTCGGGACGGTGCAAAATGTGAGGGTCAGTGAGTGCCACTCACTGACTCAGATGGCGGGAGCAGCACGCCACATGAATCTAGGACGGTGTCAACGGCGGGTGTCAACACGTCGTTTCCCCGGGTTTTGGTTGTGGTTCCATCACAGAACCCTTGCTTGAATATATGTATGTGTTGCCGACAAGAATAAAGAACCATGTACGGCTATGTATCTGTCTGAACAAGAGCTGAAGTAGCACAGAAATGTAGTAAACCCCTGATTATCGCTCACATCCACATCCCACTGCCTGGCACTGTTTAAGCTAGCGAGCCAGCCCAGTCAGTCTCGGCGTGCCCGACTGAGGAGTCACTGACACTGGTTTTAATTTTGGACCCTTTAAATTGAATAAATAATTGGGGCAAACAAGGCCTTCACAAACATAGTATTATTAGAGTACCGGTATTATCAGTATACAATGATACATGATTATGAATATCAAAAGTAGAGTAGGTACTAGAAAGACGTTTTACTAGAAAGGGGTACTGTAAAACGTTTTTACTAGAAAGGGGTTGAAACGTAAAGTGGGAATGTCGACCCCCACACTCTGGGCAAAGGAGTCATAGACATAAACATATGATATTACATAGTCAATCTAATAGTGTGTTACTTAAATTTAAAGTGGCATAATCACCGAGCGTATATCACTCACAGTTCTAGTACTGTTCTAGTCTGCTATGTGGTAAGTGCGAGTGGTGAGTGTGAGAAGGCGCACTGAGTTGAGGACCTAGCCCTGCCGAGTTTTGTATGCAAATGACGTCGTGAGTTCAGTCAGTAATATTCTGTAACACACTAAAAGCATAAAGGGGTCAATGGATTTCTGTTTTAACCTAAGCTTTATTCCAGAGAAATACAGTTTAAACAGGCCAGGTGGTCTGGCATGACATGATCATGATTTTGTTTTTAGATCTTAATTCAGATCTCTGTGCTCCTGATGTTAGTGTCCCTTTCTTCCTTTTAAAACGCTGTGCAGAACTACTAAATACTCTCGTCTCATTTCAAGAGTAAATTTCCGTAAAGATGTGGACTGTTATGTCAAATAATAATGACTCAGTACATTTGTATTAAAGCGATATAACAAGTTCTCTATCAATAAGTTAATAGTTAGGGCAGCTGGTTAGGGTATTGATAGAGCAGAGATAAAACCATTCAACAAATAAAATGGTTTCTCATTACCGCATGCATCATAGAAATCAGGTTTTGAGAAAATTTTAATATTTGTTTTTGCTTATTTTCTTTCTATGAAAAAACGTGACGTACAAACATTGCCATATTTCGTACCAAATTAAAGCTGATACTGCCATTAATGCAGTAGGATAGAAATAACTCATATCATATGCATCATGTCATGTATAAGGTTTGTTATCGAGACACTTCTGATGTAATACATTTTAGTATCGCATTGTAAATTTGTATTTAAGTCTCTCTTACCACAAACAGTACATACAATGGGGAAATGAATAATGCACCTTAGTACCCAGGCACCCTAGATATAGTCAAACCAAGAGTATTTTGGGCGGGTTGGTATGAATTGGTTTATTTGAGTTAAGTACAAATTGACACCTCAAGAGCTGTACAGCTGAACGTACCAAGATATACATGACCAACGTTTCTATGTTACCCGGTGAGTTCTGCTTTTGGTTTCCTTCTCAGACCCAGACTAACCATCCCCTTCACTTACATCCCACCTCCTCAAATAAAGGCATGTCTCAGTATTGGTTTGTGTTTGATTAATACACGTAACAACCTGGGGTATCCTTTATTTATACACGATAAGAATAATTAAGATGATTTCCAAAAATAATATGGATGTTCTGTATATGTATGGCAATATTTCACAATGTGCGGAGTGTTGCTACATGTATATGACTCTCAACTTCAAGCAAGTTTACACTCTGTAATTTGATGTGTGGTACTTCTACCATCAAGGTTTGATGAGATATGTGATGTTTCTGAAACCCGATGATATTTAACATGCATGTCCAAGCAGATGTATAGTTAGAGTTGACACTAACTAGTTACTGCTAATAACAATCACAGCATCTGAGGCTGTCCCCAAGTAGGCTAATACCGTAAATCGTTAAGTACCAGTATACACTGTACTACAGTTCTAAACAAGGGTGTGAAATGTCCGCGGTTCTCCAAATTTGTGTTACCTAGGACTATTCCCGACAAAAGATTTGCCGCAAGACTGTGGTCTCTGGAAAAAAAATTGCACAGAATTCCAAAAAGAAACAACTCCCTAAGTAAACATTGTTGACTTACGCCTTAGCAAGCACTGACAAAAATCCCTCTTTAATAGTCTCCAGTTGTAGTCACATTAGATGAGACAAATGTTGATTGTTGACTTGCATGTCAGCCACTGCATCCAGACTGACACTTAAATGTGATACATTTCTCATAGATTAAGCACTAACAATGTGTTTGTTCTAGAGTTAAG
The DNA here is from genome assembly GCA_947462335.1 of Harmothoe impar. Lineage (NCBI taxonomy): Eukaryota > Metazoa > Annelida > Polychaeta > Phyllodocida > Polynoidae > Harmothoe > Harmothoe impar. The sequence goes on from OX381717.1 coordinate 23,121,582, forward strand.
AATGTTACAATGGAAATAAACAATTCATGAACCGATATATACATTTGTCAGGTCCATACCGATTTTCATAACTAGGATATTTTTCCTTACTATTTTAATTTATCATAGAGGCTGACTAGAGTATTAATCTATGATTTAGCGTGGTGGGGGGGTGGAGGGGGGGGGGAGAATAGGGAAAATCCACAGACCTGGGATCCTCCCTAATCCAATCAAATGAGAGCATGGGTATCACATGACCCGACAAAGAGTGGCAAAATTGAACGAACCTGTTAGAAGGAATGTAGTGTTGAGACCACATACATATGCCTCGTCCATCTACCGATTTCTATAACTACTAAAGTAAACATTTTGAAGTATTAGTAAAGTGTACTGTGCAAGTATCTAGTCTTAACACACAGTTGTGGTTTCTATTATTAAGTAAATGCACAATGAATGCAAATAACGCATATTTGATCACAAATATCGTCATTAAGATAACATGAAATAAGAAGGAAAAGATTTTTGCCAAAGCGAACATGAACCTGAAACAAAGTAGTGTTGACATGCCAACTTTTCTGTCGTTTCAGGTCTTATTCACAATACCAACTTGTGATTGAAGAATTCAGTGAGGACGCGACAAGTCATCCTTCATCCACTTCATCAAACATGGTGTTTGCACTAACAGAGGATGACTCCCTACTGGTACCCGATGTCCCACACCAGGCTGAGGACGAGACATACACGTGCAGGTCGTGTGGGAAGCTGTACGATGACATCAGCGATCTGTTAACGCACACATTGGCACACACTGAAAGGTCAGTACAAGAAACACTAAGCATGTCTAGAAGCCCAGATGTAGGTAGTGCTGGAGGGGGTGGCAGGTGGGGGCTGGGTGGTAGTGGTGAGGTGGTCCACCTAAAGGAAGAACACACGGCTCACGAAGAGCGGCAGACAAACCAATGTCCTTACCCTACAAGTGCTACTGAGGCAGCTGATCCAAGCATGACTTGTAAAACAGAAACGAGAGCTAGCCTTGTTTATAGCAAGGGAAATGACTCAGCAGAAATAGATGATTGGGCTGCAAGGTTTGCCGTAAAGCATGAGCCCCATCCTCAGGGGGAAACTCGTGTAAATGACCCCCGCAGTAACCGTGACAACTTGCTGCATCTGGACGACGGGCCTTTGAAGCCAAACAATGTCCCTCTCAAAGCTAGTGGTCTTACTGATGAACTATCCTCTTTACAAAATGATCAACAAATACATTTTGTTGTAAGAAATATGTTTCAAAATATTAAATCAGCTACTCAAGAATATAGTGATGATCCACCTGGTATTCCAAATGATATATGCATGAAATATGCAAAGGTTTCAACCAACTCCGTCTTGGTCTCTGATGGAAGGCCTAACGATGACTTACCGTGTAGAGAGAGGTTGGCCACTGCTGCTGCTCTGGTTACCGCGGAGGGCGTCGATGTGAACCCTCAAGTAGACTTTGAGGCTAGTCCTCACTTCAGAGATCCTCCCATTGAACACACCAAAGAAAAGTTGCATCAATGCAGCATATGTGGCAAGTGTTTTCAGTTCAAATCAGCTCTGTATGGTCATTTGACAAATTCTCATTATAAAGAAAAGCATGAGGATATGGAGAGTACAGCGCCTTCTGCGGGGGGTTCATCTATGGCCGAGGCTGTCAAAACCAAAACACACCCTGCAACATTCATTATATCCCATGGTATTGAAAAGCAATACACATGTGGTGTTTGTCAAAGGAGGTACACATCTTTGCGGATGTTTTCAATCCATTTTAAAAAGCACTCTGATAGAGACCCATCAATATGTATAGTGTGTGGTACTGGGTTTGAATTCAAGGAACTTCTAGATAACCATTCGGTCACGCATGCTACACGGTACAACAGCATGCTGCCATACACATGTGACATCTGTGGGATAAGCGTAGACTGTGACGATATGCTGAGGAGACATACGGTGATGCATTCTGAGGAAAGGCGATACACGTGCCGTACCTGTGGACGATGCGTCACGTCAGACAACGGTCTGAGGAGGCATTATAAAGAAGTACACTCTGATGAAATGCCCTATAGATGTGATACCTGTGGAAAACGCCTAAAGTATTACAGTTCTCTGAGGAGGCATATTAAAGAAGTACATTCTGAGGAGAGGCCCTATAAATGCGATACCTGTGGAAGACGCATGAAATATCACAGAGATCTGAAGTGTCATATTAAAGCAGTACATTCTGAAGAGAGGCCCTATGAATGCGACATCTGCAAACAATGCTTCAAATCTGCTCTTGCACTGAACGACCATACAAGAGTGCATTCTGAGGACGAACCATATGCATGTGACATTTGCACTTTGTCATTCAAGTGGAAGAGTAATTTATTGTCACACATGCATAGACATAGTGAGTTCAGGCAATAAGAGGGTTGAAGGCATCTGCTGTGAGTGAAACTGACAGATGACATGTTTTTTGTCTGAATTATTTGTTGAGAATTATATTCATAGTACCTACCATAGTTTCCTTGATACCGTACCTAAAGCGAGGGAGTGTTCATGAGATAAATATGAATTGCTGTGTACAAATTTTATAATTATAATAATGTTCATATTGGAAAATATAGTAGGCATTACAATTGAAGTGTTATTTTAGATACATCATTGATTGGTTATAGTATCAGAAGTTCAAAGCAAACCTTTACTTTAAGTGACCTCTATTTACTGTTAATGTTATCTCCGAGCTGTGGAGGTAGGAAGAAGAACTCAAACCTCTTGTTACATTAGTATTGTTGCTAAGATAAGTTGATATGATAATCAATTTGAATCAAAAGTTATCTCTTCCACGAATAAAGTTGACATCAAAACATTGCATTTTCATTCTATTTTTGGTATCAAAATTGACGTGAACAGTAACAAATGTTTCGGTAAAGTTAGGTCACATTATATGACAGCTTATAACAACCCATCAAGAAACCACGATAAATTCCCTCATTTCCAAATAGTTATGGTTAGGCCACTTAAAAAAGATTATCAGCTTTGCAGACACCGCCCGCATCATTTGAAGAGGGCCGCATAAGTCATATTTTCCTAAAAAATAAATTGCAAAATCCCCGCATGCCTTAATATGGTAAACCCTAACATATAAAAATAATCATGTCTCAACAATCAATTGAGGTAGAAACTCAATCTAAAAAGCATTTTCTTCCTTGATACAATTCCTATTTGTTTAGACTATTGTTTTGATTACTTATAATGGTCATATTGAGAATTGTATATACATTTGCCTATTCAAATTCCTTTAGAATGAAATAAGAATAAAAAGAGGCCGCCCTCATGGTACAAATTAGCAACATCAAATAAAATAAAAAGTCGCCCTCCCGCACCTATTTTTTATCAAAAGTGTCCGCAAAGCTGATAATCTTTTTTAAGTGGCCTTAGGTAGCTGATACATTTATTATTATCTCCCCTTCCAAGTGGCCCAGTATGTTCAGCCATCTTTGTTGTCCCTGGATAGGAGAAGAGCACTGATAAGAATTAAAATTTGATGGGTACTAACTCACAACACTGAGATGCATACTAAACCTTATGGCAGACTATCTGGCGAGGCCGACAGAAGGATTCCTTAATGAGAGAGCACATGAGGGTAAGACCATCAGATATTAGAGCTCACTCACATAACGGTAGGGTACCAGCCTGACTGATAAATGTACTACTGGAAGGTGTGGCTAAGGCTGCAATTTAGGTAAGTACACCAGCAGCTGGTGTTCATGTCCAACTTGCCAGAGCAATATCTGTATTTTAAGTGACTTAAGAAATGAGGGTCATATTTAGTTTCACAGTCAGGGGGCTAGCCAGCATGACATGAGACAGCGAGTGGTTTGATTGGTGTAGACCTCATCCCGCCTGTGTGAATAGAGTACGATTTTTGCTCAGTGGTTTATAACTTTAATCCATGTACATTTTGAATGCTACACACAATTACCCGACAGCGCAGATCCGAAATGAAACAAATACCGGTGTGTACCATCATGCCTACCTTCAACAATAAGTCAAAGTTGTATCTGTGAAGGTCAGGATCAATATTTCTCTGCGGTCTTAGTTGGGGGTGCAGAGGGGTCCCCCCCTCAGGTCGAAAAGTCGCCGAAATTAAGACCACCAGGTCGCAAGGTCGTTTTTTTAGACCCTTTATCCTATAATCAATTTTGTGCCAAGGTCGCCAGGTCGCTTAAATTAATGGTTGAAAAGTCGCCTGGAAAACGGCTCAGGTCGCCAGGTCGCCGAAAACCCCTCTGCAGTCACTTAGTTCCACTAAGTAAGTAACGTTCACGTGTTACTAGTTTCAGTCTAGTATAAGTATAATCAGTCAGTTGACTAGTTCAAGTTTGTTTAAGTCAAATATATAATTTAGGAAAAGGGGACATTGAAATGCAAGACCAGACCCACGTGAATGCAAGACATATGGGTTTAAATACTTTCAATATCTAGATCTTACCCTTCTTACAACTCCTTCCATTTTGGCTGACTCCTTGCCAACTTGAGATATGTCCCGTGAGGTACTTGCGGTACATCTGGACGTTAAACAAATCAATCAATCAATCAAACTCCTTCCATTTTACATTCTTTCAGTTTTGCCCATGCTTATTGTCCCACCACAAACCCCATAATAGTCATAGTAATAGCAGTAGTAATTGCGCTGCTGAGGTTATGAAAAGGTAGGCATTGCTTGATATTGGGGATCAATAATTCTCAACTGAATGATGTTGTAGATGTGTTTATCAGCACTCAATATGATTGCCCAGACAGAAGACACTGGTCTTTCCTGCCAATAGACTTCAGGGTGTGCAGGGGATTCTTTTGTCCAAGCAGACCATTCTTGACATTTTATTTGGCTATAGCAAGAAAGAAATGCCATATAATGGTGATTCTGAAAATCAATAACAAACTGGTTTATAACTGGTAAATTGTGTGTATTGCTTTTCACAAGAACACACTCCCAAAGGAATGCTATAAGCTAAATATGACAGAATAGTAGATCAGATATAAATTTATACTACCGTTTTTCCTTGGAAAAAAGCTAGGTCCTGACAGTTTTTTCCATTTCTTTTCAGATGTTCCTACCATGGGTTTAGAGAGAGATAAAGTGGTTCGGCCCACATTATCAGAAGGGGCAGCATCCCCCTGCCGAATAAGGATAGCATCAGTTCAAGCCACCCCAGAACTGAACTAATGCATCGTGGTGGGAGCAGACATTGTCGTCCGGCCCTGATAGATTCAGAACCGTACAAAGGGCTATAGGTAGCCACTGAAATAACCCGAGGGATAGTTTGTACCGTATCAATATCAGTATGATAGACCTGACAGCAGAGGACGAGAGCTGTGAGGAGGAGGAGTACCTGTGTAAGGTGTGTGGCAAGAGCTACAGTGAGATAACTGAACTGTTGACGCACACATTAGCCCACAGTGCACAGCTAGCACAAGGCACCTCTAACACTGAGGCTGCCACTGCTGAAAGAGGACCGTGCACGTTTAGTGTTGGTGTAGGTCAATGTGGGGAGGTGGTGGACCTGACTGATGATGGAGCCTCACACGTACAGCCGACCGTACAGACTGTACGTAATGTACCGGCTCACCAGGCTCGTACACACGTCACAGACACCAGCACGTCTTGTTTCCCTATAAAGCGCACACCGCGCGTTATCCTTCCCAAACCAGCCTCCACGGCCGGCTTCACACTGACTGTGCCCTCAGCACAGACGGTGACTCCTGCTGACCGGTCCCATGACAGACTCACTTGTGTGCTCGATTTGACCAAGGAATTCCCAGTCAGCTTTTATGGTGTGAGTAACTTATCGGGAAACATGCCTGCCCAGACTTTGAGCAATTCAGAACCACAAGCAGGCCCGACTCAAGAAAAGCCACTATCCAGTTATGATGTTGATGATAGTCTACAAGATAGAAGCAAGACATGTACGGTTTTCTCACGCTGTGTACCTGCGAAGACCAGCAGCCAGACATCAAGCTATTCAGATCAGCCTTACTTGGATAACACCGCTCATGTAGCTGTACAAGCCGGCGTTGTTTGTGATGACAGAATGGATGCACGTGTAGCTACGGCACAGAGTCCCCGTGACACGTATTCAAGGCCGGCAGACCCTCGGCCGTTAGACATTGACGAAGGGTCTAACATGGTAGATGAAGATGAAGATGCCGCTTATGGAGCCTTAGTTATAGATGATTCTGAGAACAGTACCAACCGAGCCAACAATTACAACGTGGATGACTCAGCAGAAGATCTTCCATTTAAATGCAAAGAGTGCAATAAACGCTTTATATCAAATGCTCAGTTATTATACCATTCTCGGGTCCATCGTCCAGAAACCGGCCACACATGTTCTGTCTGCCTCAAGGTGTTCAGAAGTCTGTCTGGGTTGGTGTGTCATTACGCTGTACACAAAGACAGTGTACCCCCGGGGGTGCACGGTGAGGACAGACGCTACACGTGCGGGGTGTGTGGGCTGGGGTTCGGGCTGCAGGCAGACTTTGACACACACATGAAGGTACACAATCCACATACATGTGGCACATGTGGTGTCAACTTCAGAACACCCAGAATACTAGCAGTCCATGTGCAGTCATACTGTGTGGGCACCAGCTCACAGAACCCAGCACACAGTGACAACAGCTCCCTCATGTCCGACACTAACAGCCTACAGCAGCCCGATGGGGGCACGAGTCCTGCTGTCAAGAATCTCAGTGATTCTACTGCATCCAGCAACTCATCTGAAGGCGCAAACAGAAATATCAAAAAGGAAGCACACACAGAACCAAAGGAATCTGAATCTGAAAGCATGAACAGAAATGTCAAAAAAGAGTCACACCAAAAACCAATGGAGGCAATATCAGAATCTGAAAGAATGAACAGAAATGTCAAAAAAGAGTCACACCAAAAAACAAACAAGCTAACAGCAGAATCAAAGCCCCCTGTCCAATTTAAAGTCGTTACCATTAAAGGCAGCAAGAATTTACATAACGAGGGAGGTGGAAATCAGAAAAGTGAGTCCAGTCCTTCGGGAACACTGCCATATGAGTGCCTGTCGTGTGAAAAGAGTTTTTCCACATCTAACCAGGCGTGGTTCCATGCTCGTACTCATATATATAATCCTGCTAAATGTGATATTTGTGGTATGGTCTTTGCAGTTCACGAATCTCTGAAGAAACATTTAGAATTACACACAAACCGCCAGGCCCTTGAATGTGTGGTGTGTGATAAGAAAGGTTTCAAAAGGAAGTTTGATTTAGAAAAACATATGAAGGTTCATTCTGATGTTAGACCATTTAAATGCAAGATTTGTGGAAAAACATTCAAAAGAAAAACTCATCTACAGACACATAGCGCGGTCCATAGAGTGGATAGGCCGTTCAAATGTGTGATTTGCAGGAAAGGCTTCAAAACATCTTGTGCTGTTACCTTGCACATTAAGACACATATTGTAAAAAGAAATCAGAATACAGGAATCTCATTGACATCTACTAAAGACAAACCGCAGAAATTGGGCAAACTGCTTGATGAACATACGCTCAAGGCTGATACATCTAATCACTCTGAGAGTTCTATCACATCTAGCGAAGCATCAGGGAGCATGAAAATAAATGTGAAAGAAGAGACACAAGATGATTATGATGTAGGTAGAATCCTTACAGGAATTAGTGATGAATCTTTGAGACATGAAGACAAGTCCGTCTCTGGAGAATCAAATGAGGCAGCCGGAGATATGCGTGATTGGATCAATCTTCCTAGCCAAACTGAGGTTAACTCTGTACTAGACACTGAACCAACAACAGGGGAGGCTGTCTGTAGTAAGGCTCCTGTTCACCAGGACACTCCCAAGGTGCCGGGTGAATCGAGAGCTTTGCCATATAAGTGTGGGTCTTGTGATAAGAGTTTTCTCAAATTTCACCAGTTGTCATTCCACTCTCGGACACACAAAGATGAAAGTCCCCTCAAATGTGATATTTGTGGTATGGTCTTTGCGGTGCGAGAGTCTCTGAACAAACATTTAAAAATGCACACAAAAGACCTGACTCTTGTTTGTATAGTTTGTGGTAAGAAAGGTTTTAGGAGCAAGTTCAAGTTAGCTGAACATATGGTCGTACATTCTGATGTTAGACCTTATAAATGCCAGACTTGTGGCAGAGATTTCAAAAGAAATGCTGATCTTCGAACACATGCCGCACTTCATAACGACGACAGGCCACACAAATGTGTGATTTGTGGGAAAGCGTTCCGCTCAGCCAGTGCCCGGGCCTCCCATGTCCGGTCACACATCTTAGAGAGACGGCAGCACGCAGGCACCCCACACAGTGCCACGGGGGACACACCGCAGACATCTGGGGGGCTGCCAGATGAGCCGCCTCGCAACACGACGTCTGGTCATCCCAGTACGGTAATCAACTCTACGAGCATGGATGTGTGTGTAAAAGAAGAGCACCAGGACTGTAGTACTGCAGAGAGCAGTGTGAGAGGACACCACCGTACTGATGTGGCAGCAGATGAAGCTACCAGCAGGACTGTAGGCCGACATGAAGACGGCGGAAACCTGCCGAGTCATCCACCAACACTGCCGTACCAGTGTAGGGCATGTGAGATGAGTTTCCATCACTTCTACCAGTTGTCAACCCATTCTCTGACTCACAGCTTCTACAACCCTGTCAAGTGTGACCTCTGTGGGATGGAAGTTGTCGAGTCATTACAGACTCACTTGGAGTTCCGCTGCAAGGCACAGCTTGCCACGTGCAGAGTGTGTGACAAGGTTTTTGCAACCAAGTCTCAGCTGAAAGGCCATATGGTCCTACATTCTGATGCCAAACCTTACAAATGTAAAGTATGTGGGAAGGATTTTAAAAGGCCGATTGAGTTAAAGGCACATGTTGCAACTCATAGTGATGAGAGGCCGCATAAGTGTGTGATTTGTCAGAGAGGGTTTAAAACACATAGTCAACGGTCCTCCCACCTCCATACACATACTGTGAGGAAAAAGACTCAGTGATGTATAACATATCTAGTAATACATTGTACCAACTACACAGCTCAAATACCTCACAATACATAGTGGTCTGTGTGATGAAGTGCCTACCAGATCTGACACATTTATACTTCCTTATTGTAACTTTATACTTGTAACTTTGCTTAGTGTGTTACTAATTAAGGGAAAAGCCATAAGCCATAAGTCACCCCACCTATAATAGTGAGAAACACAATTGGGCCCTTTTAAACAACATTTGAAACATGGATTTCATTGTAATCCTATGTAAAAAAAACACACTTGCCTTGTAGTTATATAGTGACGCCTACTTATGGAGGGGAAAATATTGACCAACTGTATATGGGAAGGGGTCGATTCCGAAAATAGAGTTACTAAATTGCGTGGTTTTATTGCATATATGTCCCTTGGGACTTTATAATGTGAGTTATAGAAACCAGAATGTCAGGGAATTGCCATGTCAGTTATTCACGAACGTCCATAAGGTACAATGATTCCTATTAAAAGTGAGTGTACAGTGGGAAATGAGTATGTTAGCAAAGTTGTTGCAAGTACGGTATCTTTGCCACAATTCGCCTAGGTGTTCTTCAACTTAGAGGGGCCTTTACCCCCGCCACTAATACAAGACAGGCATTTATTCAAGATCCCATTTTAGTGCATAATGAACATTTGAAGACTCCTCTACCCGTGGGGCTAATACACCACTGGTGCATCATTGTGAATGGACGAGGAGATAATATCACTGCATATGCCAACATTTATTTGTGTGAAATGCTACTTTTCATTGCTTTCCTGGATTCGTCGTTGCATTTTCCCATGGAAACGAATTGCATTTAATAATTGATTGATAAGAAACCTCAGGGTTTGAATTTCTAAGGGAAAAAGTATTGTTACAATCTTGCCGGACATTAAGTACTAATGTGATAAGATTAGAAAATGAAGTTGATAATGGTTTGATAGTTATAGTGTTCAGTTAAATGAGATTAATAATGTGCTTATATTAGGTTATTGGTTTAGTGATGCACAGCGTATGATGTCTTGTGGGATCTACTTCTTGGATCCATTTGACCAATGTTTTTGCTTTATGAAGATCATGGTGACACTTCAAAGGTTCCTTAGGACTTTAATGGAATGTTGTGAAAATAAATGAAGCATGAAATCACTTGTTGTTGGCGTGAATTTTCATAGATAGAGTGCCAGTATCTTCGCCTGATAACCCAAGTAAATTAGAAAATATCATTTAGGAACATTTATACCAATTTATTATCTAGGCCTTATATTCTACCGGGGCTTATATTAGACCAGCACATTTATTAAAACCAGGTGCATTATCACGACAGTCTGGTATCTTCATGGTTAGGGGTCTTCTTGCTGTCATTGGCCTCACATATTATACAGTCTTTGCCAAAACGTGCCGGACAGTGGCAATGTCCGCCTAAAATGGCTCTGGTCCGGCAGAATTGCTAGTGTTGCAGGACCAGATGTCCTGCACATTCTGGGCTTTCTAAAACTGAAAGAATTTTTCAAATATTCCAACTAGAACTGAAGTTACAAGTTCTAGAGTGCACACTAATATTCTAGGCAAATTGCTAGTGTTTTTTTGTTATTATTTCTTTTAAAATGTTATTCTATTCTAAATAGTATGTCAAACTTTGATTTTGGTATTCGGTCCTGCAGAAATCTATCCGGTCCTGCAAAATTGGCGAGCTGCAGGACCGAATGCCGAAAACGTTTTCGCAAAGACTGCATATAGTTAAGTCATTAATATTTTAGAAAAAACATTACGGACTGGACTGTCAAACTTGGAATTTGAAGGGGAACAACCTGTCATTATAAGATTCCCATGTAAGCCATTCATCACGTGTGTTACTCAATATAAACATCGGAATATGAAAGGCTAAATAGTAGAACTTGTTTGCAATATTGAAAAAATGTATGGCAATATTGTAAAAATGCATGGCATACTGTTCTAGATTTGCTTTATTAGACTCTAAAAGTAAGGATAGGATGTAAAACTGCATTAGGAACTTAGTAACTGTTGGTGGTAAAAAGAATGAGAATTACGAAAACTGAGTGGTTATTTGGTAAGAGAGTAGCAGCTCTGCACTGACACAACTTGTTATCTGTTATATGCTCAGTACATAGATCACAGGTCGTGCATTGCCCTTTAAAACCCCTGACATTAGCCGGACCTCCTTAGAACCCAAACCTCTACATAGATATAAGGTGATTTCACGGATGGATGGACCTATTGCCAGCAAAGAGCCTCAAGTATTAACACATTGGTTAAGCCTACCTGGGACTATCCTATACAGAAAAAAGTAATACTCTTTGGTTTGAATCTATTGTTCATCTATTCAGTCGTTTTGAGTTAATATGTTGAACTGTTCCCCTTTATAAGTTCTAATGTTTCCCTTTCTTGAAATGTGTGTTACTATTTTCACTGCATAATATAACAGTATATACAATATAAAGGAATAAGTTACTAACAGGCATTATTCATCTTGCTTTCAGGAATACGTGCCATGGTTGCTAAAATGAAGCAGGCTTAAAAGGAAGAGGAATGTGAGATCTAAAGAGAAGGAAGTCGATATCTATGCAAACTCTACTCGGCAACATCTACAGAAGATTCTTCTCTACGACATTGGCAGAGGACGCAGCTGGAAAACGTGTGTACACAAACACTTTGGCACTACCATATGATATTGTTTAACTTATAGGCAATTCCTGCCTCTGAAAATGAATTCCAGAAGCTCTATAGGGCAAGACAACCATGATGTGACTGAGAATGGTGACCCAGCACCAGTTGCTGCATCAGGACCTGAGGTGGGGCCGGCTGGTGAGGCACAGACCTACAAGTGTCGGGCGTGTGGGGAGGCCTTCCCGGAGGTGGACGCCCTCATCACGCATCTCTCCGTCCACACAGAGCAGCCTAAGGGCACCGACTTCATCGACCTTACAGACGAGCCCCCCGGGGGGCAGGTGAAAAAGGAGACAACCGGTCACACTGAGGCAGCCTGCACCACGTCTGGTGATGACACGGTCCGACATGATGAGAACCAAAACGAGAACAATCTTTGTCAAAACGGGTTAAGTGAGCCGGTTGCTGCTCCAGTTGAGCAGTGGCAGACGAGTGCAGGTTTCGAACATCACTTTGTTCAGAGTAATAACCAAGGTGTGAATCCCGCCTGGGAACAGGCGCAAAACACTACCGGGCCACAACCTGCTGTGCAGAATTACAGCCAGTACAACCAAAGTACTAACTATGGACCCAGTGTCATGACTCCTACCTCACAACACTTCCACCTGCCTACAGGTGCTGGCAGTAGTCACCCATATGGCAGCAACATGGGGGGTGGACAACAGGAGTACCAGGCACAAGTAGCACAGCAAGGCTACACACAGAACCCCTATGCAGCCCAACAGGCCTATACTCAAAACCCTTACCCAGGGCAACATGGCTTCAGTCAATATCCCCATCAACAAAACTTCAATCAAAATCCCTATGCACTTCAACATAGTTTCAGTCAAAACCAATACCCTAATCAGCAGGGGTTCAGTCAAAATCTTCCCAATATAGTTCAAAGTTTCAGTCATAATGCCAACCCAGTTCAGCATGGATTCAATAACAACCCCAATCCAGTGCAGGAGAACTACAGTCAGAATCGCTATCCAGTAGGTGAGCAGGGCTTCAGTCAGAACCCTTACCTGTCTATCAATGGGAACCAGCCCCCTATGTCAGCACACCAGGAGTACCAGCCACACATGGGGGCCAACATGACTGGGTATGGGACTGACAGTGGGAACCACGTCCCAAACACAGACGAGAAGCCGTTCCCCGGCGGTGTGTGGGGGGAGGGGCAGGTGTCGCAGCCCCAGGAGGGTGGCGGCTGGCAGCTGACAGTGAGTGGTGAGGAGAAGCCCTACAAGTGCCATGTGTGTGGGGTCAGCTTCAAACTGCAGCCTAACCTGGACGCACACATGACGCTGCACGCGGGGCGCGGGCCGTACTGCTGTACCGTCTGCAGCAGGACCTTTAAGGACAAGAAGTCGCTGGGGCAGCACACGGGCGTGCACACCGGGGAGACCCCGTTTGAATGCAAGGAGTGCGGGAAAGGCTTTAAGATAAAGGGACATGTACGGTTACATATGATAGTGCATTCTGAAGAAAGACCCTTTGAGTGTGTGGTTTGTAGAAAATTCTACAAGACTACGGGTGCGCTGGCTGGTCACATGCGAACCCATGCTGTCCAACAGTGAGAGGGATGTCTACCTTTACTACGTTGATTCAGTTTTAGAGATGCCACTTTGCCTACCCTTGCAGGAATTCCTACTTATTTTGCTAGATTTTCTGTATTAAATTATGTTAATTTCCTACAGAATATTGACCAAAATTGTAAGATTTCCTCCTTCTTGCCGACGACTGAGTGGCTTCTCTGATTCATTACTAGAGAATCTCTAAGATAACCTCAGGAAATGGTGTGTACCATGAAATTGTGTGTTTAAGTGTTTAAGAGGCACCAACGTGAGTGGACTGGGTTAACCTACCATTTGCAACAGGGACAGGAGTAATGGCAGGAGAAACATTGACACCTAGTTTACCTCGGCTGTTTTCTTGGACAGTTCTTTCTTTTCTCCACTTTACAGACTAAATCAAACTCATTCATTTGTCAATGTGCCTTCATCTATATTCAACCTCATTATCAATAAACTATGCCAGCATAATATTGAACACTTTAGAAACTATGTGATACATAATGGCTGTTCTATAATATAAACATTTAAAGTTCATTGCATTTGTAAGCATTTGATTTTAAATAAATATCAACAACATAGGTGATTTGGTTATTTTATCTGCATTTAGACCATTTTTAGACCAGAATGTTACATTTAAGTGCCTACACCCGTTTACATTTGGTATATACCTTAGGCCAAAAATGAAAAAGGTTTGTTTCAGGTCACCCGACCAACCCTGTCAAAACAGGGCCGACACTACGTTTTTTTAAATGCAAATTTGAAGAAGTTCTCGTATTTTTACCCTTTTTGGGTCAATTTTAGGGTCTTCAGAGAGGCTGGCCAGTAGTTTCATGTTAAAAAAAGTTTAAAAAATGAAATCCGACCTACCGACCCTACATTTTCTTGCCATGTTACCTGAAACAAACCTTCTCTTTTTTTGGCCTTAAAACCCCTCCTATATAAAAAACCAAGCTTCCTTATACACCATCCCCCTAGATTGAGGAAGAAAAATTCACGTATCCCAAAATTTGGTCGGCTTATCAGCTAATGTTGTTGTAATTTCCCCTGGCGCTTTAATATGAGACAGATGGCTATTTAAGACCAGACTTTAGTGGTCAGATATCCGGCACTTGAATGAGAACAGCGATGCTTTGAGGCCTGGTGACAAATATAATATATGTATACTCAAAAACAGGACCTTGGCACTTGAAAAATAAGGTTTATTCAGAGGCAGGTGGCAGCATATAACTAATAATCTAAGATTTACTATGCTTAACTATAGGAAGGGCCATATTCTATGCCGTGAAATACGGCAGAGAATGTATCAATGAGCGTTGGCATTTGTCTATGTATCACCAAACAATAGGAGTCAGCGACACCATTGATGGTATTTAGTTGACACTAACAGGGTAGCTACATAGAGGCAGTACTACACTGCAGGTGAGTTGACCGACTGGACGCCCATCTGTTAAAGTTACTATGGTGTTAAAACTTGGACAGATCGGTGATTGATCAACAGACCGCCAGCAAGGGAATACTGCCTATCAGGGAGACCCAAAAGACTACTCTCAGATATGAACCATGAACTGAATTATCTTCTTTAAATAATGTGAGACAAGGAGCAGGTAAATATGATGAACCTACATTACTTGGTGTGGTTTGGTTGGTAACAAGGGTGAAGGCTCAGGGGTTTAGGTATTGGCGCTTATTTCTAATTTGCTGCACACATGGCTTATTCTAGACCAGGTTTTAGTGAATGTGCTGATTATGATACCCTTCTATCCATCGTGCTTCTTGGAAGACTCTTTTCACAGGATGTTACGGTATTTTGGAATTAAGGTGCAATTCTGTAAATACTGTATAATTAAATGTAGTGTAGATTTATTAGTATTTAGCTTCTTTGACAGTGCATAGGACTTTTTAGGTTGTTTTACCCTCTTTCACTTATCTATACTTCACATGAATCGCCATTGCCTTACTGTCTAAGGTAGTTCACTTCTGAATTCAAGCTTTTGAAACTTATTATTTCAACTATTACTGTAAATGTGCGTGTACACATATCCTGCATCTCACCTATAACTCTCAATTGTATATAACCCGCACCCCAACTCTCATTGGTATATAACCCGCACCTGGCTCTGATTATAAACACATGAGTGCTGTACTATACTTCCAACAACCCTATAAGCCGCACATTCAACTTTGCACTCTTCCTATAACCCGCATCTAAGGTTCATGTATACCGGCGGGAATTTACAGTAGTAGATTACTACAGTGTAACATGTGGCAACCTGCTTCATTATGAATATCAGTAAATATAGGTTTCGGCTTGAAGTTCTGCCAATATTGTGTTGACCAATATCATGGATAAAAGGGTCTGAGTAATTCGGAACCCCATCTTTTGAACAAAAGTGATACCTATACTGGGCCCTTTTTCGCTGTAAGAAGGGTTGAAGTATCTCCCTCCCCCAAATTTACCGCCTCCACTTGTTATAAAAGACCACTCTCCTAGTTCTACCACTATACTTTGCCTTTAAATTTATGATTGAAATAGATTCAAACATGATTACTCTAGCCCAAGGCTTCTTCTTGCTTGCAGGTGTAACTGCTGCAGTGGGAATTCACCCAGGCGCACAACGTATCACAACCAGCAGACCGTCTAGAGGGAGGCAGGCAGTACCTTCACCCTCTCTATAGAACATTGCCATCGCGAAAGGTAAGAAGAAAAGACATCACCAAGATATCATTTGTACTTATCAAACTCTTCAAATAGCACTCAATGTAACAGAATTTGGGAAAATGGAATTGCAGGATATGTCTACATGTAACAACAAATGGGATGACAAGCATTGTGATTCGCCCACCTGCGTGATCGCTGAGGTGTTCTCCCTGACCACCGCGGACCCTCCTACAGCCCATGGTGAGGTGCTCGGTAGCAGTACTGTGGGCTCTAATGGCCAGTCACTGCAGGCCCCTAAGGCCACCCTGTATCAGGACAGTGACACGTGTTCTGCCACTGACGACGAGGTCTGTGAGGACATGGTACAGGATGAGGTACTAGGTACTGTGGATAGTCACCCAAACTTGCGGACCTTCTTAATCAGTGATACCATGAATCAAGCTATGACAGACGCTGACTTGTTCCTTAACTCTACTGCAGACACTAGCCAACGTGTATTTGTACATCCTGTGTGCGATACGTGCTCAGAAACTGAGGACGAGTTCTTTGAATGCCGCGTGTGTGGTGAGGGTTTTAGTGAGATGGATGACCTGATGACGCACACATTGACACATGCGGAGCGGTCACATAGATGTGTTGTACTGACGGGGAGTGGAGACGACAACATGGACATATCAAACAACACTGCCACACTTCCAACCTGCCCTCTTGCTGAAAATCTTGACTCTGAAGTTATTGACCTCACAGATGATGGATACAGTGATGTGTGTGAGAGGGTTGTATTCAGGGACCTAGAAAATAATGGTGCTGCTCAATTAAACCAATCCACCTCTGTGAGCATGGAGTACAAACCTGGTGATGCATCTACAGACTGCTCCACCACTGGGTTGGGTATCAGTGACAATTTAAGCAGTACAGCTTCTGAAGGACAATCAGTATGGGGAACAGGAGCTGATCATCAACTGATAAGAAATGAACATTATTTCCAAAATATAGTCACACAGAGTGAACAGCTGGAGGCTGTGTGTTGTAACCGGCTGCTGGGTGATGGACAGGAGCAGGATGTGGCTGACGACAACTACAGTACAGCACACAGCCATAACACGGCCATTAGTGTTGCTGAAGAGGCACATGCTCACAATGTTAAGGAGTTATCCCAGTGGGAAAAGCATCTGGCACAGAATCACCATGTAGGGGAAAGAGACAACAGCAAATTGCATCCCAAGACGAGGCAGGCTTTGGTACAGCATACGCAGTCACTACCTGAAGGACATCCTGTTTGTGGGGAAGGTTCCAAACCTAAAACTGCTGTCAACAGTCCAATGGGACTTCACCGTGAGGAGAAACCACATAGGTGCACTATATGTGCTAAGGGTTTTAAGCAGAGGTTTAATATGAAGTGTCACATGGCAATACACCGTGCAGATACACCACACACATGCAGTGTCTGTGGTGCTGGGTTTAGACTGAAGAGTGAAATGATGCGACACATGACAGTACACAGTGATGACAAACCAAACTACTGTACCGTCTGTGGTCTCAGATTTAAACGTAAGAGCAGTCTCAAGCTACATATGGCGATACACAGTGAAGCCAGACCACACAAATGTAGTGTGTGTGGTCGAGGCTTTAAACGGAAAGCTGGTGTGACGAGTCATATGGCAGTGCACAGTGAGGGCCGACCTCACACATGTGCCGTCTGTGGTCAAGCCTTTAAACGGAAACAGGAAATGAACGATCATTTGGCATCGCACGGTAAAGGACTGTATGAATGTCATGTTTGTGGTAAAGGGTTTGAACTAGAAGAGAGTATAGGCCCTCATATGGCAGCAGTGCACAAGGATCTCTTGGGAACTGAAACGTCTTCTCAGTTGTCTAAACAGAGTAATGAGAACAGTTTAATTACACCTGAGACTGAAAGTTATAAAAGCAATATAGAGAAAGAGCCTTTAACATGTAACGTATGTGGGGAGGTTTCCCCGACACAGCAAGGTGCTATCCGGCATATGGCAACACATAACAATGAGAAACCTCATATTTGCTCCACCTGTGGGAAAGGTTTCAGATTTAATTACAATTTGTATACTCATATGAGAGAGCACAGTGAAAGGCTGTTTCCCTGTGGTGTGTGTGGTAAATCCTTCAGAGAAAAGATGTCCATGAGCCTTCATATGGCTGTACATGCTGAGAAAACATCTTATCAATGTCAAAAGAAGTATGAATGTAAAATATGTGGGAAAGGTTTTACAACAAACGGACTGTTACAAAGACATGAGGTGGTAGTGCACACTGACGAAAGACCATTTGAATGTGTGATTTGTAGAAAACGCTGCAAAACAAAAACTGCTCTGGCTAGTCACATCCGTTCACACACTGTCAAACAACCACAGAGTTCAGATGTAAGCACAGATATGTAACCTGTTAGGTATTAGTATCCACAATTTGACCTGAATTGTCTGAAGTTTTAAAGCTGTTTCACTGTATGTGGGTATTTACATATTGTGCTGTTCATGATTTAAATAGATTTGTAAAATTTAGCAATGAACCTGACTTCCATTCGAGGTTGAAAGAAGGTATAGGTTGAAGGCTGTACATGCTGATAGGTTCTTTCTTCCCCTATATTACATTAAGCGTTACTTGACAATGACCACCTGAGGTGCATCAATGTGTTGCTGTATGTTGAATTCATGCATATGTACGTTGCACAATCAAATAATAAATTTTGTTATTTGAATAAAGAGACGTGTTATAATTATTCCTGGATAAAAAAGGTATGAATAAAAATCAGGAAATCGCAAAGTCACAAATATTCATTGAAAGTCTAACGGAGAGTACTTTGACATAATTGTATTCAATGTGTTTTAACACATTTATATTGGCTTTGTATAAAGCAGGGATGTGCACAAATTAGGGTACGTGCACTAATTAATGAAGTAAATGAATATGATTTGAAATCAATCATGTCTATAAAGGCCAATGTGATTTCTCACTTAGCCCTTTGGGACGACACAATATGTCAGTACAATGGTGGAAACTGTGGCCTCAAGAAAGACGACTGCATGGTTTTGATAAATCCCATACTACCGTACAGGTTTTGTGACTAGTGACACATCCCCTTCTGCCATGTGTACTAGTCCATAGTCATGGAGTTCAATTTGTGTAAACTCTTTTGTTACGATCCAGACGCCCTAGTTGAGCGTGCAGTGCCGGTGCCACTCAATACATCAGTAGCAGTATATGCAACGCATCTTCCTAGTTTTATTTGTAGTAGTTTGAATATTCAACCGTTTGCTGCCGTAAAGTCTCACATAGAGACGGTGGCTTGTACACTAATCTGAACAACGGCGGTTGGATACGGCCAGGAAGCCATCATAACAAGGAAGCTCTGGCTAGTGAGAAGAAGTCTCCAACTTCGTTCGTCTAAAGTTGTACACTAATCTAACCAGGCGTTAATTTGCTACCAAACATGGCTATATAAGTTGTGACTTATACAAGAGTTATTGCCTTTGACCCGCACCCAGGCATTTTGAGAACTCAATAACCCAGTGGCTCTTAATTCACCTATTAGACATATAATGAATCATGTGATGGAGTTTACATATATGCCAAATGGTATAATTATGATCCGAACTAACCAGACTGACGGCTAATCTCTCCCCCCCCCCCCCCCCCCCCCCACCAACCCCACAATGAGAAGCTGCTAGATGAAATAAGGCGGCAAGCCTGTTCCAATTCTTTGTTAAACCAGATAGACGGAAACTGTTCTTGTTAATACTGCCAAGCAAGGAATATGTAAGTATTGTGTGGTTTGTTGGTGCACCGTGTATTGTTCACTTAACATAGTGTGGTGGAGCCTATAGTAGTGACTTCTTGGGTAGGTTAACAAACCTTTGGTTGGTTCACTTTCTTACCTCTGTTGCCACTAATAGTGGATTGGATTGCTATTTTTAACGTGTCAATGTTGTGTTTCATCTCCTGTGACGTCACTTCATATTGCCTTTCTGTCAACATGACTAACGTTTTGAGAGGCACTATTCTGATTTGGTATTTTGCTTAAATCTTAGCTAATAAACTACTTTTTCAAAAAGTTCTTTCTGCAATTATGTTCTATGTACTTTGCTTTCTCTATTTCACTAAATGAATTCCTAAAAATATTTGTTTAAGTTAAATCCAGGACTATTTTTTACAATTTGGCAGCTGTTTTATCCCTTGGTCCTCTTTAACATTTCTGTCACAGTGTTCTATATCAAATAGGACGAAAACACTGCATTTAATGCAAATAAAAACTAGGTATGCTTAAAATATGGGTGTCGGCCAAGAGTTTTA
Source organism: Harmothoe impar (assembly GCA_947462335.1). NCBI lineage: Eukaryota > Metazoa > Annelida > Polychaeta > Phyllodocida > Polynoidae > Harmothoe > Harmothoe impar. Next base: position 23,141,862 of record OX381717.1, read on the forward strand.
AAAAGAAGTGTTTGTCCTTTCCTTATGCTAAGTAGTAATAAAATGGTCCCAGATTCCACCTTAATATTTCCTATGGGGATTTAACATGGCGTCGTGTGTTCCTTTTACACGTTACCATACATTGAATAAAATCGCCCACATTAAATATTTCTTTTCAGAAATACTTTCTCTGTGTAGTTATATAATTCGGGCAAAACACTGCCTTTATCCCCATTTCCTCAGATGTTTTCTTCATGTATGTCGGCGGTGATTTGTGTTGCATGTTTTCGTACATCCATTTTCTTCGGCACCCGGTTCACTTTCCCAAGCTGGCCCCTGTTCTATCAGTAACGTGTTTTCAATCTCTATTTCCTTGCCGCCTGCCGCCAAAATGGTGGCGGCTGCAGCGTGATTCCGTAGCGTGTGTCGATTTTGAAAATGCCGTACATCCAGTCCTGAGTAATCAGACTCGGCGCCAGCTCCCGCCATATCGATCAGGTGCCTCTGGAGATTACTAGTACTATGTAAAAACATAACTAGTGAGCATACTGGGTCAATACGCACACCCGAGTGTTTGGATGAACACACGCGTGGCTTTATAAGCCACAAGTGTGTTCATCCAAACACGAGTGTGAGCGTATAGACCACAGGATGCTCACATGTTATGTTTTACATTTATTATACCTAGCATATGATAGTCCTACCGATCATAACCATAAATAAACATCGGCAAAAATCTAACTGATCGCCGATTGTTTTGGTTTTTAGTTTCCCCGATGGCCGCTAGATGTCTCCCGATTTTATCAAGACGATTTCTCTATAAAATCCTTATTTCTGGTCCGATTTGCATGCTGTAAAGTTTGTTATGTATGCCCACATACGCTACCTACCAATTCCGATAATCAAACCATCCGAAATCTGCTGCATTTTCCAAAAAATCGTGGACTAAATCGGCAATCGACGATCGTTTTGAGAAAAATCTGCTGCATTGTGATTGGTCAACAAGAGGTCACGTGACCTTTCTAATACGCCCACTGGGTGGGCGTATTGCCGTAATACGCCACTGTGGTGTGCGTATTGGTTTCAGTGGTTAAGAGATAGGACTATCATATGCTAGGTATAATAATCAGGACTGGATGTACGTTTTTTTCAAAATGGCATCCATTCACGGGCGCGCGTACTGTCATCCCTGTCTACTCGTCCGATCCTCTCGCAATCCACCAATCAGATTGCAGTAGAACTGCAGCAGAGCCGCTACTAAAATGTATCAATTTGCCGCCGCTACTAAAATGTTTCAATTTGCAGCCGCTACTAAAATGTATCAATTTGCAGCCGCTACTAAAATGTATCAATATGCTGCCGCTACTAAAATGTATCAATTTGGAAGGGAGGGCTCATTTTTTGGTTAGGCTAATTTTTTAATGTGGGACCCCTCTGGGCCTTGCCCAGGATTAAGCCCACGAAGCCCACAAAGTGGGCTTAATCCTGGCTTAATCCTGGACAAAGCTCAGTCTCACTTTATGCAGTGGTCGGAATTTATGGAGGATTTGCAGCATTTAGTTGACTAACTGTAGCCTAGGCTATTGAAAAAAAAGGGGGGGGGCTGGTGCTAGGCCTAGGGGCTATAGGCCTAGGCAATTTTATCAATGTAGGCCTACTAACTGTAGCTTAGACTATTGAAAAGAAAGAGGGGGGCACCGATGCTATAGTCAATTCTATCAATGTAGGCCTACTAACTGTAGCTTAAACTATTGAAAAAGAGCTCATTGTAGACCATGTAGGCCTAGGCCTACTAACTGTAGCCTAGGCTATTAAAAAGGGGGGTGTGGGTGGTATAGCCAATTTTATCAATGTAGGCCTACTGACTATAGCTTGGGCTATTGAAAAAAAGGGGGAGGGGTGCTATAGGCAATTTTATCAATGTAGGCCTACTAACTGTATCCTAAACTTTTGAAAAGGAGGGGGGGGGGGGGGCGCCGGTGCTAGGTATAGTCTATTCTATCAGTGTAGACTATTGAAAAAGGGCTCAGTATAGAGAAATTGAACTTAAGACCAACATGGCACACTCTCCCAGTAGACAAGTATGTCACTATGCTGTCGATTTAGAGCTAAATGTTAGATTTTTTTGTTGAAAAAAGTATTTGCTCATGTTTGTCACGTCTGCTGTGTTGCACTGGTTAACCTCAGGTCGTTTGGTGGTGCTGCATTGCGGCCCTTAAAAGGAGGTGTTTTTACACAAGGATTCTACAGGCAGAGTTTCAGCTCCCTAGGGCCATTATTTACCAAGTTACAGAAGAAAAGACATTTTTTGGTATAATTTCTTTGAAACTCAATATTTATTTTTTTTTTTTTTTTTTATCATAAAGGTAGAAGTTGGACTTTACTTATCTATTCGCTAAAATAGTTCTAGGGCCATTTTTTTACATATATATATGCACTTTAAAAAAGGGGCGTTTCACACAGGGTCGATACAGGTCACATGTAGAGGGGTCTGGGTGAATAATGACCACCTAGGACTAGACTATTGAAAAAAAGTGGAGAGGGTGCTCTGGGCAATTTTATCACTGTAGGCCTACTAATGTAGCCCAGACTATTGAAAAAAGGGGGGGTGCTATAGGCAATTTTATCAATGTAGGCCTACTAACTGTAACCTAGACTATTACAAAAAGGGGATGCCAAAAACTCAAGATTGTCTGATTTCCTTGTGTAATATCTAGGATGTAGAAATCAAAATTGCAATTTGGAGAATTCCAAGATGGCCGCCCAAAACTCAAGATTGTCTGTTTTCCTTGTGTAATACATGGATTTCAGGGTTATCTAGGGTGTAGAATCCATATTTTGGATAAAAATTTTAAGTTAAAATGGAGAAAAGTAGACATAGAATTACTGTTACATTTCTGACTTTAAGACATTGACACGTTCCTTTGTGGTTTTTAGACACATTTTTTCTGCCTCTATACTTGACATCAAATTGCCTGCTTGTTGTTGATTCACTCTCACCTTTTATGCTTCACCTGTTAGTAGACTAGAACAGTTCTTGCTTTACTTAGAATCTACTGCAATGTATCTCTGTAAACCATCATTGTATGTCCCAAGTATGAGGGCATTTCATTACTGCATTTAAGCTCTGCCAGATAAGTTGAATGTCAGTGTCCTTTGTGTCTATCCGTCTCATCTTACTGATTACAATTCATCATTCTGATAATAGTGTATCATTAATACCGGGTATATATAATATAAAATTGTATCAGTTAAGTTCTACAATAGATCTCTGAAATAAACTAAGTGATTGTCTAATAGTATTTGCTAATGAAGGATTTCTGGGAATTAAAATATGATGACTAGCTTCAGGCTTATTCTTGTTTGCAGGTGCAGTGGGAATTCACCCAGGAATATAACGTATCAAGATTATCTAGAGGAAAGATGCTCAACATCCTTTGTATGATATCACAACTATCTTAGAGGAAAAGACATCACAAAGATATCATTTGTACTTATCAAAGTCTTCATGTGTAGGTGACTGCAAATGAACCTTGAAAAAATGGAATCCCAGATTACATCAACAATGAACAACAAACAAGAAGCGTTTGAGATGGACCGAAGTACTCCTTCACCCACCTGTATAATATCTGATGTATTTTCTCTCAATGCGATTGACACAGTGCATGATAAAGTACAGGATAGTCTTACCGTGGGCCCTGATGTGCAGTCACCACTACATGCTGAGAGAAATTTGTCTCAGGATTGTGACACAGGCTCAGACACAGAAGATGAGTTCTTTGACTGCATAGTGTGTGGTGAGGGGTTCAGTGAGATGAACAATTTGCTGAAACATTCATTAACACATAATGGAGATTCAAAGAATTATGTTCAACTAAAGGAGAGTGGTAAGGGAAACATTGAGGCGGTTAACACTTTCCCATATCCAAACATTGATGTTGGAGAAAATGTAGATTGTGGAATTGTTGACCTCACTGATGATGGAAATGCTGGTGTACATGAAAGGATCTTATTCAGGGACATGGCAAATAATGCTCAATCCATGATTGAGAGTACACAAGGCACACTCAATGATCCATCTGAAAATATGGCCCGCAATTTGCCATGTTCCACAGATACATTCAGAACAAATCCTGAAGGAAAGTCAATGTGTGGGACAAGAGCTGCTGATCCCCTAATGAGCAAGGAAAACAACCCCTGCAGTGCACTCATGCAAAGTGAAGGACAGCTTCTGAGACCTGTTTTTGAGAACAGTCTCCAGGATGTGATTGACCTGACTGATGAACAAGACCAGCAACATGAAGTTATATCCAGAGAAACTGCATCAGTTAAGTCTCAGAGTGGACATGACTTCATGGCCGTTCATAGTTACATGGCAGCACACAGTGAAAGCAGGCCACATGAATGTGGTATTTGTGGTAAAGGCTTTACAACGGGAAGTTACATGAGACGTCATATGGCAGTGCACAGTGAGGAACGGCCACACAAATGTTGTGTTTGTGGTCAAGGCTTTAAACAGAAAGCAAACATGCTGTCTCATATGGCAAGGCATGGTAAGAGTCCTTATGAATGTAGTGTGTGTGGGAAAGGCTTTAGACTGAAACACACTATGACTCTCCATATTGCAGCGCACAATGCTGAAGCCTTGACAACGGAGGTCCAGGAGAACAGTTTGGTGATGCTTGAGCCTCACAGTGCATTTGGGGAGGTTTCTGGTTCACGGTCTAATCCTGCACAGTTTATACCAGGCAACTACCCACAGGGTATCACCCCACAGATCGCAGTACCTAATGGAGACAAGCCTTATACATGTACAGAATGTGGCAAGCAGTTCAGATTGCATCGCCATATGGATGCTCATATGCTATTGCATACTGGGGAGACACCTTATGTATGCCAGTTATGTGGGAAAGGGTTTGGAGTAGAGCTACATCTACAAAATCACATGATTGTGCACAGTGATGTCAAACCCTTTGAATGTGTGATATGTAGAAGATGTTTCAAGACAAAATGTGCCCTGGGCAGTCACATACGCTCACACACTGTTAAGCAATCTTGATGATTAGCTGTATGAAGGGTTATGGAACATATTTGAATATCAATATGTTTGCTACTGTCAAGAAATAGACTTAACCCATCGAATTAAGTTGACTAACACTGATTTTTCAGAATTTAAAAAGTCTGAAACCATATCTGTATGGACTATTCTTATTTATGTTGGTATCATTAAATGTATGTTACTCTGATTTTCATTGTAAATCCCACTCGTGACTTTCATTGTAAACACCCACCTGTATAGTCACTTATGTATCTGATGAATTTTTACCTGAAAAGGGTGGCAGTTTCAGGGAAGGGAGTGAAGAGGATACACTCAAGGTGACCCTGCATAACAATTCATCAAATTGGATTAACTAAATGAAAGACTGCAAAATAATATTCAGATAAATCTAGTATATCCCATTGTGAAATTGTTTGGTTAATTTTGGTTAATTAAAATCTAATTAAATTAGTCAAATCGGCTGAGAGGACAAGCCTCCTAGTGGAATCCCAGATAAGGGATAACTTGGATGAAAAATATGATTTGCTTTTGTTATTAGATAAACCTATTGTTGGTTATTTGTCATGTAATATAGTTGCCTCATATACATCATGTGTATACTTTGCTGATAATATTGATTTGTGTAGTGTGAATGAAATAAAGAGAACTGCTATACTGAAGATCTTTTTTTGATACTTTCCTTTGCCATTCCTTAAAAAGGTATGCCATTATCTCTGCATTAAAAGGAAAAGTTTGACTAGAACATCCTACAACAGATTAATAATTGCCATCCAAATATGAATTCATGCCAGCAATCTGATTATAGCCAGATTTGGGAGTTTGCAAAAAAAGTTTCCCTTAAAAAAAGTTGGGTTAAAAAAAATCTCGCTCACTAACACCACTTCAAAATGAAAATCTGTAGACCAACTTTTTTATTTGGTGTGGCCTAAAGTAGACTATCCCTTGCACTTGGGGTCTCATTTTGATCACCATAATTTCCTGTGTATTACTGGCATCTTGTGCCTAACCAACACCCAAACTTTAAGGTGCAAATCTCGGTACCCTTCCTGAGACAGCCGGAGTGAAGTCAGGACCAGTACTCAGCCCTATGAATAAGGGTGGTGGGGGTTTAAGAGCCATATAAGCCGCAATGGAGTGTAGTACTGTAGTATACCCTGTCAGAGAATACTCAGAGAATTTAACAATTTTGCCAAAACAAAAAAATACCAGGGAAATTTTTTTGCCATGCACAGCGAAACTCTTGAAATGCTTAAAAAGTCAGGACAACTAAATAAAGGAAGAAGTGTTGGGAAAGGATACTTGTCATACTTAGGTAGTTGGATGGCTATTTTAAGTCATTTCTCAATATCTGGACGTCCACTGGACAGCCTAATATTAAATATCTCTAATAATAGAGAAAATCTACTGTCGCTCAAGGCAGACCACAGTGAATTTGAAAATATACCTTGTCTGTGGGAACCTGGCGAGGCCGACAAAGGGCCCGGCTAATATGTTCTTTGTGGGAGTCTTATAGCCTTGGTCAATGGTTAAATTGAGATCTCAAATAAACCAAACTTATCACCCCATCATACCCTTCCTCCAGTGTATTTAATTGCAGTCCTGATGAAATTTCCCCTCCTCTCCCCACGTTTTATGACCCATAATGACACCACCAAAGGGATGAGGCTGGCCTACTCCTGGAGATGTCAAACTTAACACTAATAAATGTACTAATGCCCTCACAGTCAGGATATGCCAGACAAGGTATAGTATTTGGTGTAGGCAGGGATATTGAATGGAATTTTGCCAATGCGCCATTTTGGATAATTAAGGGTAGTTTTACTATTAAGAAAAATATTGTGATCACGTCCAATGTGCCAATAGGCGCACATTTTGGGGATTTAATGCGCCATTGAAGATGTGAATGTGTCCTATGGCGCAGGGCGCGGCCCTCGCAATATCCCTGTGTAGGATTACTTAATTTCTTAGTAAGGTAAACAATGTCTGTGCTTTTGATTGCACCTGTTTAGCTCTACCAGTGGTCTCCTAAAATGATAATAAACTAAGCATTAGTAATATCTGCTAATCTAATATTTTTGAGGACTGTAACATGATTACTTTAGCCTAAGGTTTCTTCTTGTTTCAGGTGTAGCAGCTGCAGTGGGAATTCACCCAGGAGTAAAACATATCCAGGACTTCAAGAGGAAGACGTACTCAACATCCTTCATATAATATCACAACTGTAGTAGATACTGAACTCTTATAAGGAAATCACCAAGATTTAAAAGTTACTCACTCAAGTCTTCAAGTCCAGGTGCATGTAACTTGACTTCTCGAAAATGGAATCACAGATAACATCTACAATGAATGAAGATCAAGATCAAAGTAGTCATTCACCCACACTTGTAATAACGGATGTCTGTTCTCTCAATGCAGTTGAACAATCCACAGTACATGATGGGTTGCTGAATAGTCCCACTGTAGGCCCTGAGCAGCAAGTACTGATACCTGCCGAGGTGAGGTTGTCGCAGGATTGTGCCTCAGGTTCAGACACAGAAGATGAGTTCTTTGATTGCATAGTGTGTGGGGAGGGTTTTAGTGAAATGAACAATTTGCTGAAACATTCAGTGACACATAACGAAGAACAGAAGGATCCTGTTGTATTGAAGGAGGGCTCTAAGGAAAACATTGGCCCGTTTAACAACACTTCCACAAATCCAGACTGCCATGCTGGTGAAAATGTAGACTTTGAAGTTGTTGACCTCACTGATGATGTAAATACTCATGTCGATGAAAGGGCCGTATTCAGGGACCTAAAAAATAATGGTCAAGGCAGGTTTGGGAATCTATCTGAAAATGCAGCCAATACTGTGAATTATTCCACAGATACTTTTGGCTTAAAGCCTGGTGGAAAGTCAATGTTGGGGTCAAGAGTTGCTGATCACTTGCTGAGAGCAGAAAACTATCCCCAATGTATAATGCAAAGTGAAGGACTGCCTTTAAGACCTGTTTCTGGAAACAACTTTCAGGACGTGATTGACCTGACTGATGAGCAAGAGCATCAACATGAAGTTATATTTAGAGAAACTGCAGATGAGACATTGGTTAATTCTCAGAGTGGACATGACTTCATGGCTGTTTATGGTTACATGGCAGCACACAGTAAACACAGGCCACATACATGTGGTATTTGTGGTCAAAGTTTTACAAAGAAAGCTAAATTACAACGTCATATGGCAGTGCACACTGAGGAGAGACCTTTTAAATGTTGCACATGTGGTCGCGGTTTTAAGATGAAAGGTAATATGCTGGCTCATAAGGCTGTGCATGGTAAGAGTCCTTATGAATGCACTGTGTGTGGCAAAGGCTTTAGGCTGAAACACAGTATGGCTCTCCATATGGCAGTGCACAAAGCTGACCCCTTGACAGTGGAAGTCAAGGGGGACAGTTTGATAACGCTTGAGGCTCTTGCTTGCAGTGAATATGGGGAGCTTTCTGAGACACAGCAGAATGCCACACAGCACATACCAGACAACTACCCACAGGGCATCACCCCACAGATGGCAGTACATAGTGGAGACAAGCCTTATAAATGTACAGAATGTGGCAAACAATTCACATTGCGTTACCATATGGAGGCTCATATGGCATGGCATACTGGGGAGACACCTTATGTATGCCAGTTATGTGGGAAAGGGTTTATGGCCAATGTATTTCTACAAAATCACATGGTTGTGCACAGTGATGCCAGACCCTTTGAATGTGTGATATGTCGAAGATGCTTCAAGACAAAAATGGCCCTGTCCAATCACATCCGCTCACACACTGTTAAACAACCAAAGAGATCAGATGTGTGAAGGGTTATATTACGTATTTGAATATCAATATCCGGTTGGCACTACATCAAGAAATGCACAAGACTTGAAATACGTTGTTTGAAGATAGTGTCTGTGAGGAGTCTCAAAAGATTGAAAAAGTTGCCTGTAGTTGATTTCTGGATGGACTATTTTTACTCATATGGCTATTACCAAGTTCTATTGTTCTTTTTATTATTTTAATTGTAAAAATTCTGTCATGATTTTAATTGTAAAAACTCCCTGCAAGGTTAATGATACATTCTATCACAGATATTTTTTCTCTGATACAGTGGACCATTTTACAGCCCATAAACATCAATTCAATTTCAATTGATCTGTTTATTTAACTAATTATACAGTCTACAAAGTAATGCAACTATTAAGAGTAAACTCAGCTGGATGAAGGTGGGATATAATGTCCACAAGTGTCAGTCTGGCATACAATACAAATCACACTTATCACGATGTAATATGTGAAGTTGGTAGACTTTTAAATTCCTGTCGAAGAAGGAGTTGCATTACTGTGAACTTTAACGGGAAACTTGGATCAAATGTTGGATTTTGATAGATAATACTTTTGTTGGTTGGATACTTGCCATGTTCTTGTAGTGTAGTCATTCATAATATGTTCTACCGAGAAATAATAATTTGTGTCATTGAAATAAAGAGACCTGCTACACAAGAAATTTTTCAATATTTATGACAGATTTGCCATGATAGAATCTATGATGTTATTATTCACGAAGTACAGGTGAAAAGTTTGAAACTTCATCTACACCCTCTAATTAATTGGCGTTTACTTAATGACCAGATGGCATAAATGGGATGTTTTGATACGTATTTAAAGCATAGACTGAACATTTCATTAAAGATTAAGAATGAAGATTTGAAAAATGGGAATTCTGTTGCCATGGCAACAAGCATTCTAAAAAGTCGAAATTTCAAGGTTGTCACTTCTTTTCCTAGTAAAATTGATATAGCAACCGATACCACCCTGTTCAGCTATATTTATTAGGAGGGGTAGTTCCAAAATCATCTTCCAAATGAGACCATTTGGGACATCGTATCTAGTCTGGTGTCGGAATCCTAGGAAGGGTCATTCAAAGCTGGACACAAAGTGTCTAATTTTTGCCATTTCTATCATACTGCATATTTCACCGCTATTTTTGGGACTAGGCTTCTCAAAATCATGATTTTCACTTCACATACCAATCCAATCTTTCTTCTCTGTCTATGTCATAGATTCAATTACCCTCACATAGGTTAAGGAATCGAACATTGGTTGTGAAATGCATATATTTATGACATATCCGAGTTAAAGGTAAATGTCCTTCAGTATTATTGTCTTGAAATATTTCAAGTTTGAGAACATCTGACAATTCTTTACTCGGAATATCTCTCAAATATTTTGTGAATGCACTTTCAGTCTGAAGTCTATTTGACCTTTAATCACTGTAAAGAAAAAACGGTCGGTTCACTGGTTCAAAACAGTCAAACATAACATATGGATTCACATGCAAAACCACAAGCTGTAGTCCGAGAATATTGAACAGTCTACACTCATTTGTGAAACAGGTAAATCATAATTACTAAATTCCTATACTGACCTCTCTACTGTTACCATTTGTTCTCAGCTCCAGGTTGAGTGTTTCAGCAGGTGAAAATCTAAAGGAAAAAAACGCCTTGCCAGTCACCTACCCATACCTAACAAAATGGGGTGTAACATAACAACAATGAAAATAAATGTAATAACCAGGTTCTTTTATTCTGTCCAAGCCAAAGCCACAACTCCCACTCCTGCCCTCTGTTCATGGCCCGCCACACTGTGGGCCTTACATCTCCCTGGCCTCCAGCCACCAGGCCTCCTCCTACCCACCCCAGCCCTCTGGTCCTGTCGCTGACTCCGTCCCTCCGAGTCTCTAGCCGTGTCTCTGACTACTTTGGCTACTCCCCACTCTGAGCAGCTCACCATATTGACCTCCAGCCCAGAGGGAGGGGCCTAGCATGCAAAGCCCCCACCTCAGGCCCCAAAAATGGTGGTACCTCAGGCCTGATTGGTCCAACCCCAAATGATGTCATAGCCACTCACTAATTAATCATCCATACCTGAAGTAAATACATGCATGCACAGTAAATAATGATAATAATAAAAAGGGGGGGGGGGGGTAGATCTGGTTATATTACAGGGGCCAAATTTCTTTTGAGGTCAATGTTGGAAGCAAGGAGGTATATACTCTGCTTGATTCTCTGATGGAACACACACAGAAAAGTGAGAGTCATTGTCGCTAAAACTACCCTCACCTGAGGGTCAGGCACTGTCTGACTCTCAGGTGAGGGTAGTTTTAGCGACAATGACTCACTTTTTTGAGGGTGAAGTTATTATCATATTACTGGAAATACTTATGTTCTATAGCTTTATATTCAGAATCGAGTTACATTTATAAATTGTTCATTACTGGACATCGATTCTCTGTCTCTTTGTAGCTCTATAGTGATCGATGCCCAGTTTTATACTTCAGACCAGTGGCTCATTTTGGCTGTTTTTCGCCTCACAGATTGCTCCTAGCGCAAAATCCTGACTAGGTGTCAATATATTCTCTATGCCAATGTGTAATATGAGGGTAGAAAACAGTGGAACCTCAGTTAGAAAAAATCCTACTGAACAGTTTTTGAGAAAATTAGGGTTTTGTTGCCCTTTTTTGCTGTTTTTAGTACATTTCCTACATAACCCGTGAACGTCAGCATTTCTCAATTTTCAGGTATTTAGAATTAGAATTTGACATTTTTTTATTCGCAGTAGGATTCCTGAATACCGAGCCATTCTACACAGGGTGTTATTTTGAAAAAATATAAATCATTTGATAGTGTATTTGGTCTCCGAAAAAGAGGGAGTTTGGTCATAGTTGAATTGATTGTCCAATCCAGTCAAGGGCTATTAGGTTCAGTTCAGTGCAAGTTGCAAAACAAGTGACTTGCACTTTTTAACTTGACCTCATGTCCACTATGTAGGTCTTCACTATGCATGGGTCTATCCAGAGTCCATCAATGGGATCACGCATGGAGGCAGATTCCGCAGCTTTTGGCGAGAAAAAAGTTCAAAATCGCAAAGAAGTGAAATTCGCCTAAAAACCCCCTATTTGGCGAGAAAAAAGTTCAAAATCGCAAAAAAAGTGAAATTTGCCTAAAAACACCTGATTTGGCGAGAAAAAAGTTCAAAATCGCAAAAAAGTGAAATTTGCCTAAAAACCCCTGATTTGGCAAGAAAAAAGTTCAAAATCGTTAAAAAGTGAAATTTGCCTAAAAAAAAACCTATTTGGCGAGAAAAAAGTTCAAAATCGCAAAAAAGGGAAATTCCCCTAAAAACACCCTATGACTGTAGCATGAATGCAGACCCTCATGGACACAGACTCATGTACACCCACACAGACATACACATAGGCATGAACATGGCCTTCTCCTTAAACCTATGTATTTCTACTTTGATGAGACTGAATATAGCTTTCTGTTAGAAGGACTCTGATACATGGATGTCGATGTCCAGTTTTAGATATATACCCATATAGTGCATTGGAGTGCTATAATGTTGGACTGCTGTATATTCCTTATGATGGGGTTTGTCCATAGAATAAGTTTGTAACACTTATTTTGATTTCACTTTCAGGTGTACCTGCCATGTTACTTAACCCAAGAACATTGAGGCAAATACAATCTCCTTCACCTAGAACTGAATACACGAAACTAACGTAGATCAAGTAAAACCTGTGTGAATTCATACCCACAAGGGAGCTAGGACACGTGTCTACATACTTGACACTGACATTCAGTATATAAGCCCTGCCTTTAAAGATGAATGTAGATGCATGTATAGAAGTACAGAGCAGCCAATGCCAGATTCAAAATGAAGGGGAACAAAGTTCTTCATTTATAATTAGTGACATAAGGTCTCTGAACCCAGTTGGACAACCTGCACTAGATGGTAGTATGGACCATTGTTGGGATGCAAATACTAATGCAGATCTATTTTTACATTCTGATATGGACATTGACCAAAATAGTGTCATGTCATCCAAAACTGTCAATGAGCTACGCAGTAATAGTGTATGGAAAAAGGGCTACACAGACAATATCGACTTGACAGAAGATGATAAAAATTCGATACTGGTACCTAATGTGCCAATATGCCCAGCGGTGCAGTGTGCAAAAGGTGGTGACTTCTTTATTGGAATAGATGACCTGCTGACGCATACATTGGTACATACTGCACGGTCAGAGGGAGCTAATGTGATTGACTTGACTGAGGAAGCCACTGAAGATGAGAATGGACTATGTATGGTAGATGAAATCACACAAGACTTCTCTAGTGAGTCAACAGAGATTCAAAGCATGGGACATGAGACCTACACCAGTCAGGACGGGTTGGGCGGAGATGAACCTTCCTGCACAGTGCTGGAAGCCGCTATCTGTCCTAACGCATCACACCAACCAAGTAATGGACACATTGAGGATGGACCACAGTCAACTGTTACATTTGAAAAGAACTTTGTTCAAACTAATAACTTTATTATACATAATGTAATGTCTTCTGGCTGGGAGAAAGTTCAGAGTGCTTCTACTTCTGAGAGTGTTCCCCCATATGTCTAGACTGGACGCCCCCTCAACACTACGTTTATTGAGACGGGTCCAAAGCTCCCTGACCCGAGGCTGACGTGACCTTGACCCCATCTGACCCTGCCGTTACTAGGCAACTGCACTACCTTTCTTACCTTCACTAAATGAGAGCGGTAGTGTTACGTCCGCACACACTGTTCCATTGGCAGTGAATCAACAGAAATAATGTAAACAAATCAAAGAAGGGGAATCTGCAAAACCCATCGATTCAAATGTGTTTGTTTTGTTTTTATATAAATTCATAATTTATTTGACACCATAATATTGCTTTTAGCTGTTATAGCGTTGCGGTTAAGCTCAAGATATCAAGGGTATTGTTCATTTTGTGATAAAGACATGGAATTTCTACCACAGAATCTAGACATCTCAGGGAGCATTTTAAGAGATAGAAGCACCCTGAACTCCTTCTGGAACCAAGATGGCCGCCATCTGAACATAAAGTACCTGGGAAAGGACAATCGGACACTTCTTATTGGATGTCCAAGTGTGATACAGCAATATATATGTTTTAGAGGGTGGGAAACTCAAAAGGAGGCTCACAAAAAGGCTTTGGTAAACACCTGTCAACAAAATAGTTCCCATAGCAACCAGCATAGCTACCAAACATATTGAAAACCATGTATTAAGCAATTCTTATTGGATTGTTTTCTGAAATACTATCATACCAGGCTTTCAGGGATGTGATGTGACAGGGGATGTAGCTCAGTGGTGGAGCAATCGCTTGGTTGGTGAAAAGCTCCAGTTTCGAGTTCCGGTGTCTCCAAAAACATAAAAAAAATAGTTCCCATAGCAATCAGCATAGCCACCGAAGATATTGAAAACTATGTATGTAGCAATTCTTATTTGACTGTTTGGTACAACACCATTATACCAGGATGTGGAGGTGGTTAAGGTCCCAATCCCATCATTATCATTGGAAAATATATTTTCCTAGCAACCATTATATTCGCCTGGGAAGAAAAATCAAAAAGTCACTTGGCAATTTTTATTTGATGAGTAATTAAATTACCGGGAGTGTAGAATACTTTTGATTATGACAAGTTGGTGGATCACCTCCACAAGTGACTTTATTCATATATATGACTTTATAGAAAAACACTTTACATGACAACCACACTGAAAAATGCAAAATCAACACTTGTTTCAGATTCTATGTGCAATGTTGTGTATCATTTTGGTCATTTCCCTGAACATGGCAAGCAGACTGTCATATGCAAAGTGAAAAAGTGTTTAAAATTATGTGCACAAAGAGTCACAAGTGAAAATTGTTCCTTAGATGTTTGTTTTGGACCACATACACTATTCAGGATATGTGTCCATTCGTATTTGTCATATGAAGCACCCTGATAATGGGACCAACTTTCAGTCTGGCAAATATGATGTCAACAAGACACAAAGCAGATTCTCTTCAATGGCACTGGATCAGTGTTATGCGAAGAATTATAATGCTTTCACCGAGAGTTTCTGTGGTGCAGTCAGACTGACAGATAGTCCTGCAGCTCTGAGAAACTGGATTGTGGCCCAAAAAAAACGTAATAGCAGAATTTTAGCAGCTGCAACCATGCCTGCCAGAAGGTGAAGCTCATGCACAGCATGATAAGCTATCTGTTCAAAATGCATTGCACAGGGATGTTAATGAATTAACACAGGCAATGCAAGATATTGGTAATCTATTCATGCAAGAAAGCAAATACCTGGTTATTGACATTAGAGACATTATGAGTATGGATGACATTGTCTGCAACACACTTCGGAGCATCAAGGATATTAGTTAAGAAATGTACATGTAATTACAATTTTCAAGACCAGCAGTTAATGGCTTGCCAGAAAAAAAATGTCCAAGTTATCATTTGGATCAAAGCATTTCACTCCAATCCTGAATTGCCAGATCTGTCTGAGTGGGGCTAGCAATGGGACACACTTGGATGGCACCCACTGTGGATAAAACTACAATAAGCAACTGTCTAAATCATACTATGAACTTATTCACTGAGGATGCAAGAAAGGATGTAATGGTAGTATCAGCCTCAAACAGCTTCTCTCAAATCCACTGCATTATGCTGGAGGCTCTTAGACTGCTATCTCTGAAAGATGCATATGTAAATGTAATATTTCTTAAAGGGAATGAGTCTTACTATGCATTTGGTTTCATAGTGGTTGAATGATTATTTTTCATGTTTCATTTTACAATGTGGGTGATACAGTTACTCAAAAATATGATGTTTTGGAAACACAAGGACTCGAACCTGAGGTTTTTCACTTGCCAAGTGATTGCTCTACCACTGAACTACATCCCCTATCACATCATATCCAGGCAACCGTGGTATGATAGTGTTTCGGAAAACAATCCAATAAGAATTGCTTAAAATATGGTTTTCAATACCTTCAGTGGGCATGCTGGTTGCTATGGGAACCATTTTGTTGATAGATATTTACCAAAATCTTTTTTCCCCAGCCGTCTAGCTGACATTACCCCGAGTGTGCTTGGTGTCTCCGCTATGTGAGGGACACAGTTTCTCTGAAAATGATGTTTTAGAGACACCGGGACTCGAACCTGGGGCCTTTCACCTGCCAAGCAAATGCCTTACCACTGAGCTACATCCCTTATCACATCACATCCCGGAAACCTTTGTATGATAATGTTTCACAAAAAAATCCAATAAGAATTGCTAAATTCACAGTTTTTAATATGTTTGGTAGCTATGCTGGTTGCTATGGGAACTATTTTGTTGACAGATGTTTACCAAAATATTTTTTGAGCCTCGTTTTTGAGTTTCCCACCCTCTCAAATCTATACATTGATGTATCACACTTAGAAATCCAATAAGAAGTGTCCGATTGTCCTTTTCCAGGTACTCTATGTTCAGATGGCGGCCATCTTGGTTCCAGAAGGAGCTCAGGGTGCTTCTATCTCTTAAAATGCTCCCTGGGATATGTAGATTCTGTGGTAGAAATTCCATACCTTTATCACAAAATGAACAATCCTTCGGCTTAACTGCACCGCTATTAACATCTGATGGGTCCGGGAAGGGTCCGGGAAAGGTCCAGGCCGAGCTCTTTACCCGTCCCTAGAACGAACGGGAGGGCAGCGGTAGCGTAGAGAGGTCGGGGATGGATGCGCCAGTCTACCATATGTCAGGAACATGGTTGGTGGTCCACATGAAGACCAGGTGGCGGTAGTACCGCACGGCGCCAGCCCCACTCCCTATCCTGCTCCCAACATGGTGGTGCACAGGCAGCTGAAACCACATAGCTGTTCAGTCTGTGGTCAAGGGTTTAAACGGAAATGGTTGATGACAAGGCACATGGCAACTCATAGTGAGGAGAGACCGTTCACATGTGGTGTGTGTGGTCGGGCTTTCAAACGGAAGGATAAACTGGAGGTACACACAAGTGTGCACAGTGAGGAGAGGCCTCATCAGTGTGTGATCTGCAGAAAGGGTTTTAGACTGGAGAATAATCTGGAGATCCACATGGTTACACATACTGTGAGACCAGCTAACATGTTACTCTGATATAGGTGAGATAAATGCGCACAAATGTGATTGGAAAAGCATCATCCCTGTCCTTAGTACATAACTTTTGAGAAAGTATATGAATATGTATTGTGAAAAGGTCCAATATCAGAGTTAACATGTATGTCTGGTTCTCTTTCTTTTCTTGGCTGTAGACAAAAGGGTGAATACTTGCATGCGTGTCGATTCGTATCATATTGGCAGTTGGTAGAGTTTATTAAGATGTAATACATTGTTGCATATGGAGTTTTAAAGTAAAAAAGGTACAGTTACGAATTGTCTTATGGCAATAGGCATCTAGGTACATTATAAATACCTGACATGTGAGAAAGACTTTTTAGTTTAAGGACATATTGTAGTCCTTACAGCAGACATAGTTATCTAATTCGGTACAAAACCTGATGAAGCAGTCAGGTGACAATGAGATGCATACATCTGTTGATAAAGTGGTGCAGCTGAAGCTGTACATGATGAAAATAAAATACCCCTTTTATAAATATGAGGTTACTCATTGGTCAGTAATATGATGCCTTGTTGAATTGAAACCACCATTTGAAATTTAGTGTAGAAAAAAGTGCTATGAACGAAGCTGCACTAATAGTGAACCGCATAAACAGCTCATTGCCTGATTTGCTATAACATCACGAAGCAACTCGAAAACAGTTGCATGTACTATACACAACATTTTTGGAAGAAATTGAAAGAATCCCGGTTGTGACATGAAACTAAGTTACACCTGTATGTTTTGAATTTACTTTAATTTAGGCCGTTACATGAGTTTAATACCTTTTCAACAGACCCGCAGTAAATTCATATTTTCAAAGGGGAAGAAAGAACCTTTTTATTCTAAAACTATATTTACATATGTACACATAATGTAAACCTAGGGTATTAGCCTACCCTGTAAAGTTGTTTATCAGCCGAATGTGAGTTTGAGAGGCTTATGATATTTCTATCTATTAAAACTTGGACTACCATCTAAAATATGAGTTTGGGGTTAAAATTCGGCTTTTAGAAGTAACAAATGAAAACACCCAAAGAAACTCAGCTAGTAACTGGGCAGCTGTAATATTAGACTGCTGTATGTAAAAGAATGGTTATGTGGACATTTGAAGATAAATGCCTCATTTTGTCTTATTTTCAGGTATAGCCGCTGCAGTAACAGAATTCACCAAGCATTCCCCAAAACAGAAATAATAAACCAAGTATTCATCCAACAAAAGTAAAGACTAAAACTGCAGCCTTTTTCAGCGGACTAGTATATGTCTTCACAGGCAACTTTCTACCTTTACTAGAGACAATGGCTTCACTGAGTACAGCGGAGTTACTTCATGGGGAGAGGTCACAACGTTCAGAGTTGGTCCCCTTTGTAACCATGAATGCAACAACCCAACCCATGGGCCATGATGATCTACCCAATAGATGTACTGTTGGTGTTTGTGATACCTGCTCGGATACAGAAGACGAGTTCCTGGAGTGCAGGGTCTGTGGAGAGGCTTTTAGTGAAATGGACGTCCTGCTGACTCATACATTGGCACATAGTCAGCAACCTTCTGAATGTCATGTATTGAAGGAGAGCGGTATAGAGGATATAGAGAAGGTGGTTAGCACCTCCACAGTTCCAGACTCCCACATGAGTGCTCCGGGAAGTGATGACTCTGAATTGCTCAGTTGCACAGATGATGCTGACATTAGCACTGATGTCCAGACCAGAAGTAATCATTGCCTCGACAATGCCGTGGTTCATACAAGGAAAGATGAAAGGGAGAAGTCAGACGAGAATACTGTATTCAAAGACCTAACTAATGTCCTTATTGGCCAATCTAAGGCTACACACGAGAATACTGTATTCAAAGACCTAACTAATGTCCTTATTGGCCAATCTAAGGCTACACACGAGAATACTGTATTCAAAGACCTAACTAATGTCCTTATTGGCCAATCTAAGGCTACACACGAGAATACTGTATTCAAAGACCTAGCTAATGTCCTAATTGGTCAATCAAAGACTGCACCTACAAAAGTGTATGCAAGGGAATGTTGGTCTGATAGCCTCCATAAGAGAACTGTATTCAGGGTTCTACCAAATGATTTAATCGGTCAATCTTCTGTTCTACCAAGCTGTCTACCCCAGTGTCTACCTAGGCAGCTCAAAGGTGCTACTCCATCTGTATCTGAAATCAGGGACGTGAACTGTTCACGAGATCCAGGAGTTGTCGGGCACCTCACAAGAGATTCTAATAAGAGAGATCGACAGGTTCCGATACTTATTTCTGGAAAATGTTTCCTGGAAGTAATAGAGTTAAACAATGAGTCACGTGACGCTGTGGTCACTGACAGGAGCTGTAAGACAACGTGCAGTACACAACACACTCCAGGACAGCTCGATGTCGGTGAGGACCGTCTTAGAGGAGGTGCCGCTATAGTGCTAAAAATGTCTCCTGGAGCTGCAGGAGGGTCATTGGATTTACCTCAGCGTGTTTCTACCCATGAACAGGAGCTGGGAGGAGGTAGCCCGGAGGTGGGAGAGCGTCCTTACACGTGTATGTGTGGGGAGGGTGTGCGGACAAAGCCCTTGTTGATGCAGCACATGCTGCTCCACTCCATGAGGCACCTGTACACGTGTCGTGTATGTGGGGTACAGTTCCTGCAGCAAAGTGCACTCAACGGTCATATGGCTCAACACAAGACAAAGGTGATGTATACATGCAGAGTGTGTGGGAAGGTTCTCAAGAATAACAAATCATTGCGGCGGCATGAGGCAGTGCACCGTGCAGAGAGACCTTACGACTGTAATGTGTGTGGGAGTACTTTTAAATTCAAGTCAAGTCTAACAAGACACATGCTGGTTCACAGTGAAGAGAATCCGCACAAATATAGTGTATACATGCAGTAGAGGGTATACGAAGAGATTTGACATAGGATGTCACCTGGCATGACACAGTGGACACAGACCACATAAATGTACAGTGTGTGGTGCTGGGTTAAAAGTAAAGATCGCACTGAGGACCCATATGGTCACAGGGAGGACAGCCCTACAACTGCCATCCATACACTGTAAACAGAGCAGACTGATGTAAGTAACAGTTCTTTGCCAGATTTGACCTCTTGTGGTTTAATTCTGACAGACCGTGAATATATTTAATATGTGTCTCTGATAATTGTGGAAAAATCTCATCTACTACCCAGGCCAAAAAAGAGGTGTGTTTCAGGTTACATGGTCTAAAAATCTAGGTAGTGTAGGTCGAATTGAGAAAAATTTTTAATCTTTGGCCTGAAAAGCACCCAAAAATGGACTCACAAACTTCAGCGCTGACTCGCTGACAATGGCATCGACTTGCGGACTATCAAATTGACTCTGAAAAAGCCCTAAAATTACTTGAAAGAATTTTTTTTTCTCAAAATTGGATAATATTTTCTAGGGTTAGCTCTGTTTTGCGAGGTAGGGTCGGGTAACCTGAAACACCCCTTTTTTATTATAAACTTTGGCCTCATACAGAGCCATATCGACTGGTATGACTAAAAGGATATTCATGTAACTGAACAAAACCATTATTGAATTATACTAGCACTCGTTGTGTGTAATGATGTTGCATTGTGCTTCTGTTGAACCACTATGTTTTGAGTTTAAGAACATTGAACATATAGTGTATTATTCTCTTGACAACTGTTTACATTTGTTAATTACACCTACCTATGTCATTTAAAATAACAAAAGATGGACGAGTCAGCTATATGTAAACTAAATAAGAAAAAGCATTCACTCTGACTATGATTAAGATAAGGTTCCTTTATTCACATTTTGAGGAATCTGAGAACAATGTGTGGGAGATTGTACAGAGAGTGTAAGTTCTAGTGGTGAGTGAAGGAAAGCACAGCTGTTATGTCTGGTTTTCCCTCTTAAAAATATACATGCATTTTATATCACAGTTATGCTAAAACTTGTTGCGGTCCTTAAGTACGGCGTCAGCTGCTAGTTTCCCTGCAGACCCCATTACTCCGCCACCTGAAACAACAAATAAAGAAAATATACAAATGAAGAAAATGGAATGATAATCTTTAGACTAAGACTATACTTTTAAGATGACATAGAAAACAATGACCGCACACCTACGTGAGTTAACCAGTATTTATATGCACTATTCCGCAATCACTTCGTAACTTGCTGGTGTGAAATCCATGCATCATCATGCCCCTACATGGTTGATACACTCGCAACAGTCAGCATGATGTAGGTGCAGCGTCGGTGCAACATTATGACAAATGAACTTGATGCCTTAATCCTTTATGGGCTGCACAGTGCCTTGGTATATGCTATACCCTTTGTCGTCAAGATACACAAATGAAGCCCTGGCTAGTCTACTCAGCAGTGCTGCATCCATGCAACATGCCAACCCTTCGGGAATGTATCAACCCTATGGGGTCGGCATAACGTTGGAATGCACCCCTGGCAAGTACCCTCGCCAGTGCTGCATCCAGCCTTCATGATGACAAAGGGCATAATGCTGTAAAGCAGTAAGTCATTCTTACCCCTCTAAGGAAGGCATAATGCATTAACTAGCTGTGACATATTTACAGGAACCCTCCCTGGGCCGAGCTTTTGCTAATTCCCATAGAGTTATGAAAACTATAGTTGATGCAGCCATGAGGGGTTTATGCATCATAATGCATCTCAGGGTTGAGACACTCCCAAAGGGTATGCATGATGCACCGATGCAGCACTGGCGAGCTACTTGCCGGGGCTGCATTGGTGCATCATGGCGACAAATGTTATCATTTAGCAATATGCGTCCTTGACTGGTTAAAGTGTTAATGTGGCAGAGGTGCGTACCTGGATGGGCGCCGCTCCCACACAGGTAGAGGCCGCTGAGCGGGGTGCGGTGCCGCGGCCGGCCCAGGTACAGCTGGTCCAAGGACATGGCGCCATGGAAGATGTTCTAATGGACAACAAAGAGCTTTTAATTGAGGATACAATTCACTTTGAACAAATCTATAGGCCTTAATGAATTGAATATCAATGAAAAAGATTGATGGAACAGGCAATGCCAGGAGTTACTCACCCCTCCGGTGAGGCCGAACACCTGCTCCAGGTCGGACGGTGTGAGCACGTCCTGGCCCACTATGCTGGCCTTGAAGCCTGGTGCGTACTGCTCTATCGTGTTATAGACTGTAACCAAACCAAAAAACACTCAACATTTCTAGCTACCTATTTTTAAAGAGAACTTATGAACCTTAACTATCAGAGGGTCACTCAACCCTGGCCTCAGGGTGGGATTGTTTAATTTTGAATGAGCGGCAACAGAGATCAGGTTATGATTCCGAATAATATTTCTGAGCAGCACATGAGCAACTCTTAAGTAAGAGGGATAACGTGCATTGCTCACGAGTTTATGGACTAGCTTCAGACATAAAGACACTATTCTTATGCAGCACACAACTTTTCCATTTTTATAAAGGGGAGCACAGCATAGAGCCTACTTACGGTTATCAAAAGTCATAATTGATTAGATAAACTGTTATGAGTTAACATAAACAAAACAAATTCTACATAATAACTTCACAGTGGACTCACTTGTGTCTGCGTAGTCCTGCCTGTCCTCGTCGGTCCATGCCCGGCCCCCGTCCAGGTGGTACGGCGTGTACTGGGTGAACAGTTGCACCACGTGACACCCGGGGGGAGCCACCGTGGGGTCCAGCGCTGAGGGAATGGTCAGCTCAATCATAGGCCTGAATATCACGTAGAAACATATTGGGGTTTCAAAAACATGATATCTTCCAAAATTTACTTGAAAGAAAATATGTACTTCTCCCACATATTGCTGCGTGTTTTCCCATTCTAAGGTCATTGTCTATATTGGCTACCAGATAGGAGACCTTGTTAGAACCGTACATCTATGAGTGCATTCTCATATGCTATGGCAAGTGTTGGGCCCAAAGATGAGCCCTGCGGGACATCAAAATACACTATTTTACATATGATACATCCCCTCTAACTCTATTTTCTTCCGAATCTTTAAAAGGAGTATAATTGATTTAGAACTCAAGCATTTATGCCTAAAGAATATAGAACATTTAGGAAAATTGCATGACTAACAGAATCAAAGGCATTTTTCATGTCAATAAAACAGGCTGCGACCATGAATCTTGAATGCAGCACTGACGAGTTACTCCGGAGCTGCACTTGTGCATCATGCCGATAAATGGGCATGGTGCCTTCAATAACTATGCAGCCCTTAAAGGGTTGACTTACTTGTTAGACCAGTGGCCCCGCTGACAGTCCACGTAGGCCTCGTGTATGAGGTGGCTGCTCTCACAGTTGAGGTGGATGGTGCCGGAGTGCTGGGGGCCCGGCTGGTTCTCTGACAAGTTAGGGTCTGCCGTGAAGTTAGGCAGGCGGTTCACAGCAACTGCAAGTAGTCATAAAGAGATAAACATGTAGTGCCATTGTTACTATAACTTGGATAATTATGTGTGTGTGAAGTACAAATTGGTGACAGCACAGGGTTTTTAAGTGACCTGGCGACCTACACTCATAGAGAGTTTCTCTTAGAGCATGAAAGATTTTGACCTGGGCCAATAATTTAGGCGACTTTGCGACTTCTGAACAAAGTTGACCGACTACAGGATAAAGGGTCATCAGGGAGGGACCACTAGTGCTGCACCTCAAAGGGAGCAACTCGTAATTACATATGGGTAGTGCAAAGTGAGTAGTTCCTCAACTGTACAACCAGTGCAGGGCCTGTAGGGCTGCTGACCTGACTTTGGCAGAGCTGGTTTCTCTCCAATTTCAGAGTGAGCAGTTCATCAAAAGGGATCAGATTCTGATTCTGAGCAGTATTATACAGTAAGTTACTGTATGAGCAACTCTGCAGGAGTAAGGGGGATCTGAGCAATGCATTGCTCACGAGCTGCTCACCCTATATCCTCAGGCAGCACACAACTTTTCTTTTTTTTGGAGAGGGGATGATAGACTAGAGCCTACTTACGGTTAATCTTGGTTACCGGTGAGGTGTAGTCGATTCCCTTAATCTGCGTCACAAAGTCTGCTGGAAGAATCGTCTGTAATAGGCACATTATATTTCATCATTACTATATCCAACCAATTAAAGGGTCATATTCTGACATGAAGGTGGGCGGGGTGGGGGGTAGCGATTTCGCAGCGGCATGTAGCAATATGTTTGCCACCCCCCTCTTATACATAGAGAGGATTGTCGAAATGGCGTTAAACATCCATTACTCACTCACTCACTCACATAGAGAGGAATTGCAATTTCAACCCGGCCCATTGATATTATATTCTATACATTGGATTTCAAAATGAGGGAGTGTTGACTGACCTCATCTAACAGGTCTAGGAAGGTGACCTTGGGGGTGGCGTTGGAGAGCACAAAGCGGGCCTTGATCTCAGTGCCGTCCTGCAGGGCCACCCCGCACGCCTTCTGGGTGCTGTCCACCATCACGTTCTGCACCTCCTAAAATAGCAGTAGTGTCCAAGTGGTAGTTACACAGTTAGTTTTTAGAACTACAAGATTTACGTTGCTGAAGTCCTGGAAGCGCCGTATCCAATTCCTCCACGACGGTATCAATGGACGTCGGCATTTGTCTATTAAGTACATGGCCAGTACGACCAGTACTGAATTAAGTACTGGGATTGTCGTATTTCATGCTACTCTTGAATACAGTGTTGTCGTTTCTCATGGCCTGTAACTTCATGCCACTTATAGACTAGATTCAGACGTTAAGGCTACTTTAGATTGAGCTATGTTAGGCTATCTAGACTATATTCTGGGTTCCGCATAATGCTAGGGGTATGTTCATTGCATGATCATACTGACCCTACGCAGTATTGATACACCGCAGAGGGGCCAGAATGATAGCTCTGGTGAGAAGCTTGCTAGGACTGCATTCATGCATCAGGATAACAAAGGTGTGACTATACATGGGTAGCCAGAATTGTCGCCGTGTCGTTTTTTAGCTTGGGTGCCGCGTCGCCGTGTCGAATTTTATTCTATACAATGTTCTGTGGGGGCCTCCATGGTTTCTATTTTTCTGTGTCCTCCGATTTTTAAAAGGGCCGTGTCTCGTTTTTACCCATGTATAGTCACAAAGGTCACAGCACATTAGAGTACTAGCTAGGTTAAAGGTTAAAAGGTTCAATAGAGGCGTGCACTCACCATGTCTGTAAAGATGCTGGTGCCGTAGCCGACTGCCGCCTTGGCTACAGCGTCAGACACGGCGCCCATGCCGCCCTCCACGTAGCCCCAGGCTCCCTTGATGCCCTCCAGCTCTCCCATCACGTGGTGCAGCAACACGTACCTACAGGGCAGTCAAGGGCAGTAGACATGGTTAACCATGAGTACGTTTGGTTTTTGCCCTGTAATGACTCATTCATATTATAGTATATGGAAAACAGGGCCTCTCTAAGAGTATGTAGTATATGGAGAACAGGGTCTGTCTAAGCGTATGGTAAGTAGTATATGGAGAATAGGGCCTGTCTCAGAGTAAGTAGTATATGGAGAATAGGGTCTGTCTCAGAGTTAGTAGTATATGGAGAATAGGGTCTGTCTCAGAGTAAGTAGTATATGGAGAATAGGGCCTGTCTCAGAGTAAGTAGTATATGGAGAATAGGGTCTGTCTCAGAGTAAGTAGTATATGGAGAATAGGGCCTGTCTCAGAGTTAGTAGTATATGGAGAATAGGGTCTGTCTCAGAGTAAGTAGTATATGGAAAATAGGGCTCGTCTCAGAATACCATGAAAGCTTGTATATAAGCCGCGGCTTGTATGTGACTCAGCTTTCTTTTGATAGCAAACATGCCTATCTAGGGTGCGGCTTTAATGTAAGTTTTTATAAGTATAGTAC
Organism: Harmothoe impar; assembly: GCA_947462335.1. NCBI lineage: Eukaryota > Metazoa > Annelida > Polychaeta > Phyllodocida > Polynoidae > Harmothoe > Harmothoe impar. The sequence goes on from OX381717.1 coordinate 23,167,779, forward strand.
TGTTCCAGATAAGCAATTGTCAGAACCCCTCTGCGGCTTATATAATTTGACAAAGTTAAGGGTGCACCTTATATGCGAGTTAGGCCTATACATAACGTTTTATTGTAAGTAGTATATGGAGAATAGGGTCTGTCTAAGAGTGAGTAGTATATGGAGATGTGGTATATAGTATATGGAGAAAGGGCCTGTCTCAGAGTAAGTAGTATATGGAGAATAGGGCCTGTCTCAGAGTCAGTAGTACATGGAGATGTGGTATATGGAGATGTGATATATAGTATATGGAGAAAGGGCCTGTCTCAGAGTAAGTAGTATATGGAGAATAGGGCCTGTCTCAGAGTCAGTAGTACATGGAGAATAGGGCCTGTCTCAGAGTCAGTAGTACATGAAGAATAGGGCCTGTCTCAGAGTAAGTAGTATATGGAGAATAGGGCCTGTCTCAGAGTAAGTAGTATATGGAGAATAGGGCCTGTCTCAGAGTAAGTAGTATATGGAGAAAAGGACTTGTTCCAGGGACTTTCCACTGGATTATCATACATGTGTATGGTAGATCTATAATCCACAGGGTGTAATCATATTAAGCTACACAAGCTGCCAACCTTTAGTGATGATTGCCCAAACACTAGATATGCGAGTAAAGAGATGTTGCCTCACCCACTGCCGGGTAGCTTGGGGCTGGTCATAGCGCCAATGGTGGCGTCTGTGGCCAGGGTGGCCTGCAGCGGCTCAGACTCGAACCATGCCGCCAGTACCTTCTCTGCCGGGGCCGTGAGCAGCTCGTAGAAGGACTGGATGTCCGTGCCCAGCGACTGACCTACAGGGGTGGAAGGGAGGAAGTATGTTAGGTGTCAGGAAGCAGTTCTCTACATGTTTCTGATGCAAACTTCATGGTAGACATTAGAATTAAATAGAGAGGGCTTATAGGGTTTAGCTATGTAGTCTAAACTCCAATAGTTCAAATTGATAAATAAATGATGGTGAAAATACATTAAGATATAACTACAAATGTAATTACATTACTGCATAATGCCTCAAGGGTTTGTTCATTAGTTGTTGGAATATGCTGTTAAACACAGCGCTAGCGAGCAACTCACTGGCATTGCATTATTAGTCTATTGATGTTTAACCCTTGTAGTTTCTGCATGACTGCATCTGCTGCATGATACCCTGATACTTAGAGGCAGCTTTGTACCTGTTCTGAGGAGCTGTTTGAATGCAGGCCAGTCTGAGAGCTTCTGTCTGAGTGAGCCCTGTGTCCACGCGTCCACGTCCACGGGCGGCGCGTCTAGCAGTGGCTCAATGGCCGCCACAATACGGTCCAACCACTCCTCATAGTGGCCAAAGTTCTGTAACACAACCATGGAGGCCCCCACAATGTGTTAATGAATTATGCCATTTATATCGGGATTATGCATGAATGTAGCACTGGTGAGTTACTTGCCAGTACTGCATTCATGCATCATTCACCATGCTGCATGAAAGGAGCACAGGTGAGCATAGATTCAACCCTCAACCCTTTATCTTCAAAACATGTCATCAATTCTAATGATAACATTTCTTAAAATAGCGTTGGAAATTGACTGTACTTGAATATGTTATGATTCTGCTTACCTCTGCATCCTTTAGCGAGAATTTGCCGATCTCCCGTCTGTTGGCGTCTGCGTCACGTGAAAGGAGGAGGGAGCGTGCAGTGCCGTCCAGCCCGGCGGGCTCAAGGAGGGGTGTGTACGAGTTGGGGTTCCTCAGGTACACCTTCAACCCATGTCTCTGTATTGATATAAGGGGAGGGAGAGCATCATTGTCATCACATTTAGATGTCGTGCATGTGTGTATATCTAAAAGCTATTGACTATCCATATATATATATATAGTCTGACACTATTATACTGCTATAGTTTACCCCCCCCCCCAAAAAAAAAAAGAAAAATGATAATAATGATAAAAAATATAGGAGAATGATGATAAGAAAAACCCAACAGAAAACAAAAAGAAGATAATAACCCAGCCCACCATCAACCCACAAACCTACACAGCCCCTAAAATTACATTATTTGAAGAACGCACATTATATGCCTACCTTGAGTTCCAAGTCCTTGAATATTTGGGGGCGGAGTAAACTCAACACATAAGACGCCCGTGAAAATTTGAAACCTAAAACCCACAAAAATATAATAGAATTCATGGTATTGTATATTGGAGTATGTCATACTGTATTACTTCCTGTTTTTGGACCATCTTTGATGTGATATTACAGTGTTTGCTGCTTAATTTCATACAAATGTTGCTGTCTCAGGCTACCATTTGAAACGAGACTTTTTATTTGTAAATTAGATATTAATTAAAGTCTTAGTAATAATAATGCATCTGGAACCTTCTCTTACCAGGTACCAACTCTTCCGTCACCGCAGCGCCCCCTATGATGTGACGACGCTCCAGGACACACACGTCCAGACCAGCTTTTTGTAAGTATGATGCCTGATATTGTGGGAGGAGGAAAAATAGAAAATAGCAAAGAGCATAATATATGATAATTAGATAATGGCGATTGGTATGATATTGAATCCCTTTAAAACGTAAAGTGGGCCCATAACCTATTGATTACTTGGGTAAATAAAGATTGACGAAAGACAAGATCTGATCCATTATTTCCTGTTCAGATGCTGGCCGTTGAGTAATTCATTTGACAATGTGAATCAGCAGATTGTCGTTTATCCACCAGCGAGTTTTGCAGCTTCGGTATTATCAATAGTTAGTCGTCACTTTAAAACAGAAATAGGATAACAATGCTGAAGACCATTGCACTGCCACATCTTAACATTATAAGTGTACATAATTGTCTGGTAACATTTGGATACAAGTAAATACAATGAAGGGTCTTCTTCGATTTAGGTATGAAATATTTTGGTATGAAACGGAGCTGCCACACCGCCACAGACTTAGCTATACATACTGTAGTTAACTAAGTAAAGAGAGTATACAAAAAATAACTCACAGCAATTAGTCCATTGTGTCCTAGAATAAAGACAAAAATGTATACTTGAAATATGAATTCATGATGACAACAAGATTCTTCTATAAAATGGTCAATTAAAGTGACATGGTCCGTTGATTAGGCCTCAAAAATCAATTTTGTCAAAAATGAACCAAAATGTTCCCTATGGCCATACTTCATGTGCTAGCTACTTTATTTAATGTCATTCCCTAGAATTCAACTTAGTATTTGCATAATTATCAGATTATGGCTCAATTTACTAGTTTTGGAGTGCATGCTATAATCCCCCCCTTAAAAATATACTGTAAAATGCTATACTTGGGCCACATCTGAACCTCTAATTAGGCTCTTATTGCCCATAGATGACATTTCATTGGGCCCTATCAGTAGTATAGTATGTATCGGAACGGGACTATAGTTAAGTACTGTTTATTACTCAATCGACATGCAGCCAATCAGAGGCCTCCATTTGGTCACGTGACCGGAAGTGACCTACTTAGGGGATTAGTGGTGACGTCACGTGACCTAGTTAGCCAATCAGAGGCCTCCATTTGGTCACGTGACCGGAAGTGACCTACTTAGGGGATTAGCGGTGCATTCTGGGTAACCCTGCAGCCAATCAGAGGCCTCCATTGGGTGACCGGAAGTGACCTACTTAGGGGATGGTGCATTCTGGGTAACCTACTGACCTACTTAGGGGACCGGAAGTGACGTCATATGACCTAATTTAGGATCACGTGATTGGAAGTGACCTGATGAGTCACGTGACCGGAAGTGACGTCACACGACTTAATGGCCAATCGGAAGCGACCTGATTGATCACGTGACCGGAAGAAGAAGAAGTTTTTTTTTTGTTTAGGATCCCGTGACTGGAAGCGACGTCGTCACATGAGTGACGCTTTAAGAGACTGCGCGACTTACTAGTAAAAGAAGCCGTATGATAATAAAAACACAACAATATTTTCTTTTAATTTTTTTTAATTTTTTTTTTCAATCTTGATAAACACTCTATTTTTGAAAAGATGCACACGCTTATTTTTTTTTTTTTTTTTTTCATATCTCTAAAGGACTCGTTGTCACACCGTCAGAATGCACGCGACGCTTATAATACAAGTAGCGCACGCCGTCTTTCTCTATGGTGTAGGTGACCATTTTGTTTCGCACCACTTTGAAATTTCTATTTACAGCAATGAGAGTTTTTCGTTGGCGAAGAACATCCAAGAAGGCGTCTGGTTCCTGGGGGTTTTGTTTCTTCTGTACGCCTTTTGCACTCCATTTTTTGGATTTTCTTTCACCGGTGTCGCTGACTCGATCGTAGCAAATGTAAGTCTTAGGGTTGAGACTTAGGATCCCGTCACCTTCCCACTCCGCTTTCATGAGCCCCGAAGTTCTCAGATCGTGAAGGTACCGTCTCTCACAACATCCGCCGGGCGGCGCACACCATTCTCGCACTCTTTCCGTTTTTGTCTTCACGAAAAGCTCTAAGTGCTCGTCGCACACCGCTGTCGGAAGCCACTTTCGTTTCTCTCTGAAGTACGTCTCTCTCAGGCGAGGTTTCACTAGGTCATCCAACGTGGCACCGCTGAGAGCCATGTAAAGACTGTCGGTGTCCATTTGACAAAGGGCATAATCGCGCCGATCGACGAATCTATCCAAGAAGTCGTATGTGAACTCTAACATTTTCAACTTCGCGTACTGGTATACCATGAACCCTATCTGAATAGGGAGGTTGTTCTTGACCGTTTTCGGTTGTAGTTCGACTTCAAACAGATCGGAAGTCAACTCGGACGCCTTTTTGAAGCGCCACGAATTGGCCAATAGTTCGAACTTCCGACTGTCAGTGTATCTCACCGCCGTGTGTTTTTCTTTGTTGCAGATTGTTTTACCGTACGTAGCGTTTCCCATTAACTTGTAACAGTCTGACAGAATTTTCTCGTTCTCGTTCACGTCGCCACGTCTTCGCGCCGCCGTCACTTCGTCCGCGAAACCGGCAAAGGAGCGTTTAGGTAGGTATTCTACCACCAGCTGCACTTTGGTGACTATCAAACCGTGCTCTAAATACCACTTGAGAAGCGGCGTTCCCAAGAGAATATTTTTTCCGTGGTAACTCCCTATCAGACATCTCTGAGGCGTGCTCAACAGCTTTTCTTCCTGCGCAAAGTCTGACATGTGAGGGCCTATGTCCGATTTTGAAACGGTCGCGTTCTTGAAAACGGGGGTCATTTCTTCGAAGTACTCTCGTAGGTGAGGCGGCGTAGTGATGTCCACTTGAACTAAACCGAACATTTTCTCCTCTTTCACAGCGGAAAGGATGTCGCTCTCGCTCATCGCGTTTCGAGACACTTTCAAAGCGTCAACCTTCCAGCGTTGTTGGGAGGCCTTGACCCGCTCATCTCGACGCTTCATCTCTCGCCATTCGCACTCCCACACGACGACCAGCTTGTAACCTAACGCTTTCAAGTAAGCGCTTACTCTGGTCGTTCTGTCGCGTCTCTCCTCTCTCAGTGAAGCGCACTGATATCGGTGCGACGGTATGCACTCGTGAGCGTGGAACCAACACCCGTGAAACTGGAAAACCGTATTAGAGGCCGCGTGAAATCCGTCCACGCGAATTCTCCGACAGCCTACCGCCATCTCGCCGCCGTTCAGAGCGTGGCGCAGTTTCACGTCGCGGTCGTGCTCTACGAAGCGTAACCACTCCAAAGCGCTGTGAGAGTTTCTTTGCCTGATTTCGGGCTTGAACTCGGTCTCGGGCCGTCTCACCGCGTAATAGCCCGTGCAGTGCGCTTCGCTCATGCAGCGCAAGTACAGAGAGTTAGCGTCTAGTCCTAGGATGTGTTGGCACGGTCTCGCTTCTTCGCCGTACTTGTGCTCCCTTATCCGCGTGGTGCCCTTCTCGTGAAATCTATGGAAGATGATGGAAGGACCGCCGACTAGATTCTCTTTGATCAGAGCGTGGAGGACGGCGTCGAACTGGGGAAACGTTGTGAACGCGTCTTCTAGGTTTTGGAAGAGGAAGCGTAAAGTCAAACCGGCGAGAGAAACTCCGTCTTTCAACATGTCGATGCCGCGATCTTGGAAAAATTTAGCGTGATTTTTCAGAGCTTCTATGAAAGGTTTCACGTCTTTGTTGTTGTAGTGGATCAAGTAGTCTTCCATAGTTTGCATCTTCTCGTCGGACCAAACTTTCTGACATGCGGCGTAGTCGGATTCGGACATTTTGACGCCCGTCAGCTCGCTGTCGAAAGCCGATCTCGGCGGCAGCGTTCTGTTTGCCAGTTTCCTGGTAGACGTCATCCATTCGTAAGGAAAGTGATGGTGGTGAACGTCGCCTCCTCCAGCAGGAGAGCTTCACCTATCGCCGCATCTAACTTCGCTAACGTCGGTCGGTAAAGTTCTAGCACAGCTTTCCCGATCGCTTTGGCGTTCTCGTTTATGTGATTTAAAACTCGGTCCAACAAGGGGTCGGAATCTGCGTCGGACGCTCTGACGAAGCAGACGGGCCCCTCCCACCCCGGAAAGTCGGATGCGACGCTAGCCGACAAAGGGACGTGATCCCACAGCAGGGACACGTGCTCCGTCGACGGTTCTTTGCACGGTCTGAAGAAAGCCTCGAAATCGAAGGCGATCTTGTAAGGGTAGATTCCGGAATGTCCGTCGGGGGGAAAAATGGAGAAGTCTGCTAGCGCTTCGAAAATCGTTCTCGAATTTTGGTAGATGCCACCTACGTAGCGCAACTTGACTTGTCGGCAAGAGGAAAGCTGGTTCCTGTGTCTCTTCAGCAAGAACTCGGTGGTGAACGCCGCCTTACACTTGCAACATTCGTATATGCCCGCGTACGCGTTGAAGTCCGTGACGAGAGAGACGTGCAAACCGCCTTTCGCCGTCAGGTGTAGGTTGACTTTACCTCGGGCGGCCACAGTTCTGGAAGGCGGTCTGATCAGAGTAACGCGTCTTCTCAACTTCCGCCCCGGCACTTGACGCGACGCGGTGTAAACCGCTATTTGTACGTCAAACAAGTTCTCTAACGCGGGTAAGTCGCGGATGTTCAGACCCGGAAAGGATTCAGGTGTGGCAGCGGGACAGAACTGACGTAACAAATCTGAAGCGCGCTTGCTGGTGTTGTATAAGTGAAAGGAAATGCAGCGGAAGATGCAGAGGTTGTCCTTGTTGGGAAAATCTAACACGCCGCTTCTCTTTCCAACTCGACCGGCCTGAGTGATCCTACCGCCTATGGGGAATTCCCCCGGTCCCATGTAAACGCAGATGTTCAAATTGGTAGGAAAAAGAACGTGCCACTTGGTGTCAGCGTCGCAAAGTTTCCGTACCTCCTCGCAAGCGACGGTGTTTTGCATCTTTGAGAGGAGCTCTTCCAAAGTTTCTGAATTAGTTACAGTAGGGAGCGGTTGTATGAGAGTTGCGTTGTTCTGGGAGGCGTGGAAGTAGCGCAGTTTGCTCTTGTCTTCTCTGTGTTGTAACAGTAAGCCTACCGAGAAACCCACTTTGTATCTGAATCTTTGTGTCAAGTGAATGCGACGCATAGTATCTACAGCGTCACTCAACTCGCCGGTTGGTAGCCTGAAGTTTGTTACACTCACGCGAGTCCCGTGCATCCTGACGCCCGTTTGTATCGCAGGCCAATTCGCCGTGAACGTTTCCTCCCCGTTCGGTACAGCACATATGCGCGGAGGGACGGTCACCCCGTCCAGAGATTCGCGTCGACAAGCGCTCTTTCGGCAATCCCCTTCGCCGCATAGAGGGCAAAACTTAGCTACTACTCTACAATTTTCTACGTGTCTCTCGTGGTTGTACGCTCTTTTAAACATTTTGAAACACTTTTCGCATACGTACTGTGTCATGTTTTTTTTCACTCGGTTACCAACTACTTAGCCGTCTAACTATCTATCTATCTATCTAGCCATCTATCAATCTGTCGTCTATGTAACTATCTTTCTGTCTGCTGTCTGTGTATCCGTCTGTCTGTCTGTCTGTCTGTCTGTCTCATACAGCGTACGTCAAACGCTGTGTGTGTGTGTGTGCGCGCGTGAGCGTTGAGCGTCTCTCATTCCGAATCTATGCCGAGATATTTCAGAATGATCTCTGTTTTGTCATCCAACTCTTTCAGCGCTCTGGCGGACAGCGTCACCCCCTGCTGTGTGGGTTTTTTGTCAGGACCTTCGTACTTGCGCACGTGGACGAGGTTCTTACCGCTGTAGTAGCTCACAGCTGCGTACACTTCGCCCGCCTCATCCAGCACTGCGAACCAGGGGGTGTGATTAGGTTTTCCTTGCGCGGCCGCTGTGTCGCGTATGCGCACCACTGCGCGGATATCGGCGATGCGTGCTATGAGCTCGCGCAGCGCGTCGGCCGTGAAGTGCACTCGCTTGCTTCTGGTCAGAGACGCCTCTTTCACCTGGCCGTCTTTTGTGTAGCGCGGCCTCCTAGACAGTCTAGCCACGTCCTCCCAGATCTCCAGCGTCAAAGCTCCGTCTAAGCAGAACTCTAACCCGAGTGTTTTCTCTGCTTCTTCTCGTCCATCTCCTTCTTTTTCTTGTATTTTTCTCTTCTTAGTGGGCCTTGTTGTTCTGGAACTCACCTTAGAACGTTTCACACCCGCAGGATGAGTAACACCATCAGCGTGAGCTGAATCAGCAGCAGAACCGATAGCAGGAGCAGCGTCAGCGCTGGTGGTATCGGAGGTCTCGTTGTTGGAACAGCGCAGCCACACGCCGTCCGTGCTGTGTGTAGCGGTAGAAGATGAAGCGCCGCCGCCGCCCTCGTAAGGTGGCGGTGAGGGCAGTCGCCACGGACCGGACGGGGGGGCGCTAGCAGTGGAGGAAGTGAGGTCGAAAGGTCGAAGAGGGAAGCCGAAAAACGTACCGCTCACCCCTTGCCCTTCGGGTTCTTCGTACGCCTCGTCGTCAGCGTCGTTCTCTGTCTCACCCTGTTGCTGCTCCTCCTCCTCCTCTTCTTCTCGGTTCAGGGGCTGAGTGTCCGAATAGCTGTAACTCTCAGCGCGAGCGGCGTCGAGGGCGTCCGTCGATGTAGTGGTGGAGGAGAGGGGCTGTGCAACGTGCGGCAGGTCATCAAAGTCATCAACAGTAGTGGGGAGGTAAAAACCCGGTTGCCAGTACTGCGCTGTGCCAGGAGCGTTGTCGTCAGTAGTAGTAGCAGTAGCAGCAAGTGCAGCAGAAGCAGCCGCAGCAGGCGCAGCCGCAGCAGACGCAACAGTAGCAGGCGCAGCAGCAGCCTCAGCAGGCGCAGCCGTAGCAAGCGCAGCAGTAGCAGGCGCAGCAGCAGCAGCAGCAGCAGCAGCAGCGGCAGGCGGGACGGCGGTAGCAGCGGCAGCGCGCTTAGCAGCAACGTGTACCGTCGCGAGTGTAACAACGTCGCTAGCACGACGACTGCTACCAGTAGTACTACTAGTACTACTACCACTACTACTACTACTGCTACTACTAGTGCTACTGCTACTACTACTACTACTACTACTGCCGCGAGCGCTCGCTACAGCAGGAGGGTGATAAGACCAACCGGCTGCGGCGGTAGTCTCATGTTCAGTAGCAAGAGCAGGCACTGACGCTAAACGAACGCTGTTCCGCGTAGTCTTCTTGTTCTTGAACGCCGCTAGCTGTTGTCTTTTGCTCATGGTGGTGACTGTAGAGAGCAGCAAAAAAGAATGAGTGAGTGAATGGAGGTTTCCAAGCCCCTTATATACGCCTTCTCGCTTCTAGAGCTAAGCTACTTACCGACCCTGTTCAGCTGCCGCCGGCTGGCCGGCGGCCATTCACAAAGAGAAACAAAAAGACATAAGGCATGACGTTTTCAGCTGGATCCCTTTCCCCCCCCCCTCTTTTGAGAGATCGACTGTGATGATGAGCTAAGCCGCTTACCACCCTGTTCAGCAATTCAACGCGCATTAGCTGTATAAAGGGTTAAGCGGTTGCTGCCTGCCGTCGACTGACCGGCGGCGGCCATTCACAAAGACATAAGGTATGACGTTTTCAGCTGGATCCCTTTTTGAGGGATCCACTGTGGTGAGCTAAGCCGCTTACCACCCTGTTCAGCCATTCAGCGCGCGTTAGCTGTATAAAGGATTAACGGTAACGGTGATGAGCTTACAGTGTGTATACAAAAAAAAACTACAGGAGGCGTGTGGCGTGAAGCAGGACCCCCCTAAGACGAACGTGTCTGTCTGTGAGTAGAGGCGTGTGCATGTGGTGAGCGACTTAAGTGTAAGACAAAAATCGCCACCTCCTGCCGTGGTGAGTAGACCGGGCCGGCCAGGCGGGCGGGCGGCCGGCTAGTTCAATAGGGAGGGGTGACAGCTGCCTAAGGCTGTGCATGAAAAAAAATCCGATTTTCACCTGACCTCTGACGTTTGTTACAATGAATGTCAGAGGGAGGGAGACGTCCTCGGGTAGGGGGTAGGAGGTATTAAGGCTATGAGTGAGGAAAAAACACCGTTTTCAGCTGGTCTCCACGGATAGCGATGCCACACCCCCTCGTCATCTAAGCTCTTAAGGAGCGGAGCGGCTGAAAAAGCGTCATGCGGACAGGGCGCTAGACAGCTGGAGCGCTGTTGGAAATGGGATTAAACTCCCTCTGTATAAAAAGCTCTCATTTCTGTTGGAAAAAAAACATATCGCCTCTGACCCCAGTAACGGCTACTACCACCACCACCGCCACCACCACCACCGCCGCCACCGCCGCCGCCGCCGCCGCCGCCGCCGCTGCCGCCGCCGCCAAGACGAGACGAGATGGCTCAAGCTATTCCACTTTCAAGCTCGCCTTCACCGCCCGGTGCGCCTGAAAAAAAGTTAATGCGGCTTGACGCCGTGAGACGCGGCGCGAGGCAGCAGACCGATGATGGGGAGACCCGACAGGTAGGACAGCGGCGGTTAGCCTATAGCGACGCCTTGCTTCGTCAACTAGGTAAAGAGTTGAGCGGCTGTTGGAGAGAGTTGGGCAGTAGCTTAAAAGTCAGCGCCGCCCGTATGGATGCTCTAGTAGAGCGCAGTGTCAAGACACCGGAGGAGCTGTGTACGGCGATGTTCCGAGTGTGGTGGGGTGAAACCCCGCATCGTCATAGATGGGGCGAGCTCGGTCGCGTCTTCACCCGCATAAGACGCATGGAACTGTTGGCTCAGTGGATGGCCCTTCTCCACAGACAGGGGTTGGATTTCGAAAACCCCGACTCGCGCGCGATGCATAAGCACTTGGGCACCCTCGGCAGACGTCTGGGTAGCAGGTGGAAAGAGGTGGGGGACCATTTAAAATTGTCGCCTGAGAGGTTAGATAAGATCGCTGAAGAATGCGAATACGGAGGAAGTCCCGCTGAGTGGGCCTTCCGAGTGTTGAAAATGTGGCAAGATGAAGCTGACGGCGCCGGCGGTACGCCTTTTGAACTCCTTCGAGTGTTGACTGAGGACATGGGAAAGTTTGGCCTCGGCATCGCGATATTACTTGACTTTATCAAGCAAGAAACAACGAGAACGACGGACATGTGAATTGTTGTGTTTTATTTTCATACGTCTTCTTTATTAGTAAGTAAAAAAAAAAATATCATAACAATTAAGACGCGCGATCTCTTAAAGTGTCACTTCCTCCAGTCGCAGCTGATCGCCTCATCGCAGCACGTGATAAACAAAAAAAAAACGAAGAGACACGCTTCTTCCTCTCGAGAGGAAGAAGCGTGTCTCTCGATTGAAATCTTTTTCTTTTCTTTTTTTCTTAAAAGAGACAAACGCCCCTTAGAGTGCTCCCCCACCCCCCTAGAGTGCCCCCCTCCCCCCTCCCCCCCTCCCCCCCACCACCCGCCCCATGCATCCTAAAAGCGCCCCCCTCCCCATGCATCTTAAAGGGGCCCCCCTCCCCCCCTCCCCTCCCCTCCCCCCCTTATACACTCTAAAGAACGCTTCTACCTAGTTCAATAAGTCACTTCCAGTCGCTCGTAAAACAATAAAAAATGAAAAAAAATGAAAAAAAAACTTATATCGTAGTGTTTTTTATTAGTTTACCGAAAAAAAATAAGAGACTCGCCTCCTCCTCCAAAAAAAAAGATATCACATTTTAAAGCCCGTGACCCCTTAAAGACGCTCATCTCTTCATTAAGTCGCGTGACGTCACTTCTTCTTCTTCTTCTTCTTCTTCTTCTTCTTCTTCTTCCGGTCACGTGATCAATCAGGTCACTTCCGGTCACGTGATCCTCAATGAGGTCACTTCCGGTTGGCCATTAGGTCATGTGACGTCACTTCCGGTCCCCTAAGTAGGTCAGTAGGTTACCCAGAATGCACCATCCCCTAAGTAGGTCACTTCCGGTCACCCAATGGAGGCCTCTGATTGGCTTCAGGGTTACCCAGAATGCACCGCTAATCCCCTAAGTAGGTCACTTCCGGTCACGTGACCAAATGGAGGCCTCTGATTGGCTAACTAGGTCACGTGACGTCACCACTAATCCCCTAAGTAGGTCACTTCCGGTCACGTGACCAAATGGAGGCCTCTGATTGGCTGCATGTCGATTGAGTAATAAACAGTACTTAACTATAGTCCCGTTCCGATACATACTATACTACTCCTATCCTTCAAATATGATATTGTACTAACATTTGAATCACATTTAAGCAGGATTTGAAATATGAAAAAAATCGGACCATGTCACTTTAACTCTTCAGGGACCGCTTAGTATATTTATGCTTTATAGAATTATACCCTTTATCGTCATGCTGCACCATACATTACATTTAATTCTTAGTATAAACTCGCAATGGTCCAATTAGGGCCTGTCCCAGAGAGGGTAGCGTAGCCTTACAGGTCGATACACAACCCATAATGCATAAAATGTAGCACTGGTGAGCTTTACCCCGCCTCATGGCGACCAAACCCCGGGCGACCAAAGGACATAATGCAGTGGAGCATCACATGCGGCCACACATATTCTATTCATGTATACATGTCCGTTGTCGTCATGATGCATGAATGTAGCCCCTGCAACTCAGGGGCTGCAGAAGGGTCCCGAAATCGTCGCCAAATTAAGTGTCAAAGGTCACAACGTTGCTTTTTTAGACCTTTTTTACTATGGCCAAATTTGTCCAAAAGTCGCCAGGTCACTTTTGACCCCTCTGGAGCCACAACTGACCAGTGCTGCATGCATTCACATGTATCATTCCAACACTTCAGGAATGTATCAACCCTGTGTTGCATGGCCATGGTGCATGTAGGGTGTCTAGATGGGGGATCCCCATGTCGCCTGTCGATTTTAAGAAATGCTCATGTCGTTTGTCACTATATCTTTGTATTTCTCCTGTCATTTGTCATTAGGCTCCATGTCGCCTGTCGATTTTAAGAAAAGGCCATGTCCCTTGTCAATATCTTTTTATTTCTCCTGTCATTTGTCACTAAGCCCCATGTCGCCTGTCGATTATAAGAAAAGGCCATGTCGCCCTGTCGATTTTAGGGGTCCACCCCCATCATGTATGCAGCACTCCAGCACTGGTAAGTTACTGGGCAGGGCTGCATTCAGGCATCGTGAGATATAGAAGGCATAATGCATCAAAAATGTGATGTTGCCCTGAAAGGGTTAATTGGGTTAGTCTTAGAGCACAGACCTCCCCCAATGATGACGGCGTCATACTGCGTCTTGAGCTGCGTCCGGTGCCGCGTCAGCTGACGGTTGTCGTCTGCAGTACACAACGTCCTGACGTGACATGTGACGTCACGTCTACCCTGCGTCACACAGCGTCCTGTCCCCTTCGTCCGTCCCACTGACAGCAGTCTGAGTATACTCCGTGTGCGCCACATAGTCTATGGTACCTTTAGGCAGGCAGTGTATAGTACAATGTCACTGCCTTAAGAGTCTAGGTTAATCCTTGTGTTCCTTGAAGTCTCCAAATGTGAAGGGTCCTTTAATGCACACAGACCTATGTAGGTATTACTACTGGGGGGTCGTAGTAAGGCGATAATACAGCCAGTCCACTATCTTATCCCAAGAGACTACACAGAGACTGGTCTAAGTATTAACAATTGTGATTTGATTGTTAATATGAAATTTATGAGTGTCTTGTGGCATAGAAAGTGGCCACAGCTCTGTATACTGGGTAGTGGTCGCTACATGTGTACCTGATAGACGTGTCTGTAGCCGGTCTGTAGGCGTGCAGGTCAGACTCCAATCGTATCTAAACACATCTACCTTTTTTGCAATCAGGCCATGTCCTTATCAAATGGAGGTGCAGTTCCCACATCTTATCATAATCTGTCTTATCAACTGGCATTGTGTACAAGTATAATCTGGGTTATCTGCCTTCTGGTGGTCGTGCCCTTTATACAACTGCTGTTAATAGAGTGACTCCAGATGGGTCAAAAGCGACCTGGCGACCTGGGCTGTCTTCCAGGCGACCTGGCGACTAGTTGCTTCGTCTAACAGTCACATGTCGATTTTAAGAAATGCCCATGTCACATGTCACTTAATTGGCCATGTCCCTCGTCGATTTTAAGAAATGGCCATCTCATCATGTCGATTTTAAGAATCGATACCCATGACCTGGGCTGTTTTCCCAATAGCATCCAATAGCAATCAGCATTGGCTTAGCATACAATAGATTAGTACATTTGCATATAACCCTTAATTTGATGTACCTAAATCACGGTGGAGGGCTACCACAAAGGACTTTACACCTTGGTTGACCTGGACCACTTTCCTGGAGAGACGTTTGAATAAACATTATCGTAGAGGACTGTTATATTCAGCAGGTGGGTAATATGGGCAATTCATATTTTGTCATGAACAGTCCTATGTGCTGACATATTCTAAGATGGCCCAGAGTTATTTCTGATTTATGCATCGCAAAGAATCCTTTACTTTGACACCATTTTAATGCAGACATATTCGGTTGAATGTATGATTTATCATGATAACCTACTGTTCGCTAGAACGTGTCCACTAACCCCTGTAATAAGCACCTTCATATTACCTTCAGGTCAACATGTTGCCATGATTTACACCCTGGGGACAAATTGAAGATCATAGGCTTATAGTGCCAATGAACATGCCTTTTTTCAACAAAAATAAAAACAAAATCTAGCAAATGTGCATTATCCATATAACCTACGTGATGGGGATATGAGCATACTCCTCCGACTTTCTTTTTATTCATCTAATCAATAATATGTAGGGGTAGTAGGCCTATGATATTTTGAATAAGTCTAATCGTTTTAGTATGCTCATATTTCAGCCTCTAGGCCTACCCTACTACTAATACTACCATAGGATCTGCTAGGCTGATTTCAATTTCCATTTTGCTATGCAGTCGTAAAATAAATCCCTTTTTTTCTGTGATGAAGGGGACATGCCCCCCGCCTCCTGTCCTTGCCACCCCCGCCCTGGTATCACTCTGCTCCCCCACACCTAGGGGAGTCACCCGGGGTGTGTATTGGACTGTATTCATGTTCGTGACTGTGCAGACTAATAATTATGCAATATCCTTTCCCAGAAGAATAACATTCACTCTTCCCTTTCACTACTCGTTCCTTATCTCTGGTTCCTTATGTTTTATGTTTGAGCCCTCGCAGTCCCTCTGTCGGCCACGTGCTTTTGTTTATGTTTATATCACGTGACTTTAGCCAATCTCCATTCTCTTATATGGAGTTGGCTGGGGCCAGCATGCAGCAGGTGCCCCATGGCGCCCCCATGCGGATCTAAATCACACTATCACATCATGTGACATTCGACACATCCGGCAAATATAACAACACGAAGATGGGTGCAGTGATTCCTATGGTGGTTATGACGATATTCTGGGGCCTTATTGGCGGCGTGGCCCCGTGGATAGTACCTAAAGGAGTGAATAGAGGGTAGGTTTATTCTGTATTTACAAAATAATACTCTGTGATCCAGGACCCGCGATTGGGCGTTGTGACTATCGGCCTCAGGCTGAGTGTCATCACTGATGACACTCAGCCTGAGCAATGTGGCCTGAGGCCGCCCAGTCTCTCACTCTCACTCACTGACTCTCACTCTCACTCTCACTCACTCAGTCAGTGACAGTGAGTCAGTGAGTTATTGTCACATGCTTGTCTCCATGAAGTGACTGGGGTGGGGCAGGCCAGCCAATTATTATACCTAGCATATGACAAGTCTATTCCTACAAGGTAGGAGCGCCGGACAAGCTACGTGTGTGATACACACCGCTCTGTATTGCGACGTGTGCGATAGGCTACAGGAAAAGTGGTGCGCAAACAGATAGGGTGGTGCGTAAAACAGGGCAACTCGCAAATGTGTATTCCGGAATATCTATTGTAATATCTATGGTGATATCTATTGTAATCTTCACAATGTCATATGCTAGGTATAATAAAACAAAAAAAGAACTCGTAAAGATACAACTGGATGCACGACAATAAGTTTGGGTGCACCTAGTTCATCTAATCTGAACTCGTCGCTGCGGGCCGCGATCTGATGGGTGCCCTGACTAGAGTTCAGCCAGGTTGGCCCCAAATAGTGAGGGAACTCTTGTTCACCAACTCCCGTGAACACAATTGATGCACCTTTTTCGGGCACTAATACTCTGAATTTCTCAAATATTTCAACAGCATCGTGTAGCTGAACATTTTTACTCTATGACTCACCAGTTTTCTTAATCTGATGGCTGATATCTAATATTCTAAAGCAGATCTCCTACACCTTCCTATCTTTCACTCCCTGTCAGGGCCGTGAGCGCGGGAAGAGCTCTCCTGTACTGGAGGTATAAAAATAGACTTGGCTTGTCCCTGTTTTCGCTGACCTAGTTGTGTATTACAGTCGGTACCAGTGATGTCCTTCCTCCCCTCCACCTAAGAGAGTTCTTCAGTCGATTTGTCAACGGAACCACGCCAGACCATAACACAGCCCCGCTGTTGTAAATGGTCTGGCACGTACAGACTAGGTGCACCGCACTGCATCGCACAGTGCACACTCTTGCTGCGCAGTCGTGCGCACCGTGCGATACAGCACACCCAAACTCGTCGTCGTACATCCAGTTGTATCTTTACTCGTTCATTTTTATGTTAGTATTACCATACTTGGCTGGTGTAAACCTTTTATTGACTCAGGGGAACCCTGGGTCTCTGTGATACGGTTTGGGTGAAAAAAAGTAGATTGGTGAGCAGGCTTTGAAAATTCACCCTGCTTTTGTTTTTTTGTTTTTCTCTCCCACTAAACGCTTATACCCGGTACACATCTTGGGGCCTATCTTTCTCTTCCTGTTATTCCCAAAATTTCCGTACAATTTTTTTTTCCCAGTAAAGAAAAGCCAAATAAAAAAAAGTCAAATACAACCCAAACACATGTCTCTGTGAACTAATGCTGAAGCATAGGCCAGTTACCTTGAATCCAGCCTTTAAAAGATGAGCGTTCATCCAGATTCCTATACCTGCAATGCTATAAAACAGGTGAGAAGAAAAGGTGAGATGCTCTGTGGCAGAACAGAACGCCTTCCGTTACCGTACCCACAGACATTTAAAGGCCTCACCATTGCAAGGGTGGGTGTTGCCTGTTGGGGGTTGGGACATGAGTTGGGACTTTGAACACTGTGCAATCTTGGAAAAGCCCTGGGTCACTTGTGATGTATATTACACAATCCATCTTTTTGTCTTTGTGTATTGTGCCCTAACCCACATTGTGCCCTAATGCCAGCTGTCATGTTGCAGGATTATCCAGACCATGCTGGTGATGACGGCCGTCTGTTGCTACCTCTTGTAAGTACACCGTTAACATGAAGTATAATGTACCCTGTACTTCTGTCAACATGATGCATTCATAATAGCTAGTTACCCCCTGGTGCTGCATTCTTGCATCATGCCGACTATAGAGTATAGTATTGATACATGCCCAATGTCAGAGGGTATAGTCATGATGCACCAATGGCATCTACAATGCAGCTCAAGCTCTCCCTGCATTGCTGCACCGACAGACAGATGGGGATATTAGTAGACCCTCTAGTTGACAATGTACCTTTATTTCATGTGGAGAAACCAAGTTACTATTCTTAAGTACTATTTTTTATAGAATGGTCATTCTCCACAACCCCGTGGAGAAACTGATACTCATTCTCCATGGGCTGTTTCTCCATGATGAGGTCACTAAATAACTATGAAACTAACCTTTAAATGTCGTTTTTAAATATAAGTTATCAATAATTACATGAAATAAACCTAATACTCTATGACTATGGTGAGATGAGGTGCAGGTTGTAGAGTGTTAGCGTGTCTGATACCTGTCCATACCTTGTACAGTGTTAGGGAGTGATCATTTTTAAACAACAGGGGTTATATTACGTTTCCGCGCGGAGTGCACGAAATGTTTTACACCCCCCCCCGGTCAAGGGGTCAAAATTTCTCCCCCCACCCCCTTAGGGCTTTTGGCTCAAAACAGGTTAAATTATATTGCCCCCCCCCCCCCCCAAGAAGGGGTCTGACACCTTGTAGAGTGTAAGTGTGTCTGATACCTTGTAGACTGTTAGCGTGTCTCACACCTTGTAGACTGTTAGCGTGTCTGACACCTTGTAGACTGTTAGTGTGTCTGACACCTTGTAGACTGTTAGTGTGTCTGACACCTTGTAGACTGTTAGTGTGTCTGATACCTTGTAGACTGTTAGTGTGTCTGACACCTTGTAGACTGTTAGTGTGTCTGACACCTTGTAGACTGTTAGTGTGTCTGATACCTTGTAGACTGTTTGTGTGTCTGATACCTTGTAGACTGTTAGTGTGTCTGACACCTTGTAGACTGTTAGTGTGTCTGACACCTTGTAGACTGTTTGTGTGTCTGATACCTTGTAGACTGTTAGTGTGTCTGATACCTTGTAGACTGTTAGTGTGTCTGACACCTTGTAGACTGTTAGTGTGTCTGACACCTTGTAGACTGTTTGTGTGTCTGATACCTTGTAGACTGTTAGTGTGTCTGATACCTTGTAGACTGTTAGTGTGTCTGACACCTTGTAGACTGTTAGCGTGTCTGATACCTTGTAGACTGTTAGTGTGTCTGACACCTTGTCCCTCGTGTTGCAGCTGGCTGTGCACCTTCCTGATGCAGGTTAACCCGCTCTTTGGGCCGCAGATCAACAAAGCTACCCTCATCATGATCAAGAAGCAGTGGTAACCCCAGGTGAGTACCCAGCACACGGGGGGGGGGGGGGCAGGGTGTGGTGGTATCGTGGTCCAGATCAGTGGTAACCCCAGGTGAGTACCCAGCACCCAGGGGGGGGGGGGGGGGCAGGGTGTGGTGGTATCGTGGTCCAGATCAGTGGTAACCCCAGGTGAGTACCCAGCACCCAGGGGGGGGGGGGGGGCAGGGTGTGGTGGTATCGTGGTCCAGATCAGTGGTAACCCCAGGTGAGTACCCAGCACCCAGGGGGGGGGGGGGGGCAGGGTGTGGTGGTATCGTGGTCCAGATCAGTGGTAACCCCAGGTGAGTACCCAGCACCCAGGGGGGGGGGGGGGGCAGGGTGTGGTGGTATCGTGGTCCAGATCAGTGGTAACCCCAGGTGAGTACCCAGCACCCAGGGGGGGGGGGGCAGGGTGTGGTGGTATCGTGGTCCAGATCAGTGGTAACCCCAGGTGAGTACCCAGCACCCAGGGGGGGGGGGGCAGGGTGTGGTGGTATCGTGGTCCAGATCAGTGGTAACCCCAGGTGAGTACCCAGCACCCAGGGGGGGGGGGGGGGCAGGGTGTGGTGGTATTGTGGTCCAGATCAGTGGTAACCCCAGGTGAGTACCCAGCACCCAGGGGGGGGGGGCAGGGTGTGGTGGTATTGTGGTCCAGATCAGTGGTAACCCCAGGTGAGTACCCAGCACCCAGGGGGGGGGGGGGGCAGGGTGTGGTGGTATTGTGGTCCAGATCAGTGGTAACCCCAGGTGAGTACCCAGCACCCAGGGGGGGGGGGGCAGGGTGTGGTGGTATTGTGGTCCAGATCAGTGGTAACCCCAGGTGAGTACCCAGCACCCAGGGGGGGGGGGGGCAGGGTGTGGTGGTATTGTGGTCCAGATCAGTGGTAACCCCAGGTGAGTACCCAGCACCCAGGGGGGGGGGGGGCAGGGTGTGGTGGTATTGTGGTCCAGATCAGTGGTAACCCCAGGTGAGTACCCAGCACCCAGGGGGGGGGGCAGGGTGTGGTGGTATCGTGGCCCAAAGCCACACTTAAAGGCCACACTTGAAAATAATTCTGTTTCTGGTGGACCGGGCAGGTGACTTTTTTTCCTGGGGCTACCCGCCCGGCATTTAAGTTTTTTTTTGGAGTGGATCCTGAAGGTAGCAGATTTTCTCGCCCTAAGAAATCTCTTTATACAACCTGATCATGCAGCATTAAGTTCAATATGACATGCCCTGTGTAATAATGTTTTTCTGTTTGAATAAAGTGTGTTATAAAAGTACAGTTTATCTAAAAACATGGTGCTGCTTCCCTGTAGGGCATACCAAGTGGGACTGAAACGTATACTATATATAGCTGTCTAGGGGTAACACAAGACAGATTTTGTGAGTACTTACCAACCTGTTTTATTCTATAATAAATAAAATTCTTCTTGCAGATAACATATGGAGTCAAGAACCTACAGCATTCCCTTTCGGAGATGGACGTGTGAAGAAATGATGCTTCGGATCAAATACTGTTATCATTACTCATCGACAATCGACATCTATTTAATTTGTGCAATATGGATTTGAAAGTGTTAAAATATCCGTGTCACTGTGAATTAATGATACAAGTGCGAACGTGTTATGAACGAAATACTCAAATTGATAGGTATTTCTCATTTCATATGCTAGTAAATAAAACTAATTAATAGTTCTGGTTATGAAAGTCAATATAATTCTTCATTTAGAATCCCTGCTGTACACTAAACTACCATCATGTATGTAAACGGTTGTTTCAGTTGTTTACAAATACATAGCTGCAGGGTGAAGTGTTAATAAATTCAGGACAAGGAGATGTTTTAAAAAATATTTATTTTGCATGTCATCCTGATAGTTTCACAGACCATTGCATCAGAACCTTATTGTGAAGCCCTTACATGTGTGTACATAGAATACTAATATAAGCTGTAGCCATAACAAGCAGGCAGTGTATATGTATATAGCGTCTCAGTCCTACCTACATAGTTCAGGTGTTGGCATTATAATAGCTTTTATTTCATGGTGAATACGATCTATCAAGGTTAAACCTATGGGAGAACCGTATGCGAGTGAAGAGTGAAGCGTAAACAAACACCGCAGAAGTAATCAAACATCTCGGAAGTAAGCATACATGGACTGGATATCTATTTTCCATCGAAAAAAAACATGAAATAAACACAGAGCGTCACTTAAAAGTCACCTTGTCAGTAGTTAGTTCACTCGGGGTGAGTGCCCCGTACTGCACTAGGCCTGTGGCCAGCGTGCAGCACGGGGCACTCACCCCGAGTGAACTAACCACTGACGCGGTCACTTTAGCGTGCAGCTGTCTATTTATTGGCATCATAATAGATGTACATTACGTTGAAGTAGAGTTGTTGTGACTGCAGGGTGGAGACTCGTGTACCTTGATACACCTGACACAAGACACTACACGAGTTGTGGCTGTACTCAGCCCTTCATGTCACCACCTTAACGCGGTGTCGGCCTTCCTGTGCGCTCATTGCGCTGAATGCTGTAGATATTGACATCATGGTGTGGATATCGTCACAGAACATGGCAGCTGTGTGCTACACCAACTACTTGTACATAATACCTGTGTCAAACCATGAATATAGACCTTTGTGTAAAAGGAAAGGAACGTGGCCCCATCATGTATGAACAATTAGCAATCAATGAAAACTGGAAATTATTTTCTCTTAAGACCTTTGTAAATCTTCTTATTTAAAAGGAACTTCATCTATTCTGTATAGTTGACGACTTTACTTGAGTCTCAAAACTTCCCATGGTTGATATGTTATGCTAAGGGCGTGTTCTACCCATGGTGAGTTCCGTTATTGTTGTTGTTGTGAACTGGAAGCAAATACTGGGAGTTCACCTCAGCGTGACAGGACAGAAGTGTACGGAAGCAAATAAAGAGCTGTAAATGTTTTGTTGTGAAACGGTTGTCACTGTTATCTGTTGATCTCCAATGTTAGCGTGGGGGGGGGGGGGGGGTAATAACCACACTTTTGGTACTAGTTTATAGAGTCCCAGTCACGTCATTCAGCCTACTCCCGTCTTGGACTCTTTTCCAAATAATCTGCAAATTATGACCAACCCCCGTTCCTCCACCCCCGCCCCCCTCAAACCATATTCCCACGGCAACCCCCCCCCCCCCCCTCATGGAAATCTTACGGGATCGAGCGCGGGAACAGGATGGGCGTCCGTGTGCGCCAGATAGCGCTTGGCGATGTTGTCATGGAGATGCGTCCCTGTCAACCCAGAGGGGAGCGGGGGGGGGGGGGGGATGTCCTCTCGGCCGTCGATTGAAAAGTTTACGGCCAAATATTTCAATAATTTGAAGGTATTATATGAGGATTTTGGATAAGAAGCATTATATGGGTACATACTATGATATACCGTTGCATTGGAATACTATTTTCCCATAGTTATCTTATTTTAGGCTCCCGTTTGTGGAGAAAACGGAAGAAAACAATGGCGGATTTTTCTGAAATAATCTGTCTGTTGTTGCGAGACTTTCTGTACGAGAGTATTTCTACTACATTTCTTCAAAATACGATGGATCTCTGAGAATCACTCTCACCAGGAGAAGGAATGTCACAAATAAAGAACCTATAATATTGATCGAACTTAAATTGGGAAGAAAAATCGAGTTAACTTTGAAAAAAATACATATTTTGGTGTAGCCTCTTTTGGTTTATCTGTTCCCGGCAAGCACTCAAGCCTATTTCAATGGGGTGATTCGCTGGTCCCAACTAATGCCGTTTTATATATAGGGGAAACAATGCAAATGTCTGAACAATTCCTGTGATTTATCTTCACACAATTCAAAAAGAAACACTGTAGGCTGTAACTTCTAATGTGTCTGATTCAAGAAGATATAAAAACTGCCCATATTTCAAAAAAATAAATGAGAATTTTGAAGTTAAAAGCTGGTGTGGGGGTCTCCTGTGCTAGGAAATTGTACAAATTACAGCAGAATGAGTAAATATGAAACGAAAATTACAGGACACTCTACTGTTGCTATTCGGCAGGATTTTGCTTGACAAAAGGCATTTTATTATTGAGTATTAAGTCCAAATATACCATGAAGTCTTGTATAACCTGCATCTCACGTGTAACCTGCTCGTAGACTGAGGAACACTTGTAACTTGCACCTGGGGTTTATGTCTGCATACTTGACCTGGGACACCTGAACCACACAGAGAACATTCATGTGTGTGTGTGTTTCCTTATATGTGTCTTTACAGTTACTATGAGTCAGGTGAATTCATGACTACATTGGCAACATTGATGACAGTGTCTGTATGGGTAGTCTTATGTTTATCAAATCCCCGTTTATCAACAGATTGTTTACCGCAAACAGAACACTCATAAGGTTTCTCTCCTGTGTGGGTCATCATATGTGCCTTGACGTGAGCTGCCTGCCTAAACTGTCTACCGCACTGATCACATGTATGAGGTTTCTCTCCTGTGTGGGTAGTCATGTGTCTTGTTAAGTGAGCCTGCTGTGAAACTCGTAGACCACAAATTGAACACTGATGAAGTTTCTCTCCTGTGTGACTCAAGGTATGTTTCTTTAAGTGGCCTGATGTCGTGAACCTTTTATCACACTGAGAACACTTGTAAGGTTTCTCCCCTGTGTGGGTCCTTATGTGTAACCTCAATCCAGCTGCTCCTGCAAACTGTTTGCCACATACAGCACACTGGTGTGGTTTTACACCTGTGTGGATCCTCCTGTGCTTAGTTAAGTTACTCTTTCTGGAAAACTGTTGACCACAGTCTGGACATTGATGGGGTTTTTCTCCGGTGTGAGTCAACATGTGGTCCTTCAAGTGACCTGATGTTCTGAAATGTTTACTGCATTGAGAACAGGGGTGAGGTTTTTCTCCAGTGTGGGTCATCACATGATTCTTTAGGGTGTTTGAGTCTTTAAACGCTTTCCCACATTCAGGACATGTACAGGGTCTCTCCCCTGTGTGGACCCTCATGTGTTTACTTAAGCCGCCTGTCTCTTTAAATCCTTTACCACATTCAGAGCATGTGAATGGCCTCTCACCAGTGTGGGTTCTCATATGCTTTGTTACGTCTCCTGCTTGTGCAAATGTTTTACCACATTGGGCACATTTGTGAGCTTTATTCCCTGCGTGAATCATCAGATGAACCGTCAAATAGTTCGATTGTCTAAATGCTTTATTACATATATCACATTTGTATGGCTTATGACCTAAATGAACCAACAAGTGACCTTTTAAGTGGCTTTTTGTCTTATATTCCTTACCACATTTCATACATTTGTATGGTCGCTCTCCTGTGCGAGGGACCATCTCTGTCTTTAGGTTATCTGAAGACTGATTGTCCTTTTCAGCATTGTCTCTGTCAGCACTGTCTTGTCCAGCGTTATCTTTTCCACCGTCGTCTTTTTCAGCCTTGTCTTTTTCAGTACTGACTCTTTCGGCGTAGTTTTGTGTAGCGTTTTCTTCACTGCCATTGTCTTTTCCATCATTGTCTTTACCCACAGATTCTGGTTCTGGCTCCTGCTTGACTTGAACCATCTCCACTGGGTCTATGTTTATCAGGATATTGCTTCTGGAAGCCTCTTCTGAATGAACAGCATCTTGTTTCACCTTGACCTTGTCCAGAACCTCGTCCAGCCTCAAGTCCATGTCCATGAGTGACAGTCTCAGCTCCTCATCCTTCATACTGGAGAACACCATACACTTGATCATCTTATCTGCTGACCAGTCTCTGAAGTCACATTTGTCTGCAAATTTTCTGAGGCGTCCTGCATAATCGATCATGCTCTCTTTTCGTTTTGCTTTCTGCTTAATGAGTTTGTACAGACAACAGTCATTGGATGGTTTGGAAAGGAATCTTTTCTTCTCTTTTGCTTTACCTTCCAAGCTCAGATTATGACCGTTGACATCTAAAGGCTTTATGATTAACGTGGGACCTTTTGTAGCCATTGTTATTTAGTATGTGTGCCAATTGGTCAATCAGCACAGGGCAGTCAACTGTCGCAGCAGTTTTTGGCAGTCAATTTGGGAAGTGACTCAGCTCTTGGCGGTCAATCCTGCAGAAAGTGTAAAAGGATAGGTTAGACATGTTTAAACCACAGTATTCATGGGGGTTTGGTTGCTACTTTTTATAGCCCTTCACCAGGTAACGGGCCGGGACAGGCAAATACCACTTTTAGGCTGTGCCAAAAGGCATGATGGGTTGGGTATCTTTTTCATTGTCTATAACATGTTTTGTCTTTCATATTTTGGCCCAAAGTACATTGGGAAATCTTTAAAATTGCAGTCTTTTCCCCACAAACGCTTAAACCTAAGATAATTCACCCCCTTCTTAAATGCAGTGCCAAGTTCAACCCATTCACTTTGTCAGTTTAAGCCAAACCATAGACCCATTATGATGGGTCTAGACCACAAAATTTGAACACAGACATGGCCCTTGGGGATATGGGACATAGTCACTTCTTATAATCGACATGGTTGGCCTACTCGGCCATTCTTAAAATCGACGTGGGATATGGCCATTTCAGGGGACATTGGACCCCACTTCTCTCCCTCATCCAGAGGCAGGGGGGGGGGGGGGGCGTTTGGTGTATTTGTATACACAAGGGTGCGGCTGGGAAGGATACCTTTTTTTTTTCTTTTTTTTAAAGGAAATTCCCCCTAACCAAGGGTCTACTTTTCACCAACATCCCCCAAATAGAGTGCCCCCCCCCCCCCCATTGAATCATTTCCCTGGACCTGGCCAATCTGACTGATAAAGGCACAGCTACAGTACAGCCCTCCTTGCTTTTACTAATAAAAGTGTAATAAGTAAAAGCTTGTGCGATATGTATATTGGGCCGTACAAGTAACACAAGGGCACATTGAGATGCTTCACATACGTATCATATCAAAAGGTGCCTACACGCCTACCTACCCATCGAAATCTAAGCATGTTTTGTTTTCCTCTCCTACTCATTCTAGGTCTCAGAGAAGGAAATGCTTCTACTATATACTTTAATATAGCGGAAAACCCGATAACTGCAACCAGGACATTTAGAATTTCTGAAAATCACCATTGACCTGAAAGATACATCCTTTCTTCAAAACATTTCCCACAAAAATTAGCTACTGACCACGGAAAATCAGAACACTGGTCTGTATCGTAAAACCACCTGAATTTCGCCTGAATTTGCACTGAATAAATTGCATTTTCACTGACTCCCAATCTAGCCTTTGAAAAAAATGGAAACTCACTGAGAATCCCTTTCCTATTATTTGATTGAAATTGGCAGACATTCAGCAGCATGTGTGTAGGTTTTCATAATATTGGCATCATTTCCAAATTATTTATGGACCATTCAGTGCTCCTGCAGTATTCACTTCTGACCAGAATCGTATATGACTCTCAGTTTTCTGCGGGATTACCCTCTATGAGACCTACTATTAGTGGGATGTGGCTTTCTATTACCTATAATTGTGATTTCTATGACCCAATACATGTTTACAGATAGGCCCCAAAGTTTAATGTCCCTTGGGCTCCCCTATTCCAAGATAACCTGATGTTTCCGGGACAAACCCAGGCCCAAAATCACCCCGATTTCCGACCTAGGGCCGAGAGGGCCCCCGGCTCCATGTTTTAGCCATTTTCATAGCAAGAAGTACCTCTAGGACCATCAAATTCAACATGGATCTTTGCATGGAATATCTCTATGTGATACATGTGCCAATACTATAGATTTCTGTTCATAAGGTCAAAAAATTATGGAAAAATATGGAAAAATACCTGAAAATTACCATAAAAATATACATTATTCGCACATCATGCCAGGATTGAATCTTCAGAGTATATTGAAAGGCCATTGACTCATGTTTTTCTACATTTCTTCAAGATTTTTAGAAAGTACACTTTAAAAAAATACGGTGGTAGGGGCCCTTGTAGTCGCAAATATGCCATTTGCGGTGCCATCCTCTAACTAAATGCTCGCCGATCATCCTTCAAAGGGTATCAATGCTTGCTTCCTGTATGCCCTTGACTGGTTACAAACTGTAGCTACTACACAATTTTGATATACCTGTGCTATTGGGACAAAGGTAAAAAATAAATAAGACATATCAAATTACTCTGAATTACCCCCAGTGGCCATAAACTGAAACCAACTTGCGGCTCGGCCCCGGGGACCCTCCGACAGCAATATTAATGTGAATTTCCTTCCTTTTTTTCACATTTCAAGGACCTGGTCATAAATTTTCTATGAAATTTGGCAGAAGTAATAATTCTGTACATAACCAGTGCAAAAGAAATCAATTTGAGGGGCTTTTAATTTTTCCATGGTAATAGCCCTTTTGCTTTAGGTCTCAGAGAAGGAAATGCTTCTACTATATACTTTAATATAGCGGAAAACCCGATAACTGCAACCAGGACATTTAGAATTTCTGAAAATCACCATTGACCTGAAAGATACATCCTTTCTTCAAAACATTTCCCACAAAAATTAGCTACTGACCACGGAAAATCAGAACACTGGTCTGTATCGTAAAACCACCTGAATTTCGCCTGAATTTGCACTGAATAAATTGCATTTTCACTGACTCCCAATCTAGCCTTTGAAAAAAATGGAAACTCACTGAGAATCCCTTTCCTATTATTTGATTGAAATTGGCAGACATTCAGCAGCATGTGTGTAGGTTTTCATAATATTGGCATCATTTCCAAATTATTTATGGACCATTCAGTGCTCCTGCAGTATTCACTTCTGACCAGAATCGTATATGACTCTCAGTTTTCTGCGGGATTACCCTCTATGAGACCTCTAGCTTCTGCAGCTACCGGAACTGGTGGGTAAATGGTAAAAGTTGTAACCCACTAAACCATACACCATCTGATGGGGAACCAGTGCACTTGCATGCAAGGTACTACGGTACCATATATATATATATAGATCTATGTAAACTGTGCAATTAATCCCTGGTTATGCTCAAGTACTGAAGAGTGGTCAACATCTTTAGAGCAATATCTCCATCTACACCACTCTCTAAAATATTGGTGGGGGGGGGGGGGGCTTTAAAATCTGGGCCACCTCTCTCATCATCCTATTTAAAATGTCCTTCAGAATAACCATTTCTGCCTTCTACCTGGGGAAGTTTCCTATTATAGATCTACCCTCTCGTGTCCAATAACATGGAATTTAAAAGATACTAGGTTTTTTTAAACACAGGATTTCTAACTGTACAATATTCTAACTGTAGCTACATGTCACAAATGGTATTGGTATTCTATTACAGTACTTTCTCACACAAGTCCAATATGAACCGCCTAACGGGGGGTCTGATTATTTCGGTTTTTAATAGTACTGCAATATACTTCTAAAACCCTCGTATAAGCCGCACTCAATAATAGGCATGTTTAGTATCAATCAAATTGGCATAATCACCAAGCATATCCCACTCACAATTCTACTACTGTTCTAGTCTACTATGTGGTTAAGTGTGAGTGGTGAGGATGCCCCTTTAAAGCTTGTTCTTATTTGCGGCTTATAAATACATATGCACAAGGATATCCGTGGCCCTCTTAACAGTTTGACCATGTTTAATAAATAGGGTTTGTAATGCAGCTATTAAGAAGTCTCATGAAATGGTATTTCCAGGTAATAAAGCCATTGATCCATATACACATTTTAGTAAGAGATTTTATTATATAGAGATGAGAATACTAATGTACGCAATTATGTAATCCAATGTTTGTTAGAACAAGATCATGACATACACAACCTTCTGACATGCATAATTCAATGATAAACTGTTCTTAAAGGCGCACTGAACCCACGACGTCATTTGCGTACACAACTCGGCAGGGTTAGGTCCTGGGTTCAGGGCCGACCCTAGACATTTTTATCCAAATTTGAAAAAATATTTATGCTTTAAGTGATTTTAGGTCTATTTCAGGTTCAATTTGATGGTCTACGAGTCAACGTCGCATTCAGCAAGAATCTTTTATCCAATTTTGAAAAAATATTCATGTTTTAAATAATTCTGGGCCTATTTCAGGGTCAATTTGATAGTCTACACCCTTGTCGGCGAGTCAGCGCTAAAGTTTGCATGTCAATTTTTGGGTACTTTTCATTCCGAAGTAAAAAAAAAAGATCTAAAAAAATAATAATAATAATAATCCGACCTATCCTACCTAGATTTTCAGACTATGTAACCTGGAACACACCTTTTTTTTTGGCCTCAGTAAGAAGACTACATTCAATCTGCTACTGCCATGCCCAAATAAAGACCTAGGCTGGCACCCAGTTCATGTACATTATGCATTTATATGTTTGCACCTATATGTACATAGCTTTTCTGATTCAGCGCTTGAAAATCGTAGTGTAAACCATGACCCTGTCTGAAATACAAATCTTACAATATGCCTCTTTAAGTGAGTTTGCTGTGAAACTCGCAGACCACAAATTGAACATTGATGAGCCTTCTCTCCTGTGTGACTCGAGATCTGTTTTTTTAAAAGCCCCAGCGCCCCTATTTATAGGGCTGAGTACCTGACCCGACTGCACTCCGACTGTTACTGGACGTGCAGTAAGATCTGTGGGTTTAAGTGGCCTGATTGTTTGAACTGTCTATTACACTGAGTACACTTGTAAGGTTTCTCCCCTGTGTGGCTGCTCATGTGTAAGGTCAAAGCACACTGATGAGGTTTCTCTCCTGTGTGTGTCCTTCTGTGTGCCTTAAAGTTACTTCCATTGGCAAACTGTCTACATTGACTACACTTTAAGCATGGGCAGTCTTATGTTTGTCAAATCCCCGTTTATCAGCAAATTGTTTGCCGCAAACAGAACACTCATAAGGTTTTTCTCCTGTGTGGGTCGTCATATGTGCCCTTACATGAGCTGCCTGCCTAAACTGTTTACCACATTGCTCACATTTGTGACGTTTCTCCCCAGTATGGGTAAGCATATGTCTCTTTAAGTGAGTTTGCTGTGAAACTCGCAGACCACAAATTGAACACTGATGAGCCTTCTCTCCTGTGTGAGTCAAGGTATGTTTCTTAAAGATACCTGATGTTGTGAACATTCTATCACACTGAGTACACTTGTAAGGTTTCTCCCCTGTATGGGTCCTCATGTGTAACCTCAATCCAGCTGCTTCTACAAATAGTTTGCCACATACAGTACATTGGTGTGGTTTTACACCAGTGTGTTTCTTTCTGTGTGCGTTCATGTTACCCCCATTTGAAAAATGTTTACCACAGTCTGGACATTGATGGGGTTTTGCTCCGGTGTGAGTCAGCATATGGCCCTTTAAGTGAGCTGCGGTTCTGAAATGTTTACTGCATTGAGGACAGGGGTGAGGTTTTTCTCCAGTGTGGGTCATCATGTGTTCCTTCAAGTGCGTTGTATTTTGAAATGCATGCCCACATTTAGAACATTTATATGGCCTTTCTCCTGTGTGAATCCTCATGTGTTTCGCTAAGTAACTTGTGTCTTTAAACATTTTGCCGCATTTAGAACATTGATATGGTCTCTCCCCTGTGTGGACCCTCATGTGTTTAGTTAAGCTGCCGCTATCTATAAATCCTTTACCACATTCAGCACATGTGTATGGTTTCTCTCCAGTGTGGGTTCTCATATGTTTTGTTAAGTCTCCTGCTTGTGCAAATGTTTTACCACATTGGGTACATTTGTGAGGTTTATTCCCTGCATGAATCATGAGATGAACCTTCAAATAGTATGATTGTCCAAATGTTTTATTACATATATCACATTTGTGTCGCTTGCGACCTAAGTGAACCAACAAGTGAGCCTTTAAGTGGCTTTTTGTCTTATATGTCTTACCACACTCCATACATTTGTAAGGTCGCTCTCCTGTGTGCATCTCTGTCTTTAGGTTATCTGACGTTTGACTGTCTTTCTCAGCGTTGTCTCTTTCTACAGTGTCTCTTTCAGCATTGTCTTGACCAACACTGTCTTGTCCAGAGTTTTCTTGTCCAACATTGCCTTGCCCAGCGTTTTCTTGTCCAACATTGTCTTGTCCAGTGTTTTCTTGTCCAACAGTGTCTTGTCCAGTATTTTCTTGTTTAACATTGTCTTGCCAACCATAGTCTTCGACAACATTACCTTGTACAATATTGTCTTGTCCCCCGTTATCTTGTGCATCTTTAGTCAAAGATTCTGGTTCTGGCTCCTGCTTGACCTGAACCATCTCACTAGGGTCTATGTTCATTAAGATATTGCTGCTGGGAACTTCTTCTGAATGAACAGCATCTTGTTTCACCTTGACCTTGTCCAGAACCTCGTCCAGCCTCAAGTCCATGTCCATGAGTGACTGTCTCAGCTCCTTATCCTTCATACTGGAGAACACCATACACTTGATCATCTTATCTGCTGACCAGTCTCTGAAGTCACATTTTTCTGCAAATTTTCTGAGACGTCCTGCATAATCAATCATGCTTTCCTTTCGTTTTGCTTTCTGCTTAATCAGATTGTACAGACTTAAGTCATTGGATGATTTGGAAAGGACTCTTCTCACCTGTTTTGCTCTAGACCTTAAGGGAGGGTTATCATCCTTTATATCAAGAGGTTGTATGACCAACATAAGACCTTCTGTAGCCATTGTGAACCAATGTGTGTGTCAATCTGTTGATTATCTCAAGACAGCAGTCTGCTCTAGTCAGGAGTAGCTCAGGGTAGTTAATATCAAGCCTCAAGTCAATCAATCTTCTAGGCCCAGGGTAGTCAATCCTCTCAGTGCAGGGGAGCCAATCCTCTCAGCTCAGATCCATGTCAGTCCTAGTATAGCAGCAGCATCTGTAAAGAAACAAAACACCAAATATACAGGCTTTATGTCTGTGCACCCATTACAGTGGCTCTACATGGGTAAAAATCTATGAGTGCGACACAGCAACACGGGGGGTTTAAAAATTGACATGTGCGACACAGGGGTTTTAAAAATCGACAGACACATACATTTTCATAAGAGCCTAGTATATGCTATATGTATAAAAATCGACACGACGACATGGCCTTCTTGCTAAAAATCAACACGGCGACATGGCAAAAAAATGCAGGTACCCATGTAGAGGCACAGTACAATGCTATGAGCGACAGGATGCTTGACTACGCGCAGCTACTAATATTAGCCTGGATACTAGGAGGTATCAATAGGCATGTGATTTACATCACAGGAGATTCAGGGTGTCAGGCTACTTTATGTCTTTACGTCTGCCGTGTATGCACAGAATGCACAGCATGTGGCTTACTATTTAATTCCTCCTGACAGAAGACAGAGCTCGATGTAGGAATGCTTTTTATTGTCATTTTATGTTAAATTTGCCTGCGATCTTTGACAATTTTTATTTATCTTTCGTTACTATAGAAATGTACTGAAAAAAAACTACATTCTTATCCGGGCGACCATAAAGTTCAATGCTTTAAATTTTTTGCTTTGAAAGATAGAAATGACATTGTGAGCTGAATTTTGGTATTTCTATCATCTTTTACCTCTATCTTACTTGAAATACCATCGAAGTTCAATGTATGTGAGCAAACCGGGCGAAATCTGGGCATGTTCTGGGAAATACATTTCCACTACTGCAAATTGATCCAAATGTTATAATATTTTGCGCCTACACCCTGGCAGAGGGGTGACAATTGTTTTACTACACCCTATCCCCCCCAACTCAGGAGGGCATATAAAATGTTACAAACACCCCCCTCCCCCGCCAAAAAAAAAGATGATTGGTGCATTTGGGGGGAGGGCGGGTTAAAAAATAATTCAACCCAATTCAAATAGGGGCAGTGAACAACATAGGTTTCAGTTGCAGTCAACAACTCACATATCCCAAGTCCTCCTATTGAGAGATAATATGAGTTGGACATGTTTGATGCTATTTTTGAAAAAAACAAAAAAACACTAATTAAACACATGAAAAATATAAAAGTCTTAATTCTGGGTTTTTGGTGAACATGATTTGGGCTCTAGTACAACCCACACTCGCCAGGTCCATCTTTGTCCACCTGTGATCATCCAATAGGGTGCATGAAGCATATCTGGTTTGGTAGATAGTTATACAAGGGCTCTCTAATACATACATGGTCCGACCGATTCGCTTTTTAACAGGGACAGAAGGCATTACATGCCCCCAGCTGGCAACTGTCGCCCACACCCACCTGCACACCTACACCCACCTGCTCTCCCACACCCACCTGCTCACCTACACCCACCTGCTGGTTTCCTGCAACAAACGCTCTTGCACTCTAACTTTGAAAGAATAAATTAGTATAAAATCCCTTATGGTGTCACCACCCTAAAGCACTAGGCCGCGTTCGGAAATTTCAATATTGAACACCGTCGACCTGCCATTTGAGACACTTAAAACTCTCACAGTGTTTAGCCACCTATACCAAATTTTAGCTTATGACATGCAGAAAAATATATAACGGGTGTGACCCCAAAAAGTCAGGCTAGATTTTGCATGAATCGCCATGGTAACGGGGTAGTGGTTTTGTACAGTAAGGCTTACGCAGCGTATAGATACACTATAGGGCCGTTTCACCCCCATAAACCTACACTGTTTATAGGGAGTAGATAAATCCTTCTTTTAGGACTATAAATAAACACTTTCTGATCACCCTAATAACAAATAACCATGTATTTAACCCTTCTTTCCCTCCCCTATAGGCTAAATTCCGCAAAATAACAAAGTTCATAAGGGACTCTTTGGCCAGTAAACCCGGAAGTGACTCGATTTAGGGTGGTGACACCTTAAACGAAGACGGGTTGCCATGGTTACGAGTCAACATTTTTTTAAATGACACATTAGAGCGTCCTTAACAATGAAAAAACACTATATCAGGTCTAACTAACATATTTTAGCTTTATTTTGGCCAAAAAAATATCCCTGGGGGTCCTGCAACTAGCCAAAATCGACAAAAATTGCAGCCGTTTAAGCGAGTTCTTTCTCGACGAACCTACCGAAAAATCTAGCCTGACTTAGTTTATACAAATACCACTCCAAATTAAGCTTAAGACATGAGAGAGTTATAGACAAGGCTAGAGAGAGCCAGAGGGCAAGTATGTGGATGATTTTCATGTCAAATCACCAGTTTTGGCCCCAAATTAGGCCCCGGGGGCCTATCATTGTTTTTATTTACCATAGCAACCCATAGAAACCAATGGAATGTGCTACCTAAAGCCATGATAAGCAAGCACACTGAATACACTTCACTCCTACTGCATAATATTCCAAAAAAATCAATGAAAAAAATGAGTCCCTGCCTACTATTTCCACCAATGCAAGGCCCTCCCTTTAAGGTGTCACCACCCTAAAGCACTAGGCTGCGTTCGGAAATTTCAATATTGAACACCGTCGACCTGCCATTTGAGACACTTAAAACTCTCACAGTGTTTAGCCACCTTTACCAAATTTTAGCTTATGACATGCAGAAAAATATATAACTGGTGTGACCCCAAAAAGTCAGGCTAGATTTTGCATGAATTGCCATGGTAACGGGGTAGTGGTTTTGTACAGTAAGGCCTACGCAGCGTATAGATACACTATAGGGCCGTTTCACCCCCATAAACCTACACTGTTTATAGGGAGTAGATAAAAGCTGGTGCGTGAAGGGAGATCGGTGAAAACTGAAAATCTGTACCAGGATAAAATAAAATGTTTAACAACAACAACAACAATAAATCCTTCTTTTAGGACTATAAATAAACACTTTCTGATCACCCTAATAACAAATAACCATGTATTTAACCCTTCTTTCCCTCCCCTATAGGCTAAATTCCGCAAAATAACAAAGTTCATAAGGGACTCTTTGGCCAGTAAACCCGGAAGTGACCCGATTTAGGGTGGTGACACCAATGATGACACCAATGTTTACACGCTAGTTTCATGTGGCCTGTATAGAAGACAGATGGCCTGTGTAAGATCTCGGTACACAGGCCACATTGGCCTGTGTGCATAAAAAGCTTTCGGCAACACTGAAGTACCTGAGCACCTTATCCTATTCAAACACACAGGAACCTAACATCCGATCAGGCATGTTTTAATTTATTTCTGACTATTCAAACACCCAGTGACCCATGTCCAATCTGGTTATGAAACCCACATATTTTGATATAAGGTGTATATCTGGCTATTCAAACACCCAGAAACCCCACGCTAATTCACCACTGACCCTATGCCTATCCTACATCCGATCATATGCCTATCAAACGTGCGATCATGTGCCTAATAAATGTCCGATCATGTGCCTATCAAACGTGCGATCATGTGCCTATCAAACGTCCGATACCATGTTGGATGTTATACGGTATGTAAGTGTGTTGGGCGTTGGGTAAGTGTGTTGGGCGTTGGGTTGTCGGACATTGGGTAGGTGTTCTGATGTTGGTGGGGGCACTTGGTTTTTTTTTTGACAGGTTTGCGGCTGGACTTCTGACAAATCTTACCCTTGTTAGGGCAATTTTGATGCCAAAATGTTACCCTTATTAGGGCATTTTCAGCCTGCAATACCTAGTTTCGGTAGAAAAGCCATAAAATGGAACATGTTTGTGAAAAAATAGTATATTGTTGGGCAAAACTGCCAAATAATGATGAAAACCTGGATAATTTAGTGAAAAATAGACCCTTGTTCGGGCGATTTTTATGAAAGTGGACTCATGTGATGGCAAATTTTCCTTTACCCGGGGTCAGACCATTGGTAGGTGTTCAGACCTACCCATGTTAAGCCCGGGCTTATAAACGGGGAAATACGGTAATTGTCTCATAAGATGATACATATATTAAAGTTATATAGTCATTGAACAAATCAAACTTTTCAGTAATTACTTTATTACTTAGACTTGTCACTTTACTTCCACAACTTACAAACAAAAATAGCGTGACCATATTTGTTTAAATAAGTTTCATTTAACAAGCAATCTACCAGCAGAGTGGCAGTCTGGTAGGTTTAACTGTGTCTTTTTAATTTTGCTTGACTCCACTATAGTGGATATCCATATCATAGCGACTATAACTACACATGTATACACAAATATAATACTAAATAATGGAGAATGGAATGTTTTTCAATAAAGAGGCCAGTTATTTACATCAAGGGCGACAGCCTTAGCTGATGTTAATCATGGGAGAAGTAAAAGGTGCTTTTATGAATTCATGACATGCACCAATCTTCTGTATGAGGCACTATTGGTCCACAATGGGAATCTACCTTGTGTCTGGTAACTAAAGCTGAATGAGACATGTGAACCACAAAGAGACATGTTTACTGTGTTTTCTTTCACCAGTTAATGTGTCTTGACTACACATTGACTAGTGAATTAATTATAACGTTGGAAACATTGATGACACTAACTCAGATGAATTCCTGATTACACTGGCTACATTGATTACTGTAAATTTGTGTGTGTAAGCCTAACTCGTGTATCAGCCACACCTCAAACTTTGACGAATCCTTTAAACCTCAAAGGGTGTCTGAAAATGCTACTGTAGTATACTTATGAAAACTATGAAGCCACCCCCACCCCCCCAAAAAAGAGTTGGTCTACATATTTCCAGCACCATATTTTCAGAAGTGCATTTCTACAGATTGTGTCCACATTATTTCCTGAAGAATTGAAAACTAAAATCTGTAGACCAATTTCTTTTGGTGTGGCCTAAGGTGCATACTTTATAGGCATGTTTGGTATCAAAGGGAAGTTAAATCTGACTTATGTACAAGGCACAGCTTCTACCTGTAATTTATGGTACACTTCTGTATGGGTCATCTTATGTTTATCAAAGCCCCGTTTATCAGCAAACTTTTTACCACAGTCAGAGCACTCATAAGGTTTTTCTCCTGTGTGGGTCATCATATGTGCCTTTACATGAGCTGCCTGCCTAAACTGTTTACCACATTGATCACATGTGTGACATTTCTCCCCAGTATGGGTAAGCATATGTCTCTTTAAGTGAGTTTGCTGTGAAACTCGTAGACCACAAATTGAACACTGATGAGGTTTCTCTCCTGTGTGACTCAAGATATGTTTCTTTAAGTGACCTGATGTTTTGAACTGTCTATCACACTGAGTACACTTGTAAGGTTTCTCCCCTGTGTGGCTCCTCATGTGTACAGTGAATTCACTTGACTGTATAAATGCTTTACCACATACAGCACACTGGTGAGGTCTCTCTCCTGTGTGTGTTCTTCTGTGTGATCTCAAGTTACTTCTACTAGCAAACTGTCTACCACAGTCTGGACATCCATGGGGCTTCGCTCCAGTGTGAGTCAACATGTGGCCTTTCAAGTGGGCTGCGGTTCTGAACTGTTTACTACATTGAGAACAGGGGTGAGGTTTTTCTCCTGTGTGGGTCATCATATGATTCTTTAGTTGGCTTGATTCTTTAAACATTTTGCCGCATTTAGAACATTGATATGGTTGTTCCCCTGTGTGGATCCTCATGTGTTTACTTAAGCTGCCTGTGTCTTTAAATCCTTTACCACATTCAGGACATGTGTATGGTTTCTCTCCAGTGTGGGTTCTCATATGCTTCGTTAAGTCTCCTGCTTGTGCAAATGTTTTACCACATTGGGCACATTTGTGAGGTTTATTACCTGCGTGAATCATCAGATGAACCTTCAAATAGTTTGATTGTCTAAATGCTTTATTACATATATCACATTTGTATGGCTTATGACCTAAGTGAGCCAACAAGTGACCCTTTAAGTGACTTTTTCTCTTATAGTCTTTACCACATTCCATACATTTGTAAGGTCTTTCTCCTGTCTGAGGTATCATCTCCATGTTTAGGTTATCTAAAGATTGATTGTCTTTTTCAACATTCTCCCTTTCAGTGCTGTCTTGTCCAGCGTTGTCTCTCACAGCGTTATCTTCTCCAGCCTTGGCTGTTCCATAATTGTCTTGTTCACCTTTGTCTTGTTCAGCATTGTCTTGGCCCCCTTTACCCACAGATTCTGATTCTGGCTCCTCCTTGACTTGAACCATCTCACTAGGGTCTATGTTCATTAAGATATTGCTGCTGGAAGCTTCCTCTGAATGAACAGCATCTTGTTTCACCTTGACTTTGTCCAGAACCTCGTCCAGCCTCAAGTCCATGTCCATGAGTGACAGTCTCAGCTCCTTATCCTTCATACTGGAGAACACCATACACTTGATCATCTTATCTGCCGACCAGTCTCTGAAGTCACATTTGTCTGCAAATTTTCTGAGGCGTCCTGCATAATCAACCATGCTCTCTTTTCGTTTTGCTTTCTGCTTCATCAGTTTGTACAGACAAAAGTCATTGGATGGTTTGGAAAAGACTCTTCTCACCTGTTCTACTCTACACCTCAAAGGAAGGTCGTCATTCTTTATGTCAAGAGGTTGTATGACCATTATATAACCTTCTGCAGCCATTGCTAGTCGGTGTCTCTATCAATCTGTTGATCCGCTCAGGACAGCTGGCCCACTAGGCCTTGGATAGTCAATACTCTAGGATCAGGACAATGACTTCTCTCAGCACAGGGCAGTCACCCCTCTAGGCTCAGGACAGTCAACCCTCTACGCTCAAGACAGTCAATCCGTTAAGCTCAAGACAGTCAATCCGCTAGGATTGGGATTAGAGAATTGGGATAGTCAACCCTATGGGCTCAGGATGGTCAATCCTTTCAGCACAGGGTAGTCAATCCTATTAGTGCAGGGGAGTCAATCCTCTCAGCTCAGGTCTATGTCAGTCTTGGTATAGCAGCAGCAGCAGCATCTGTAATGAAACAAAACACTGACTGGGTACCCATTACAATGCTATAAGGGACAGGATACACAGAGCTACCAGTTTTAGCCTGGATGTCTATCATAGGAATAATGAATATATTTATATAGCAGTAATTAGTATACATCTAGAACAGACTGTCAGGGACATAGCCGTTTTCCACGTTCTATCTTGACCCCAGCCGTTTACTTAAACTGAATGGGACTTGTGAACCCCACAGAGTGCATGTTTACTGTGTGTGTTTTATCGTGTCTGGACTACACATTATTTGGTGAATTATTACATTGGAAATATTGATGTTACTAAATCATGTGAATTCTCTTACATTGGCAACATTGTCTGTAAGCTGAAATTGATAAGTCAACCCTCACTACCTGGAATTCGTCACTTCCTCAGATAGTAGCTATTGCAACTAAATTTTCGGATGTACCAACTTTAAAATGTGACTTTGTGACTAGGGGGCTATAAGGTTATTTAGAGAGTGCACCCTTTTAGTCAGTAACATCATTTATGAAGTTCCCCAGAGACGTTTACAGATCCTAAAGCTATAGGCTATTGCAGGGTCAGTGGCATAATTTGTGAACGTTCCCCAGAGACATTTACGTGGTGAGTTTGTTAGGCGAAAAATCTGCCCATTTAGTAAGTTACTAAACCAGCATGACTGTTACTTTCAGGTGAGCCTGGCAAAGAACCAGCTTCAGCAGGCTGAAGCCTGTAACTTGCAAGACTCTACCGGAAGCAACAGTTACGCAGGTGTAGTAAGTTACTAAATACTGGTATGCAGAATTTTCGCCTAACAAACTCACCAACCGATCCCCTGCCCGGAAGCTATTGGAAAACAGAAATTTGTGAACATTTCTCAGAACTTTTGACAGCGTCCTAGCTATATGCTATTACATAGTCAATGCCATCATTTTGCAGAAACATCTACAGATCCCCTAGATATAAGCTATTTCAAAGTCAGTGACACCGGGCCTACAGGGTGAACTTTTCATTCCAATACAAACTGGGGGTCAATGATCTTATCACTCAGTGATCTGCAGACAATAGAGATGCATTATGATTATTAAGCTCATAAGACCCCCAGAAAAATCCTTTGATAAATAGCAAATGTATACCGAGATAATCAGTCAATTCTATGACACTTTTTCAGTCATTTTCACGGGGAATATATTTGTTAGATAAAATATGTGGTTCTACTTATCAAAATCGATTAATTAAAGGTGTCTCCAAATATGAGAAGTGGGTAACAATGGGGGTTGGGTCACTTCGGTGGGCCCCATCAATCAGAAATGGGGGTTCTGTATATAACCGGGGCTTTCTATAAAGTTGATATGGCCCGAAAATCGGCTTATAACTTTTGCTAGGGGGTCGCCTTACGACTTAGGTAGTGTTATGACTGGGGTTTTACAGTGATACAACTATGTCAACTGTAATCTGTGACCGAGAATTTCTTACTTGGCCTTACAACGCATTTGCTGATGGCTTCATTGGACTTGATCGGTGGTGAAAGAGGTGCACCCTACTGATACAGGCATAGCTCTCTGCCCTCCTCTGCTTATTAGTCATACTTCATTGAGTAAAGCCCTAACTACCCTTTGAAAAGGGATGAATCTAATAGGTTTTGTCTACCATTTCCTACTATTTGTAGCATCCAGGAAGGTGTATCAATGGTAAACGTTGTAAAGCAATGGAACAAACCATGTCACCATCTGATGGGTAACCTGTGAACTTGAATATGAATAGCATATAGGTATACTGGCACCTGTAGGGGGGCTTCCATAAAGTACGTACGCACGAAGTGGGGGTCTATTTTCTGAAAATCTTTGTGTACATAAACCCTTTATCTTAATGCGTACAAGAACTTTAGGGGGTGGGGGTCAATTTCTGGAAAAAATGTGTGCGTACATACTTTATGGAAGCCCCCTAGGTATACTGACGCCTGTGGGTACCCTGGGCAATTTGTCATCATCTGGCAGAAAGGCCTTCCTAGGAAACATAAAATGTCTCTGCCTTCCCCGATCTATAGATGATTTGCTACTGTATGGTACTGCAGTCGTTATCTGGATTGTTTGACCATGACACTGATTTGAAATGCAGTTATTAAGTTGTGAGTCTATAAAATGGTTTTGACAAAATAATACAGTCATTGAACAAATCAAAGTTCTCAGTAGACTATTTTATTACTTTAATAGTGATAAAGAGACGTGTCACTACCACAACTTATATACAAAAATAAAATGACGTTATTATAGTTTCATTAAGCAAGAAATGTACAAATCGTTTGACAGTGTTATGGGTTTGACTGCCTGTAGGTATCCCAATGAGTTTGAAGATATTCTTGTTGCACATGTGGAAACGGGTTAGATGGACAGACCATGTTAAAAGAATAAAAACATACTTTACATGATACAGATCGGTTGAACGATTTGGATTTTACAGCCATTTGAAAGTGCCATAATGAGGTCTGGACTTAGCCAAATTTGGCCCTTCTCTTCAGGCTCATTATGCAGGCATATGATATGCATTGTGTAATATCTGAGAAAAGGAATAGGTTGTGTAAAGTGATTGTATCCTGATCAAAGCATATATCTGCTTATGTCAGTGAAGAATCAATCAATTTAGACTTCAACTTTTAATTTTACAGGCCCTCAAATTTGTGATATATTACATGTAAGTCATGAATTTTGCACAGAGATGTGGAATATATTGCAAGTTTGGTAGTGTCCAATTTGCTCAATATGTCAGATATATCCTTGGTTCTCTGAGTATCTGTTCTATAGGTAATGAAGACCATGCTCATTTTTTATCTGTTCTGGATAGCCAAGGTTACCTTCAAAATTCTCATTCAGAAATGAGGAAGACACTAATTGCCCCAATGTCCCTGAACAGTGAAAATAGCTAGACTCCAAATCAACACCACACAGCTGTTGCTTCATATATCAAGTTGAATATTTTTTTAGGGATAGCTCAATATGGTACACATCAGTTTCGAGCAATCTTTACTCATTAAAAGTATTACATAATACTGAGTGGTATGTTGAAAATCATGAAATTCTTTGAAATTGCTGAAATATCACTGATATTGGGTTACTTTATAGCATCCTAAGACAAATTTTCTTTCTAACCTCCTAATCCAACTTTTAATATCAGTTAATTTATACCATTACTATAACCTAAGTACACTATTATGTAATGCTGAGGTCCATTACATAATAGTTTTGAAACCCTGATATTTTGGTTTTCTATGCAGGGAAAGAATGAGTTTGCAATTAAAACATTTGTATGCAATCGCATATGTGATGGATCTGAGAGGTGTATGTATATTATATGTATTGATTTAGTATGTTATGTAACCTTTATAAACAATATTTGAGGACACATGCCTTCAGACATTGACTCTGGTGCAGGGGGTGAGGTGCTTTATTTTACTCTGACACTTAGACTGATAATCATAGCAACTAGGTGGCTAATGTTTCTGATAGAACAATACAATACCTTTCAGACTGGTCCAAATATGTGCATCTAAGATGTCCGAAAAGTGCCGAATAGTGCCAAAAATGCCCTGAAAATGTTTATTTTTTATTTGAAAAATACTTCTAATGGGCCGATTCCCACGTGTCATACCTCAAAATATAGCCCTGAGCCTCTGGCTAGAGGTAGTAAAAATCCTGAGACCCTATCTCTAATAGTGTGGGAGCAAAATCAGTGTTTATTAGAGGGCTGCAGTGGGGTTGGTCCTCTTATCCTATGCTCGCTCTTACGCCATTAGTTGTATCAAGTAAGTAGTTAGTGCATCTGATAGAGCAAAAAAATACCTTTCAAATAATATCAAATATGTGTATGTAACATTTCGAAAAAGTGCTAAAAATTGCCCAAAAAATATTATTTTTTGATTGAAAAATACTTCCAATAGGCCTATCCCAACATATAATAACTCAAAATAAAGCTTAGGATGTTCTGCTGTCAGTAGTAAAATCCCTGAGACTGTATCTCTAATGGCGTGAGAGCGAAATCAGTATATAGACTGTGTGTCCTTTAAGGCTGCATGGTTACTCCCTGACAGTAGGTACTTTATGCCGATATTTGGCCAACTTAACAGCATCAGTATGGGTACTTAGCATCATGATAGAGCTTATATAATGCATCAGGGCAATGCGGATGGATCAGATCTTTCATCAGCATATTTCAGATATGCAATGCATTGAGTGGTTTGGAAGAGAATTCATTCCTAAAAGTAGATGTTTTGGCGAGTTTTTACGCGAGGACACGGCCAGCGGCGGCCTACTGGGATACCTACTGCCTGTCTTAATTTAGTTTGACTCCATTATAGCCGACATGGGCATAGCCCAACATTTCAGTACATAGAGGCTATAAAAAAACACATGTACATGTACTTAGAGATGTCACTCTCTGGTTGATTCAAAGTAGGAGATCTTCGGATTTTGGTCCTTTTATCATAGGAAATGATTATCTTCATAAATTAATATCTTCATTACAGACATCCCATTAAAAAAGTAGGAAATCTAGCATCTCTGAATCATATACATAATTTAAACTGATATACACAATGCTAAATGGAGTATTATTCTATAGAGGCCAAGAATCTACCGTATTTCCCCATGTATAGGCCTGCCTCGTGTATAAGCTTGGGTAAAATGTGACTTAGTGTTGTATAAGCCAAGCTCCGAGTAAAAGCCCAGGGGGTGCAATATATACTCAATAAAAATTTCAGGCTATAACTCCACTTCTACTTGGAGTATTTACATAATCCCTTCGGCTATGTGACCCCTATTTACTCCATTTATGTCCCTAGCCATTTTAAAGAGAAATAAAGCGTAAATTGGTGAGAAAATTATTGGAAATGTTGCAGTAAATGTGTCGGAAAAGTAAGTAATTAAAATTGTAAGAAGGTATTAGTGTGTTTCTACAGCTAAAGGAATATAAGCCTGCCCCGAGTATAAGCCTAGCAGTTTAGCACTTAGTGCTTGTATACGCCCGGGCTAACACACGGGGAAATACGGTATATTAAGAGTGTAAGCTTTGGCTGATGTTCATCAGAGGGGAAATAAAAGGTGCTTTAATGAGATCATGCAGGATCATGACACACACCAATGTTCTGTATGAGGCACTTTTGGTCTACAGTGTGTGTCCACCTCATGTCTGTTTACTTATGTGAACCAAGAAGGGAAATGTTTACTATGTGTGTTATTTCACCAGTCAATGTGTCTTGGCTACACATTGACTAGTAAATTCATTATTACATTGGAAACATTGATGAAACTAAATCTGATGAATTTGCGATTACATTGGCAACATTGACTTCACTGTCAGCATGGGTGATCATATGTTTATCAAATCCCGGTTTATAAGCAAATGTTTTACCACAGTCAGAGCACTCATAAGGTTTTTCTCCTGTGTGGGTCATCATATGTGCCTTTACATGAGCTGCCTGCCTAAACTGTTTACCACATTGATCACATGTGTGACATTTCTCCCCAGTATGGGTAAGCATATGTCTTTTTAAGTGAGTTTGCTGTGAAACTCGTAGACCACAAATTGAACACTGATGAGGTTTCTCTCCTGTGTGACTCAAGATATGT
The DNA here is from genome assembly GCA_947462335.1 of Harmothoe impar. Classification (NCBI taxonomy): domain Eukaryota; kingdom Metazoa; phylum Annelida; class Polychaeta; order Phyllodocida; family Polynoidae; genus Harmothoe; species Harmothoe impar. The sequence goes on from OX381717.1 coordinate 23,212,260, forward strand.
TTCTTTAAGTGCTCTGATGTTTTGAACTGTCTATCACACTGAGTACACTTGTAAGGTTTCTCCCCTGTGTGGCTCCTCATGTGTAAGGTCAAAGCACCTGACTGTACAAACTGTTTACCACATACAGCACACTGATGAGGTTTCTCTCCTGTGTGTGTTCTTCTGTGTGCCTTCAAGTTACTTCTACTAGCAAACTGTCTACCACAGTCTGGACATTTATGGGGTTTCTCTCCAGTGTGAGTCAGCATGTGCTCTCTAAGGTGACTTGCTTCCGCAAACTGCCTATTACATTCACAACACGTGTTAGGTTTTTCCCCTGTGTGTGTCTTCATGTGGCACTTCAAGGAAGTCATGGTTCTAAACAGTTTACTGCATTGGGAACACTGGTGAGGTTTCTCTCCAGTGTGGGTCATCATATGACTCTTTAGTTGGGTTGGAGCTTTAAACATTTTGCCACATTCAGAACATTGATATGGTTTTTCTCCTGTGTGGATCCTCTTGTGTCGTATAAAAGTGCCTCTGTCTCTAAATGCTTTACCACATTCAGAACATGTGAATGGTTTCTCTCCAGTGTGTATTCTCATATGATTCTTTAAGTCTCCTGCTTGTGCAAATGTTTTACCACATTGAGCACATTTGTGAGCTTTTTTCCCTGCGTGAGTCATAAGGTGAATCTTCAAATAGTATGATTGTCTAAATGCTTTATTACATATATCACATTTATATGGCTTATGACCTAAGTGAACCAACAAGTGACCCTTTAAGTGACTTTTTCTCTTATAGTCTTTACCACATTCCATACATTTGTAAGGTCTTTCTCCTGTCTGAAGTACCATCTTTTTGTTTAGGTTATCTAAAGATTGATTGTCTTTTTCAGCATTGTCTCTTTCAGTGCTGTCTTGTCCAGCATTGTCTCTCACAGCGTTGTCTTCTCCAGCCTTGGCTAGTCCATCATTGCCTTGTTCACCTTTGTCTTGTTCAGCATTGTCTTGAGCAGCACTGTCCTGTCTGCTGCTGCCTTGTCCCCCTTTACCCACAGATTCTGGTTCTGGCTCCTCCTTGACTTGAACCATCTCCGCTGGGTATATGTTTATCAGGATATTGCTTCTGGAAGCTTCCTCTGAATGAACAGCATCTTGTTTCACCTTGACCTTGTCCAGAACCTCGTCCAGCCTCAAGTCCATGTCCATGAGTGACAGTCTCAGCTCCTTATCCTTCATACTGGAGAACACCATACACTTGATCATCTTATTTGCGGACCAGTCTCTGAAGTCACATTTGTCAGCAAATTTTCTGAGGCGTCCTGCATAATCAACCATGCTTTCCTTTTGTTTTGCTTTCTGCTTCAAGAGTTTATACAGACAGGAATCATTGGATGGTTTGGAAAGAACTCTGTTATTCTGTTTTGCTTTACTTCCCAAGCTAAGGTTATGATCATTGATATCTAGAGGCTGTATGAGTAATATGGAACCTTTTGTAGCCATTGTTTTTTAGTATGTGTGCAATTGGCTCAGGGTCAATCAGCTCAGGGCAGTCAACCCTTGCAGCCCTCAGTTCTGGGCAGTCACTTTGACTCAAAGTTTGAGAAGTGTCTCAGCTCCTTTTGGTCAGAGTTTGTAAGAAATTAATAGATATGAACACAGGAATCTAAATTCCAAAGTGGGATCTCTGGTCCTGTTAGGGCTGTGAATTTTCTCACTTCTGGGAATTCAAGCGTCTCTGCTCACCTCAGGACACTCATTACCCACAGCGCGTGGATGTCAGTCCTCGCAGCTTCCCGCACAACCCTCTTAGCTCAGATCCTTGTTAGTCTGATTACAGCAGCAGCATCTGCCATAAGAAAATACAAATATAGATATATTTGTCTACTGATGGGGAGTGGTGATTGCTAGTACATTAGTATACTTCAAAAGGGGAGGTGGGGGTCCTTAATATTGACCCCTAATCCACGGCAGCAAATTTGTTCAGTCACACTCGTGTGAGTATAGATGTTTATAATATATTGATGGACAGATGTGGTGCGAGCAATCTAGATGTTTCAATTTTTGCAAGTGCACTTGGATTTTTCTGTTGCACAATAACATTCACAACAGATACGCTGCACTTGGACAGTCCCTATTCACAGGGGGTCATGGAGTTATAGCGGGGAGGAGGTAGTATAGGCTACATACCCACGGCCACTAGCGTTGTGGGTATAGGATATGGGTGCAGGAAAAGCTCTGGTTTTGCGAGGACTTTTTTCCTCGCATTCCCTTATGCTTAATATGTTATTTATAGGGATGATACTGCATAGTGGTCAGCTTAAACATATTCCTCACCTTTGTATGTTTTTACAATTTTTAGTTTATTTATCATTTCTACACATTAGAGGACTTTGAAGAAGGTAGTCTTTGCAGGCAGGAAGCCTTTACTGCATTGAAGCCACCCATCAATTGGTCTAGACATGCCTATAATTACCAGTTTGTACATTTCACCTCACCCAATTAAAGCCCTTAGTAGCATAAACAGCCACTCACAATCTGTCTTGATTGGGTTAGAAATCTACATGATTGGTAAGAATGTACACAACCAGTAGAAAATTGACCCTTCTCTCCGTAACTCTCAGACAGCCCCTGGCCCCATCTGAGAGTTACAGCCGTAACTAGGAGGAGGGGGACAAGGGGAACACTCGCTCAGATCTACTATCAAAGTATCATCTAGTCGGTTAGTGTTGGGCACGCACAACTACTAGGTATAGGAGGCCACTAAACTTGTAAGTCCTCCTCACATGGCTCAACTCCTCTAAATTCACTCTCCAGCAGATGGTCAGCCCTATGACGAAGCCTTTGGCTTTGCATGGAGAGTATTATCTACCATACATATCCAACTTCAAAGGTAAGTTCGGTAGCAGTTTTTAATGTGCCTGCCCTCTACCCTACAGTCTAGTTTGTGCCAGTAACAAGTTACATTTTACTGAAGCTTGTTCTTTCTGAGGTAGTAGGCAGACTGGCACAAACCAATTAATTCGGCACCTACCGAACTCACATAACAATTACTACCAATTAAGGGATTAACAGGCTGCCTTGATCCTTGTGTAGAAAGTGTATTCAACTATCAAAGCGTGAACGTCAGGCTGAACAATAACTGTACCGGTACCAGGGTACCGTACATGATCATGATAACACTGTTACCCGCGGGGGATCGGGGGGGGGGGCACTTGATTTTTTTCTGACACAGGTGTGGGCTGGACCTATGACGGACCCTTGGGCGATTTTGACCAAAAATATATAACCTTACTAGGGCATTTTCAGCCAAAATCTCCTAGGTTTCGCAAAAAAATGCAACAAAATATATCATATTTAGGACGATTTGCAGAAAAAAATACTCTCTGGCGAAGGACTTCGCCAAAAACTTGGATAATTGAAGCAAAAACTGCCAAATCTGGGTGAAAACTTTTCCTCAGAAATATAGGCCTACTCTGATAAGGGACTATTAGGGTGATTTTAAATTGCACCATTGGACTTTTGCTAGGGCGACTTTTTTTCTGAAAAAGTACCCTTGCCTGCCACACACATGTGGGGGTATAGATGGGGGGGTCCACATGTCGCATGTCGATTTTGAAGACCACATCCGGAGGTTTTGAATAATATGAGATAACCAGAATATACCACTGCAGACATACTGTTTTGAATAATCCTTTAGTATATGTGACATAAATATGTGAATAAAGTGGTGTTAGTAGCAGAAATAGTAAATCCCTCCAAATACTGAATTGGTCAATGTGTGCTTTCCTCACTTTGCACAAGGGGGCACTGCTGTACATGGTCTGCTGTGAGAGGCCGTTGCTAAGTACATGTGTGAGAGTGAGAGAGTGTGTGTGTGTGTGTGTGGGGGGGGGAGGGTGTAGTTGTACCCACATACCCCCCCCCCCCCCCCCCACCTGCTTGCAGGGAAACTAACAACTGTTAACTACCTTTATGGATTGCCCGTTGTTACACTCTGTATTGAAGTATGGTGAGTGATCAGGGCCAGTGCTCAGTGATTGGGGGGGGGGGGGGGGGGAGGGAGGGGGGCCAGTGGGAGGTAAGTGCTTCAGGCAGACTGACCACTGCAGGGGCACAGGGGGGCCACTCCCTCAGTTTTGGCTAGCATGTGTGACCATGATTCCAAGGGAAAGGGTACTTTCTGGGGCCCTTTATAGATAAGGATTAGGAGGGGTTTCTCATCAAATTAGTGCTAGTTTGTTGATTTACCTCTTGTAATAAGAATACCAGGTTTGAAGTGATATTTGCACATGCATGTAGTTTATATAGAAAATATATGGGGTGGCCTCCCCATTGGGTTGGTTGTCACCCAATATGAGATCACATTGGGTATTTGGGCTGTAGTTCATGTGCTTCTCACTGGGGACAGCACAATCACTGATATTTAGGATATGAGGTCTCATGGATTGGCCCCCAACTAAACCAAGTAATAAATGAATAAATATATCTCTACAGGAGTTACCTTTAGATAGGAAGTCAGTTAACATACCTAGGTACCTGATTACAATAGCGAAATTGCCAATTAAAAACCTCCGGATGTGGTCTTCAAGAAATGGCCATGTCACCTGTCACTTTAATGCCCACGTCCCATGTCGCCTTTAAGAACCTGTCCTGTCCCATGTCGATTTTAAGAAAGACCCTATCATGTCATGTCACTTATTTTTCTCCTCATGTCACTAAGCTTCATGTCGCATGTCGATTTTTAAGAAATGCCCATGACGCTGTGTCGAATTTAGCCATCCACCCCCATATATGTGTATGCAAAATATATGAAGTGCCCCTCCCCCCCACCTCTACAAGTGCCGGGTAGGCCTACCAGTGTCACTCTGATTGTGACAGCCACAGTGTCACTATTATTAAATACAGTCTCTTATATCGTCTCGGTGGGACACGTGACCCAGACCGTATGGTCGGCGGCAAACGGACAGACATCTCTCCATGTGCCATTCATCAGTCGCACGTACACCGCACATCCGTTCATGACCCAGTGTGCCATATTTGGGCATGTGGCTGGGCTATGGTCAGTCACACATGAGCATGGGCGAGAACCTTCATGTCCAAGCACAGTCTTGGTAGTGGAATGGGTATTAAATTAGAAGAAGGGTCCGTCACTAGAAGTCCCCCATCTCCTTTGAGCATGATATTCTGGAGAGAATATATGTATTTAAATTCATTGAGAGGTCACATATTTGTTACTAGGCATAATCAAGAATATTCCTGGGGTCCAGAACATCAAATTTTTTTTTTACTTAGAGATAGGGCCATCTTTCGTAAAGTCCCCCCTCTGCTTTGAGCCAGTCTTGCTGCGGGACTGACCTCCATAGCCGAGAGGAGGAAAGACGGTCATAATCATCACGCAGCGGCAGCGTTCCGAACTGCCGCATTTGTGCGCAATTTGATTATATTATCGCCCATCCGCTCATGAACGGCAATGCTTTGTCAATGGTAGCAGACCTATTTTCCCAGACAGATCTCGACCTGAAATCTTGGGGCACTTTGGGGCACTTTATGGGATCGGAATTGATAAAGTAATTGTCTCCTTGTTGATGTTGATGAAGCTTGTAGTGCTCCTCATGCAGAAGGCCATCTTTGAATTAGCTAATTATCAAATTTTAGAGCCGCCATCTTGCTGAAATATCAACTGACATCCTCACGGATTTTAAATCATGCTGGGGTTGGCATGCTTACTTAATACCGGTACTTGAAACAGCTGCAGTAAAGGGTCATAGTCATGAATATAGTTTCTGATAAACGATTTCCTTCTTCTGCTCATATATATGTCTGTGTATTTATTGACCGCCGTACGACGGCAAAACCGCGTGCGTCAATTGTTGATGTCCGTTGTTTGAGACGCTGCCGCAAGGCGATTCGAGACCGTCTTTCCTCCTCTTTCCATAGCCACAGCATTGTAGGGGAGCAAAATATTGCAGAGAACCATGCACAGGTCACCAGTGTAGGCCACATAGTGACGCACCCTCCTCCTACTATAATAAGTGGGTCATGGCAATGCTATAAATAGCGTCAGTTGCGTCCCATGCACATGAGGGTGAGACTGAGGAGTAGAGGAAAGGGTAGCGATGCCACTCGCCAGAGGCCTTATATGATTTAATAAAATAGGCCTACTATTTCAACTATTTGTTAGACACAGCCTCACGGGCAGGCCAGTTTGTGGCTAAATAAGTGCATTCATACAAGTTGGCCACATCCCTAGCCACCATATTTTTATGATTAATATCCGATAAGGGAGTGCTCATTTTTTAACAACAGGGGGGGTGGTGAGATTCCGCGCAGAGCGCGTGAATTTTTTTGACCCCCCCTCTCGAGGGGTCGAAATTTTTTACCCTCCCCCCCCGGCAGGCCAAAAATCGCGCGCGTTCTCGCCCCTTTGTAGCATAGTAACGCGCAGGCTTTTCTCCTCAAAACAGGTTGAATTGTTTTGCCCCCCCCCCCCCCGGTCAAGGGGTCTGAATTTTTTACCCCCCCCCCCCTGTTGTTAAAAAATGAGCACTCCCTAAAGTGCTGGTCTTTCACTTTAGGTAGCTATTCAAATTGTAAGTTTTCTATACCCACCTTTACTAGGCTTTAGAAAGTAGACAACGCGTTGTTTGGAGTTGTTTATGCTTGCTTCTTCCTCCTCTTTCTACAAGCGGAACTTGTGAGTAAATGATAAAAGTTGTAGTGACAGCAGACAACCGTGGTAACTGAAACAAACATTGTCGACATCTGGTGGATAAAGTGTGCAAAATCTATCTATTCAGGGGATTACAACTTTTACCATTTATTCACAACTTCCTGGGGCGAAAAGAAGGGGGAAGTTTTCAACAAAGCGGGTTAATATTTATTTTTTAGAGGTAGGTAATCGTAGATTAAAGTCTTAGATGTGCCTATGTGTTAGGTGTGTGAAGTAGGACCTGTAGTAGGCCGTAGGCGGCACGCGGCACCACGGACGGCGCCCACTGCCCTGCCTGCCGCAGACACGGGCGGACACGGGCGGGCCGGACCCCGGTGTGCGGCCGGCGGCAGGGCGCGGGTTACCGGTACGGCGGTAGCGGGACCGGGTCAGCCTCGGCCAGCATCTCTCCTGCCCGGATAGACTGACCCCTGGGCACTGGGACTGGGATTCATCCCCGCGGGGGGGGGGGGGGGGGGGGGGCACTTAGTATATTTTGTATACACATGTGTGCGGCTGGGAAGGCTACTTTTTCTACAAAATCGCCCTAACAAGGGTCCACTTTTCAAGGGAAAATCGCCCTAACAAGGGTGCACTTTCTTGAAAATCGCCCTAACAAGGGTCTATTTTTCACAAAAATGTCCGGGTTTTCACCAATATTTGCCAGTTTTCGACAAAATCCTCTGCACGAGGGTAATTGTTTCAGCTGATTTACACAAACATGATCTATGTTATCACTTTTTTGTCCGAAACCTAGGCCCTAGCCAAAAATGCTGTAGGTTAACAAGGTTAACTTTTTGGCTATTTTATCACTTTTTTACCGAAACCTAGGCACTTTTGACCGAAAATGCCCTAACAAGGGTGACTTTTTGGCATCAAAATCGCCCTAACAAGGGTAAGGGTTGTCAGAGGTCCAGCCGCACACCCCTGTCAAAAAAAATTCAAGTTGGCATTTCTGTTTACTTTTTTATATGAAACCATTAACTTGAAGCATGACCCGATTAGACATTATAGGCCTACTAGTACATTTAAATTCTATAGACTATACAGATAGCTAAATGTTGTAGATCTATGCCACTAGGCCGTCTAGGGTAGACCGCCCATGAGATGACTAGCTTTTGGTACCATGAGTGGACATGAGTAGACTGGTATCTCTCAATCAGGATGCCATGAATCATGGGGCCAATCTTCCACAACGTTATTATGGACATTGGGCCAATCACCATAGGGCCTATTGTACACAGGGGTCCGCTCCACTCAAGGTACCAACAGACCAGCTAGTCATCTCATGGACAGTCTACCCTATTAGAAATAAGTTCGATATTGATAATCTAATAAAGTTTGATATTGATTATCTAAGTTTGATATTGATTATCTAAGTTCGATATTGATTATCCATGTTTGATGGAAATAATCTAAGTCATATAACCTTGTTTCTTTATGACAGGCACAGGAGCTGACAGGGTTGACTCCCCGTAGCTGAGAGGGTTGGCACAGACCGAAATGGCTGCGGAAGGTCTTGAGCTCAGCATTCAACCTTTTGACACAATGTCTACCGAAGGTCCCAAACCAAAGATTGAGACTTTTGATATAGGTGATGATAAAATTAGCTTGGGAAGTATAGCGAAACTGGATAACAGAATCCTTCCAAAACATTCAAATGACTTTCATTTGTACAAACTAATGAAGCAAAAAGCAAAACGAGGAGAGAGCATGGTTGATTATGCAGGACGCCTCAAAAAATTTGCAGACAAATGTGACTTTGAGGATTGGTCGGGCGACAAGATGATAAAGTGTCTGGTGTTCACCAACATGAAGGACGAGAAGCTGAGACTGTCCCTGATGGGGATGGACCTGAAGCTGGACGAGTTCCTGGACAAGGTGAAGGTGAGAGAAGACACTGCAGGGTCCGAGGATGTGTCCGGGGCGCGTCCTGTGTCAGACGACACGCAGGGCCCCTACAGGTGTCTGCACTGCGGGCAGGAGTTTACAGACAACACAAGTTTAAAGGAGCACATGATCACCGGCAAGAACTATTCAAGCTGTTCCACCTGGGTGCAGGGCTTCCCGCCGCTAACCGAGGACGACCGGTCGGTGTCAGACGACGCTCCCTCTCTGTCGTCAGTCGACACCTCCCAGTCTGATCAGGAGTCTACCGAGGACGAGCTGAGTGAGGCAGACGACTTTAAACCACGGAAGAAAACTAAGGCAGCAGCAGTGGACAAACCTCACAAGTGTTCTGACTGTGGCAAACAGTTCATGAGGGCAAAGACATTGCAGAAACACAAGATCACCCATACCGACGCCAACCCGCACCGCTGCCCTGTGTGTGACAAACGGTTCCCGGAGAAGGCCAACTTGAAGAAACACATGATGCTCCACACCGGGGCCAAACCCCACACGTGTTCCCGCTGCGACAGGAAGTTCAGGGAGAAGAGTCACCTCACGGACCACATGAGGACCCACACAGGGGAGAAACCTTACTTCTGTGCTGAGTGTGGGAAACAGTTCAGTAAGCGCTGCAGCCTCAACTCACACATGCTGCTCCACACTGGAGAGAAACCTCACAAGTGCAAGGAGTGTGGCAAGCTGTTCAGGGAGCTGAGTAACTTGAATGCACACATGAGGATCCATACGGGAGAGACGCCGTATAAATGCCCAGAATGTGGCCGAGCGTTTGCACAGTTAATCACGTTAAAGACACACATGATGACACACACAGAGGAGAAGCCACACCAGTGCCCGACCTGTGGGAAGCAGTTTGCCATGGCAACTTACCTAAACAGACACATGGTAATCCACTCAGGGGAGAAACCACACAAGTGTAGCCAATGTGGGAAACAGTTTACAACTTCCGACACACTAAAGACACACATGATGACCCACACGGGCGTGAAGCCTCACCAGTGCTCAGTGTGTGGACTGCGGTTTGCACAGTCAGGCAACTTAAAGTCCCACATGAGGAGACACACAGGTGAGAAGCCCTACGAGTGTTCTGTGTGCTGCTTGCGGTTTGCGCTGTCAGGGTCGTTAAAGAAGCACATGTTGACCCACACGGGGATCCACCCGTGTGAGACGTGCGGCGTCCAGTTCCTGCAGGCCGCGCAGCTCAAGAACCACCTGCGCACCCACTCAGGGAAGAAGCTGCACCCCTGCACGCTCTGCGACAAACAGTTCACACGCGGCAGCATCCTCAACAGACACATGCGCATCCACACAGGGGAGAAACCTCACTCGTGCACCTGGTGCGGCAAGGAGTTCAGTCAGAAGAACCACCTCAAGTCGCACCTCGTCACCCACACCGGAGAGAAACCACACGCCTGCTCTATGTGCCCCAAACGCTTCCTGGAGAAATACCAATTGGAGAAACATCTGAAAACCCATCCAGCTCCGGACCTCTCAACTGAGAAATATCAATTAGAGAAACATATGAAGCCTCATCCAGCTATGGATCTTTCACCTGGCGCGCTGTTCATGTCTGCTATTGCTGAGTCAAATAATATTTTAATCCCATGAAACTAAAAAAAAAAATCAGGCAAGTTCACGAGACTGCCAAAATAAATGAAATAACTCCTCTCTGAAATGAACTCGTGTTTTTAACAAACATCGTGTATATATACATTGTGGTAGTCTCTCCTCATGTAATAAATAGACAAAGGCCCACAACTCGTTGGACCCAGGGTAGTAACACACTTGGCACATGGCTTCGTCTAATACGACCCTGGTCCAAAGCGTGAAGAAATATGTGTAGTATACACAGACTCTGCTTAGCTGACCGTTGCATCTTTAAAATGAATTATTTAATCCGGTAGGTACCAAAACCAACGCCCTTCACGGTGATGTAACACGCCATGAGGAGCGGAACATAGGATTCAATGGGGAGGGGGGGGGGGGGAGAGTGTGGAATGCATAATTTCTAGTACTAATCCTTAGTAACTACTGTATCTTGCATGAAATAAAGTCTTCTATTGAAAAGTCTGGCTCGTTCATTTACTGTATCACTTGGTTGGATAATGGAAGTTGCATTTAGCAGTACTGCTATATGCATAGAATATGTGGCCCTATAACAGAACTACTGGTAGGATTCTTATATCAAACACAAGCAAAACTTGGTAGGCCAATACATGTATAGAGATCCACGAATATGGTGAAGATTTGATGCAGTACATTGTATATAGGCCCTATTACCCTAGTCAATTTGGAATCGACTATATGAATATACAGTCAGTGATAGACACTGCTCTAATCACTGGGTTTCCTGATATGTGTCAGGCCTAGTGTGAACAGAACGGTTGTCTTTTAAACCACTGGTTTACTAATATATGATCAACAAACAGGCACATATCTGAGTGAATATGGAAAGCTAAGTGTCTAGAGATAAGCATAGAACCTTCTTTGGCCCTGTAAACCATTTACTCTGTATGTATTGAGGTCCTGTAGTCCACCCACAGTCAAAACATGGAGATCTCTGGTCCGCTAGCTACTATTATGACCCATGCCCATTGGAGACTCCCGTGGAGACTGCTTTAAATCTAGACCCAGTAATAACAGTCATGGCCAGACCTAGGTAAATTTGTATTGAAATAAGAGATTACAACAAGGGGAAGAACTCCATGTACCATTAGTTGTGACTGAGACGCAGACTAAGCATCAATTAGTTTTCTCAAAATAATCCAAAGTTGTGGAAGGCAGACAGGCACAGGCGGGAAATTGTCCAGATGCCCCCTGGTGGACAAGCTTTACATTAGCTCTCTATAGTTCTACATTTTCTCACAAGAGCGCGCCAAGTCCATCCGCCAATTTACATCGTCAAGCAACCACCGGGTAATCTGCACAATTTTACGGATTTCTGACAAATAAAAAGCATTGTGGAGGTAACCAATTGAGGTGAGTGTTTTATTACCAGATCTGCAGGGTATGAAACAGTTCCCATGTATTATGTATTGAGTGGCAGCCTGCGTTACAGCCCCATGCCTGACCCGTACTGCCGCCCCCCGAACTGCTCCCGAGCTGCTCTCAGCTTTAATACACACTGTGACAACCACACTCGTACCCAAAGACATCGGCGAGGCCGTTAGGCACTGGAATCGAGTGTGTGTGACAACGTCAAAGCGACCTCCTGGCTATCTGGGCTTCAAAAGCGACCTGGCGACCTGGGCCGTTTTAACGGCGATTTTTACCTGGGGCAATAACGTAAGCGAGTGGTCATTATTTATCCACGGTGGGGTGGGGTGGGGTGGGGAGGATCAAACAAAATGGTTATATTCCCAATGATTTGCTAACGTTGTTAACCAGTTTCCCTGTGGGCAGTGATCAAGGGTCCAACCGTGCATCAGCTCTATACCCAGGGTTCCTTAGTCAGGCCTCTTCAGCCCTAGCCCTATGTTGAGTGGCCCTTAGCTCCCCGTCCTCCGGTCGTACCTGTGTACGGATTCCTGCCCCATTGCCCTCAGTGTTAAAGGTCCCAACCCCCTACCTGCAATAGTCATATGCTTAATTGCTGTTGATAATTATGCCCCCCCCCCCCCCGTGTTAGTAGTGAGCCGGGTATTGGCGCTGGTAGCAGAGGGTCTGTTCCGGCCCTGTACACAGCCTACTGCGTGCCGCCCACCCTCATGTGTTAGTAGTGAGCCGGGTATTGGCGCTGGTAGCAGATGGTCTGTTCCCGACCTGTACACAGCCTACTGCATGCCACCCACCCCCATGTGTTAGTAGTGAGCCGGGTATTGGCGCTGGTACCTTCCGTTTATCCCCTTCTGTTTATCCCCTTCTGTTTATCCCCTTCCGTTTATCCCGTTCTCCTTTTATCCCGTTTTCCGTTTATCCCATTCTCCCTTTATCCCGTTCTCCCTTTATCCCGTTCTCCCTTTATCCCGTTCTCCTTTGATCCCATTCTCCGTTTATCCCATTCTCTGTTTTTCCTGTCTCCCGTTTATCCCGTTCTCCTTTTATCCCGCTCTCCCTTTATCCCGTTCTCCGTTTCTCCCATTCGCCGTTTCTCCCATTCACCCTTTCTCCCATTCGCCCTTTCTCCCGTTCTCCGTTTCTCCCTTTCTCCTTTTCTCCCTTTCTCCTTTTCTCCCGTTTTCCGTTTATCCCGTTCTCCGTTTATCCCGTTCTCCGTTTATCCCGTTCTCCGTTTATCCCGTTCTTCGTTTATCCCGTTCTCCGTTTATCCCGTTCTCCTTTTATCCCGTTCTCCCTTTATCCTGTTCTCACCTTCATCCCGTTCTCCCTTTATTCCGTTCTCCCTTTATCCCGTTCTCCGTTTATCCCGGTCTCCGTTTATCCCGGTCTCCGTTTATCCCGGTCTCCATTTATCCCGTTCTCCCTTTATCCCGTTCTCCGTTCTCCTTTTATCCTGTTCTCCGTTGATCCCGTTCTCCTTCTATCCCGTTCTCCGTTGATCCCGTTCTCCGTTGATCCCGTTCTCCGTTGATCCCGTTCTCCGTTTATCCCGTTCGCCCTTTATCCTGTTCGCCCTTTATCCCGTTCTCCGTATATCCCGTTCTCCGTATATCCCGTTCTCTGTTGATCCCGTTCTCCGTTGATCCCGTTCTCCGTTTATCCCGTTCTCCCTTTATCCCGCTCTCCGTTTATCCCGTTCTCCCCTTTCTCCCTTTCTCCGGTTCTCCGGTTCTCCCTTTCTCCTGTTCTCCCGTTCTCCGTTGATCCCGTTCTCCGTTGATCCCGTTCTCCGTTGATCCCGCTCTCCGTTGATCCAGCTCTCCGTTTATCCCTTTCTCCCTTTCTCCGGTTCTCCCTTTCTCCGGTTCTCCCTTTCTCCGGTTCTCCGTTGATCCCGTTCTCCGTTGATCCCGTTCTCCGTTGATCCCGTTCTCCGTTGATCCCGTTCTCCGTTGATCCCGTTCTCCGTTGATCCCGTTCTCCGTTGATCCCGTTCTCCGTTGATCCCGTTCTCCGTTGATCCCGTTCTCCGTTGATCCCGTTCTCCGTTGATCCCGCTCTCCGTTGATCCCGTTCTCCTTCTATCCCGTTCTCCTTCTATCCCGTTCTCCGTTGATCCCGTTCTCCGTTGATCCCGTTCTCCGTTGATCCCGTTCTCCGTTTATCCCTTTCTCCCGTTCTCCGGTTCTCCCTTTCTCCCGTTCTCCGTTTATCCTGTTCTCCGTTTATCCCGTTCTCCGTTGATCCCGTTCTCCGTTGATCCCGCTCTCCGTTGATCCCGTTCTCCATTTATCACGTTCTCTGTTTATCCCGTTCTCCCTTTATCACGCTCTCCGTTTATCCCGTTCTCCCGTTTATCCCTTTCTCCCGTTCTCCCGTTCTCCCGTTCTCCCTTTCTCCCATTCTCCGTTTATCCTGTTCTCCGTTTATCCCGTTCTCCGTTTATCCTGTTCTCCGTTTATCCCGTTCTCCGTTTATCCCGTTTTCCGTTTATCCCGTTCTCCGTTTATCCCGTTCTCTGTTTATCCAGTTCTCCTTTTATCCAGTTCTCCTTTTATCCCGTTCTCCGTTTACCCCGTTCTCTTGTTCTCCCCTTCTCCGTTTATCCCGTTCTCCCTTTATCTCGTTCTCCCTTTATCCGTTTATCCCGTTCTCCTTTTATCCTTTTACACGAGGTTTTACGGTACTGCCATTAATCTCCTTATATAACTGGTTTTCAGCATTGCTGCATCTTTCTCAACCCTAGCATCCTCGTTACAATGTCAGATAATCCATGTAAAACATGTCACACCAACGTTGGCAAATTTATTCTGTACCAACGTTGGTAATACTCCCGATATTGATACATGTAGAACATCACATAATACATTTTGTACCAGCATTGGCCCAACATTGAACTAGCAAAACCTTAGTTCCTCCAGCCTCTTCCAGAAGGCATTAATTGAAAGCTATTGAGGGTTGCATCCGTGGAGAGATTTCTGCGCAGCAGATTTGTTATCTTTCCACATAGTTGACCATTTATTGGGCCCCATGTATGTATAGCTGTTGGAACCATGGGTATTCCATTTGTAATTCATATTATTCTCAATTATAACCTTTTTTTGTGTTCAAATACAACAAATGCTGGTCATTTTGCTATAAGGACACCCTTTTGTTGGTAAATACGGCCTGAAGGACTGGATGGCTTTGGCCCTTTAAGCTAAGATCAAAAACATGAAGAAACAAAAATAGCTGTTTTATATAAAGTGATGATTCTTGACAGCCATGATTGTCTTTAGCAGAGTTAATAATGAATAGATATCAGGTATTTCAAAGACTATTGATACAAGTCATATACATGGACCCGGGCTTGGACGTTGGGCTAATGGCTAAATATATTTGTTGGGACAACATCAATTTTAGACTCTAAATTTGGTTGGTACAACATTGGTCCAACATAATTTCTTTGCCACACCATGGCGATGTTCTGATGGACGGACAAATGAACGTTGGCCCAACGGCAGCATCTGTCGTCAGTCCAGTATTAGCTATGTTTGGCCAAACGTTGCCCCAACGTATCCATGCTAGCTGGGTCCCCATGAATTTAAGAAATGGTCATGTTGCCTGTCACTAATTTTTTAAGTCTTCTGTCACTAGGCCTGATGTTCTATCATTGCACATCATTTACATTGATCACCCTTGATAAGTTATAATTCACTTGGTCTCCCTAGAATGGGGTATGGTAGAAGCCTCAGTGATAGAACACTTGCTGGATACATCAGGCACTGCTTTACTACTAAGCCTAGACCTCTGTATGACTGGGCCAAATAAAATAAAAAGGTGTTTCAGGTTATCCGACCCTACTTAACTAAACAGAGTCGACCTTAGACATTTTTATGCAATTTTGAGAAAATATATTTATATTCAAAGTAATTTTGGAGCTATTTCAAAGTCAATTTGATAGTTCATGAGTTGACACCATTGTCAGCGAGTCAGTGCTAAACTTTGTGAGTCAATTATTGGGTGCTTATTAGGCCAAAGTAAAAAAAATAAAATTAAAAAAAGTCTGACCTACCCTACCTAGATTTTCCGACTATGTAACCTGAAACACACCTTTTTTTTTGGCCTTGGGAAATCTCACGATTGGCTTCATTTTGCTTTCAGGGTAAGGCTAGTTGAGGCGTAGTCACAGTGTCATAACGGATATGAAGATGAAGATTGAGGATCCTTTCATAAACCACCTTCAAAATCCACCATTACAATTCTCTGACAACAGTTTTTGTCAATGTTCATTCTGTAAAGAGACAATCAAGAGGAAAAATCTGAACATTCATCTTTTGAGCTGTCCAATAAAGAAAAGCTACCAATGTGAGTCTTGTGTCAGAGGATTTGTGACGCACCAACGCCTGGAAGAACATCTGGACGACCATGTGCAAGAAAATAAAGGGAAAATCTCGCGACCATCCAAAGATAGACCGTTTGAATGCAGTGTGTGCCAGAAAGGATTTGGTCAGAAGGCGCATCTGGTAACGCATATGTTGATACATTCAGGGCAGCGCCCACATTGCTGTAAGGTCTGCGGGAAATCATTCAGTGTGCCGAATCATCTGAGGACCCACATGGTAATACACAGTGGGGAACTACCTTTTGAGTGTACTGTATGTGGGACATGCTTTAAGCGGAAATGTATTCTGACGGTACATATGTTTACACACACAGGGGAGCGTAACCATAAGTGTACAATATGTGGGAAGTATTTCAAACAAAAAGGTGATGTGACTAAACACATGCAGATCCATACTGGTGAACGTCCTTACACATGCATGTACTGCGGCAAGGACTTCGTACAGAAGGGCAACATGCTTCAACATCTGTTGATCCACACCGGAGAGAAGTCTCATATATGTAGTGTATGCGGGACCGGTTTTGGACGAAAAGATGATCTCCTCCTCCATATGATGATCCATTCTGGAGAGAAGCCCTTTAAATGCACAGTTTGCGGGAGAGGATATAGAAAGAAAAGTGAACTAAATATTCATATGAGAATGCATTTGGGACAACTGAATTACAAGTGCAAGGTGTGCAAAAGGGGATTCATAAGAAATACTGACTTGAATAAACATTTGCTGCTACATAAGCCAGATAGGCCTTTTAACTGTGGTGTCTGTGGGAAAGGTTACATCAGGAACACAGAGCTCACCAAACATATAATGGTGCACACTGGTGAGAGACCCCACAAATGTAGCCTCTGTGCCAAAGCTTTTCGCTCCAAAAGATCTCTCAGTTGCCATATGCAGGTGCACACTTTAGAAAGGGCTCACAAGTGCATCATATGTGATAAAGCATATAAACGTAAAAATACATTGTCCAATCATATGCTGACACATACAGGGGAAAAACCTGAAAAATGTAAAATATGTGGAAAGGACTTCAGACTTAGGACAGCACTGACATCACACATGATTGTTCATGATAAGGAGCCAGCGCAGGAATGTGGTATCTGTAAACAGAAGTTTAAAAGAGTAGCGACATTACGTGCACATCTTCTTACACACACAGGAGAACTGCCATACAAATGCAATGTTTGTAAACAAGGTTTTAGGGTGAAGCATTCATTATCAGTTCACATGCGGAAACACTCAGAGAGTGATTTCCCACATGAATGCACTGTATGTAAGCAGCGGTTCCTGTTGAAGCGACTATTGAATACCCATATGGTCATCCATAATGGGAAGAAGGTTCATAGATGTAATTCATGTGGAAAAGGATTCAGTAAAAATAGCATTCTGATGAAACATTTGATGATCCACACTGGGGAGAAACCTCACAAGTGCAGTGTGTGTCTGAGAGGTTTCCGGCTCAGGAGTTCCATGAATAAACACATGAAGATACATGATAGAGAGGAGTCCTCTGATATCAGCACAAATTAAAAGGAAAAGTACTGTTGAATATACTTCGGTACGTTCCCTCTTGTACAAGGGCGAGAACCTACACATCCAAGCATAGTCATGGTGGGTTGGGTGAATAAAAGGGTCCGTCACTAGAAGTCCCCCATCTCCTTTGAGTATCGCATTCTGGCTGGAATACATATATTTAAATGTGCTGAAAGGTCCCATATTTGTTATTAGGCATGATAAAGAATATTCTGTGTATACAGAATTTGCAAATAAACGTATAGCTAATGATACAGCCCCTTTAATCAAAGTTCCCCCCTCTGCCTTGCACTCAGATTGCTACGGTACTGACCTACATAGCCACAACCTAGTGTGGGGAGCAACATAGCACAGAGACCAAGCAAAGGCCGTCAGTGTAGTACCAGCAGTGACGGACCTTTCTTCTTTTACCCACCCAACTACCATGACTGTGCTTGGAGATGTAGGTTCTCGCCCTTGCTCTTGTATACTAATTTTGAAACCCTCTGTTCTGTAAGGTTTTTGTTCTAGTATATAATTTGTACCTCTGAAGAACCCTGGATACTCTTAACATGTTGGCAAATGGACCAAAGAAGAATTAAACCTGATTCATGTAAGGCCCTAGTATATTCTATATGAATAAAATTCGACAGGATGACACAGCACTTTTGCTAAAATTTGAGACGGCGACACAGTCAAAACTGTGGGTACCAATGTAGAGGCATATATGAAAGGTTCAACATGAAAGTGTGTTTACTATAGAATGCAGTTCTTGTATCATTCTGTCCATTCCTTTTTCTTTCAGAGTGACTGTATGCAAATGCGATCTGAAGCAATCTTTCTCTTGGGACTGCTGCAATTTGGCTCTGAATGTGTCTCTTGTTTTCCTTCCAGGTATAATTGGATGCATCATCTTCCCTACTTAAAATGGAGAGCTTTGAAGAAATGAAGCTTGAAAAGGAAACATTTGATCCACAAGTGTTGAAACAACCAATGCTGTCTGATGAGCTCAGTAGCAGTTACCACTGCACACTGTGTGAGTGCCTGCTCCCAGAGAAGGACCTGTGCAAACATCTACTCCTCCACTATGAGCTCAGGCTGAGTCAATGCTCCCTGTGTGTTGGAGGGTTTACAAGTGAAGTACAGCTTGTCAAGCACCTCCTGCAGCATACCAGTACCATTGGACAAGGGCCGAAGACTGCAATGGCAGAGCTGCCTGACTGGATGCTAGCAGGAAAGGCAAGACCCCATCAGTGTAAAGTCTGTGGGAAGAGGTTCATCCAGAAACATCATCTGGCACAGCACACATTGACACATACAGGAGAACGGCCACATCAGTGCAATGTGTGTGGCAAGGCTTTTAGTAACAGGAATCACCTGTCCACACACATGGTGATACATAGCGGGAAACTCCCCTTCAGGTGCAGTGTGTGTGGGAAGTGTTTTAAACGTAAATGCATCCTCACCATGCACCAGTTTGTGCATAATGGTGAGCGACCACATAAATGTACGCTCTGCGGGAAGTGCTTCAGCCAGAAAGGTCATTTATCAAGCCATATGTTGGTTCACAATGGAGAGAAGCGCCATGTTTGTAATCTCTGTGGACGAAAATTCCTACAAAGTTCGAATCTAACTATACATATGTTGGTCCACTCAGGAGAGAAGTCTCATATATGTAGTGTATGCGGGACTGGTTTTAAACGAAAAGGTGATCTCCTCCTCCATATGATGATTCATTCTGGAGAGAAGCCCTTTAAATGTACAGTTTGTGGCAAAGGATATAGGAAGAAAAGTGAACTAAATATCCATATGCGAATGCATTTGGGAGAACTGAATTATAAATGCAAAGTGTGCCAAAAGAGGTTTGCAAGAAACACTGAACTAACTAGACATTTGCTGCTACATAAGCCAGATAGGCCTTTTAACTGTGGTGTCTGTGGGAAAGGTTACATCAAGAGGACAGAGCTCACCAAACATCTAATGGTGCATACTGGTGAGAGACCTCACAAATGTGCTGTCTGTGCCAAAGAATTTCGCACTAAAAGATCTCTTAGCAGCCATATGCAGGTGCACACTTTAGAAAAGGCTCACAAGTGCATCATATGTGATAAAGCATATAAACGTAAAAATACATTGTCTAATCATATGCTGACACATACAGGGGAAAAACCTGAAAAATGTAAAATATGTGGAAAGGACTTCAGACTTAGGACAGCACTGACATCACACATGATTGTTCATGATAAGGAGCCAGCGCAGGAATGTGGCATTTGTAAACAGAAGTTTAAAAGAGTAGCAACATTACGTGCACATCTCCTTATGCACACAGGAGAACTGCCATACAAATGCAATGTGTGTGAACAAGGTTTTAGGGTGAAGCATTCATTATCAGTTCACATGCGGAAACACTCAGAGAGTGATTTCCCACATGAATGCATTGTATGTAAGCAGAGGTTCCTGTTTAAGCGACTATTGAATACACACATGGTCATCCATAATGGGAAGAAGGTTCATAGATGTAATTCATGTGGAAAAGGATTCAGTAAAAATAGCATTCTGATGAAACATTTGATGATCCACACTGGGGAGAAACCTCACAAGTGTAGTGTGTGTCTGAGAGGTTTCAGACTCAGGAGTACAATGATGAGACACATGAAGATACATGACAGAGATGACTAAACATAATCTTACTTAAGTAGGGTATTTGTTGTAGTATGTAAAATGTACAACTGAAGAAACCTGTTTACCTGCTGCATGTTGACAAAATGGTTGGAAAAAATGAATCCTGTTCCAAATACCACCACCAATACACATCTCATATAGACTATAAGTATTTAGGTGTTTGATGTAATTTATTTTATGTCACTTATCTGGTCCGTGTATTAGTACATAGTTCAATGTATCTTATTGTTTAATAACACATAGATTAAGACATGAATGTATGAAACCAAGGTAAAAGTTGTCAGTTCCACCTATCAGAGAATAAAAGAATTACGTTGTATTGCAGACAGTAGTTGGTATTCTATGAATTGTATTATATCTCAGATGCATCCAAACATATGGAAAGGTCCAACATGAAATTGTTTTCATTATAGAATACTTCAGTTGCTATATCATTCTACCTTGTATTATTCACTCATCAATTATGATCTGAAAACATTATCTTCATGATTCTGCATCAATTTGGTTCTGAATGTATCTCTATCTCCCTTCCAGGTATGATTGGATGAATCTTGTAACCTACTTAAAATGGAGAGCTTTGAAGAAATGAAGCTTGAAAAGGAAACATTTGATCCACAAGTGTTGAAACAACCAATGCTGTCTGATGAGCTCAGTAGCAGTTACCACTGCACACTGTGTGAGTGCCTGCTCCCAGAGAAGGACCTGTGCAAACATCTACTCCTCCACTATGAGCTCAGGCTGAGTCAATGCTCCCTGTGTGTTGGAGGGTTTACAAGTGAAGTACAGCTTGTCAAGCACCTCCTGCAGCATACCAGTACCATTGGACAAGGGCCGAAGACTGCAATGGCAGAGCTGCCTGACTGGATGCTAGCAGGAAAGGCAAGACCCCATCAGTGTAAAGTCTGTGGGAAGAGGTTCATCCAGAAACATCATCTGGCACAGCACACATTGACACATACAGGAGAACGGCCACATCAGTGCAATGTGTGTGGCAAGGCTTTTAGTAACAGGAATCACCTGTCCACACACATGGTGATACATAGCGGGAAACTCCCCTTCAGGTGCACTGTGTGTGGGAAGTGTTTTAAACGTAAGTGCATTCTCACCATGCACCAGTTTGTGCATAATGGTGAGCGACCACATAAATGTACGCTCTGCGGGAAGTGCTTCAGCCAGAAAGGTCATTTATCAAGCCATATGTTGGTTCACAATGGAGAGAAGCGGCATGTTTGTAATCTCTGTGGACGAAAATTCCTCAAAAGAGGTAATCTGACTAAACATATGCTGGTGCACAGTGGTGAGAGAGCCCATGTGTGTGGTGTATGCGGCTCCAGGTTTGCACGTAAGGGTGACCTGATCTCACATATGGTGACACACAGCGGGGAACGACCCCACCAATGTGAAGTGTGTCAGAAGAGGTTCAGCAGGAGAAGCGACCTGTCTGCGCATACAGCCACTCACAGTGAGCTCCGGCCGTATACATGCAGTGTGTGCGGAAAGAGATTCCGTCAGAAGACGATGATGCAGAGACACTTGTTGGTGCATACGGGGGAGCGTCCACATCGATGTACTGTCTGTGGGAATGGGTATTGCCGCAAAAGTGACCTCTCCAAACACATGATGACACACTCTGAGAAACACCCTTACAGCTGTGATGTATGTGGGAAAGGCTTCTACTGGAAGACGGATCTGCCAAAACATGTGTCGGTGCACACAGGAGACCGGCCTCATAAATGTGGTGAGTGTGGAAAGGGTTTTCGGCTCAGCAAGCATCTCGCCGTGCACAAAAAGTCACACTTTCAGGAACTAAGCCATGAATGTAGTGTCTGCCAGAAAAGGTTTAAGGTCAAAGGCTCTCTGTCAGAACATATGCTGATACACACAGGGGAGAGACCCTATAAATGCAGCATTTGTGGAATGGCCTTCCGCAAAAGGCAAACCATGAACGCCCATGTCATGTTGCACACAGGTGCACCGTCGTATAAGTGTACTGTATGCGGGAAGGAACTGAGGCGGAAGCACTCGCTGAAACTACACATGCGCATACATACCGAGGAACAACCGTTTAAATGTGTGTTATGTGAAAAAGCATTTAGACAAAAGAGAACCCTATCGGCACATATGTTAAAGCATTCTGGGGAACAAGTTGGGGAATGCAGCATTTGTGGCAAGGGTTTTATCCGGAAATACGAACTGTCAAAGCACATACAAATACACAGTACAGAAAAACCGTACACTTGTACAATTTGCGGAAAAGCATTCCGTGAAAAGAGTAACATGTTGACACATTCGTTTCTACATACTGATAAAAGGCCGCATAACTGCACTATTTGTGGTAAGGGTTATTGTCATAAAAGTGATTTGAAAAGACATTTAATGAAACACACAGGGGATCATCCCTTTAGATGTCATGTATGTGAGAAGGGGTTTATCCGTAATAGTGACGTTGTTAAACACCTGCGTGTTCATACGAATGAGAAACATTTCAACTGTCTTATCTGTGGGAAAGAATTCAAGGCCAAAAATAGCTTAGATAGACACAAGTTGATACATGCAATGTAAGTGACTATTGGTATTGTCTAACAACTAATGCCATTCACATCTTCTCCTTTCATGTGTATCTGTAGTGTCATTAAAATGTGTATGATGAAGGTACTTATGAAATGTGTTATAGGAACATGTCCTTGTTACTTTATTGCAAATAAGATATAGTCGGCTTCAGGTTAGCCCAATTAAATAAAATATTGACCCACTGTTTGTTTGCAAATTGTCAGATTTTTGCTATTTCGAATATGACTTTCATAGTCAGGGAAGGTATCAAAGGTGAAAGCATGGGCAGTGTCATTCTTACATCTCAGCACGGAGCCATGATGGGTAAGCTAGACTAGTGATGATTGTCAGAAAATGTTATGCTACATTATTCTTTCGGAAGACTTGGTTGATGAATAAACCCCAGCATCATAATTATTTCGAATAAGGTTTTGCGTTAAATATCAGGAGTTGTCTAGCTTGGTCTTACTGGATAATAATCTATAATATATGTTTAGGCGATTACTAATATATAATCTGATGGTAATGGGTATAATTAGTAGTAATATTTGATATATTATTAGACAAGACTACTGATATTATGACAAAGAAGTCTACAAATAATTGTGAATGTTTTATTCTAGATAGTCAATGAGCAGGCATTGTTGACTTTCGGTGATGTTTTGAGTTCCAGTGCACAAGCAAAGAGGGAAGACGCATGAAGTTGTACGAAGGTGATACAAAACTTCTAATGCACACTTTAATATTCAAGTTCCCCACTTTTACAAGTGCTTAATACACATTTCAAGACCTCTGTACAAGACCGGAACTCTTTTGACGGCTGGTGATATACATGTATACTGATATAGCAATGGTACACTATTATTGAACAGGTTCATGCCAGTAAAAATTGGCATACTTAAACATTAAACTGTTCGCTGTATGCAGCCATAAATACAATGGAATGCCCCAGCTCCGTATATGAGTATAGGATAGTCTAACGTCTGGTAGAGCCGTTTTAGGCAAACCAGACTGTCACAAGAACGTTTTTTACTCATTTTGGAGAGATGTTTAGAATGCTGCTTGTCCAATACAGTAGTGTTTGGATCTATGGGTGATCGAAAGTATGTGATGAATGACCGCATCTATGAGATGAGTGAGAAAATCGATACTGGGGCACATTGCCTACTCTTTTCGAGGGTTCTTTTTTTAGCCTGGTCCTAGATACATGATCTTGTGCCCTAGGATAGATAAAGCACGGCCTTTGATATCTTTAACATGGTTTACTTAGGAGAAATCACATCGCAGGCCACCAGTGTGAAGGCGTGGGCCAAGGCATATGGGCACCAGAGTATTGAGAGTAATGGAGTGGCCAGCCACAAGATCCCTCAAGTTTTGACACCTTTTATGATGCTGGTATGCCCATTGGTATTATGGAAGGCTCCCAATAGAGCTATTCTACTCCTTCATGCATCCCTGTAGGGCTGGTCAGTACTGGTGCTGCCACCACCACCCGGTGGCCATCCTACCGGTAGTTAAGGACAGTGCTCATTGTTGTCGCTGCACACTGGCGGAGTGGTGGTCATCTTTTTCTTTTTCTTCACAAATCTCTCACCAGTGTGTATCATGTTGTGCGTCTTTAAGGTACTCCCCTGTCTGAACTGTAAACCACATGTAGAGCACTTATACGGTTTCTCTCCTGTGTGGATTCTCATGTGTCTGTTTAACGCGCCGCTCCCTGTGAACTGTTTTTTACATTGTGAACACTCAAACGGCTTCTCTCCTGTGTGGGTTCTCATGTGCACGTCTAATCGTTGTCTTATGGCAAAGCTCTTGTGGCATATAGCACATTGGTGAGGCATGCCCCCCGTGTGGGTGAACATGTGCAGCTTGAGCTGGTCTGACAGCATGAACTGCCTCCCACAGGTAGAGCACTGGTAAGGTTTCTCCCCTGTGTGGATCAGCATGTGCCGCTGTACCAGGGATAACCTAGCGAACTGTTTACCACATGTAGGACAGATATGATGTTTCTTATCCGTGTGGGTGCATGTGTGTTGTCTTAATGATGCTGCATTTTTAAACGGTCTACCGCAGAGAGAACACATGTGAGGTCTGTGCTCCGTGTGGGTGGCCATGTGGGCCTTTAACTGCCCTGCCAGGACGAACCGTTTACCACATTCTGAACACTTATGAGGTGTCTCTCCTCTGTGTGCCATCATGTGAGTCATCAAGGTCACTTTCGTCTTGAACTGTTTACCACATACAGAACATTGCGGTTTCTGTTCTGTGTGAGTCAACATATGTTCCTTAAGTCCAAATGTCCTTCTAAACCGTTTATCACACGTTGGACATGCAAAGGGTTTTTCACCTGTATGGATCAGAATGTGTCTCTTTAATGTGTGTGCAAGTGCAAAGCATTTCCCACAGTCTGAACACATATAAGGTTTCTCTCCAGTGTGGGTCCTCATGTGTACCTTTAACTGACTTGCAACTTTGAACTTTATACAGCATAGTGAACACTTTAGACGCTTGGGTTCTATAAAATCGTCTTCATCATTAGGGTCATCCTGCCCAACCTCGTCTTCCGAGCCCTCATCGTTACCACGGACAGATGATGGCGAGGGACAGTCCGCTTCTACTACTGCTGTGTGATCCACTAAGTCTTCTTGTGTTTCTTCATGTTTTGCGTCAACATAGGTAACTGTATCACTACTACACATGGAGGATGATAAGGAGGCAGCGTCCCCTTCCACATGAGCTGCTGTGTGATTCACAGCATCTGATGTAACGCCCCTTTCCTCATCTTCACTACCGGTAGCCTCTTTGTTCACAGAGTCTCGTTTCTTTCCCCTCCTTAATACTTGGAGTTTCTGGACCACATCTTCAGGGTCAGTCTTTATTGATGTATAGCCGCTACTTAATGCCTTTGACACACCTATTGTGGTACCAGTAACGTCTTCTTTTGCCTTGACCTTGTCCAGAACCTCGTCCAGCCTCAAGTCCATGTCCATGAGTGACAGTCTCAGCTCCTCATCCTTCATACTGGAGAACACCATACACTTGATCATCTTATCTGCAGACCAGTCTCTGAAGTCACATTTGTCTGCAAATTTTCTGAGGCGTCCTGCATAATCAATCATGCTTTCCTTTCGTTTTGCTTTCTGCTTCAGGAGTTTATACAAACAGGCGTCATTGGATTGTCCAGGAGAGACTCCGTTTGCCAATTTGGCTTTCCGTCCCAAGCTAGGTCTGCCACTACTAGTATTTAAAAGTTGACTGGTCAGCTTACCACCTTGAGTAGCCATTATGTCAGTATGTAGATTAATTAATGAATGCTCTCAACCGAGCTGTCTGGGGCTGTCAGCTCATGCCCCTGTCAATCCAATAGCATCAGCATGACCTGCCACAAAGAAAGATAAGAAAATGTGATCACAATAGGGGCCTACTGACTTACTTTTATCATAGAGATCATTTACATCTTTGCTTTTATTGGACAAAATGTGTGCAACAATATGGGTCATATGGGCCTATGTGTGAGTATATCCAGCTATATACTTATATCCCCACTTAATTTAGCTTTCAGAAGATGGTTCACTTTAATACACATTTGACAAATGTGCTAGGCTAGGGGCCGTCCATAAATGATGTCACGCTTTTTTGGCCCTTTTTTGAGCCTCCCTCCCCCCCATGTCACGCTTTGTCACGTTTTGCTTGACCCCCCCCCCTTCCAGGCGTGACATCACAAAAGCAGCAACACCCCCCCCCCCCCCCCCATGGATTGTAAAATGAAACAAGTACCCGGTCCCACAAGGAAAACCCAAAATTAAGTCTATACTTGATGTCAACAAACACTATTAAAGGGCTGAGTCACATATTACTAGTTAGGGGGGGGGGGGGGTGGTGGCTTGATGGATTTACCCCAGAAACCACAATTTCTCAAACCCCGTCCCACCAATTATTAAACTGAAAATAATCTCGACCCTTACGTTCGGATTTTGAGAAATACCCCCCCCCAAAAAAGAAAAATTACATGCGCCCTTTGAATCACGCATAGTTACAACTAAATGACCACATGTGTATAAAATCAGAGTATTTTGACCCCCCCCCCCCTCCGCCAATAAGAATGTACTTCCTATGGTATATTTTTAATTGCTATATTTTTGTTCATTTATCATTAAACCTTGTGAATAAGCCATGTGTGGCTTATATGGTTTGCTCAAAATTGGGGTGATGCTTATATGAGAGGTATTCATAAAAGTACAGTTCAATAATAAATTACCTGGTAGCCATAATCAGACCACTGGTGTGACTTAGAAGGTGTCCTCAAACCTGAGGTGCGGCTTACACCATACCATTGCGATTAAGTGCCTGCTCTTAGAAGAGCACTGGTCTTGTATAAACACCTAAGGTATAAGGGTCTCCACTTAGTTAGTAAGTAGGGCCCCAGATGGAGTGTCACTTGTTGAGTATAAGAAATACCAATGTCCCCGGTTGAAGTTAAGAAATACCCGGTAGGACATGTCCCTTGTCATTTTTAAGAAGTGGTCTTGTCCCTTGTCGCCAACCTCCTCCCATCCCTTATATGCTAAAACAGGGTCTTGTCGATTTTACCCATCTGTAAGTGCCAAAACAGGACCTTGAATAACTACTTCAGTAGGCTGTTAGCCCCTCCCCCTACAATAATATGGAACATATTACTATTTCACAGAATTTCCTATCAAGTCCTTATTCATAAGTTACGAGTTAGACTTGCCATTAACAATAGCACTTCTTCTCATATAGACAAGATGGCATGTACCATCTAACATATTAAAATGCCATCCAACTAAGCTAAAATGCCCTCTACATCATTTAAATTACTTAAATGAACTTCATATAATACCCTGTACATACCAAACACAAGGATCACTTTTAGTTCCTGTACCACCCGTCTTCTACTACTAAGTTCTACATGGTGGCGCCATAGTCGTTTCTCGCGTACCTCGAGAACTCAGCAAGACAACACAAGAGTTGCCAGCGACAATGTCAGGATAAAAGGCTTTTTGATAGGGACAAAAGGCGGTACATGCTGGCAGCCTGCAACTGTCGCCCACACCCACCTGCACAACCACACCCACCTGCTCTCCCACACCCACCTGGGGTGCTTTACATAAAAAAAGGTCGTTTTTGGTCCCAACTTTTGTTGGGAACTATGGATTCTGGGACAATCTCAAACTCGCCTTACAAAATGGGTGTTTTTTTTTGTCCTAGCGGACAGGAATTATCTCAAAATATTTTGGGAAAAATCCTGAAGAAATAAATCCTTACTCACTCTGAGTCAGGAAATATTTCCTTACTCACTATTTTTATGACGTCATAGAGGGAATTCCCCCCAAAATAGGTCACGTGACATGGGCTTCCCCGGAAATATATCCCAACTCCTGGGAAATATGTCCCAACTCCCTGGGATTCCCCTTGATGATGTCATATTCTTGGGGGGTTCCCTGGAAATATTTCTCAAATTGTTTGTGACACCAAAGGGGGGGTCCCTATTCAGGTTCTCCACTAGTAATCAAAAGGCTTGGAGCTATTAATGCAGAACGGGCTAGTCTACTCTCACTGCTCTACAAAGGCTGCATTGGTGCATCATGGGAGTGTCTCAATCCCATATGGTCAACTTGATGCATTCATGCATCATGATGGCAAACGTAATAACGCACTAAAGCACTATGTGGTCCTTGACATATAGGGTAGATTCACCCAAAGACGGACACACACCTTAAGTCAGACACTTTTATCATTAAAAATCGCAAAATATAGTAAATTCTGTGCCCAATGCATTAGTATCACAGTAAAATCTAAGTCTTGTTCTTATCAACCAATAAAATCACATACATGCAAACACATGTTATATGTTTCTTATGTCGGACAGGGTGCTGTCATGTTGGATTTTTTCATTATATTTACACTTAGGCCATAAATCCGGACCTACATAATAAGGTACACACATCTCAAAGTTTATAATATAAAAAAAGGTACAAATGATTGCCAGGAAGTTCTTTTTTAAGACCTTCTAAATATATGACTTAAATACACCATGAGCCGGACAGACCTGTGCACTGGTTCTTTCTCATTGCTACAAATACAGAGGATGTAATGCTATAAGTGTTCCAGTAAAAACTTATTAATCTACATAACTTAAAAGAATAATTCTATGTGGCATATTAACATAGCTGTAGGCCAGAGAAAAAGGGTCACGTTTGCACTGCAAACGAGCATCCAAAAGTGGTGAATCTACCCTATGCCAAATATATCAATATCTCTATTAGTCACAGTATGATAAATTACCTAGTTGAGAAATATTTCTTAAATTTGTGATCTGCCACGCCACCTAGTGAACATGTTGTGCAAATATTCCCAGATATCCCAACTTTTGTCCCCACCCCCCCAAACCCCCTTTTTGGACATGGTCTCAATCAACCCAAAAAAAAGTATACAAAAAATGCATGAAATATTGCAGAACCGAAGGAAAGTGGAAAGAAATGATTAACCCCCAACATATCCATTACATGCGATTGAGAAGATATGAGAAGTTGGTGAAAAAGGTATTTATCCCAAATTTAAAAGTTGCCAGAACCGATGGTTTGGTCGGTTCTCGCAAATGGCTGTTTGGGACAAAAAAAGGAGACAAAAGTGAATTTGAGACAAAATATTGTTCCTGTTTTTGTAAATTGAAAGGGAAAAGGATGGGACCTTTGTCTCAAAGTTGAGAATATTCCCAAATTTCGTAGATATCCCAAAATTTGAGGACAAAGGACAAATAATTTTGTTATGAAACCTATTTTGTCCCAAATCGCCTAAAGAAATAAAACCTCTCCTTTATGTAAAGGGCCCCTGCTCACCCACACCCACCTGCTGGCCTAAGGGAGTGTTCATTTATTAATTACAGGGGGGGGTGGTGAGATTTCGCGCGGAGGGGCGAAATTTTTTTACGCCCCCCCCTCGAGAGCGCGTGTAACGTTTTGCGCCCCCCTCGCCGAAGGCGGCGAAAATTTTTCGCCCCCCCCCCCTTTGAACTATAGTAACGCGCGGGCTTTTTGGCTAAAAAGGGGCTTAAATTTTTACGCCCCCCCCCTCAAAAGGGGTCAGAATTTTTTACGCCCCCCCCTCAGAAGGGGTCGGAAATTTTTACGCCCCCCCCCCAAACCCACCACCCCCCCCCTGTAAATAATAAATGAACACTCCCTAAATTGGAATAACATACATGTATGATACATGACTTGAGGGTACTTTTAACAAGGAATTCATTTCTGATGCCAGAATTGACCAATGAATGATTATATTAAAGGGAGTACTATATCTAAGTACATGATAAGCTCCAGCTCCAGCTTACCCTGAGTCATCTGTGAGGCCACTCACACGCTCAATCTTTCTACTAAGTTACTAACATGTATATCCTACACTGTCACTATCGTTCAACGTACCTGTCAGCCGACAAGCTTCTGTTGAACAGTTTAATTCTGAAGCCGTCTGTTTATCTCATATACTGGTGCCGCGGTCTGTGAGTACGGCGGCACCAGTATATTTATCTCAGTGAGTGTTGTCAAAAATATTGGGACAGGAAGTTGGCGCGGAAAGAGTAGCAGTTGTAACCCGCTGACATTTGTTGGTCGCGCCACCTGGTTAACACATCCCGAACCAGCAATTGGCACTTCCGGTTTTGGAGGCGTGGTTTCGACAGTAGCCTGAAATTTACTTAAAATTGTCGAATTTGTGCAAAAACTAAGGATACTTGGTGAGTAAACTTGATGTGGGCTGTTTCTTAGTTGGTGTGCGTACCCGTCTCGTTATACCTAAATGGCTGTCCGGGTTTCCTTTCTTTAGTAGAAGGAGTTGAGTCCTGGGCCCTGGCGTCTAGCATTCTCATCTAATCTCAGACCCATCGTCATGATCGTGAGTTGTGGCCCACTCTCAAGCGGGTGTCGTCTATCCAGTAGACCACATGAACGGCCCCTCTATCGATATCTGCCAGATATCGAGAGGGCCCACTTCTATGGTCTAGCCTATTCAGTACCGGTAGGTCCCTGCCCATATAATTATAAATACATGTATGACTAGTTCAGCAATTCTAAAGTTGACTAAACCCTGCGATGCAGGCGGTCGTGGGACTCTGGGAGGGGGTCAGTTGTATGGGGTGGACCCCCTAAAATCGACAGAGCTTTATTAATGACATGAGGAAAAAAGAAAAGTGACATGACATAATCACAGGGTCAAGCCCTCATGGGGTATAAACTATAATAGTAATACGACATGGTCATGGGACAAGTCAAAGGCGACCTGGGACCCATCATGGGGAATTTAAGTGACCGGTGACAGGGACCCCCCCCCCCCCCCTCTAGACCCTTAGTTGTGTTTTTTAAGCATAGAAACAGGCATTTTCCCCGCATTTGCCCCCACCTCTCACCCCAGTGCCCAGCGGCAGAGGTCAAGCTCTCCCGTCCCCCCCCCCCCCAAAGTTGCCAAACCAAATTTAGGCATGGCAGAGGATTAAAAAATATATCACAGGTGACAGTGTCTGATGTTAAGAATGTGATGGAGTCTGTGACTTGTAGAACATATGCTTTACTGTAATCTTAGATGGTACAAATACAACATGTAGTTAGCTCTGATCATGTCCTCGTACGTCGCCCATGCGGTCCTCACACAAAGTGATGACGTCACAGATGCGCGTACACAACATCCCCCTTTCTTTATAAGAAGTTCGAAAGTCTATGATATATAGTTCACTGTGGATATTATGTCGCTGGAAGAAAACTGGTTATCATAGCAATAAGAACATAGTCATTAAACAAGATAAAAGTTTGTTGTCTCTACAGTGTTACTAAAATTAAATATGGATTTCAGTCCTCAGAACTTTGTCTATAAATCCATTCTGTCCCTGGGCCTGGAGATCCTTCCGGCTCTAGTGACATATGCTGCTGGTGTCCTTCAGGGCCTCTATCCACAGGTTCTGGCTCGGTCACTGGTCCCAATGCCGCCTGATCATCGATCTCACTGGCAGGGTCGCTGACCTGTGGTGTCTCATTCGACTGCTTCAATAGGTGCCTCCGATTGCGTCGGTATGTGTGACCATCGTCTGTCCTCACAATATATGAACGGGGTGATGCTGGGGCGGGTGTCGCCATCACAGTGGCATTATCCCAACAGGGTTTGTGGCCAGTGGTGCGCATCCGTATCTGCTCCCCACTGGCACTGTGTAAGGGTGGAAGATCCTTTGCAGCATTGTTGTACTGATGTTCCTGAGAGGCATGCTTCGCCTCAAACATCTCCTCCACTGCTGCCGGGCTCCCAACCACTGGTCTCAGCTGTCTTTCAGTGTTAGGAATCATGGACCGCAGTCTCCTGGAGTAGAGCAGCTGCGCTGGAGAGGCAAGTCCATGTACAGGGGAGGTCCTCAGCTCTAGAAGGGCCAGGTATGGATCTTTTTTGTCCTGTTGTGCTTTCTTTAGCAAGTTCTTCACAGTTTGCACCGTATGCTCAGCCAAACCATTTGACTACGGATATGTTGGGCTTGATGTGACGTGTTCAAAATGCCATTTCGCAGCAAACTCTGCAAATTCACCACTGGAGTACTGCGGGCCATTGTCACTGATCATCCTGAGGCAGCGGCCATGGCGTGCTAGCACTGCCTTGATTTTTGCTATCACTGATTTGGAGGTAGTGTCCGTTAGGTGTTCAACTTCTACAAAGTTACTATAGTAGTCCACCACGAGCACATAGTCTCGACCATGAAGGGTGAAGAGATCTGTAGCAACCACTTGCCATGGCAGACTTGGGGCTTGGTGGCTGATGAGTGTCTCCTTCTGATTGGCATTAAGGTGTTGCTGGCATGTCCCACAGCTACTGACGGTAGTGTCTATATCAGTATTCATTCCCGGCCAGAATATAGCAGATCGTGCCCGAGCTCGACACTTCTCAATGCCAAAATGGCCTTCATGTATGTTCTCCATCATCTCTGTACGTAGTGCCTTTGGAATAACCATGCGATCACCCTTGAATATAATACCATCAGCAAATGCGAGTTCATCTCTATAGTTCCAGTAATCCAGAACTGCTCCGGGACATTCCTTCCGCTGTGCTGGCCACCCTGTCAAGATGATGTGCTTCAGCACTTGCATGTTCTGGTCACTGGCTGTGGTCGACCTGAGCTCAGTTAATTTCGGGTCACTGATGGGTAGTGAGGCCACCATGAAGTGAATGACGGCATCCAGTTTCGCATTCAGTTCGTCACTCTGTGGTGGAACGGAGCCCACCATCAGGTTTCTGCTCAAGCAGTCAGTCACTGGGATATCCTTCCCTGGCTTGTACACCACGTTAATGTCATACATGTACCTTTGGAGCTCCAAAATCATTGTTTGGAGCCGTTTGGGTGCTGCTGATATGGGTTTGCGGAGGATTGATTCTAGAGGCTTGTGGTCTGACTCCACTGTCGTTTTTCTGCCATATACATACTGGTGGAACCGGGAGCATCCGTGCACAATAGCTAGCATCTCACGTTCAATCGGGGCCCAGTTACCCTTGGACGCATCTAATGCTCGGGGATGCATATTCAATCGGTCGGCCATCCTGCATAAGTGTCGCTCCTGTGGCCTTCTCAGAGGCATCTACCTGCTGTGTCAGTGGCTTGTTGGGGTCATAGAATGCCAGGACCGGGGCCTTTGTGATGATCTCTTTCATCTTGGCGAATGCTATGTCCTGCTGGGCATCCCACACAAACTCTATGTCCTTTCTCAGGAGGTCTCGCATCGGGGCAGTAATGCTGCTCAGATTAGGTGCAAACTTTGCGAGGTAATTCACCATCCCGAGTATGGTTTGGAGTTCTGCCTTCGAGGTGGGAGCTGCCATATGAGTGATGGCCTCGACCTTCTTGGGATCAGCCTGGATACCGTTGTCAGATATGACGTGGCCATAGTATTTCACTTGTGACACATTGAAATGGCATTTATCCAGGTTGTACCTTTGACCCTGCTCACGAGCATGTTGGAATGTTGCACGAAGCGTTTCCAAGTGTTCTTCCCGAGTTGTTCCGGCCACGAGTACATCGTCACTGATGCCCTTTACTCTGGCCAGCCCCTCATAGGTCTCATCCACACGCCTCTGGAATATGTCCTCGGCACAGTTGATACCGAAAGGCATACGTATGTACCTGTACCGACCAAACGGCGTGTTGAACGTTGTCAACCAGGATGATACATCGTCCAGCTGAATCTGCCAGTAACCGCTGCGGGCATCCAGCGTAGAGAAATATTTGCATCCTTACAGTCGGCTAGTGACATGATCCAGGGTTGGAACTGGGTAGTGTGGTCGTTTTATTGCCTTGTTCAGATCTTTGGGATCCAAGCATACCCTTATATCACCATTTGTTTTGTGAACCACCACCATGGAGCTAACCCAGTCTGTGGGTTTGGTGACCTTCGTAACTATTCCATGACTCTCCATACGATCCAGCTCAGCCTTGACTTTGTCACGGATGGATACAGCCACCGTGCGGGATGCATGTATGACTGGCTCAGCTCCTGGCTACAAACTGATGTTATGCTCACCAGGTAACTCTCCTATCCCCTCAAAAATGTCAGCGTATTCTGAAATCAGGGCATTGATAGCAGGGTCGTTACCACTAGTATCATACTCTCGTATCCCAGCTTCCTGTTCATCGATGGACGGTACAAGCTGTACCAGATTCATGTCCACACACGTCCTTAGTCCAAGGAGTGGGGGTGCTTGTGCGTCGACAACATGGAACTGTAAACGCTGCCTATCACCCTTGTGTGTGCATCCGAGATCACAGACTCCCAATGTATATAGGGACTGCCCTCCATATCCATGAAGCGTGGTCTTACTCAACATGAGCGGCTGCTGAACGTACAGTTTGTCAAACACGGATTTGGGTAGCACGTTGACCTGTGCCCCGGTGTCTCCCTTAAACTTGATGGTCACGCCATGACATTGGATGTGGACAAAAGCCTGGTCTTTGGTGCATGCCGCTGAGTTGACCACATCTATGAAGAAATCACCGCCTGCATAGCTAGCACTGTCATCTGGGGATGATTGCACTGTGTGGACTGCCTGTACGTGGCAGACCGCCGCAAAATGGTTGTACCTCTTGCAGTTACTGCATCTCTTCCCTCTGGCAGGGCAACTCTTCATGCTGGGATGAGAGTCCTGGTTGCACTTAGGGCACAAATCAGCTGTGTTTCTCTGCGGAGCCTGTTTGCCACCACTAACGTTGCCATGGCCGCCATACTTCTGCCTGTTGGGAACCGCTTTCTTCTCGGATATTCCCACTGCCTGGACTCCTACAGCGCTTGGCGCTACGTACATCCGGAACTTTTTATATACAGTCTGGAGGTCGGTCTTGTCCTCACCTGCTACCGCAGCAATAGCAGCTTGTCCATCTGCAGCAGGCACAGCTGCAACTGCAGGGGCAAAGTGAAAAGTGGAGAATATCTCCCTGCCCCGCTCCCCGGACCATATCAGGATGAAACTAACGCGCTGGTTTTGCTCAGTCTTACGAAGGGGGCCAGAGAAAAACAGATCTGCATGATCTTCAAATTTCTTCCATGCCTCCCTCAGCACTGGGGAGTCCCAGTCCATTCTCGGCAGGTCTGCTTGTGATACTGCCATTGGGTCCATGACTATAGATCTATAGTTACTTTGTGTCAATGTGTGGGCAATGTCAATTTGATGGGTCGGAATGGCCTGTAGGCTTCACTGTCTGTGGCACTCCTGCTACCCAAATATTGAATGTCTACTCACAGTTTGGAGAATTCATCTACCAGGGTCCTTCAAACATCCACATCTTCTGACACCATGTAAAGAATGTGATGGAGTCTGTGACTTGTAGAACATATGCTTTACTGTAATCTTAGATGGTACAAATACAACATGTAGTTAGCTCTGATCATGTCCTCATACGTCGCCCATGCGGTCCTCACACAAAGTGATGACGTCACAGATGCGCGTACACAACATCTGAGATTCTTAGAGAAGTACCGGTACAAGCTATATGTTAAAAAAAATTATCTGGTATATCTTTGATGGTAGAATTTATCGCTTTCTCAATCAAAATGACCCTGAATCTGCCCTAGCAGGTGGTTCAGGTCACAAGCAGAAAATGTTTTAGATTAAACCTACAGCTATCTGTTACCACTCAACAAGAAGCTTGGCATCTTTTCCCCTTTATGTCTCAGGTGGAATTATCTCATTAGAGTCAATATTCTCCATGCAAGAGTGACTTGTTTAGAGGGTGTATTTCACTGACGATTATTGTATATTTTAATTGCGGGATGTCATGATTTTTCTGCCGCTTTTAATGACCAGTAAAGTAGACATCCTCAAAATGTCGCTATCAGTACCAACCTTGTGTCAAAGCTCACCTCCTCACCGACACTGTCATGCTTGGATTCATACAGAAGACACTGCATTACATGGCCAAATATGTACTTTACATGGCCTCGATAGTTGTTATTAGAGGAGTACATATTGTATCAGGTTTGGGTTAGTTTTGTTAACATAGAAAAATAATTAAAACTGAGATAAATATCCTGTATAATGTGTCAATACCTATAATCTGCCCTGATGCCAAAACTAGAGGTGTTTTGAAATGCCATAGGACTTGGAATGTGGTGAATTCAGTGTTGCCGAAATGACATCAGCACATCAGCTTTTGCTTATGTAGAACCGTAATGGCCAGTATGAGGCCATTAATAGACATCGGCCACAATAATTTAAGCAGTTTCAAAGTAGCTTAGTAAGCTGTTATTAAAGGAGTATTACAATCTGTAATCATTTATATGAAATGAGGGCCGATGTGGCCCGTGTAGAAGGCAAATGGCCTGTGTAAGGCCACATTGGTCTGTGTGCGTAAAAAGCTTCAGCAACACTGTGAAGTAGAAGTGCCTGCTCCAGCGGCCACTGCGGCCGTCATGCCCTCTCACGGCCTCAGCCATGCCTGCTAAAATCCACCACCCCCTATTTTTGGAAAGATTGGCACTGCTTAAGACTATTCTAAGTAGGTGCAAAATGTAAATTTCTATTCCTTTCTGTTACAGGAGTTTTGAGAAGACAGCAGACACTGCAGTCATGTCAAAGGACAAATTTAAAGACGCTCTGAATGACCAGGCTGAAGAGAATTCGGATGGCGATGATGGCCAGAATGACAGTTGTTGCGATGATGACAGTATTACGACAGAAGAGTTGCAGGTCAGGGAGAACTCAACCTTGACAGCCGTGTGGCATCTGTGGAAGGAGGGCACGCTTGTCGACTTCACCATCAAAATTGAAGATCATGAATTCAAAGTGCACAAGGTGATTCTGGGGTCCATGAGTGATTACTTCAAGGTGATGTTAACGGGCAGCATGGTGGAGAGTCACACTAGTCATGTGAACCTTACCGGAGCTGTAACCATTGACGCTATGGAAATCCTGCTGGAATTCATCTACACCAACAAGATCAAGATAACCAAGAACAATGTGAGAGGCATTCTGAGAGCAGCCATGTATCTTCAGGTACCAACACTCATTAACAAATGTACTCATATCATCATCAACCGCATCTTATGGAGTGCAAACTGTTTTGAAATTCTGTCTGAATTCAAGAACTATGCCCTAACAGATTCCATCAAAGCAGTACAGGATTACATCAGGAGAAATAAAGACACTATAACAAAGGACTTTGATGTTCAACAGATGTCATGTGAAGATATATCCATGCTTGCAGAAGTGTGGGAAGAATCAGAAATGAAACTGTTTCATTTTCTCGTGGCTTGGATTGATGTGGATCCTAAAAATCGTAACCAGCACTGGAATGAGCTCATGACACAGGTTCGGTTCTGTCTCCTGTCGCCATCAGAAATTGAGACTATCAAGGGATTTAAAGAGAATCACAAATGTCAACATTTCATTGGACCATGGTGTGACCTTGTCGATAAGGCTGCAGAATATCATGAGCTGCCGATGCACAAGAAGGTATTGGACACCACACTGCAAACCAAGGTCAGGGCAGAGCCAGCACTACATGCTTTCTCCAGGGATGTGACAAGGTCTCCCGGGTTCTTTGTACATCGTGACTCGAGTCGCTGGGTACCCGATGAACGCCTGACACCACCTGAAGACGGTGCTGTAGCATATTCCCTCATCGTAGTCAACAACTTCCTCATCGTGTTCACAGACCAGAAGACAGTATACAGGTGGCTGATCTTTGACCCCAGGACATTGACATGGTCAGAAATGGCTAAGATGCCAACAGAGAGAGAAGGCTTTGCTCTAGTTCACCACGACACCCATCTCTACACACTAGGGGGGTCCATACTGCACCCACACCCAGGGGTCACGGCGCTAGGGACGCCTTGTGTGGAGACAGAGGAGGTTGTAACTGACATTGTAGAGCAGTACGACCTGTGCAGTAACACATGGAGGGCCTGCAGCAAGCTGCCCGTGGTTGTCAGAGACAACGCCGCATGTGTCTTTGGAGACAGTTTGTATAACAGCGGTGGTCGGCAGTCAGTGGGAGAGGTGGATGAACGAGAGGACGACTATCCCGCTTTGTCAAGAGTAGACTGTTTTCATTTGTCGGAGCAGACTTGGGAAAGCAAAGCCCCGATGTTGGAGCCGCGCGGCCGGCATCTGATGAGTGTGATGAGGCTGCATAAGGAGGAGGTGGTGTGTGTCGTGGACCGGGCCCTGCAGGTAGAATACTACAGCCCCAGCACCGACCAGTGGACCCGGTGCTGGGAGTTCAACTTCACCCGTGAAATGCCACCTCTGTGGCCGGAAAACATGTGGATGACCCAAGGCAACTCAACCTACATGCTCGATATCAACATGGCTAAAGCTTTCTCAAAGCAGAAGTTCAGTCCAGATGGCGCTGTCATGTTGACCTTCCCGACAACTGATATCAGTCTGAAGGCGCCTGTGACATTCTTTGATGGGTTTCCATTCAGAAAGGAAATGTCGTACAAGTCTGCGTACGATGCCGAGGACCCATTCCCGATCTGTGCCCTATTGGCCATTCAGCATGACCCCCTGAGGTAGGTGACTGTACCAGATCACAATATTCTGAAGTTAACTGAGTTGCATTCTGCATGTATTACTATATGTAATGGGTCAGAATGAGGACCTGAGGTCTGCTCTACACTAGATTGGGCTTCAGGTAGTCCAGGTAAACGCAATCCAAGTTTCCACACATGTTTTTTTTGCAGGCGGAAATACATGTATGAAAACTGGAAACCTGAACTACTAGTGTGAACCATCTAGTGTAGAATGAATCTCGGGTCTTCATTGTACTGGTGTGGGAGCAAGTAAGTTAGACAACATGAGTTCGAAGAGATTGCCATTGTAACATCAACATATTTCTGATGCCATGGACTGTTATACAAACTGTATACATGGCTGACTAGAGTATTTCCACCCTCTATACACGTAATTACTATGCTAAGAATTGTAGATGAACATGATTCAAAAATAATGGCAAAGGGTTGGACTTCTCACTCCAAACCAAAGCTACCAGTCATTGCACTGACCCAACTAAACTATGGTAAAGGCGAACTGATCTAAGATGGTATCTGTGATTGCCGGCTGCTTTTTATCCACATGCTGTTTTCCCTTTATCATTCCTATAGTCAGGACGACCTACCCGGCAACCAATCTAAGAAGGATGAAGCTGACGATGACAGTGAATGGGAAGATGAATCTGAAGACGAGAGCGAACCTGAAGATGATGACGAAACTGAAGACGATGACGAACCTGACGATAGCAGCGATGAAGATGATGACTCGGGCAATCGAAAAAGATCTACTGGCAATCCTGAACTTGATGCTTTCCTGGATGCACAATTAGGTCGCATATTCGGTATCTAAGATCATTGGACATATAGCATCCCATTTGCAGCAGGTAATAGCGTATAAAATCTCTTTATAAAGACATATTGAATGCTTTTCGTGTTGTTTTTTCTCACTTTTTGGAGGTGATTTAGAAACCTCCACAAATACTTTGCGGATACCACAAACAATCCATAATGTTTTATATCCTGATATGGAGCTTACAGAATATTTGGTACCTGAACATTTTGGCCCTTTGCAATTCATTTTTTAAAGGTCCACAACTACTTATGAGGGTCTACGAATGCCCCCCACAAAACACCCACATGGGGGCACTGCAGTATAGCAGCTACAAAGAAATACATAGTCTCTCATTTGTTTATAGCCTTCTCCACGTTTAGCATTGAATCAGATCCCATTGGCTAGAGTTGTAAATCACAGTAAATTTTTCTCGTATACATTCAAAGCTGTATATGTACGTTACCACAACGTGACATGAAAGGCCTTCCTAAGTCATTGACTTGATATATTTGTTTCAGGATTGATATCAACGAGCAGCCTCCACGGGTCGGTACAATGCAGACAGTTGTTGTGACAGGAGAGGTGCTGCACTGCCAGGGGGCACCAAGGGCAGCCGTATTACTACATCATGAACACATCACCTGGTTCATACCCACAGACTTCTGCTGACCACAGTGACTGACTATTTAAGACCTATGCCCATTGGTGGTCTACATGCTCAAGAGCCGGAACAGATGTAATTATTACAAATCACGATGTATTAATGTTGTGATGCTCGACTTCATCGTTCCGTTTAAATATAGTTATACTCAAGTACTGTCAATTGGTTGGTGCTGCCAACTTGTGTCTCTGTTGAGAAGCTACTCCACTACACATGGTGCTAACTACCATGATAAGTAGATGAGATCTGATCATTGCATATTAATAGTTAACTGCAGATATTAAAGTTGTTATATTTTTTGATGTAAGGTATTATTAAAACTTGTTGAATCAATTTCAAGTTGTCTTGTTTTGTGTCTGTTGTGGTCTGTTTGATCATACACCCGTGGAGCGCCTGCAGTTCCATCTTCCGCTGTGTTTTAAACAAAAACTCACTTATTTAGGCTACCCCAAGAGATTTGTAATTGGGAAGCCAGATATTGGATTGAGATGTACAGGCATGTTGGTGTTTACGTCCAGTAGCCTTTAGAATAGCAACAACAGAACTTTGTGGTCGTTCCTGTTGGATCAGACAAGATGACCGTGAGAATGATGGCGGTAGCTCATGGGAATTGCGGATAATTGAATCAGAAGCTAACTCCTGCTGATTTTTTGTAGAACCATGGGTTCACCTTGAAGCACAGCAATATTATGGATGGGACTTTTTCCTCTATTATCTCTTATTATCCTTGAAATGGACGATCATAATAGAAAATAACCAATGATAATATAGTAGCACATGTAGTGTGTTGCATGTGTTGGTAGTTTATTATCCAAATCCCCCACAATCAGAGCAGTTGTGCTAAGGAGGAAATACACATTTTCACAATTAATATAAATGGACAGGGTAATCACTTTAACACTAGAATACACCATAAAATAGCAGAACAGTTTTCACTAACATCAATACAACACTAGTGTTTTTATACATTTTCTTATCGATGGAATGATGCCCTGACATTTACTCCATAATTACTAGGGTCCAAACGGATTTATCTGTGTCCTCCTGGTTGCTCCCAGCAGAAGTCAATAGTCACACATGCTAGCTCAGAAAACAACTTCATTTATCACATGCCCTTAGGCTATATACGTAGGGAAACCAGGTTTATTCATAATATCTTTGCTGCAACTACATCAACTATATAGGGAAACATAGATGTCAAAATATACAAATAGAAATTATCTTCTATATACAATAATTGATATGAAACATCTAACCATTGTACAGGTGATCTGTTATTAAGTTTGCTCAATAGTTCCCAGACGTTTCCTAGGGAGTGTATACTCTAGGTTTTTCCAGAAGTTCTCATCATCACGGCGTACATATGTGTGTGTCTTAAAGTAAGATCTAACAGTGATGTCAAACTGATCCATGTCAAGGTTCTCGTCTCTGATGGAAAGCAAACGTCTCGTTCCATTTCGTATATCTAAGTCTTGAGCAGCGTGGAACTCAAACATACTGAATTTGCTGTCATAAAAGTTTCGAGAGAAGTATATCAACATTCTCTTACTCTTTTCAATACACTCATATATGTTCACATGGATCGGTTTCCCTCCATGAAAGTGAACACGGTGAAAGCACACCTTAAATCCACGCTTCTCAAGTTCTGGGATGAGATACTCCCCAACATATTCCTCATCCTCGTCAGCATACGATACAAACACATCAAACTCCTTTTCCTCTCCATCACATTCATCAACACCGAAGAGACGCCAACGGAAATATTTGATTTTGTCCTTTAGGCTCATGTAGATGAAGCCGACCAATATAAGTGCTGCTACTCCTGCCACAATGTAAACAGCAGTCAGGTTCTGCAGGGCACACAGCATGGGCGTGTTGATATCAACCAGTCTGGTGCCCCTCATGTGGGTCGGGGAATCACAGATTATGTTATCTGTGTCATTGATGATGTGTTGGTTTAACAAGATCCACCTGACTAGGGTGAGAGCTTTACAATCACACACCCATGGGTTGTTCCCAAGTCTTACGTCCACAATGGAGCCATTGTTGATGTAAGTTACAGTGTCTGGGAAACGTTGAAGTTTGTTACCATCAACATGAAACACCTTTAGCTCTCTTAAAGACACAAGGGTCTTTTCATCAATACTTGCTATTGAATTATTGCTCAGGACCATGCTTGTTACCTTTGAAAAATATAGTTTTGAGAAAATTTCTCTCAGATTTCTATTGGCAATTCTGATATGGTAAGATGTACCATCCTTTATAAGCTGAGGCACAGTTTGAGGCAACTCTGTACCATTATATGAATCGCAGTGGATTTGTACTGACCCTTGAGGATATCTGGTTTGTCACAAGTTAGATCACTATATGTTGCAATGGTTGAACTGTGGATGTGTCTGTATACATCATAGTCAGTGCAGTCACATACCAGGGGGTTATCTCTGAGATCAAATGTGGACCTGCTGAGTAGGTTGTCAATGTCTGCACCACTGTCAACTCTGATTTTCCACCCTTTGAAAATACTCATGAAATGTGTAATATGGTTCATTTGCATATCAAACATTGTCTGATTTTCACCAGATATGAAAAGAGTTCCAAAAACATTGGTGAATCTTGACAGTGAATTATTACGCAAGTCAACTAGGAATTCTGGCACATTCCGGGATAGTGCTAGAGGCCAAGAATCTATAGTAGGAATCTGGTTGTTTGCCAAATCCACTTCTACGAGAGAATTGAAGCAATGCAATTGTTGGAAGAGACCTGGTTGAATCGATCTGATTACATTATTTGCAAGGTCAACCTTTTTGAGTCTTGGCATCCCACTGAACACTCCCTTTTGAAGAACCTCAATTCTGTTGAAACTAATGTACAGATACTCAAGATTGTAAAGTTCTTGGAGGCAGTTTACCTGTATTGCTCTTATGGAGTTATGACTTAGGTATAAGAGTGTTAGTACTGGCGACCCTGACAAATCACAATACATTGCTTGGAAGGCATTATGGTTTAGATGTAGAGTAGTCAGGTAATGTAATTCGGAGAACTTACAATGGATGTACCTAATACGGTTCTGATCTAGATATAGATAGCGCAGAGCAGACAATTTTGCAAGATGGCATGGGACACTTTGTATTTGATTGTGACTCAAATTCAAGTACGTTAGACCTTGCGATAATTTATGTGATATACTTCGAATATTATTGTACCCAAGGTTGAGTGTTATTAATTGAGTTAATTCTGAAAGTTGTTGTGGAATAAGTTGAATTCTATTTTGTGCTAGATTCAAATAGGTTAATTGGTGCAATTTGGACATTTCGTTTGATATTTTGTAAATATTGTTGTTTTCAAGTGTCAGATGTTGCAACTGAGACAAGTTATAGATCTCACTGGGAACTGAATCAATTTTGTTGTTGCTTAGGTCGAGTAGCGTCAGATGGGACAGATTAGATATACCCTGGGGTATAGTGCGTATTTTGTTGTATGCTAGATTCATAGTCTTTAGCCTATATAGAGCTGATATACCAGTGGGCCAAAAGGCTATTTCGTTGTGACTTAGATCTAGTTTCCTGAGATTTGTCATGTTATTAATACCATGGGGTACCTGTATAAGATTATTATGGTTGGCATAAAGTATCTCAAGCCGATGTAATCCAGACATGCCACTTGGGAGTGCACCTATCTGGTTGTTGTTAAAGTCCACTGTCTGCAACTGAACCATATTTGATATTTCATCAGGCACTACTTTGATTCTATTGTGACTTACATATAGGTGTAGTAAGGCAGAATGCTGGAATATCTCGGAAGGCAATGCCTCTATTTTGTTAAAGCTCAAGTCTAGAAGGGCCAACTTGCGTAGGTTAGCTATCTCTCTAGGAACTAATTGTATTTTGTTAGAGCCAAGGTCCAGAAGCCGTATTTCAGTAAGGTTAGCAATTTCACCAGACAATGCTGTGATTCTATTTTTTGCTAGACGCAATTTCGTTAAGTTATTCAATTTAAGAATAGCTTTAGGCAGAACATCTATGTCATTGTCATGTAAATCTAGTGAATCTAATTGGGAGTACTCTACGATTCGGAACGTAATGGTCTTGATATTATTGTGAAGTAGATCAAGGTCTTTCAAACGGGGAAGATTTGATATGTTAAAAGGTACTACTTCAATACAATTAGTCCCTAGATCTAGCA
Source organism: Harmothoe impar (assembly GCA_947462335.1). Taxonomy (NCBI): domain Eukaryota; kingdom Metazoa; phylum Annelida; class Polychaeta; order Phyllodocida; family Polynoidae; genus Harmothoe; species Harmothoe impar. Next base: position 23,256,684 of record OX381717.1, read on the forward strand.
GCCTCAAGTGTGGGAGTGTGAATAGACCCTCAGGTAACACCTTTATTTTGTTGTCAGATAGTTTCAGTTTAATCAGCTGTTTTAATTTAGAAATGTCTTCTGGTATAGTATCTATTTTATTACCCGTAAACACCAGCCGAAACAGCTTAGTTAAATTGAATGTGTAGTGAGGTATGGTTTCTATCAAATTGTTATTCATGTATAGGTCATCTAAATCTGATAATTCTGATATATCAATTGGGACTCTAGATAGCTGGGATACTGAAATCACTAGTTTTAATATATTTGTCTGATTGAGGAGGAGAGTTGGCAGCGCATCGATAGGGTCTATACTACAGTATGACACGTACAGTTCTCTACCCAACTGCTTACATTCACAAGTTATTGGACACCCGGCCACATCTTGTTCTTCTACTAGCAAGCCATCGCCACTGTGATTGCTGTTGTAGGTTGGTGTGTCGCTGTTGTCATCTGCTGTGTTGACGCCACTGTTCAGAAGGATATGTAATAGAAGGAGACTGTACTTGGGCACCATTGTCCTTGAGCTGCTTAGTTGTGTCAGGAGGTCCTGAATGAGATGACACAACTGTACTTCTTTTTGCATTCAGATACAAATAGATCGGTATTCTACTGATTGTCGTTTTAAAGGCATGTGAAAAGTTTCAAATAATAGAAGGGCACATCATAAACTATAGGGCCGAGGCGGGACTGATAAGAGCTGATAGGCTGGGCACATGCTTTTCTCGTGAAGTTATGGTTACCCAGGTAAAGATAACGGTCGTAGTGTGTCTTATCAGGTTGTGCCTTACCAGATCGGACCAATGTGAATGTCTTTTAGGGCAGAAGAAAGTATAACCACCACGATTTTCTTTTATCCCTTAAATATCAAAGACTTTAAAAAAAAATCGTTTTATTAATGGTGGCCAGTCAAAGATGGTACCCCGTCAAAGACGTTCACATTGGCCCAATCTGTTGAGACAGCCATCAGTGATTGTAACAGTCCTTGGAAGAAAACCTTCAAGGCGAGGGGGGGGGCACTCGAACCAGATTCACGTGTCAGCCATAGTGCATGATGGCGCACATACACACTTATATTGGAATTGTATAGAAAAGTAATGTTTGAGCCCTATTTGATTATGATAAAGGGCCCAGAACCTCTGTCTCAGTTTTCCCTCTGTGGGAGAGCAGGCGCTACGTTTTTGGGGATTACATGTGTACATGAGGTGTATAGCCTTCCAAATAGACAGCCGTCCCTCCAGAGTGTGATAGACAACGCCCAACGAACACATAGCATTTGTACAAATATGCAATATTCTCTCAATTCTATAATGTGTATTATGTACCTGTAGGCCCAGTGATGTTGGTAGCTGTAAATGTATGTCCTTCTCCCCAGTTGCCCCTGTCGCCTTTAAACGCTGGTGTAAAGGGTGCCTGAAATGTTGATATTCCATGTCCTTTAAAATCAAAGTCGCTTAAATATACATATGCACTTCTAAATTATGATGCAATGATAATAATGATGTCGAAATGTATAGAGTCAAAAAAGAGATACAATGTCAGGCTTACCGATACTGCTGTGATGGTTACGTGCCTAGACCCTCAGGGAGTAGATTCTGGAGTGGCCTTCTCTCAGCTCTTCTGTGTGTAATAGCATATAAAGGAACACACTGAAAAGCACGCCTTGACAAAAAGCATATCCCTCATAGTCTTAAAACTATACCACCTAACTTTCCGAGACACCTCTAATGTTTAAGATATTGTGGGATATGCTTCCATAGTGTATTTTTTACAAGGAAAAGACAAGGTAAATAAAGAAAAAAGAAAATGGGGGATTGGGGGCAGACGTGGGGGCAGAGCCCTCCATATATCGACCTATACATCTATTACCGCTAACAGAATTCAGTATACCACCGTCTGCATATCCCACGTAGTCTTAAAAAGCATATCCCTCATCGTGTTGGTGTATGGTGAGACATTGTGAATCACTATGCTTAAAGTGGCTCCAGATGGGTCAAAAGCGACCTGACGACCTGGGCTGTTTTCCAGACGACTTCGTACGTTAAGTTTAAGCGACCTGCGACTTTTGGTCGATTTTTGCTATGGCATAAAAGGTCTAAATAGCAGACTTTTTGACCTGGGCCCTTAATTTCGGCGACTTTCCGATCTGAGGGGGGACCCATCTGCACCCCTCTTTATACAGCAGAAAGACTGTGAGGGATATGCCCTTTAAGACTACGTGGGATATGCTTTTTGTCGAGGCTCACTTTTCAGTTCGTCCCAGCATGTATGATAGACCTGTTTACCTCAATGAACTCTGATCATGTGGCACTGTCCACATCCTATGGTAAAGATCATTGTGTCAGGCATGTAACCGCATATAGCTATTTTGTCAACATCTCCCTCAGCTCTTGTGTGTCCACAGTAGTGTACCAATCAGGCAAATATAGACAAACTGTCAGACGTGTTGCCCATGGCTATCTTAGACGCAAAAAGGAATGTACTCTTGAGGTACTCGCAAGGACATTTGCATACCTCATGTATATAATCATTATCTCAAGATTATTGAGCAGAGTACCATATATAAATTAGGGCTAGATGAGATAAGCCATTCAAAAGGATATTTGGCGATACCAAAGTACACACAAACTAACTCAGCTGTTCAAAATATATGCATACAAATGCAATGTTAACTCAGTTTTACAAATGTCTTACAACCTGGTCTTAAAGTCTTAATAATACTATAGATGGCGTCACTATATATTAGTAAGAAACCCTAGAGAGGCTTCATATAGCCTTATATATATATATGTGGTCTTACTCTGGCTCCCAATATGTACTATGATATCGGTCGTGTGTAGTCTCAACTATCTTTAATAATCCTCTAATTAGGGTTCCACTGTTACTAAAGAAGAGAAAAAAACAAAACAAAACAAAATCAGAGCCCGCCGTGAGTAAGGAACCAGAGTAAGACAAGTGCATATATAGTGGCGCCATCTATGGTGGTATCAAGATTTTAAGATCAGGTTGTATGACATTTGCAAGACTGGGTTAGGCCATGGGGTACTTTACATCCCTGGTTAGGCCTAAGACTTACTGTAAACGTTTGTCCGTGCCCTCACATGAGCATACAGATACACACTGTATAAATATGCTAGCTGGATACACACTCGATATACCCAGTTATCTTACTCAAATACGATTAATAAATGAGTAATTCTTAATACTTTGTAGACAGAGCACTCATGCACTCCAATTATCCGGGTTCTGATAGGTGGTGGATGTTATGCGACAATACATGATAGGGGCTACAGCAAGTAGATGGATATGATTAAGCGCTTAGCACTTTAATTCCCAAGAGCTTCTCATATTCCAAAATTTTATTTGAGAAAAATTTATGTTTCTTGAATTCTTAAAATACTTAAGTATGACGTGGCATTTATCTGCTCTACCCACAACTGCGAACCTTGTAGGCCCAATACACACAAATTCTTAAAATAGGCAAACAAAAAATTTGGTCATTATAGCCGGTGTTTAAATCTAAATAGATTATCTACAGTTATTATATAAATTGTAGGTTAATAGAACAACAGAGCACCTATACAATAGGAGTACCTAGGTTACTATAGTTTATTGGCCATTGATTACATGAACAACCGAGTGTACTTACTCGATTAGTTATTACTAACTTACATTTTCTATCATTTAATCATAACACACATCTGAAAGTTGTGACCTGAACTGTTTGAACTGTCACATGCTGTCAAGTCCTCCCACCAGATTGTCTATTAAAGGTAATAACTGACTTAGTCTACCTTTACCTTTAACTAATCACATCTCCGTTGCCTTGAGGAATTGGCCTTGTGTATACTATAGCTTTTTTTTTAAAGATCAAAGTGAATTTCTGGAAACTGGAAAAAAGTGTACCTTTTGTAGTAAAAAGTATTTTTAACTGGTGGCTTCATCAGTGGAATACATCATCATGCATGGTAATAGCTATAAATATTTGAACAAATCAAAAGGACAAATAAAAGTAATTAACAAATAACACTTTAAAGTACAATTATCAAGAATAATAAAAATTGTAGCAGCTAATAGTTTCTGCACGCAACTGTCACAGTTACTATGACTGCCATAGATAGGCAATAGAGAAATTTGGATCATCGGAGATACAAATGTCCACACCAAAGCAACAAACAGCCTGAAGTTTGAGTGCATCACGAAATTCCGCCACTCCACTCGCCTAAAGACAAAAGTACTTGCCCACCGCAGTAACTCACTAGGGTAAAGTGGCCCCCCTACAGGACAAGTACCTATAGTGGCCCATCTATACCTCTATACACCAGTCTTTATGGTCATTTTTTCCTGATTTGTTAATACATGTATGAAAGAAGAGACAATTATGTACCAATATCACAGTTTGTATTCTCCATAGAGTAGCCACAGTATTTTCTACAGAGTGCCAAACATGACATGTTTGTGTGACATGTAGCCCTCTTTTCATTGAGAGGTTTCAAGAAAAAGACATTTTATACCTCAACAGTGTGCCTATAGTTTTCCAGTAAGATCCAAACTTTCACCTTGTTTTCCACACATATTATCTTTACATTAACATGCCATCTTCATTTGGTGAAAATCCTAAATTAATCAGGTAGTTTTTACTGATTGATTGTCACCACTACAGGAGTACCTGAAGTGGCCCAGGGGCTCAACCATGAGTGGCCCACGAACAGTATAGGTTATAATATGCTAGGTGTAGGGTGAGATCTATTCTATGATCCAAAATAAATGGATGCCCCTCCCTATGACCCAATAAACAAAAAGATGTCATATAATATGGGAAAAATGTCTTTTTCATTATTTTTGACTATAGAGTTACATGGAAATCTACCTGATTTATGGTCAGAGAAAAACTGGTCCATTAAGTTTCGAACCCAGGATCTTCTGTGTGCAAGGCTAATACTGTACCTCTACCCTATTCTGGATACATGGTGTTATAACTGCTGAAAGCTATACTTGTATGACATTGAGACTGTGTGAGTATGTACCTTGGGAATTCAGATCCACGCCCTCTGTAATAAGGGACCTTATGTCTATGTTTTATGAGTTGTGTCAGGATTGCTAAAGGTCTATATAGATATGGGTTATACCTTATAGCCACAGCTTAGTGCTGAGTGAACAAAAAATGGGGGTACTTCTACACTCCCCACACTTGTCCAGCCCCTGTGGCTACATAGGCAGGGCTTAGAACTTAAGTGTGAGAGGTCCCTGGTTCCGGTCTCCCCACAGTTGAGACCTTTGTTTTTTGGTGAACCATATCATAGGAACATAAAATAATGTTATACATGGAAAAGTTCCTAAATGTTAATTTTTTTTTGTTCAGTGGTACACTATGCCCCCAGAAGCAGAAATGGGTATGATTATGCCCAGAGCTTAACAGAACAGAAGGCAGCCCCCAAGAAGGCGAGATAGGAGAGTTGGCTTAAAGCATATTCATGGGCTTGCCATTGGAACTAACAATGTGCATGAGGCTATATTTCATTATGTTCTAATGGAACATAACATTGTAACCACATTTACCAAGTTACAGATGCATAAACAGTGTTTTATTGGAGTGGGCCACTTAAGGTACAAGGTGGGCCAGTTATGGTACCAATCCAATGTCCAAAGGGTACCTTACTTTAATCAGCATTTTCACAATATATTACATAGAAATCAATATTTTTGACTTGTCTATAGCATTCCAAACAGTGTCCCAATGAAAAGTGCTGCATACTTCATGAGGATTGGATCACTCTTTCTACATGTAATCTTGTATCCAAGTCAGTCTTGTGGGTTTCAGCTCCTCAACAGGGCCACATATGGGCGGTTTACCCTACCACCCAGAAGAAACATCCACATCCGATCACCAACCTAGTTTATGAACACGGTCTAATAAATGACATGGTCAGCGGCCACATTATCACTTTAACACTAGAATACACCATGAAATAGGTTTTCACTAACAACAATACAACACTAGTGATTTACTACATTTTATATTGATGGAATGATGCCCTGACATTCACTCCATAATTAATTACCAGGGTCCAAACACATTTATTAATAGGGGAGCCAGTCTGGAATCTTGAAGAGGACCTGGTATGGCCTGCAATAGATGGTATGAATGGTGAACTAGGGTATTTTGAGGGTGCTGATTCCGTTTCTGGTGTGTGTAGAGTGATATCTAGGTCGGAACAAGGTCAAAAACAAGGTCAAAATTCATGGTTTTAAGGACCTCTATAGGGAATATACACTTTGGGACAAATGCAAAGATACTGAACCTGAGTGTCACTCATCTTACATAGCCATTCTTATATATGTGGTGCAGAAGCTGATTGAATATGGTGGACCTTGATTGGGTGTAAGGTCATGTTTTACAAGGTCAAACATGAAAAATACTTTTAATTCTCAATTTGCTTCCTTTCTGTATGCACAGATAATAGATATATATGTCTATATAGGCACACTTTTCTGTCTAAGTTAATGCCCACATATTAGCCATTGACAACTAATAGTAATAGAGAGTTGTGAAAGGTCAAGGTCACATGTGGCAATATGGAAATGCTACAAAAGCAGAAATATCAAAGTAGCCACACTATGATAGAGGAACTATGGAAAGGAGGTGTGATATCTTGAGATAAGTAGGTGAAGAACCTTTATTGTAAAATGCCAAATGTCATTTTGATATTTGCAAGGACATTCTGGTTGATAGAAATGGTATAAATTGGGATCAAATGCAAGGTAGCATCGACTATAGTGGGTGCTTTACCTATTCTATTATACTTGCCATGTTGGTTTCTTTGGTAATAATGAATTCAGGATAATAGCCCCTGCCTTGCATTGCTGAATATAAGACATCCAAATGACCTTGAACTGGGGTAAGTCCATTTTTAAGGCAAATCCTTAAAGCTCTAAGGGTCACATAGGGACTTAATGCATTGTGCCTATCTGTTGGCATTGGGGAATAACGCCCTGTTAAGTCTATATGACAATTTATCATTTATCATTTCAACCCTATGGGTTTGACATTACCAAAGGTTTGGCATGATGAATGAATGTGACCTTGGCATCACGACAAGTAGATCTCTGTAATACAGGCAGTCTTTAGTCAAGATATGGCCGTCAACAAACATTTATACAAGTTAACTCCCCAATGTTACAATCATGACAATAAATGGAGAGTCTGACTGTATTCGGTTTTATTGTGTTACATAACCTTGAGAAAGGTTTAGGTCAAACATTCTAAAAGGAGAATCTATTCAAATGCATCATCTGGAAAAAGCACAATGCTTTCATGAAATAACTTAAAGACGATTATAGATCTACTATTCATGGTGCCAGGATGAGCCCACTCATCAGGCATGCATCATGTTGACCCCTCAGTAATGTATCAGCTCCATAAGGTTGGCATGATGCATGCGTGAGCCCTGTGAATGCCTGTCATATAGACTCACAAGTGCTACATGCATGTATAATGCCAACAGATAGGCACAATGCATTAAGTCACTATGAGACTCTTAGAGTTTTAATGATTTGCCTTAAAAATGGACCTACCCCAGTTCAAGGTCATTGTGATGTCTTATATTCAGTAATGCAAGGCAGGGGCTATTGTCCTGAATTCATTATTACCAAAAGAAACCAACATGGCAAGTATAATAGAATAGGTAAAGCGCCCACTCCCAGCTAACAAAAAACGTTATTTTACGTCAAAATAATGTTTTAAACTTTACATAACGTTGTGCCAAACTAAAGAGCCTTAGAAAAACATTGACATATAATGTTATATAACGTTATAAAATGGTGTATAACATTATTTGTTTACTGGGCTATAGTCGATGCTACCTTGCATTTGATCCCAATTTATACCATTTCTATCAACCAGAATGTCCTTGCAAATATCAAAATGACATTTGGCATTTTACAATAAAGGTTCTTCACCTACTTATCTCAAGATATCACACCTCCTTTCCATAGTTCCTCTATTATAGTGTGGCTACTTTGATATTTCTGCTTTTGTAGCATTTCCATATTGCCACATGTGACCTTGACCTTTCACAAGGTCACATAACACCATGAAATTGAGTACTAGGTCATAGTTGGTTCCTATATGCAATAGCAAGTATCACCACAGATTATTGACTGGATAAAGACTTGGTGAAACCATTTAATAATTTACCTCTTTAATATCAAATTCAGATATAGGTTGGATTATCGTGGAAATACCATGGTTTAACCCTCTATTACTATTAGTTGTCAATGGCTAATATGTGGGCATTAACTTAGACAGAAAATTGTGCTCATATGGACATACATCTATTATCTGTGCATGCAGAAAGGAAGCAAATTGAGAATTAAAGTATTTTCAATGTTTGACCTTGTAAAACATGACCTTACACCAAATCAAGGTCCACCATATTCAATCAGCTAATGAACCACATATATAAGAAGGGCTATATAAGTTGAGTGACACTCAGGTTCAGTATCGTTGCATTTGTCTCAAAGTGTATGTACCCTTTAGAGGTCCTTAAAATCGTGACCTTTGACCTGATTTTGACCTTGTTCCGACCTAGATATCATTCTACACACACCAGATTCGGAATCAGCATACCCAAATTACCCTAATCCAACCTTCATATCATCTATTGCAAGCCGTACCAGATCAAAGTTAAATATCAACATTTAGGACGCTTGGCTCCCCTATTATATCAGTGTTCACCGGGCTGCTCCCAGCGGAATTCAATGGTCGCACATACTAGACGTGCTAGCTCAGAATACAACTTCATTTATTACACTCCTCAGGCTGTGTACTTAGGGAAACCAGGTTTATTCACAATATCTTTGCTGCAACTACATCAACTATGTAGGGAAACTTAGATGTCAAAATATACAAATTATCTTCTATATTTATACAATAGTTGATATAGAACATCTAACCATAGTACAGGTTACCTGTTATGATTAAGTTTGCTCAATGGTTCCCAGACGTTTCCTAGGGAGTGTATACTCTAGGTTTTTCCAGAAGTTCTCATCATCACGGCGTACATATGTGTGTGTCTTAAAGTAAGATCTAACAGTGATGTCAAACTGATCCATGTCAAGGTTCTCGTCTCTGATGGAAAGCAAACGTCTTTTTCCATTTCGTATATCTAAGTCTTGAGCAGCGTGGAACTCAAACATACTGAATTTGCTGTCATAAAAGTTTCGAGAGAAGTATATCAACATTCTCTTACTCTTTTCAATACACTCATATATGTTCACATGGATCGGTTTCCCTCCATGAAAGTGAACACGGTGAAAGCACACCTTAAATCCACGCTTCTCAAGTTCTGGGATGAGATACTCCCCAACATATTCCTCATCCTCGTCAGCATACGATACAAACACATCAAACTCCTTTTCCTCTCCATCACATTCATCAATACCGAAGATACGCCAACGGAAATATTTGATTTTCCCCTTTAAGCTCATGTAGATGAAGCCGACCAATATAACCGCCGCTACTCCTGCCACAATGTTAACAGCAGTCAGGTTCTGCAGGGCACACAGCATGGGCGTGTTGATATCAACCAATCTGGTGCCCCTCATGTGGGTGGGAGAATCACACATTATGTTATCTGTGTCATTTATGATGTGTTGGTTTAACAAGATCCACCCTACAGAGCTTTACAATCACACACCCATGGGTTGTTCCCAAGTCTTATATCCACAATGGAGCCATTGTTGATGTAAGTTACAGTGTCTGGGAAACGTTGAAGTTTGTTATCATCAAGATGTAACACTTGTATTTCCCCAAGAGACATTAGTACCTTCCTATCAATCTCAGATATTGAATTATTACTTAACACCATGTTGGTTATGTTTGGGAAGTAAGGACGGGAGGTAATCTTTTTAAGATTTCCGTTGGCAAAGTTCATATGATAGAAAGTGCCCTTTCTAGTAATAACCGGTAGGCCAGAAGGTATATCTGTTCCATTATAGTGTCCACAGTCAATTTGCAGTTTTTGGGAGTAAGGAATATCAGTACAGGTACAACCAAATGGACAGTCCTCACCGACATGACACACAAAGAACCCTAGTGTAAGCTGTTGTATTCGCTTTCCTCTCAGTGAAACAGGTCTGTAACAAGTCAGATTTCTGTAACTTTCAGTATTTGAATTATGAATGTATTCGTAAACACTGTAGTCACTAGGTGAGTTCGGGGAGGGCCAAAATAATTACTTTGGTGATTACGAGAACCAGCGTGCCCGTACCTTCCGGTAGACTTCTGCAAAGACCCAGCTTCAGCTGCTGAAGCTGGTGCTGTGTGAGTGTCTACCGGAAGGTACAGGCACGCTGGTTCTCGTAATCACCAAAGTAATTATTTTGGCCCTCCCCGAACTCACCTAATACAATCACACACCAAGGGGTTATCACCAAGATCAAATGTTGTTTTATCCAAGAGATTCTTGATGGATTCTCTAGTATCAACCTTCATGTTCCACCCCAAGAATATATCCATAAAATGAGAGATGTTATTCATTTTGAAATTGAATACTGATCCATTTTGAATGGATGTGAAAAATCGTGGCACTCTATTGGTGAAATTTGAAAGCAGGTTATTGCTTAAATCTATTTCAAATCCTGGATAGTGAGTCGAGAGTGCCAGTGGCCGAGAATCCAAAGCAGTAATCTTGTTATTTGACAATTTAACTTTGCGTATGTTATTGAAACAACGGTGAAGTAATTCTGGTTCTAATTCCTCAATATTGTTGTGTTCTAGATAAATCTCTCTTATACTACCAACCCAATTTAATGTCCAGTGGTACAATATTACAATTTTGTTATAGCTAAGATCTATGTACAGAAGTATTGGAAGATATGCCAGGCAATCTTTGCGTATGGATGGTATTGAATTATGGCTTAGATACAGATATGAAAGGGAGGTTGTTTCAGATAACTCACATGGCATAGACGTTAAACTGTTATGGTCAAGTCGAAGTGTGGATAAATACTTTTGTGCGGTTAGATTACAATTCAACCGTTCTATTTTGTTGTTATTGATATACAGGTGGCGTAAAAAGGTTAACTGTGACAAATGGCATGGTATGTTTCTAATAGAATTATAGCTGATGTCCAAGAAGGATAGACTGCTGGATAGTTTACAGGGGATTGAGTGAAGCACATTGTGACTAAAAATAAGTGTCTCTAGAGTTTGCAGAGCCCCTGTGGAAATGTATCCATCTGATTGCAGCTCAGGTTTAGAGACAGAAGCTCGGATGATTTGGTTGTTTTGACAACGAGGGATGTTAGCTTATTGTTTTCTACATAAAGATGTTGAATATGGGACAAATTAAATACTGCAGCTGGTATAGTTTGTAAACTATTATGTCTTAAATCAAGTGTACGTAAGTTCTGCAGATGAGCCACAGTCTCAGGTAGCTTATGTAACTTGTTGAAGCCAAGATTAAGCTGCATCAAGTTAGGCAACATAGAGATATTTCCAGACAGTATGGTTATCTTATTGTGACTCAGATCTAATTTCTTCAAATGTAGAAGTTGCGAGATTTCATCTGACAAAGACGAAATGTCATTATGATGTAGATACAGCTTTCCAATATGTGGGAGTCTGCACAATTGAGATGACACTGACCTCAGGTTATTGTAGCTTAAATCGAGTTTTGTAAGCCATGTCAATTTAGATATTTCCGCTGAAAGCGCTCTTATTTGATTATGATTCATATCTAAAAAGTTTAATTGTGATAGATTCCCAATTTCCTTTGGTATGATTGCAATACCATTTCTGGCAAGTTTTAGAAATACCAATGACGGAATACTGAATACTACAAGGGGTACATTGCCTAACCCATTATCCGTTAGAAGCAGGTCTAATAAGTGCTCTAGCCTGGATATTTCACTTGGAATCATACTTACATTATTGTGAGATAAATCTAGTTTCTTTAAAAATAATAGCTCTGCTATTCTACTTGGTACTACATCTATATTATTTGAGTTGAGATCGAGGCTTTTCAGGTACTTCAAATTGAATATTGTATTTGGAATCTTCTGTAATCCATTGTACCCGAGACTGATATATTTCAGGTTCATAATAGACAGCTCAGGTGGTAAAGTTTTGATATAGTTGAATCCAATGTTCAGCGATGTCAATTTAGAGAGCTGAGACATTCCTTTGGGGATGGCTTCTAAAGTGTTATGACTGATATCAAGCTTAGCTATCTTGGATAGCCTAAAAAGCTCATTAGGCAGAGATTTGATTGAGTTTTCCTTCACTTTAAGCACTTGTAATTCTGACAGTGTTGAAATCGCAGGAGGTATTTCAGATAGACAGACACCACACATGATCAGCTCAGTAAGCTTTGGGTATAAAGTCAGTAGCTTTGGTAGTGCAGAGAGTGGGTCTATAGTGCAGTGGGATACACTAAGGAAGGTGTTATCGTTTAAAGTACATGTACATGTCACTGGGCAGTCCACGTCCGGCACCGGGTCCCCAGCTGCACGGGTCTCCGTCAGGGGGGATGTAGCCAAACGATGCGGCCTGCAGCGAGCCGCGTTAACTAGTAGAATAATGCAGAGTAGAAAGGAACAGCACCCAGCCATCTCTCTCCTGATGGATGTTGTTGAAGGCAGATAACGTATCCTGTCCACGTTCACTATAATTGATAATGACAAATGTGTAGTTCATTTAGAGACGGAAAAGTAGAAGAGGTTATGTACCATATTCTACAGCTTCAAGGAGGTTTTCTCACTTATACTCTGCCCTATATCTATAGCTGATCAAGAAAATGATATATATCCATCTGTTGATAAGGCATTTACATGATTTTCTAAATTCGTTTTCATTTGGATAATGTGGTTTGAACCCACACATCCCTACCCCTTGAGCTATTAAACATGATTAATTATCTAAAGCAACACATAACATTGCAAGTTACCTGGTGGCCAATCTGATAGGGCACAGGGTAATGTAATGAAAGGGTCCCTGTTTCTTATCACATCCTGGCCAACATTATAGATTTTGTAATCTGAGATGGTAGGAAATAGGGAAAGTCCTACGCTCCCCGCCCTCCTCAATGATATCAATGCAATGCTTGCAATAGTAATCTCCTTCCTCAGTCAACTGGTGGATTCCTGTGCTCACCTCTTTACAAGGCAACCTATAGGTGGGAGGTCTGAGTGTATACCTGATAGCCTGGGCCCTATGGTGTAATGGTTATGTCTTTAGACTTGCGAGCAGAAGATTGTGGATTCAAATCACCATAAGGCCAAACAATTTTTAGGCAATGATATCTTATGAGTATTACAATAGATAAGTAACCAGTACTTCTTATGAGATCCTTCACACATGTGTTCCTCAGTGGCCTACCTGTGGCTCCAGAGGGGTCAAAAGCGACCTGGCGACCTGGGCTGTTTTCCATGCGACCTCAAAGGTTTCCATAGCAACCGTATCCAAGGAAACAAAATTCCAGAATGGGTCTATATCCAAAAATGATCGGTATACCTTATGTACCTCTGTGCCGATTTTCATGCCCTAATACCAAAATGCACAATTCTTATTAAAAATCGAACGGACTGACTGGACTAGTATAATAATTTGTACATCAGATCAATGAGTTCATCAGATTGGAGGGTTTACCAGTCTAGGTTCGCATCCACTGAAACACTAAAGGCGGGGCTTTAAATGGGAAACCATCCCCATAACCTTCTCCCAGATTTGACCTAGTTCATATAGCTTCCTAAGGAGGTTATACAGCGCTCAGGGCTTCAGAAACCTCCTCTCAGGCTGTCCAAGATCTCTTGGTGGTCTGATAGAGGAGAATATGGTATATAACCTACAGTAATAACAAAAGACCAAGCACCCAGGCGGAGTATAAACTGTAGATATATACAGTTTACTGTAGATAGACAGTAGAATCTACTTTAAGTGTAAAGTTTAGTGCACATCTATAAAGGTATAGGCCTATGGTATCTACTAAATATTACAGATTGTAAACGCGAGGGATACGCTTTAAGGACACACACATGTGCGAAGATCAATGAAACTATTTCAAACTAAAAAAAAAACCAACGAGGTATGCAAATATCCAGGCACCTTTGAAAGTTTGTCCCTACGAGCGTCAGTATATGCCCTATATTCATCGGCATCTATCATCACCCATCACGAAGCACTTCCAGGATACTTGGAGTGCACGCGCTCTGTCCACATAATGTCAGAAATTGATCACTCAGGCTACTAATAGTATTTGAGTAAGATAACTGGGTATGTCGGGTATGTATTTAGTTCGGATATGTATGCAGCCATCATATGTCTTACGTTGGGATTTCCATTATGAGAAATGACATGGTTTATATCAGCTCATTTACCTTATGTCGACGAGCGTCACCAACTGCCCTCTGTTGCTGATACATGGATCGTCCAGGTACATGTTACGCAGCATATATGGTACTTTGAATCGTCAAATAGTAATACCGATATACCATGAGCACATTTGTATACCATGAGCACATCTTTAATTTGGCACCTTAGCCATTATCAGTTTACATGAAAACCTACTGGGCACCAGATATAGCCAGCTAAGATATAGCCGGCAGAAAGATTGCACCTGCTGTTCCCAATGGCTGGCTGGCCGGGATCCTGGGCTACATGTCAGTTTTCATGGTTTGTAAGTCGGACCATTATTTAAGTGACATGGTCCGATTTTTTTCATATTTTAAATCCTGCTTAAATGTGTTTCAAATGTTAGTACAATATCATATTTGGAAGATAGGGCCCAATAAAATGTCATCTATGGGCAATCAGAGGTACAGATGTGGCCCAAGCATAGCATTTTACAGTATATTTTCAAGTGGGGAATTATAGCGTGCACTCCAAAATTAGTAAATTGAGCCATAATCTGATAATAATTCAACTTCTGAGCTAAATTCTAGGGAATTAGATTGAATAAAGTAACTAGCACATGAAGTAGGGCCATAGGGAACATTCTGGTCCATTTTTAACGAAATTGATTTTTTAGCCTTAATCATCGCACCATGTCATTTTAAGTTTCTAGAGAGTAAACTAGAAAGCTTGAATATTTTGTAGAAAGTTACACAAAATTATACGAATTCATCATAATGATTTAACTATACTGCTAACCTCTATTCATTATAATTTCTTGCACTCTAAACAGGTAGTGTACTGTAGGTACAGCAGGATACAACTTGTTACGTTGGCTCATGCCCTCAGGGCCGTGACGTGTCCCGCCCGCCCCTGCTTGCATCCTGCGCGTGTTTGACGCGTGCATGCTGCATGCCCTCAGGGAATCGCCAATACCATCGATTCCCTGAGGGCATAGCATGGACTTATATATGTTAGTCTACTGGTCTATGCCCTGGGGGAATCACCAATACCATCTATTCCCTGAGGGCATGGCATGGACTTATATATGTTAGTCTACTGGTCTGTGCCCTGGGGGAATCGCCAATATCATCGATTCCCTGAGGGCATAGCATGGACCTATATATGTTGGTCTACTGCTCTATGCCCTGAGGGATCCATTTTGCTGCATGCCCCAATGGCATGGCACTGCCTCCTATATGACTAAGACTACTGCTCTATGCCTTGAGGGCATGGTACTGTCCCTCAATACCACCAATACCCTGAGGGCATGTGACTGTCCCCTCAGTAGGCCTACCGTTGATGCCCTAAGGGCATGCTTCTGCTTCCTATGAGACCCCGGGTATAGGGTATATAGGACTAAGGCTTCTGTTCTATGCCCCAAGGGAATCAACTATAGCCTATCATCAATTCCTTCGGGGCATAGCCTTGACCTTGAACTGACTAAAGACTATATTGTCATATTGGACATCAAGAAGCAGTTGCTCCGGGGCATTGACCAGTAGCTATATAGCATAAGTTTGTACAAGTCCAGGCTATGCCCTGAGGGAATCAATGATCTGCACGATGCCGCCAGGGCATTGACCAGTAGCCTACACTGCAAAAAAGGTGCTTAGGTTTTAAACATGTTTAGGTCTAAACATGTTTAAAGTCTAAACATTTTACTAGGTTTGTGTTTTTGAATCCTTCTGTTTAGGAATTAAACACTTTTATTCTAAACACCTAAACATTTATGTTGACTATGTTCAGATGTTTAGTATTTAAACAGTATAAGTCCAGTTGCCAGAACTGGCCTATCTACCTGTACCTCGCAGCGAACAACGCACGTAGGGTTTTTGGTGATTCTGGCCCGTGAGACCCCACTGAACAAAATCCCACACAGTGCCAAGCTGGCACCGCCGGGGAAATTCTGTAAAAGACGTTTTTCCAAAATGGCTCCCGGGAAAATCATGGCATTCAGAAAAGTGGCTATCTCTGCTGTTAGTAGGTCTAGGATTTTGATTTCAACACCAAAGGATATGTTTACGAGGTCATACATTCATAATCTGTCCATATGAAAATGACATGTGTAGGGGCACGAATAATACGTGTACATATAAGGTCTGTGGAGTCAGAGCGGTAAGTGCCTCCAACGGACACTAGGTGGCAACACCTAAGCCATGTCCTTTCGGTTATCCGGTAGCGGAGCCGGGCAGGGCACTCCAGACGGCGCTACGGAGGAGTGCCACGTCGACACTGCTTGGTCCGCGCTCAGGGTATATAAGAGGCCGAGGTTGGCTACCTCACCAGTTAGTCCTAGGACGAGCTCTGACCCGCACCTTTCGTACCTTCGCTTTGACAGGGGCACCTACACCCCTCCCACGTTATGGACTCTGCACCAGCCATGCTGGCACAGGGCTTAACTGTCCGGTATCGCTAATGCTTCGAACTATCGATAGAATCCTGTGCGTCTTCGAATGGTTGAAAGACCAAGTGAACCGAGTGGAAAACCTTCGTGTACTTTTGAGGCTGTGATCGAATAAAAACCTGTTGCATTCAAACCGAATTTGGAACCTGTGTTCGTGTTGTACGCATATGAAACCCCTACATTGGTGCCGTGACCAGTTCGGGTGAAACACAGAATAGCACAGTCAGTTGGGTTAACATGGCTGAACAGGCAAAGGGTGGAGCGTCTCTTCATCCTATTTCGAGTCCAGATCCGGAGGTGGTAGCAGCCCTTGAGAAACACTATGGGCCAAACCGTTCGAGTTCTACACCAGAGCCAAGGAGAGGCAATCCTGATTCTATTCGAAAAGATCTGGGGTCAAACCTAGATGATTCTTTGTTTGAAACTGGCGGTTCGAAGAGACACATTGCTCCTATGCCAACACAAGGCATGAGCATGCTGCATGCTGAACGACACCAGCGACAGGAAGTCACACGTCGTCATTCCGAGGAGGAGAAGAATCGTTTCGAAGGAGCAAGGATTGCACAGATGGACAGGATGAATGAAGAGTTTGAAGCTTTGAGTCATCGGTTGGTACAGCTCCGGAACAAGAATGAAGATCTAGAAGGGGCAACAATGATGAAACAGAACCGCTTAGACACAACGAAGGCGGAACTGGAACATATGGAAAACCAGTTCGCTCATCAACAAAATGTCTTGCGGCGACGTACTGAATCTCTAGAACAACGTCAAGATAAGACCATACATGATTCGGACGAGCTCCATGATACGATCCGAGAAGCTACCAAGGCGATGATGGACGAAAAGGATCGTCTGATCAGGGAGGTGGAAGATTTACAGAAGAAACGAGATGAAGAGGCAACTCGAGGTGGCCGTTCGGGGTTCGATCATGTCAGTGGTGGCATATACAACTCATCAACTGGTGGGGGTAGTGCCTCTACCTCAACCGGAGGGAGACCAAAACGAGTGACCATTGATACGGGGGATCCTGATGGAAGATCTTCACGGCGTGACCAAAGCCCAACGTCGTATGATGACGACCATTCGAACTCTCCCAGTCGTTCCAGCTCTCGAGAGAGACCGAGCCGTACGGGTTCGAATGAGAGATCTTCGAGATCTGATCCGAATGAACGTTCGAGTGGGCCCTCAAGGAGGCCAGGGAGATCTCCTACACATGCAGGTAGACGAGTATCTCGCCGCGAATCGATGTCCCCTGGGATGAAATTGATTTACGACACGAACCCCTGCATTGCTGAGATGGGAGTGGACTGTGTTAGCAGACAAGCTGATAATGCCGATATCGTCGACTGGAGCATCGAGCAGTCGTTTCTGTTGCACAGGGACAACCACAACGCTGCTAGACGCACTGCAAGCACTCCGAGTCCGTTCACGGGAAGACAGCCATGGCAGGACTGGTTCGCAGACTTCATGGACGATATGAGGTATAATCGATGGTCAGAAGAGGAATCGTTGGACGAGCTTTTACGGGCATTGAGAAATGGCCCAGGCAAGCTAGCTGTTTCGAGATGGAGAACGATGCATGGTGCCGGATCGTTTACCCAATTGGTGGAATGCGCCAGTTACCTGATAGGTAATGTGGGTAATGAAGACCCGCTTCGATTGTTCCGGAAACGGACTCAAAAGCCAAACGAGTCGCACCGTGTGTTCGGTCTAGAATTGCAATCTCTCTTGCAAAGGGCTAGACCAAGATGGCAGTTAGATGACCCACAATTCCTAGATGATTTGTTCTCGCAATTCATTGAGGGATTAAGGGATTCTGATGAACGGACCGCTGCATGTGATAGTCGGAAAGCTGGAACTTCTCTCACTGATTTGTTCATGGCCATAGAAGACTATGACAGGAAACGGCATCTGCTATCTTCGAGAGTACTTTCGAGAACTTCCAGTGTGGTGCAAGACCCACCAGCCTCTGATACAGAGGAAGGTGATTCTGGAAGGGAGGAGGAGATTGGCGCAGTTGCTCAAAAGAACAGCGGCAAATCTTATTCGAATTCGAATTCGAAGCGCTATCCGAAGGCTGACAGGAAAACACCACCTGTGACCCCAGGAGTTACAAGCGCACCTTCGACTATTTCCTCAACTCCCAGTTCTATGGAAGAACTTCTGTTAAGGTTGACTGACTTGATGTCTGGAAACCAGCAATCAACAGGGAGGAATTCGAAGCCGAGAGTGGACAAGACCACTAGGAAGTGTTACAGGTGTCAGGTCCTGGGACACTTTGCTGCAGAATGCCCAGCTGAAAAGCCGGTACCCAAGCCTGAGGAGAAGAAAACGGAAAACTAGACGGGGTTGCTCTGGATGGCAAGGTAGTAACCCCTAAGGAGAAGGAAAGCCAACATATCGCCAGCGGTGCAAGCGATGAAGTCCGAGGTGCAGTAGAGATTGGAAACTTAGAGGAGGGGCCTGATCAGTCCCTTCTAAGTATGTCCAATGAACCCAGAAAAGTAGACGTCCGAGGAGGAAGTACTGGGGAAGCGGCGAATTGGATACAGGAGCTGGAAGTAGTCAGCAGTGCCCGATTGTCCCCGGATCACCCCTGTTTGAAGCACTTGAAACGACGGGGAGTAGATCTTGGTGTCACTAAGGATTTCGAACGTTTCACCGTTAACCCATCACCATTGGATGGGAAGAGGTGGTATTTGACTGTAGCAGTGAGGGGAAGGTCCGCAGAATTTCTAGTGGATACTGGAGCTAGTCACTCCATGATCTCGAAGAAGTTCTATGACCTTGTAGCCGATGAGCCAGATAACTTCACAACGAGGGTAACAGCTCATTCGGCCAACGGTAGCTGCATGCAGACGTTTGGTAAAGCATTTTTCGAAATCAATATAGGTGGGCAGGATTACCTTCTGTCCCCTACTATTGCTGATCTGAGTGATGATGGCATCATCGGATTAGATTTCGCTGCGTTGTACGGTGCAATGTTGGAACCTTGTAGGGGGATGTTAAAGATAGAACATCCATACAAGGTGGCCATACAATGCGTATTGAGAAAGGTATCTTCTGTAGCCTCGGTGGTACAGACGGTTAAGATACCCCCAGGACAGACATGTGATGTGCTGTTTTCGAGTGACAGTATCTTCCGAGACCAGATGGCGGTGGTTGAACCCGATGTGGTGAGACTTGCATCAATTGGACTCGAGAGTGCAGATACTTTCGTAGGCAGTGGCAGTAGGAATTTAATTCCTATTTCGAATCCTGGTGGTGAAGTCCTTTATCTGATGAAAGGTACTCCCGTGGGGCAGGTGATCGTTGCACAGGCAAGCACCAGTATACTCTCAGAAGATACCAAACCGAACCTTGAAGGGATGTCCGATTTACGTCCGGAACTCCAAAAGTTGGTGGACGATTCGAGCTTGGTGACGGGGGACCAGAAAGATCAGTTGAGACGGGTATTGGTGGAATATGATGCAGCCTTCGGGGAGCCCACTGGTTTGGGGCGAACTGATAAGGTGCTACATTCCATCACTACAGAGGACGCTGTACCTTTCAAAATCCCTTATAGACGCCTACCTTTGAAGAAGAAATTGATGGCCGAGAAGGAAATCGCTGATCAGCTGAGATTAGGGGTGATTGTTCCCAGCACTAGCCCCTGGTCCAGTCCTGTTCAGATGGTGACTAAGAAAGACGGCACAATTCGCTTCTGCATAGATTATCGAAAATTGAATGGCTGTACTAAGAAAAACTCCTATCCTCTCCCCCGTATAGACGAGACTATTGATTCCCTGGGCGGAAACCAATGGTTCTGTACGCTGGATTTGCAATCCGGATACTGGCAAGTTGGAATGAAGGAAGAGGATCAGGAAAAAACAGCGTTTTCGAGCCATGTCGGTCTTTTCCAGTACAATGTGATGCCGTTCGGATTGTGTAATGCCCCTGCAACATTCGAAGCCATGATGGAATCTCTGTTGAGTGATCTGTTATGGAAGGAGTGTTTGGTGTACCTGGACGACGTAATTGTCTTCGGGAAGACCTTCGAATCGTGCCTGGCTACTTTAGTCAAAATTTTCGAGAGGTTGATAACCCATGGTTTGAAATTGAAACCAAAGAAGTGTCACCTATTTAGGACTTCTATTAACTATCTCGGTCGGATAATATCCACTGAGGGGGTTAAGGCGGATCCTGAGAAACTGGATGTTGTATCGGAATGGGAAAAGCCAGAGGGACCTAAAGACATACGGTCCTTTCTGGGCTTCTGTAGTTACTACAGAGACTTCCTACCGGGGTATGCCAGAATAGCTCAGCCTATGCAGGCTCTAGCTCACTGGACTCCGGGTAGAAGGAAGGAGCCTTTCCCATGGGGTCCGGAACAAGATCTAGCATTCGAAGCCGTGAAGAACCTATTTCGAACCACCCCAGTTTTGAAATATCCAACAGCTGATGGACATTTCATACTGGACACAGACGCCAGTAATGACAGTATAGGTGCTGCTCTATCCCAGATGCAAGAGGGGATAGAAGTGCCACTGGCTTTCGCTAGTAATACCCTCAATAAGGCCCAGAGGAATTACTGTACCACTAAGCGCGAATTGTTGGCGGTAGTGGTGTATACGAAGAAGTTTAAGCACTTCCTTTGGGGAGGTGACTTTACTTTACGGACAGATCACTCGTCCTTAAGGTGGCTGTTGAACTTTAAGGAAGCAGAAGGAATGATTGGTCGATGGCTGACCCACTTGTCCGAGTTCGGGTTGGAAAATAGCCAAATCCAACACAGAGCAGGGAGCAAGCATATCAATGCTGATGCCCTTTCGAGAAGACCCATACGGAAATGTTCTAGAATGGATTGCGATGATTGTGGAGCCCATAATGCTGTAATAGCTGGAGTTCGAATGCCGTATGATGTAGGACATTCTAAAGCAATGGAATGGTCCACCGAAACCATCAGGCAATTCCAGAAGGGTGATGCTGTCATTTCGAGACTAATAGAACAGGTCTCCAGTGGTGCCCAACCACAAAGACCAACCATTTCGATTGAGAACCGGGAAATGAGACAGCTACTTGCTCAATGGTCTGAGCTAACTGTTGTTGACGGTATCTTATGTAGGTGGAAGATAACACCTTACAAGGCCAAAATTCGACAAATCGTGATACCCACAGCTATGCGAAGGGATATCATGTATTTCGTACATGGACATCAGACCAGTGGGCATTTTGGAAAGAAGCGTTCCCTTGCGCGACTCTCCAGAAGGTATTACTGGCCTGGCATGAGTAAAGATCTGCATAGGTGGATCTCTACTTGTCCAGATTGTTGTCTGAGCAAACCAGGTGAAGGCCTGGGGAAGTTGCCACTAACTCAAGAGCTTTGGGGAGTTAGATTTGCACGCATAGCGGTTGATATCATTAGTGGCCTAAAAACCACTCCTGATGGAAACACGTGCATGATGGTGATCTCCGACTACTATTCGAAGTATACTAGAGTGTTTCCTCTGAAAGATCACAAGGCTCATACATGTGCTCGTGCATTTGTAAAGGGTTGGGTGCTTCATCTAGGCGTGCCCTTGATGTTGCATAGTGATCAAGGCAGAGAATTCGAATCTGAGTTATGGGCAGCAATGTGCCATAACCTTGCTATATGCAAAACCAGAACGAATCCGTACAGGCCTCAGTCTGATGGTCAAGTAGAAAGGTTCAACAGAACCTTGATACAAGTCCTGAAGCCTCTGGTCAACAGTCAGATGGATGATTGGGACGAGCAATGCGAGTTTGTGGTACATGCTTATAATAGTACGGTGCATGCTTCCACCGGTTGTTCCCCCAATTTGTTGGTATTCGGAGAGGATTTGATTATGCCTGCTGACTTGGTGTTTGGCGTAGCTGGGATAAACGCTGAAACACCCTGTCAGGTGATGTTCGTGGAGGCATTGAGGGATCAATTCAAGTCCGCATACGAGATGGTTCGATGTGAACTAAGCAAATCTGCTTCATGGCAAAAAGTGGGCTATGACGTAGGTTTGAAACTTAGGTCCTTTCGAGTGGGGGATGAAGTAGTTAGGCTACACGACCCCCTACAGCAGCTAAAGTTGTCACCCAACTGGGATGGTCCCTTTACTGTGGTTCGGATTGTTTCAGAATATACTGTGGTGATCAAATCCTTGTTGGGACGCCTGTATAAATCCAATGTAGCTCGCCTACGCCGGTGGCAGGGTGATGCTTCAGCGCATTCGAAGCCAGGGGAGCATTCAAAGTCAGATAACACTGAGTGGAGAGCGACCACCCCGGAACGACGTGGTCCTGGTAGACCTAGGAAACTAGTGATACCCTCAGATGAGAAAAAACCTATGCCTCCTGGTATTGGTAAATTAAAGCGGGGCCGGGGTAGGCCTAAAAAAAATTTACCAATTCGAGCTTCTAGCAAGAAGGATAGAAAGTGCGGAAAAAAAGTCTCGGCAAATGAAGGTCTGAAGGGGAGGAGGGCTGTCCAATTGACTACTGGACATCCTGTCGAATCTTCCCGGACGACCAGGTCTAAAGAACCCAAGGTGGGGTTAAGGCGCAGTCCACGGCATAATCCGGAGACTGCTGTGACCTAATTTGTATACACAACAAGAAGTTTCGATGCCATGATGGTAGTACAGACCTAATTGCTGTCGAGTGAGCAGAGCTAGGATGGGTGTTGATCATGAACGTCCCCGAGGGTGGCAGACGGAACTATCCGGCGGGTATTCTTATGTTACCCGTAATGACATTTGCCTACACTCCTGAAGAATTCATGATTAGCGGTATCCCTGGTACTGTGGAACTGACTCAATAAGGATTACACTCCGGTGAGCTACCCGTTCGATTAGTGGCGGGAAACGCGAGCGTCTCCCGCCGGGTTATCCGTCGGAAAAGGGCTATCCGGTGAAGCGTGAACGCTGATTGGTTGACCTTTGCTCCCGCGGCGGGCGTGGCATCACGAGACAAGAAGGGCGGTCGCCATATTGGATCAGTGCCAAGAAGACGCACGGACGCTGCAGGGCAAAGGAGGAGGAAGAAGGGACTTGTAGTCGACCAAAAGTCTCCAAAACCACATCATAAGACGCGCCAACCTGGTTAGTTCCCGCTCATAGTGTCATTAGGACACGCGGAGCTTCGTACTCCGCAAATCTTCGATTATTAAACTTCGTTTTCGTTGAAAACATTCGACTGCGATGGAGGAGCAGTACACCCCCGGTGAGGGCCTCCAGTCCGACGAGATAGATCTGTTCGGGATGGACGATGGCCAATTCGACAACGCTCATGAGTCGGATTATGAATCCGCCTCTGAATCCACTGGGAGTGCGGGTACCGTTCGTGTAGCGGGGATCGGCTCCTATTCGACGGCTGATCGGGACAGTATGACCATGCCACCCCCGGCTACAGTCAACCTAGGGCCGTTGCCGTGGCGCAATGTCCCAAAACGCGTTGCTTCGAAAGACATAGACAATTCGACGTCAACCCGGCTTAACGCAGCAGGTGATGAGGAAGAGGACGAGATGCCAGAGTTGGAAGAGGTAAGCCAGAAATTGCCTATCCATGCAGTATCTGACGAAGAAATGGAGGACGTTGTGCGAACATCGCTGGCCCAGCAACAACTTATAGAAGTGCTGTCGTGCGAGTCGCCATTCGATTCCTCGCTGAAACTACATCCCACATTGATGTCGATGATGTTGGACAGGCTGGGAGAGGAGGGTTTCTATCGTTACGATCCCACCTGGTTAGACAGTTACGGAGGGGCGATTCGAGGGGCTTTTAAGAATGGAGTCTTCAGTGACATTCTGTTAGAATGTGGTACGAACTTTCGGCATCTCCAACAAGCCAAGGCTATGGAGGAAGCAGTGCCCTCAAGTGATGGGAGCACGACCAGTACGAAGGGGAAGAAAAAGAAATTTACCAAGACTAAAGGTAGTCGTAAAACTTCCAACACTAGTACTCCTCCAAATACTCCGCCTATGTCCGAGGTATCCGAACCTGCCCCAGTCCAGTTCGAATGCTCTTCGAGTACTTCCCAGTCGGCTTCAACGTCATTCGAAGAACCAACTACTACCACCGGGACTACTGAGTCTCCATCCGAATCTCTTCCGAAAGCTCCGGGACCTTTACCAGTCCCATTCGAAGGAGACTCAGCTAGCGTGGAGTTGGCTCCGCGGGAGATCCATTCGGATACCTCAGGATCAGTTGAGCAAGAAGCTCGTTATGTTCAGGTGGTTAGAGAATCCGATGAACTCAGGGCAGCCAATGAACAGTTACGGCTATCTCTGGAAGCTATGCAAACTGCCCCCAGAACGCCAATGACTCGAGCCCAGTCCCGTAAGAACCCCAATCCACAGCAAAAAGGACGGTCCGTATCTGACGCTTCGGATCTGGAGGAGGTCCCCTTCGAACTTCTAAAGAGCCAGAAACGGAAGGCGAAGAAGAGTGAGGCACGACAGCCATGTGTACCTCATCCTTCGCCTCCCCAAACTACTGCGATTAATATGTCCCCAACCGTGAGGTTGGTGGACGTAGTATCCGGTACGGCCTCTACCCCTTCGACGCCTCCTAGGGCACCCACCCGGACGCATTCGACCCCTCCAGCAACTCCGACTAAAACTCCAGTGCAGGTCGAGGTACCTGCATCTCCGTCTACGTCCTCCGAGTCAGGGCAATCGAACACGCCACCAGTGGTTTCGTCGCCCCCTCCAGCTGCAGGGGCAGGTGCCTCGGCAGACGTTCCAGGTTCTCGGGTGGAGGACATGATTTGGCGCAATGCCAGCGGGGGCTTCAAGAAATTTAGGCCCGAGTGCATGGAACACTGCAAGCGATCGAGGGAGATGTATTCGTGTCCCAAAGAAACGGACCATGAAGGATTGTCTGATGACGAAGAATGGATGAGATCCAATATGGGTTCACCCAGTTCCTGGTCATGGACAGAAAACTGGTTCGGTCGGCTGCTGGATCGAAAACAGTTCCCCGAGACCTACTACAACCATGAGGGCCGCCCCAAAATACGATGGGCGATGGCCCGGTACAAGGAAGGGGTAAGGGAGGATTGCCCATTCGATTCCTGTCGCAGCTACTACGTACACGAGAACCGCCCCATGCCTACTCGTCTTCGATTCATGCGACATCTTGTGGAGAAGCACATGCACCACCGTGCGATGTATGTCTGCGCTGATGTTGGCAAGTCAAACAAAAGGTGTTCGGGAATGTGGACCCCTCGAAGAGGCCGAATGATCGAGCACCTGATACAATGTCATGGCCAAGCCATGATGTTGGCCAGAAAGAACGTTGGAGATCTCCATGCATCACTGGTGGCAGGCCTGGACAAAGTAAAGTTCGAAACCATTACGATTGAGACCTTCCAATTCGGAAAGGTCCAATTAACCCGGAATTCGAAACAGTCAGCTGTCTTCCAGCGTACTGATCGACGTGGTCGGCTGGACCTGAACGACACCTTGTACAAGGAGTTGTACGACTGGAGAGCGGCCAACCCCCTTCCAGGGAAACGAAGTGAGAACAGGAGCCCAGCCACTTCCGAACCTGACTGCAAAAAGGTCAAATCGGAGGTTCCGGCTCCGAGAGCTCCAACTGCAGCACGAGGGCGCGCGACAACGATTGAGCACCGGTCCCCACTGAAGGACTTGCGCCCTAACTATGGTCCGGACTTCTCAGCCCCCAAGGGTCGTTCCCAGCTGCAAACCCTTCGTCCTCTGACCCCTGGTAACCTGGCTAGTAGGGCTGAGTACCCTTCAATGGACTTCCCTGGTCCGGAGGTACAGACTGAGAAGGATCCGTACAAAAATCTCCCTACGGGCATCTCTGTAATGGATGCCATCCGCCAACCAGACTCACGGGACGTGGAGATGGCGGATTCGGATCACTTTGTGCTGCCTGGGAAAAAGGACTTGGTGGTGACGACCATCAACCTCACTCCTCGGGCAGAAGATAAGGTGAAACCAAAGGCTGACAGTTCTACAAAGTCAGTGGGGCGTAAAACCCCTGCTACTAGTGCGGATTCAACATCCATGAAAACTGAGCCTGTGGTGGACCCGGTTCCAGTGACCACTTCGAACCCAGTCACCACCACACCAACGACAACTGCTGGAGGAGGGAAGGCAGCAACTGTTGCAGCCACCCTACTCACCACCACTACTACCACTGCCACTGTGCCCTATAAGCCCAGCGTTCGTGAGGAACCGGCAGTGGATCCAAACCAGTGGTATGATCTGATGATCAGTGGTGAAAACATTCGGCCGAGGATACAGATTCCGAAGGACTACTTCGAGCCTCCAAAGGCTCCGGATGCAGTGCTGCATAAGGAGCTGTACGAACGATGGTTGCAGGAACACCTGGCTGGCATGCAACGATATGCAGCCGGTGTGGCGAGAGCATCAGCCGACTATGCCATCACCATGCAGGGCAAGGAGGTCGAGAGGCTGAGGAAGATCTTCGAACAGCAACGGATTGACGAACAATCGGAGCCAGATAAGGTGATCGAACTCACCAAGCAGCTGGCACAATCGAAGAAAGAACTCTCAACAGCTCGTTGTCTGCAGAAAGCTGCAGAAGACACTCTGGACGATCAGGCCAAAACTATGAAGGCGCTGAACGTTAAGTTCATTCGGGTATTCGGGATAGGACTCACCCAATGGAGTGGGTCACTCGAAGAACTCCAGAGCGTAGTGAAGGACTTATAAGCTAACTTGAGTGTTCGGCTGTTCGATTGTGTGATTGAGGACTTGTGCATATGATGCTTCGATGATACTGTAATAATTGTGTTGTTATTATAAAACATCCATGATTAAGGTCATGATTCGAAGGTAAACATAAGCCAGGTGGAAAATGCATAATTGTCAAGAAATGTCTTCGTTGTCTAAAAAAAAAAAAAAAAAAAGGGTGTTCATACTTTAAGTAGTATAACTTATACTACATACTATGATTCGAACCAAAACTGTACATAATGTTCAATACCTACTTTTATCTCCAAATTTTTTTTCTTTTTGGACATAACAACTGGTATTCGGATTTCGAGAGTATATCTATTTTTAAGATATAAAGTCATATATCGGTTGCCTCATATGGAGGCAAATATTACTACATTCCTTGGTTATAAGAGTTAATGTCACAACTATGTTGGTTCCAAGTATTTTATATAACTCCAATAGTTCACGTAATTACCTCTCCAGGGACGGTTCGCCCACATAAATATTTTCGAGCCATTACTTCTGTGTCATTCCGTCCTAAAAAAGTCACATATTGTGCAATCTCAACTTACCTTAAAATGATTAATGTAGTAACCAATATTGTATCTCAACGAAAACCATACAGAACTGTGATCACTATAGTTAGAAGTAGTATAGAACATATATTCGTATATATTCATATCTTTATTAAAGATGGATACTCACGTATCTATCTTGTCGTTATAGTGTTGGATCTATAAGATCCCTGTTTTGTACATAGAAATGTAAGTGTTGTTTGGTGTAACAGGTAAAATCATAAAATCTGTAATTGTACTTTCTACATGTATGTGTAAAAACGTATATCGTACCTTCAAATGTACCCCGGTATTGTCATCATGTACACTGATATTATTCTCCCATATTCGAGTATATTATATTATATCAGATGTATTTCGACCCTGGTTATAATCTGGTGGGGGTGATGTAGGGGCACGAATAATACGTGTACATATAAGGTCCGTGGAGTCAGAGCGGTAAGTGCCTCCAACGGACACTAGGTGGCAACACCTAAGCCATGACCTTTCGGTTATCCGGTAGCGGAGCCGGGCAGGGCACTCCAGACGGCGCTACGGAGGAGTGCCACGTCGACACTGCTTGGTCCGCGCTCAGGGTATATAAGAGGCCGAGGTTGGCTACCTCACCAGTTAGTCCTAGGACAAGCTCTGACCCGCACCTTTCGTACCTTCGCTTTGACAGGGGCACCTACACCCCTCCCACGTTATGGACTCTGCACCAGCCATGCTGGCACAGGGCTTAACTGTCCGGTATCGCTAATGCTTCGAACTATCGATAGAATCCTGTGTGTCTTCGAATGGTTGAAAGACCAAGTGAACCGAGTGGAAAACCTCCGTGTACTTTTGAGGCTGTGATCGAATAAAAACCTGTTGCATTCAAACCGAATTTGGAACCTGTGTTCGTGTTGTACGCATATGAAACCCCTACACATGTATAAAATGCTAGATACTATTTTTATAACCATATTGAATGTTACAATTCTCAAGGTCAAGGTCATGATTAAGGTAAAATACTTTTTTGCACATATTTGGTAGATACAAATATCATGTCTATTTCCTCTCCTGATGATACCTGCACTATGTGGAAGCACTTCCAGCAGATGTTCTCCCCCATATTATGAAAGGTCACCATGTCATGAGACATATTCCAGGTGTATGGAATGGATTATAGAG
The DNA here is from genome assembly GCA_947462335.1 of Harmothoe impar. Taxonomy (NCBI): domain Eukaryota; kingdom Metazoa; phylum Annelida; class Polychaeta; order Phyllodocida; family Polynoidae; genus Harmothoe; species Harmothoe impar. Next base: position 23,285,931 of record OX381717.1, read on the forward strand.
TGACATGATGATTGAAACGACACTTATGTGGTATGGCAAAGGACTCCATGGTATTATTGGGTCAACTCTGCAGCAAAATACCGTGAAGACATGGGCTCTTGGCATTCACTCCATTGGAATGCTGATCAAAGATGTTGATGACATGCTTGATGTTGCCATCAATCCCTCTGGGCACAAAGAGGAGTTGAAAGGAAGGATAAATTCTGACGCAAAAGACAGAAGTAACACCAACAACAAGTTGGAGGAATCAATACATCTGCTGGAACCAGGAAGTCATCCCCTGGGAGGAATTGTACTTGTATGTTGTGACAGGAAGGATCAATGATGTGAATGTGGACAATTCAGTAGCTATGGGAGAGGAGATGATGACTGAATTTGTAAAGGGCTGGCCAGATAGCTTCAACAAACCACTACCAAAACGTGTAAAAACAATGCATGCTGCAAAGTCACGTGCTGGAATAAACTTGCCAAAAACCTATGACAGCAGTGCAATATATCGACAATATTGTTGAATATATCGAGAGGAAACTGAAGACCACCAATGTGTACCTTGTGTTTGATAGATACCTTGACTTCAGCATCAAATCGGCCACTAACTATGGGCAGAGCACGGAAGCGAGCAGAAGACATCAACTCTCCTGCAATATGCAGCTACCTCCTAGTAGGGTTATACTCAGCTCTTCACATAACAAGGTCCAGCTGATTCAGTTGATTGTGAGTGAAATTGTGGTTCGCAAAGAGGAACTTCAAACAGGTCAGCAAAGACTCTTTGTTACGGGCCAGAATGGTGATCCCTTTGAATTCACTGATGGTCTTTGCATTCAAAGAGCGGACATGAGGACCATGCACAAGGAAGCTGATATCATAATGATCCAGCAACTTCTGTGGATCAACAATGGGAATGAAGCATGCAACATCAAAGATTGCTGATGACACTGATGTGTTCGTGCTTCTCCTTTACTATTACATCAAGTATAGCTTAAACTACTGCATAGTCATGGAAGAAACATCAAACGACAGGAAATGTGTTGACCTTGATCTTAAATGATTTGACCTTCAATATGCCTCTGTTAATAATATCTAGCATTATATAGTTGATTTTAATGAAAAATACAGGAAAATGAAGTTTGACCTCTAAATTGACCTTGACCATGAACCACTTTCATATGGACAGATTATGAACGTATGACCTTGTACTTTGTAGACATATCCTTAGGTGTTGGAATCAATATTCTAGACCTACAAACAGCAGAGATATCCATTTTTCTGAATGTCATCATTTTCCTGGTAGCCATTTTGGAAAAACCTCTTTTACAGAATTTCCCCGGCGGTGCCAGCTTGGCACCGTGTGGGATTTTGTTAAGTGGGGTCTCATGAGCCAGAATCACCAAAAACCTTCTGTACCTCGTTTGCTGTGAGGTCCTAGCTCACAACCTCCAGACTATATGGAGAATTGGTGTTTAGGATGTAAACATGTAGTGTTTAGATCATCGTATATTAAACACATACCAGATAGCAGCTCTGTGGTTGACTGTAGTTTCTACAACCACTCAAACATTATTGTCGTTCTAAAAGTGCCTAAATCTGAGTAAATTAATTAAAACTTTATGGGATACAAAAGGATGATAATACACATTGTAGGATTCAAGGGTAGAATGCTACTTCATGATGATCACGATGCAATAAAGCTACACATAGACACCTCTTTGAAGAACTCTAAGAATGGATAAAGCATTATTTTCCCTAAAGGTCTGTTATATTGACTCAAGGTTGTGTCTATGTTAAAGTAGAGGCCTACCGTAAAACCTCGCGTATAAGCCGTGGCTAGTACGCGAGTCAGATCGGCGGTGCGGCTTATAGCATCGGCCCAGGGTCAGGGTGCGGCTTATACGGGAGTTTTTGTTACTATGGTACAGTACTAAATGTCACCATACTCAGATCTCTGGTGCGGCTTATAGCACCGGCACAAACTCGGGGTGCGGCTTATACGCGAGTTAGGCTTATATGCGAGGTTTTACGGTATGTGAAATAGTGATGCATGTACATTGGCTCATGGGGGGGGGGGGGCTGCTAGAAGTCTCTTCAAGGCACTATATATATGGAAATAAAATAAATTAGGAATTTATTCAAATATCAGTATCTTAACATAATAATAATCTACATGTAGACACACCACTTTCATCCTTAAATACTTGACATATACAATACTAGGCTAAACTCTTGAATTCTAAACACTTCATACTCCTAAACACATTGATTTAAACACATAAATTTCTAAGCGCTGAGCTTAACATATTATTGATCTAAACATGTTTAGAAACATATTGTGTGGACAAATACGGGGCAGGATTGTGTTTAGGATTGTGTTAAGGATCTGAACACCTTTTTTGCAGTGTATACGGCAAAAGTTTGTAAAAGTCCAGGCTATGCCCTGAGGACATGCACGATGCCCCCAGGGCATTGACGCGGCAATATACGCGTGATACATATGCGTCGTACCGGCGCGGCAGCGAACCAGGCCTTCGGGGCATGAACCAACGTAACAAGTTGTATCCTGCATAGGGCCACAGTAGAATCTGATTTACAGTATAATTTACTGGAGAATGAAGATTCTACTGTTTACCTACAATGAACTGCACACCTACAATAAAAATCTATTGTACACCTAATAAAATGGCAACCAACTTTTCACAGTGTGCGGAGGCCCGCGAATTTGTGGCGGTTTGCGGAGGGCCATAAATTTGCTTCCATAAATTTGAGGAGGTCCGCAAATAGGTATGGAGCTCCGTATTTGTATACTTAAGTACCAAAAAACGATTTCATTCATCATTTTTATTTTCTCCACAAATATATGGAATTGACATATACGAAAATCGTTTTTTGGCACTTAAGAATACAAATACAGACATCCGTATATATTTGCGGACCTCCGCAAATTTATGGCGGTCTGCAAATTTGTGGAGAAACGGCACCCTGTCCTAACAAATCTGCAGGACCAAATGTCCTGCAAGGCGAAAAACTTTTAGTCAAGCTCAAACGAGATCATAAGCTTGATATCATAGATAATAATTTTCATGATGTATCAAATAGACGTAATGCCAAGTCGCAATAATTATAAAAGATATCCCTCAAATGTATTTATAGTATCGGGATAGGTGTTGTGTAACGTACTCATGAACTTTCATTAGAGATGCAACGGGTAATTTACAGGTTGAATAAGTTAAAAGGACAGCCTTAATTACCTCTTTAGTTGCGTTGTACACTTGGACCTGTGCGACCCGGGTGCAGGTGTCTCAAGTGATCTTCTCTGGCTCTCCTCTCGATCAGATCCCTTGTGGCATACGCTTTCGTTGTTGGTTTTCTCTGCACTCTGCACTCAGTTAAGGTCATGTGACAATGTGCGCACACATCCTATTGGGTCCTTAGGGATGGGGGGGGGGGGGTCACCATGCCTTGCTTTCTGTGTCTTATTTTCCTGTGAAAAATCTGGAAATAAAATATTTAAATGCTACCATATACAAGTGTTGATCAATGCCAATCCATGCCATCAAATATTGAAACAAAAAAAAGCAATATTTCATACACAAAATTGATATTGAAAAAAAGTCACTTAAACAGCACAAAACTAACTTTTTCAGCTCAATGCTAAAGGATGGGGTTTCAAGTAAGCTACAGACCTTCATGAAGTGTCACTTTGCACAGAATGCTCTTTGTTCTTGTGTAAAAACAGGGTGAGACGCTTTTTGAGATGCTCTGAGGGCGTAATATTGCATATACCTTCGGTAACCTTCCGGCACGTCGAAATGGAAACGAAGATGACGTCGCCACCTGCTTTCCCACAGCCACCTGCTCACCTACAGCCACCACCTGGAATTCAATTATATGTGACTTGTAATATATGAATTTGGGGTAGGGTTTTCTGGATAATGTGATTCTGCTGTCAGAATTGAGAAATGATTTCTTCTACTCAATTTAGTTATAAAGAATAGGCAGACCACACTGGTTGTATGGGTAGTTTTGAACCAGTATTACCTTTCTGCTATCAGAATTGACAAATAATTCATCATTCCTGAAATGATTTTTATCAGTCAATTCAATCAATTTATCACCCTGACCCTGAGTCATTTGTGATGTAAATCACAAATTCAATATTTTCAATTTTGCCGCAACATAGTTTCACAAAAACATATCAACAATTTTGAAAACAGAATTAAATAAAGAGAACTAGATCACAAAAAAAGAAAATGCCCTGGTTCACATGTGATGTCAATCACATATACCATTCATTGTACCCTGTTTGATGAACACTGTCTGTTTTGTATGGTGTTTTCACTCTTGTTGCAAGGGAGAGTGCAGACGTGTTTTTTTGTAATAACTGAACATTGGGAATTTGTTGGAAATCATAATGTTAGATATGGTCACTGTTCTGCAGCCGTATTGTCTCTTGTCGCATCCTTATTGTGCCATATCGCGCTATACCATGCAATGTCAGATAAGGCTAAAAGCCTGAATTATATTAGCCTGTGAATTGTTGACCATCTTCCCCCATCTGTTCTATATTATCTATGTGCCTCTACATGGGTAAAAATCGACACGGGCGACACGGCGACATGGCCGTTTTAGGCCCTTTTAAAAATCGACGGACACAGGGAAATAAGGGATAAAAATCGACCCACAGCCATTTTCCTGTAAGTTCTTATATAGCTAAAAATCGACCCAGCGACACGCCCCTTTTGCTAAAAATCGACTCAGCGACATGGTCAAAATTGTCGGTACCCATGTAGAGGCACATCTATGGTAGAGAAACGGCTTTTGCTGTGAAACGTATATGATATGGGCTTAAAATCCCTGTACATGACACTAGTGTTTGAATGTATCATCGTAAGACTCAATCTTTAACTTTATGTTACCCACTGCTATATTCATCTCTTTCTGGCCAGTCTTACTTTGTGAATGTCTTGTTTGGCCGTGTATGTTAATGTGATAGCGTCCTGTCTAGTCTTAACATCTTGTTTCAATCTTTCACCCTATCATTATCATCCCTTGTATTTGTTTTCACATGTATAGTATTATTGAATCAGATGTTGATTGAAAATTTTTGATTATCATTGTTGCTTCGCTTTACCACTTTTCTGTACATTGTGAGAGGCGCATTAAATCCACATTCAAAACGTAAAAAATATATCCACATAAATGCAACAATTAATCATCTGCAATACTAATGGGCCTAGACCCTTAAATTTGACATAAATAGATATCATAGGGCATGTCTTAAAATCAACATGGCGACATGGGCGTTTCTTATTATTATCAGGGAACATGGGGACTGCAAATACGGGATAGCTCTCCTAGGTGCACAGACAAATGTTTAGATCGTTATCTTAATCTTATATCTTAAATCTTAATCCAGTATCTTAAAACGTTCAGAGTGTAATCTTAACTATAATCTTAAATCTTAATATATTATCTCATAGCTCCCATTATGTCTACCACTTAGTGTCACATACCCACACTATGCTACCTGAGGTTTGCCTTTATAGCATATACCCTGCAGCCAGCTGAGACAATATAAACATCTAAAAGAAAAGAAAAAGAAGGGGAAAAAACGGGGGTTGGGGAGTAGAGCCCCTCCATTACATACTAGATAACTAGCCTATCCTGCCATGGACTGTGTAGGCTTATCACTACTACTGGCGCCATCTTCATTTGCTTAGTAATAGTTCTAAGATAGTCTTGTTAAGACAAGTAAGATCATCTTAATAATGCAATTAAGATAACGCTCTAAACGTTTGTCCCCGCACCTGGGAGAGCTATCCGGGCGTGCCATGGAGACCCCCCCCCCCCCTATCAAGGCCCCCATACTAAGATTATTTGTACTATGATACCCATGGATGCTGTTGTTTGCAAACATGCATCCATCATTGTGCTGATCTATTATACCTGGTAAATAGGTCGATGCGTTCAATTTTTATGGCGGGGGAGGGGAGGGAGTGGAGCGTTTGGCAAACTGAATACGTCAAAAAAGCTGCCGCCCCCTTGATTGCTATTCAGATCCCAAAGTGAAGGTCAAGGTTGTTGATACATGATCCTTTTTCATTTCAGGGAATAGTTTCTTATATATACTGTTTCTCATAAGTCAAAAGTGAGTGAATACCTTTAGGTGTTTCGCCTCACAAGGTGAATTTCTTATCTAAGTTCTTGTTTCAACATACACATAGAACATTGGGAATAATTGGTTACAATCGCATTTAATGAGACAGTAGAAGGGCGCCAAACTCACCCTAGCCCCCCTGGAGGGATGCTGTGGTACTAGGGGCTCCCACCAGCACAGGCGCCACTTCCGCGACTTCCGGCGCCTATATAAACGCGCCCCGCGCAGTGGGGCCGATGTTCAGCTTTATGTGCATCTGGGATACACTTGTATCTCAGATACACAATAAACTGACCAATCAGAAGCCAGCATCTGCTGCTTTCCGAGATGGCTGACCTGAAAGTGTATCTGGGATACACATGGAGGAAGTGTATCTGGGATACACTAGAGGACTCAAGTTTATCTGAGATACACTAGGGTAAGGAAGTGTATCTGGGATACATTCATTAAGAATACACTGCCTGATGTGTATTTCATATAATGCTAGAGTAGTGGGGTCCTTAACCATATTTATAAGGTGATCATGTATGTGTTGTCTACCCAGTAATTACAATCTGTATTTAAGTTATGTTATGATCAATAGAAATGTTAACACCTCCTTCCAGATACACTTCTGTCCCCCAAGTATATCCCAGATACACGCCTATCCCCTAGTGTATCCGAGATACAGTTTGAGATCAAATGTATGGCCAACTATTAATGCATCAACTGTTGTAACTCAGAGCCTAGATCTTGAACTAAATTTAACAATTCATTATGCAAAGATAAGTTTACTCACCATGTGCACATCCATCCATCATGCTGACCTTTTGGGAATGTATTAATTACACACGGTTGGCATGGTGTACTAATGCAGGTCTGTCGAATAGATTCACCAGAGCCACATTCAAGCATCATGCCAATGGATGGGCACAATGCATTAGTGCAAGGCAAGGGATAATGTTATCCTGAATTTGCTATTAATAAAGGAAGCAACATGGCAGGCATAAAAGAATAGTTGATATGCACATCATCGTCAATGTGACCATGCAGTCAATCTCAATTTTGACCATATATCTCCACCACCAGGATGTCCTGGAATAGATTAAAATGCCATTTGGCATGCATATTACAATAAGGTTTATCTATCTCAAGATAACCTGTACCATTTGGGGCTAATATGGGGCTAATTTGGGGCTAATATATGGACACTAATCAAGAAAATCTTGCATATGTATAAATATAGCTCTATTATCTGTACATACAGAAACAAATTTAAGCAAATCGTGAATTATAGGTAGGGCCTATATTCGATGTTTGACCTAGTTAAATATAACCTTGTCCCTAATCAAGGCCCACCATTTTCAGTCAAGTAATGGACCAGATATATGACAATATCTCTGTGGGATGAATAGAACTTAGACATTGTACCTTATATTTGTCTCAAACTGTATACAGCCTTTACAGGTTCCCTTTTTACTTAAAATGATGACCTTTGACCTTGATTTGACGTTGTTCCAAGTTAGATATCATTTTAAACATGGCAGATTCGGAATCAGCACCCTCAAAATACACTAGTCTACACTACTCATACCATCTATGTGTCTCTGTGTCAGGGTTCCAGACGGCCTCCCCAACTAGGAGGGAGCATTTGTGGGCAGTTTGGAATTTTAACAGAGCTCACAAAAGTGACAACAATTATGGCATTTTTTTATGCTTTACCGCATTTAGCATGCCAATGCAAAACTGACCTTCGGGGCTGGTATCTGCATGTAATTCTGACGATCTATGTGTCATTTGTTTGCCACATTAGTTAATATTCTGAAGACAATGTTGGAAAGTATGACCTTGACCTTGAGTAATGTGCATACCCATGGATCAGTGACTATACATGTATGCCGTTAGTATATATTGATGCAATAATGGCTTGGTGGGAAAGCACGAGTGAGCTATATCGCTAAATAATGCACGAGCCCCATGTCACAATGATTTCGTAGCCGAAATGGCTAAGCATATCTTTCATTACCTTGTTAAAATATGTAAGAACGTCTTGGACTGAAAAATTAATTCTGAGCGTGCGTTAGCCTGAGATATACGCACGGCAAATATCCACTCTCGGCACGGGAAACGCCAGAATCGTGGTATAAGAGTGCATATTTATGGTGATAAAGTTAGTATACCAGTCCCAGACTTTCAACATTTTTTTTATATGAGAAATCTGATTTCACAAAGGGCCCCTGGGCCCCCTGGCCATACATCATGTTGGCACCCCTTAATTACATATTTCTCTATCCATAAAACAAATTGGTGCTTTGATCACATCTGTGTTGAAATGGCCCTGGCCGATGCATAACAGCCCTGACTATCTGTAATTCGCAGAGCCCACAAGACAGGCTATGCCGGCCGCAGTGGGGCCGATGTTCAGCTTTCTGTTCACCTAGGATACACTTCCAGTACTGTACCTCAGATACACAACAATCTGACCAATCAGGAACCAACACCTACTGCAGCAGATGCATCTGCTGCTTTCCAAGATGGCCGACTGGATGTGTATCTGGGATACACCAGGGGAGGAAGTGTATCTGGGATACACTTGGAGGACAGAAGTGCATCTGGGATACACTTGGGGGACAGAAGTGTATCTGGGATACACTAGGGGACGGAAGCGTATCTGGGATGCACTTGGGGGATGGAATTGTATCTGGGATACACAAGGGGGCAGAAGTGTACCTGGGATACAGTAGAGGATGGAAGTGTCAAATTGACCATTCACAACTTGAATACAGATTGCCATGATCTACCCATGATCGTAGAGCACTGGGTAGACAATGCATAAGACTCACTCTCACCAAATCAGTGCAACTAAAAAAGTGACGTACATGATCGGTGGACGTACATGATCGGTGGACGTACATGATCGGTGGACGTACATGATCGGTGACGTACATGATCGGTGACGTACATGATCGGTGACGTACATGATCGGTGATTATTGACTGCCCCAGTCTTTCTGATCATCATATAACATAAGTAAACCTTACCAAGGTGTACATATGATGTGTGGCTTGACATGTAAGATGTTAGACATGTGTAGATGCGACTAGTAAGAGTATTTTACATGACATTTGAAATACCGATCATGTACGTCATGTGACGTACATGATCGGCCATTATTTATTGACTGTCTTAATTACCCTTTCTGACCATATATAAAACATAAATCAATCATAGCAAGGTGTACATATGATGTAGGTCTAAATATGTATAATCATAGACATGTGAAGCAGTGGGTAATGAGGAAATGTTACATGACATTCCAAGCCGATCATGTACGTCATGTGACGTACATGATCGGTTACACATTGAGCCCCCCCCCTCCGGCCCCTATAAATATTTTGGGAGTTTTTTTTCTTCTAATTAACTCCCCAAAGATACATTACAGCCTGTAGGTATGGTTGGGAGAGTTAAACATCGTAGTGCAGGGGGTAAAAGACGGATTTTGTACTCTGCCGATCATGTACGTCCGCCGATCATGTACGTCCACCGATCATGTACGTCACTTTTTTAGTTGCACTGATTTGGTGAGAGTGAGCCATAAATGATCACCTTATATGATTCAGGACCCCACTATTCTGGTATCATATCAGATACACATCAGTCTGTGTATTCTTAATGAGTGTATCCCAGATACACTTTCATTCTTTAGTGTATCCCAGATACACTTCCGTCCCCTAGTGTACATGTGTATCTGGGATACACTTCAGTCTCCAAGTGTATCCCAGATACACTCCATCCCCTAGTGTATCCCAGATACACTTCCTCTCCATGTGTATCCCAGATACACTTCCAGGTCAGCCATCTTGAAAAGCAGCGGATGCATCTGCTGCAGCAGCTGCTTGCTTCTGATTGGTTGCTTTCTTCTGTATCTCAGATACACTTTTACAAGTGTATCTCAGATAAACATAAAGCTGAACATCGGCCCCACTGCATATCGCCCGCTAAGTGAGTAGGATGACAGGCATTCCTCACTCTGAGTGACGGCCAGTGTACTCCCCGGGTGTACACCTGTCCCACCCTCACCGGCCGGAAATTAGTCGGAGATGGATCCTCTCTAAATAGGGCGTAGACATGCCATCACTGCTAAACACATAAAGGATGTGTTTCAAGGGACATGGTCCAATTCACACACTGGTATCTGCGTCAACCCATGGAGCATGTATATATATATATATATATATATATAATATATATATATATATATATATATATATATATATATATATATATATATATAATATATATATATATATATATAATATATATATATATATATATATATATATATATATATATATATATATATATATATATATATATATGTTTAATTGGTTAATAACTTATAGAAAATATTTTGATGATATGTAGGCATGTAATTTACATTATCCTGAAGACTTTCCCGGAATTTCCATGCAGGGTATGGACTGGGACCAAGGGGGGTCTAGATGGGGGGTCCCCCATGTCGTCTGTTGATTTCAAGAAATGCCCATGTCCCTTGTCACTATCTTTCTATTCCTCCTGTCGATTTTAAGAAATGTCATGTCCCCTGTCGATTTTAAGAAATGCTCATGTCCCCTGTCACTATCTTTTTATCTCTCCTGTTGTCCGTCACTAAGCCCCATGTCACCTGTCGATTTTAAGAAACAGCCATGTCGCCCTGTCGATTTTAAGGGTCTACCCCCAGACTAAGTCAAGTCAGGTATCCCAGCCCCGGGTAGACAACTCACAATGGCTGCTGTGTTATTGTTCTTTGTCCCACTGACCTATTACGTGACCCTGACTGGGTCCATCTAGTCCTTATTACACGTATTGTTCTCCCGCGGCATGACACTTAATACATGCACGGGGTGTCTCAACACTCTCCAAGCAGCCCTCATCAATGTCCATGTTTAACTCTGCCACAGTCCAATGGTCTTAACCTGCATGTACAACCTGGATGCCGAAGTGCTCTTCTCCACCGCCGCCAACAAGAGGGCATATCACATCAACCAGATCTGCACTGACGGCAGCTCTCCACCTGAGCTAACCGCCAGCAGAATCGGGAGCTAGGGTCTTGCTAGTTTACAAACTCCTGAGCTTTTTTGCCATAAAGCTAGCCATCTCTCAGTGGCAAGATGGGAATCTCATAATTCATACTGATTTACTATGTTCAATAGAATCTTTGATTAACAAAGCCTTCTCTAACTCCCGGACCTAACTCTTTAGCAAGAAGAATCCCAAAATTAGGGACTTTTCCATTTTCCAATGGCCCCAAGCATTTACTTCTATATATTTTATCATTCTGTTTTTTACATTGGATTAGCATAGGTCTTTCCTATCGAGTCTTCATTTTGAATATTATGTAGAGTAGCTTTTTGATTTTAGATGTAACTCCCTACTCATGTAGCATATATATATATGCATTATAGGTATGTTCGTGTTCCCATTCATTTTACGAGAGTTGTTTTATGATGTGTCAGCGGGCATAGGCTCATAAACTTAATATTCTGTTTAGTACAGTAGCTGCTGCTAGCAGCATAGAGGCAACTCAACTAAACGGTCATAACTATGACCTCACTGCCCATTTAACGAGGTACATGTACTAGCCTCGTGTGATGCAGCCTGCTGCCCAATGATCCGGGAACTTTGAAAAGGTGGTAGAGTATACTAAACACCAGACTAACGAAAAGCATTGTGCTACGAGTCATGGGGGGGATCAAAATACACTCCGAAAAATCATTAAGACATATAAAGGGGGAGGGGGATCCGGATCCCCTGGACCCCAGGACTCCTGGACACCTAAATCCCTAGACCCTTAGACCCCTGGACACCTAGACCCGTAGACGTCAGGACCCCTGGACCCCAGGACACCTGGATTCCTAGGCCTTTAGACCCCAGGACACATGGATCCCTAGGCCCTTAGACCCCTAGACCCTTAGACCCCTGGACCCCAGGACACCTGGATCCCTAGGCCCTTAGACCCCCTGGATCCCTAGACCCTTAGACCCCTGGACCCCAGGACACCTGGATCCCTAGGCCCTTAGACCCCTGGACCCCAGGACCCATGGACCCGCCTCCTTTGTGTGTAGGAAAATAGAGGTGAATCAGTAAAGAGATAGGAAAGTAGGTACAATTCATTTCTCCCCACAGGGACTACTTCTAGGTTGGTGCAGAGTGTGTAGGTAGCAGTGTTCTGCGTGGAGAGTGTGTGAAGGTGGATCACTATGTATGGTGTAGGATGGTGCTGACACTCAGGCTGTACATGGCCTCTACCAGCTCCAGGCACACGGAGGGTGCGGACCGTCAGCACACAATGGACTAAACATATGGGGTAAGGAAACACATCTTGATATTCTAACCCATGATGTGAAACCAATAACATATATTGATCAAAAGTAAATATTCCTGCTTTATTTAACTCACATTGTCCTACTCGGGAATATCATGCGTTAAGGGAAATGTGGCGGAAATTGTGTGTAACTTAGCATACTGGTACTTATTTTAGTACAGAGCTAAGGTTCATTGACACGGCATTGCCATTTAGTGGGGCAGCTAAAAGTGCAGGAGAATCATGCAAATGATGATACGAGTGTGAAATTTGGTTGGTGACTTCCTGTGTGTAACTCGTTGAATTTGCTCAATTGAGCATCTTTTCTTTTTGCCGGGTCAACCATATTGTTCTATTGGACTAATGTTAGCGCCCTCCACAATGAGGCCGCAAAAACGGTTGTTTCTGGTCACCCGACTGTGCCTATCAAACCTGGGCCGACCCTACGTTTTTTATGCAATTTTGAAGAAATGTTCTTATCTTTGCATGTTTTTAGTCAATTCTAGGGTTTACATAGCGACTGGCTACTATTCTCATGTTAGAAAACAATATGAAATAAAAAGGCGGCATGGTACATGCAGATTTATGCAATTTTGAGGACATTTTCAAATTTGTACACCCATTTCAATTTTCGGGTTTGCAGACAGGTTGGCTTGTAATGTATTTTAAAAGAAAATGGATGAACAAAAACACGGTCTACCGACCCTATAGACTTTCTTTCTTCCCATGTTACCGATGGAGAACTGATGATGTGATCAGTGCCTCAAGTTTAGGATTGCTTCTCTCCATGTGACCTGGGAGAACGTGCAGTGGTGTTTTGCACGGCAAATAACGATATCGTTAGCCTTTAGCTATAATGACGATCTCAGCAGCTGTATGGCGTGGCGGACATCTCCACACTATAGTATACCCTAGCAACAACGACAACCCAGTGGGCATAGAACATCAACATTGCCAAATGGTTGTCAATGTTGATGTAGAATTGAATTTTGTGCCCACTGGGAATATGTATAATGCTGCCGGTAAAACACATACTGTACTATATATAAACGAAAAGATATATATCAATACTACATGTAAACTACAGATACATGCTGTGTGTGTCGGTAATGTGAATGTTTTTACATGTAGGTATGTAGGTCTTGTATACATTGACTGTTAATTACCTACACCGCCTACAGGTGACCCCGACCACCCACCCATCCCGCCCAGAGAATACCTGGGCGAGAGGAGCACAGTACCTGAAGAGACAGACATTAAGAGGTACACACAAGGAGTGGAGACAGTAAGTGGATAAACTAAATGTGAACCTATAGTATTAATACAGCAAATAAGTAATCAACAATTATGCATAAAACAATGTGTATGTGATTAATCATGTCATTACAGACTAGTGGGCACAGAATTAAGTTCAGTTTTGAGTCAATGTTGAACCAATATTGAATCGTAACTCCTCCCCTTTGAATACCTTTAAAATACTATAACTTTCCGACCTACAATTATTCTTTTCATTGGTGTAGTTCATAATAACATGATAAAGATACAAATGAGCCCCCGACTTCAAAAAAATTCCAACTCTATTGGGAGAGATCGTGTCGCCATCCACAGAACATGCAGTAAGACTGCGGGAGATATGTTTTTCTTTTAAGGCACATTTTTCGGTCAGACCCAGTGTGCTTGCATAGGCTGTAACCTATCTTATACTTGAACAGTCATATATTATACGGTTAGAATTGTGATGAGGAAAAAACCGCGTTATAATGAGATTTAATACGCATCAGTATTTAACCACATCAGTTGTATTGATAGGGATGCATGAGATTCGAGCCTCATGTCAACCTCAACGAATCTGGCAAGCTCCCTTTTAGTGCCTCTGTTAAAATATGGGTCAGGGCATGTAATTACAAGCATGTCGAGCTGTGGAGGACAGGGCCTTAATTAGGGCTCTGAGGTTATACAACAGTGTCTCTACGCTTTCTATCACTGTTTAGTATACATGATGATCCGAAGTACGTCAAATGCCATAAACATGTCAAAAGTAAAAATATACATTAGGGAATGATCATTATTCAACAGAGGGTGGGGGGGGGGTATCGACCCCTTTACCAGTGGAAGGGATAATTGTAAGCCCTGGTTAGAGGGGAGGGTGGATTTCTCCCGTTTTCAGTGAAAACCCCTGTGTGTTACTATGCACATCCCACCACCTCCCCTTCCGTTAATAAATGACCACTCCCTTAGACACCTAGGGGCAAGTGAGGTTTTGATTTTCTTTATTGGAAATAGTTCAGCAATTACATTACCTTTACATAAGGCCAAATGAAAAAAGTCTCAGGTCACAAAACAAGTCGACCCTACATATTCATTTCTATTTTGAAGAAATCGTCATATTTTACACCTTTTTGGTCACATTGAGAGCTTAAACAGAGGCCGGCTACAACCTTTGGGTCAATTTTAGAATATGCAGAGATGGCCTTTCATGTGAAAAAAATCGGATCTACGGACCCTAGACCTTCTTCCCATGTTACATGAAACAAACCTCTTTTAAAATCTGGCCTTAGGCGCTTTGATAATTATGTTAATTATGTTTCCGTTCTGTATTGGCCACATGAGATGGTGCGGTGGTGCGGGGAGCAGGTTGTTGCGGTGACGACCACAGTGTGGGGCTGCCTGGGGGGCAGCTGGAAGCTACTTGTACCACTGTGTACTGTCTACATCCTCACCGGGTGCTACTTCATGACACGGCAACACACCATCTTCACACACCCTAATGTAAGTCAGATATCTATAGTCACCCCTAAATAATTTATAAATGTTCCAGAAGAATTAGCATATAATTATCGGAAGATTACTCATGTACACTTATTCACACTATTATTCAAATTATACTATTACGATTTAGGAATAACACAGGTAGTGACAATTTGAATTTCTAAAGTTAAAAAAAAAAGCAAAACGAAAAAAATCCAACCTACCCACCCTAGAAAGATGCATGTTGAAACAATTGTGCAGATATGGCTAATAAATGAGTACTTTTCTCTCCTACAGATGCTGGGTGCTTACCGTAGAGGGCAATATGTCAGGAGGTGGTATGGACAATATGTCTCTTCTCTATACAAAAAGGAGGAACCTCAGTTTCACGAGTTTCTCATCAGTTATATCGGACTAAAAACTGTGATTGATATAGATAACATGTTGGATAACATCCTAAATGTGCTAGAGTTTGATCAAAAAAACTATATCAAATACAACAGGAGTGCCATTGGTATTTCAACATTTGAGAGACTTAAAAATGTTAAAATGTCGATGACAAATGACACACTGTTGAGACTTCATCCCTACAACAACGACACCAAGTGCAATTTTGAGCTACGATTAGTCACGGAGCCCAACAGGAATTCCCCTAACACTGTCATCTATGAAATCTATGAAAGTGAGGACTTTGGGAATGATGCAAAACACAGAAACATGCTGTCGGGTGAGTCTTGTGGTGGTGGTGGCTCTTTATACCGAGTCATTACTGAGGGTCCATCTACAAGGTCCTTTTGTAACACTCAGGACTTCTTTAATGGCACATACCAGCTGACTTGTACAGTCTATGAAGACAACACTCATATTCTTGTGACTCTGGAGTCATATGCCTTCCTCATTTATGCACGAGTCCTTGTCAAACCAAGGAAATTGTTCAATCAGAAAATGCCTAATCCATTTGGAGATCATCGTCTACACAAGGTCCGACAAACAGACAGGATTTTATGTGATGCTCAAACACAAGAGGAATACAATAATGTAGAAAATGGCCAGTTTAGTTTCCCAATGTATTCCAGCATCTGGACCAAGACAAATAATACTGGATCAGGTATGACCATTGATGGGAAACACTGGGATCTGTTAGTGCAAGGCTGTCCTCTACAGTCAATGTCCAATGGAACCTTGCAGCATTGCCTGACTCGATTCACAAATGTGATCCTTCTTGGAGACTCGCATATGCGATATGGATTGTTTCATATACTACATAAGCTTGGCAAGTTAGATCCTGATGTCCCAATGATACTGCGCCACACATACACCTTTAGACAAATCATCTTCAAATGGGCGAACTGGCCTAAGCTTATTGCCAATGAGATAAAAAGCATTGAGAGAAACCTTCAGAAGATGGGGCATAAACTGACAAGGTCTTCAAGGAAACCTGATTTGATATTGATAAACTGTGGGCACTGGGATCTGAATGGGCGAAACGTTCTTGAATATGTCAAAGGAATGGAATTTGTTCTTGAGGAGCTTGAAAACTTTATGATTCAAAGAAAAGGTTTTGTGCGGATCATCTGGATGGGCATCTTTCCCCTCTCAGGCCTTCCACCCTTTAGTATAAATGGCTGGTTATATAGAAGGCTGGCTAGGATAGGGGTGGAGCCTTTTGACACTGCTTCCATAATATATCCATTCTACGACCAGAGAGTGTGTAAACTTCACTATATGTGCATCAACCCACAGACAGGTTTGATTGCAGGAACGGTTGGACCTATTGCCTATGAAGCATTATTTAAGTACATGTGTCAATAATTTATCAACATATTGTCATTTACACTGTTCTTTTTGTATCATGAACGCACCAAGAGCAAGGTCATCCATTGTTAAGTACTATCATAGTTTTTTTGGCCTGAGTTAAATACCAGTAGTATATGACCTTACCCAGTCAGCATTGGTCCCTGGGGCCCATATGTGTTTCACTTAGGCCAGCTGGGCTTGCCCATATTCGGGCCAAAGGGGCATTCTCACCACTCGCACTTACCACATAGCAGACTAGAACAGTACTAGAATTGTGAGTGGGAAACACTCGGTGAGAATGTCACTTTAAGGGTCTTGTTGTCCAGGGCTAACAGTGGGAGCCCAGATGTGTCATCTGGGTTCCCACTGGTAGCCCTGGACAAAAAGGACCAAAACCCAGGGTGGGCAAATCAGCTTGTCCAGGTAAAAACACATATGGGCCCCATTAAGCAATGTTGACTGGGTATATATAGTGTGTTACTGTGATACACATGTATGCACATATGGACATACTTTCTGAGTTGACAACAATCACGTTGCCACCACAAGGATGGACGTTTAAGTAGCATTCCCAGTTTCAAGATGTATATAGCTACTACAGTCCATAATGATTACTATCCACAGTATTCTCTTTCTTTGCGAATTGATGTTGAAGACCACATCCGGAGGTTTTCATATGGCCATTTCGGTATGATTAACTGGTACCTAGGTATATTGACTGATTTACCATATACAATTTAACTCATTGGTGAATATGTTTATTTGTCTATTTTTGGTTAAGTTCACAGAAGTTGGGACCACTCTCAGGCCTGAAATATCAGTAATTGTGCTGTCCCCAGTGAGAAACATATGAACTATTTTTTTATAGTAAGTGCATGTCTGCATAAACATTACCTGAAATTTGGTATCCTTAATACAAGAGGTAGCTCAACAAACCAGGATCCTTTTGGCAGGAAATCCTTATGGGCTCTTGCCTATATAGGGCCCTGGAATGGAACATTTCTCTTGTAATCATGTTCACTGATGGTAACCAAATAGGAGAGAGTGCCCCCCCCCCACCCCATCAGCCTATGTAGTAGTCAGTAGGCCCCAGGATCTTACTTCTCACTGAGTAGGGGAGGGGGTGTCTGACTGCCAGCCCAGAAACACAGCCAGGCCGAAGTCAGGCAGGGTTGTAAGGCCCCTATCCCTCAAAAGGCCCCTATCTCTCAAAATTGGTCCGTTTGAAATATAGGGACCAGGTGAAGTCCTTATGTGCTAAATGACCCCTATCTCTCAAAACAGTTTGAGACGTAGGGCCTATGTGAAATCCCTAAGTCACGAATACTTTTAGCATGTCCCTATCCTTCAAAATCCAATATCCCTTAAAAGTGTCCCCTTGGTTAAATATGTGCAATAGATAGACTATTTATAGGATATTGGATGATATTCCCATTACCACCCTACCCTTAGTAATGTCCCCTCCTGCCTCAGGAGGGGTGAAGACTCTTGATAATAGATTACCGCTCCCGAAATAGGTCATATATCAGGTACAGAGTGTTTGGTTGGTTTCGGGAGGGGGTGTAGAAAATGTCGACCCCTCCTTAGGTTGGTGGATTTGAGTGGGGGGAAACCAATAAAATTGGACCCCTTCGAGGGGGGAACCCAAACGAATTTGGACCCTTCTTGAAGAGGAGGACCAAAAAAAATGCACCCCTTTTAAGCGAAAAAAAGCCTGCACCTATAGCGCAAAGAGTTTGGCCAGGCTCAAAAAGATTCGGACCTCTTTCTTTCTATGTTTTTGGCCGAACCTTGAATGATTGTGTTCTTGTGAGGCATGCTTTCTTACTGCAGAAAGAAATAGTCCTCAAAATTGATTACGAGTGCTTTTTCTGGAAAGGGTTTTGATACTTAGGGATCTTTTGTAGGATTGGGGCCTGACATGTCCCTATTTATCAAATGGCCCCTATCTCTCAAATGGTTGTGAGATCTGGTCTGTTTGAATGTGGTCCCTATGTATCAAATATTTGTGGGATAGGGGCTTTTTTTACATTTAGGGACTTCAGGTGTGCCTAAGTCTCAAAAGGCCCCCATCCCACATATATTTGAGGAATAGGGCTTTTTGAGATTTAGGGGCCTCACAAGGGTCATGGCTGAGAGGTGGTGGGTGGTGGGAGGCTAGACCATACCTCTGCCCTATATAAACGACACTACATACAACATCCCTCCCCTTCCCACACACACACACACACACCTCCCACATGCACTTTTATCCTTAGCAACGACTTCACATATGACCATAGGCAGCAGTGCCCCCTTGTGCAAAGTCAAGAAAGCACACATTGACCAATATGATATTTGCAGAGATTGACTACTTTTGCTGAAAATACCACTATATCCACATATATATGCAATATGTATTAAAGGATTATTTAAAACAGTATGATTGCAGTGGAATATTCTGGTGTTCTCATATCATTCAAAACCTGCAGATGTGGTCTTTAACCACACCAACCCCTTTATCTACGCATGCTCACCGTCCATTACGCTGTATAAGACCTTTATATATACGGAATTTACGAAAATGTACACTGTCAGAAGTAACTGTAGCTAAAAAACAAAAAAAACTCCCTTTATACTGTAGTTCTACAGGATAACTCACTGTGCAGCTGCAGTTTCTTCTAACAGTATATGGCTTAAATAGCCGTATAACCCAAACTAACACATAGTTCAAAACTAGATGATGAATATGTGTCCACTTTGTATAGCGCGTAAGCCAATCTGGCTGAGAGTGACCACGACACTACATACAACATCCCGCCCCTTCCCACACACACACACACACACCTCCCACATGCACTTTTATCCTTAGCAACGACTTCACATATGACCATAGGCAGCAGTGCCCCCTTGTGCAAAGTCAAGAAAGCACACATTGACCAATATGATATTTGCAGAGATTGACTACTTTTGCTGAAAATACCACTAGATCCACATATATATGCAATATGTATTAAAGGATTATTTAAAACAGTATGATTGCAGTGGAATATTCTGGTGTTCTCATATCATTCAAAACCTGCAGATGTGGTCTTTAACCACACCAACCCCTTTATCTACGCATGCTCACCATCCATTACGCTGTATAAGACCTTTATATATACGGAATTTACGAAAATGTACACTGTCAGAAGTAGCTGTAGCTAAAGAATATGTGTCCACTTTGTATAGCGCGTAAGCCAATCTGGCTGAGAGTGACCACGACTGCCAAATTGAGGGTTTGGTCATAGGGCAGCAAGGTTTACACTATAAATAGTGGAAATGATAACCTTGGTGGACGGAGAGACTTCTTTAAATTCCTGGAGAAAGGACTACAAAGTCAATATGTTCCTGATACCCTACCCAACAGACATGTCAAGTACTCTGTATGATATATTCCCTGTGTTGTACCTTTGAATATCTTTGATACTGTTCGTATTGTCATGTATATACACAGCACTATACACAGTACTAACGCGTAAGCCAAGCCATTTCGGACTGCCAAATTAAGGGTTTGGTCGCCACTATGATTTTTAGATAGCTATATGTATAGGGTATCAGAAAATATGAGGTGGCCTTGCCTCAGGAGTAGCTTAAGGTCAGGGCAGGGCTTCAAGGTCAGAGAAGTCTAGACAAATCGGAAATTCATTTATTCACGTATGTAAGTGAAAAGTCACTTTAAATTTGAATTTCTAATCAAATAAAATAGCTACGATGTACTACTCATCCAGGGCAACACAAAAAAAACAATAAAGATAACTTTTGTCAAGGTCAACATCATTCAATTCAAGGTCAATCTTAGAAAAGTGACTTTTCTATCAAAACAGTTACCTTTCAATTGTTATAGGTTCATGGATTATATCCAGAATTTCTCCATGATGCATGAGGAAATACTTACATAGTTGGGGATCATGGAAAAATGAGGTGAACTCCCATATTACATGCATTTTTTGTAAGGCCTGGCCTCAATCCACCATGATGCTATAAAATAGCAGATTCACAACAACACACTCAAGAGGCCAGGATCTTGGTTTAACTTTGTCTTTTCCTTCATTTTAAAAACCTAGAATATACTTTGTTGTAAGGCCAACCCAAACGACCCTTTCATAAAGGTCAAGGTCACTTAAATCAAGGCCACATCAGGTAAAATCACATCACAACTGAGAATAATCAACTTTGGATGGTTATAAAGTTGACAAATATGTTTATATACATATCAATATGTGTCTTTGTATAGCTATACAGAGGGGTTCAAAGAATAATATGGTTAATTTACATATTATGCATCTTAGTGTAGGTGCAAGCCTCGTACCTCTGGTCTAAACCGCATTTAGACATATGGATTCTCCCATGTGCCTTGACCTTTCCTTTTTGTTTTATATCAACTTCTAATATATCACTGAGGCAGGGCATAACAGAGAACTCATCTGACCTGACCTTTATCCATGTCAAGGTCATTTTTTATTGGAGGGTACAATGATGCCAAATGATGTATGTAAACATATCTAGATATATCTAGATATCAGATGCATAACAAAATCATCAGTATCTTTATAAATATTGCAGTAGTGACCCTATCTGAGGTCAAGGTCATTGTTACCAAGTAAATGAGAAGACAGGCCTTTAGATGCAGGA
Organism: Harmothoe impar; assembly: GCA_947462335.1. Taxonomy (NCBI): domain Eukaryota; kingdom Metazoa; phylum Annelida; class Polychaeta; order Phyllodocida; family Polynoidae; genus Harmothoe; species Harmothoe impar. The sequence goes on from OX381717.1 coordinate 23,307,623, forward strand.
TATAGGGCTACTACTCCTAGCGTCCTTAAAACCATTTCATATAATGGTCATCAAAACAATAATTTGGAACCAGGCATGTTGTGATTTTCATATATAGGGGTCAGGAGGGAGGTGCACTGGTTACGGCGACAAGGACTGATAAGAGCTTTTTTTTTATAGATTTTTATTAAGGTATTATACAGCATAGTATACTAAACAGTATACAGCTGATTTCCGGATTACAGCAGTACGCCGATCCTCCATCCGGTCCTTCTCTAATGCCTGACTATATAAACACTACGATTTATGTGTAATGGCGATGCACATTATATAGATATTACCATTTATGTCAGTAGTATATAACATTTTACATGATATTACAGAGGGGGGGCGAGAGGGGGGGGGGAGGGGGGGAATGTTGGTTATGTGGTGTCATCTTATGTCTTAAATCTATTATGCAAGAAAATCTTGGTTATGGCAAGACTGTGACAGGCCTGTCCCCTGTTTGTCCCCTATTTGTACCCATAGTGGTATGTCTCATCAGTGGGTTTAACCTCAACCAGGGAAATTAAAAATGGTGGACCCACCGGGTATAACTCCAGATTCCTTTAGAGTAGTTTGAGTGTATTAAAGTACAGTGAATTGGAACACACAATAGATGACAGGACCTTAATAATTCTGATCATCGATAAAGCTCAAGCATGCAAGTATTGTTTTAAAATTGATGAAGTTTGTGCATAGAATGTGTACATCTTAGAGTAGAGAGTTAAACAGGAAAGCTACATTTGACATATACATGTGGTGAATAAAGTACTTGAATAAAATGTCTGATAGAAATCTGGGCATGACTCCAAGAGGCTCCTTTCCCATAGGGTGATTATACATCCAGTCATTCAACACAAGGAAAAAAACAAGCAAACTGCAGTGCAGACAGTAGGAAAGACTGGACAATGTCCCCTGCCTTGTTCACACTTCTGCTGGAATTTATACAACAGGAAATTTATGATAGCTCCACCAAAGAAAGTTAACTAGTATATAGTGTATACTTCTAAAATAATTGAAGGAATTATACTGAATTACTAATGCTTTACCAACCCCCCCTTGGTTAGTGGTGCTCATTGGCATGCACACATTCACTGCATGCGACATTGTAAGTGCTTTTGCTGGATGAGGGAAAATCAGCAGTCTGAAGATTCTAGTGAAGGACAAAAACATGCAAACTGTCATGCAAACTGTAGGAAAAGACTGGACAAGGTCCCCTGACCTGTTCACACTTCTGTAAGAATTTGTATGCGAAATGTATGCAGCCAGATTAAAGATCCAGAAGGTGAATGAGTTGAGATATGAGCTGTTCAGGGTCAAGCGTGATGATGTTGAGTCTGGGCAATTGCCACCATGTGAGGACTATTTGTACAAGCATTGCCTCAGGGCTAACTATCAAGTAGCAATCTGGAGTTCTAAGAAGCCTTGAACCATTCCCAGTAATTCCAAACCCCCAAGATCATGGTTGGATCATTGAAGGCACAAATCTATCAATTGACTGGATGAGAGGTTCTCCAGCCCCAGAGGTAGTCTTAGAATTGATGGCCTGCACTTGCTCAAGATCTTGCCAGTAATCTAGATGCCCTTGTGTTGATAATGGATTGCAGTGCACACCAGCCTGTAAACTTGATGACTGTGCCAATATGGTGCACGATGAGATTCAACAGCAAATGAGTGACAGCTCAAGTGAGGAAAGTGACATTGACTAGTAGTCCAATACAATAAATCTGAACACACTGTACAAATTAGATGTTCCTGTCATCAGTTATAAGTTTGTATCTAATACAATAACCATAATTAGAATGTTGAACCCAATAAAGGTCAGATAAGGTCAGATCTAAATGCTTAACTCTTCATAGTAAATTTAATCCAGAGTAATCGTTTAAGATATCTATGTAAAATTGTAAAGCAATTAAGTGACCTTGACCTTAATGAAGGTCATATTCAAAGAGTATTTTGTGTTGACCCACCTTAACCCATTAGGGCTGACCAAGAAAATATTTGCTGGTGGTGGGCCCAGATTTTTTGCAGAAAACATTCCCAAATACAAAAGAGTTAATTATGATGACTATAGTCAATGCTTGGCCAGCAATGGCATAAAATATAGACGATGCTCAGCCAGCCATGGCATTTTCTATAGTCAATGCCAGGCCCTAAAGGGTTCTTAAACTATGATAAACTGTATATGATAAACTGTATATGATATTCTATCACAATTTGAGGCCAATATGTTTATGTGCAGTTTCTATTTTATATGAACAATGACAAGAGGCCTCAACCTACTCTTTACTGTATAATATGGATTTCAAACACATTTTTTTTTCTTAAACTGCATATATTTGATGCTATGCATAGACAGATATTGATGTGGATATGAACATTTCTGTTAACTTTATTACCATCCAAGGTTGATTTTTGTCAAACGTCTAATTTTACACATGTGACCTTGATTTAAGTGACCTTGACCTTTAAAAAATATAAATGAAAAAGACGTTTTGGTTGGCCTCACAGCATAGCATATTCTAGGTATTTAACATGAATGAAAAGACAAGGTTATTGCCAGGTTCTGGCCCTTTGAAGACCACATCCGGAGGTTTTTAATTGGGAATTTCGCTATTGTAATCAGGTACCTAGGTATGTTAACTGACTTCCTATCTAAAGGTAACTCCTGTAGAGCTATATTTATTCATTTATTACTTGGTTTAGTTGGGGGCCAATCCATGAGACCTCATATCCTAAATATCAGTGATTGTGCTGTCCCCAGTGAGAAGCACATGAACTACAGCCCAAATACCCAATGTGATCTCATATTGGGTGACAACCAACCCAATGGGGAGGCCACCCCATATATTTTCTATAGAAACTACATGTATGTGTAAATATCACTTCAAACCTGGTATTCTTATTACAAGAGGTAAATCAACAAAGTAGCACTAATTTGATGAGAAACCCCTCCTATCCCTATCTATAAAGGGCCCCAGAAAGTACCATTTCCCTTGGAATCATGGTCACACATGCTAGCCAAAACTGAGGGAGTGGCCCCCCTGGGCCCCTGCAGTGGTCAGTCTGCCTGAAGCACTTACCTCCCACTGCACTGTGACAACAGTGATGTTCCCACCACGTGGTCAGGACATCAAACATGGCAGATGGTCAGTTGAATGGAGGCTAGTTCTCCTGATTACAGGGTGTTCCTGGGCTATTTAGAATGTACACTTCACAATAGATAGCTACAATATCTATTCAGACCCAGTGGATATTGAGGGAACAATGACAGGGGCCTAGACATACAGTATTGGGCACCATAAACAGAATGAGTGATGTCCTGACCACATTGCTTGATTGTTGTTGTGATGTCCAGTAACACATTTTTGTGATGCCCGTAGCATGGTTCTCTTTTGTGTATAATACATACATTTAGTTATAAGATTACAAATTATACAACCACACGGATATCAAAGCAGGTGGACTATCAAGTCATATTTGTATAGTAATGTATTAGAGATGTACCAGCAAAAGCATGCCTGATCCTGTGTATGTCAGACTATCAAGGGTCAGACTATCAAGACCTGACTGTACAATGTCATGTACGATGCCATTGCGCCCAATACTGTAAACCTATTATGGTCAACCTTCAGAAAACCCTCAAAATTAACCAAAATATGCCACTATTTAACTCACCATGAGTGATGCCCTGTCCTTGTGGACAGAGCATCAACATCCACACAGTGATAATGCCTCAGACCTGGCCGTCCCTCCCTCCCCCACCCAATCACTGAGCACTGGCCCTGATCACTCACCATACTTCAATACAGAGTGTAACAACGGGCAATCCATAGGGTAGTTAGCAGTTCTTAGTTTCCCTGCAAGGTGGGGGGGGGGGGGGTATGTGGGTACAACTACCCCCCCCCCCCCCACACACACACACACTCTCTCTCTCACACATGTACTTAGCAACGGCCTCTCACAGCAGACCATGTACAGCAGTGCCCCCTTGTGCAAAGTGAGGAAAGCACACATTGACCAATTCAGTATTTGGAGGGATATACTATTTTTTGCTAAAAACACCACTTTATTCACATATTTATGTCACATATACTAAAGGATTATTCAAAACAGTATGTCTGCATTGGTATATTCTGGTTTTCTCATATTATTCAAAACCTCCGGATGTGGTCTTCAAGTGTGCTGTTGCAGACCCTGCTATTTTACAGCATCAGTGTGGAATGAGGCCGTGCCTTACCAAAAGCCATGTGATATGGAAGTCCACCTCGTTTTTCCATGATCCCTAACTATGTAGGTATTCCCTGATGCATTATGGCGAATGTCTGGATATTTTTGAGGAATCTATTAGAGTTAAAAGGTGACCATTTTAATAGAAAAGTCCCTTTTCTAAGATTGACCTTGAATGAAATGATGTTGACCTTGAGAAAAATTATCTTTTTTGTCTTTTTCGTGTTGCCCTGAATTAATGAGGTATGCTGTATGCTGTAGATATTTTATTTGTTGGGAAATTCAAATTTAAAGTGACTTTTCACTTGCATATGTGAATCAATAAATATCAGATTTTTCTAGACTTCTCTGACCTTGAAGCCCTGCCCTGACCTTAAGCTACTCAGAGGCAAGGCCACCTCATATTTTCTGATACCCCATACTAATAGCTATCTAAAAATCATGGTGGGGACCAAACCCTCAATTTGGCAGTCCGAAATGGCTTGGCTTACGCGTTAGTACTGTGTATAGTGCTGTGTATATACATGACAATACGAACAGTATCAATGATATTCAATGGTACAACACAGGGAATATATCATACAGAGTACTTGACATGTCTGTTGGGTAGGGTATCAGGAACATATTGACTTTGTAGTCCTTTCTCCTGGAATTTAAAGAAGTCTCTCCGTCCACCAAGGTTATCATTTCCACTATTTATAGTGTAAACCTTGCTGCCCTACAACCCCATCCAAAGTCCAGAAAGAAAAAAATCCAAAGCTAGAAAGAACTCCAGTCCATATTAACTATGACTTAGTGGGGATGAACATACAAGAGGGTGTGGCCACCCCCTACATCCTCGTTTGGCCAAAAAAAAGGTTTGTTTCAGGTCACCCGACCGACCCTATCTAAACAGGGCCGACCCTACGTTTTTTTATGCAATTTTTAAGAAACTTTTATATTTTTATACTTTTTGGGGTCAGTTTTAGGTTTACAAAATTTTGGAAAAAAGATCTCCTGTAGAACCGTGATGCGTATCAAGGACCGTGATGTGTAGTACTACACTTCACGGCTGACTATGCAAACGTGATCTGTATCAACACAACGTGATCTGTATCAACACAACGTGATCTGTATCAAAATTACGTGATCTGCATCAACGTGATATGTATCAATGACTTTTATAATTCCCCTGCTCTTATCTATATCAAAACGTCTTCTCCTCCTGATGAGAACTATAAAGTGCTCTCACATGCTACTTGACGATGGGAGTAGGGGGAAATAATTATGAAATAATGTTTAAATGATACCTCGTTATACAGAAAAAAGATAATAGTCCGCAAGTTATCACAAATGATCACCCTGGATCATATATGACTACCTAGTGAACACCAGGGTACTCTCCCAGGTCACCATCATCATGAACACCCAACAGACAAAATGTTCTACATAATCTTAATCCTCAGTCAATAATCTTAAAGATTCATGATATTAACAACACCCTAACCCAACCCTAAGATAAATACATTAGAATTATGCTAAGATTGTTTATACTGCCCCCCTTCCTTCCCCTCTCCTTCCCTGTCCTGCCCTGCCTCTTTGTTGAGAGGCGGAGCAGGGTTGATACATATTGTTTGTTGATACAGATCACGGTCGGAGGTGTCTTAATTCAAGTTGCTACACATCACTTTAGCTACTACACACCATGGTTGGATAGTTACTACACATCACATTTATTTGATACACATCACGTTTGAAAGGTCAGCCGTGATGTGTAGTAATTGAGTAGTCACTACACATCACGCTTTTTATACACATCACGGTTCTACACCTCCCCATTTTTACACTTTTTTGGGTCAATTTTAGAGGGGAAGTAAAAAAAAAAAAGGTAAAAAAAAGAGAAGAATCCGACCTAAAGTTTCTTCCCATGTTACCTAATAATGTCACTGACAATCAGGCTCACTCTCACCAAATCAGTGCAACTAAAAAAGTGACGTACATGATCGGTGGACGTACATGATCGGCGGACGTACATGATCGGCAGAGTACAAAATCCGTCTTTTACCCCCTGCACTACGATGTTTAACTCTCCCAACCATACCTACAGGCTGTAATGTATCTTTGGGGAGTTGATTAGAAAAAAAAAACCTCCCAAAATATTTATAGGGGCCGGAGGGGGGGGGCTCAATGTGTAACCGATCATGTACGTCACATGACGTACATGATCGGCTTGGAATGTCATGTAACATTTCCTCATTACCCACTGCTTCACATGTCTATGATTATACATATTTAGACCTACATCATATGTACACCTTGCTATGATTGATTTATGTTTTATATATGGTCAGAAAGGGTAATTAAGACAGTCAATAAATAATGGCCGATCATGTACGTCACATGACGTACATGATCGGTATTTCAAATGTCATGTAAAATACTCTTACTAGTCGCATCTACACATGTCTAACATCTTACATGTCAAGACACACATCATATGTACACCTAGGTAAGGTTTATTTATGTTTTTCCTTGTTCAGAAAGGGTAGGGCAGTCAATAATCACCGATCATGTACGTCACCGATCATGTGACGTACATGATCGGTATTGAAATGTCAAGTAAAATTCTCTTCCTAGTCGAATATACACATGTCTAACATTTTACATGTCAAGCCACACATCATATGTACACCTTGGTAAGGTTTACTTATGTTATATGATGATCAGAAAGACTGGGGCAGTCAATAATCACCGATCATGTACGTCACCTATCATGTACGTCACCGATCATGTACGTCACCGATCATGTACGTCCACCGATCATGTACGTCCACCGATCATGTACGTCACTTTTTTAGTTGCACTGATTTGGTGAGAGTGAGTCTTTGAACAGCTAATGAGGTGAACTGACCAGGTGACTTACCCTGAGCAGACACCTAAAAGACAGCACCAGTGCTACCCAAAATATCTTGTCCCCAGTTGAAGACATGTCCAACACGTTGTATATTGTCACAAGATTATCAGGAGTAAGTGGAAGAGCTGGATTTGTAGATGCACCCAGGAGGCGCTTAGCTCCCTTCAAGGTTGACTGAATGATAAACATAGAAGGATCCGGATAGTTGTATCCCAAATAATTATAGAGTGACCACACTCCTGAGACGTACTGTGTAATAGTCAGATAAGCCACTGATCTAGTCAACTCGGTTATATACAGACATATGACTTCAGGTGTAGCTGATAGTGGCACGAGGTCGTAACTAGTGCAGAACTTGAGGTACCTCCTCCACTGTGACTTCTTCGTCTTCACTGTGTTTTCTGACCAACACAGAGACCGCACTTTCGCCCACTCATTCTCCAGTAAGCACAGGTCTGCAACATAGATCAAACTCAAAGATCTGGTCAGCACACACAGCCACAGAATCATTATTATACAAAACGGGACAGACAATCAGCCAACAAGTTATCCTCGGACCTTATCCAAGACGGTTTAATGTAAATGTTGAACAAGGCTGTTGTCCAAAAAATCTCTCTCAACCAGCTCATGGATGTGGGGTTACAACCCCTGCCTGTACGAAGTTCATGGTAAACTTGCGTGTTGTCTGTAACTACCTCTTCTATACAATCTTTCCACAAGGTGCAGCATCGATGGAGGGCCACTAGGACAGGCCACAGCTCACCCACATTGATATTGTCTCTGAACACCGGCCCACCGGAGCCTTGGCTTGGTGTGGACACTTGGGCTCATGATCCCCCCAGAACCCCCAGAAATAATCATAGTCAGAATACCCCCCAAACCCTGAAGAGGAAGAGGCATCAGTGGTAAGGGTGACAATTTCACCTTCCTTGTTGAACATACGGGCCTTGCCATTAAATGACACAATGAACACCGCCCACCAGTTCAAGTCCAATATAGCAAGATCCCCCAGATTGATACGCTTACAATCTGGGCTAGTGTCTCTTAGTAGGTTGTAGACGCGTCTCGTGAAGGTCCTGCCACCCCGCACCACAGTGGCACAATGTGCGAGGAGGCCAGCAGTCTGTTCCAGCAGTTTTCTGGAGCACCATTTTTTCCCTTTAGGGATGTCACACACTCTATTACCCTCTGGAGTTTCTCCTCCCCCAATAGACAAAGTCAAGTTCACTGTGTTGATGACAATTCCCAGGTAAGTCACCACCTGGGCCGGGCTCACAACTTTTTTCTCAGCAATTTTAAAGCCCAACCTCTTCAAAACCACATGAAGTACCTCCTGCGCCATTCCACAAGAAGCTTCACTGTTGTCAATAACTATAAAATCGTCCAGGTAGTTGACACACAGTGTGACTCCTTCCAGATTTACACACTTCACACAAAAATCCAGGGGGCACATTTCAGGCCAAAGCACAGACACCGGTCATTGAACCAGGCATCACCATGTCCCAGGTCCCACTTAAAGCCTTGGAACTTGCGGTGGGCAGGCAATACACATAGCGTACGGTAGGCTGCAGAAATATCTGTGACCGCACAAAAGTCATTGACTTCCAGTAGATCAACCACACTGTCGACTGAATTGTACTTTAATTTCTTGCACGTATCATCCATGTACAGATTGATGTTAATGTCATCCGGAGAAGAACAGTCAGTGATGGGCCTCAAGGAACCATCAGTTTTTATAACACCACCTAATGCATGTACACATCTTGGTCTTTTTGTAACCTGACGAACCTTGCCGTCCAAGAGTTCACTTGTAACTTTACTTGTCATTTCATCACGAAAAGAACCTTTGGTGAGAGATGCATAATTCTCACAATAGTAGGCTGTGTCACAACCTCTGTCTACAATTCGGAGGCCCCTACAGGCCCCTGTCAACACATACCAATCTTGTTTCGACACACACTCAAACCTGCATATATAACTGCCCACTTGGCACGGTTTAATTTGGCTGACCGAGCCTTGGAGAATGTACATTTACACATGCCGGCTATACAATGGTGAAACACGGGGATAAATGAACCCGGGACAACCTCTACGCAGTAGGCTGGGACCCCACAATCATACATAGTAGCGAAAGCTTTGCAAACACTCACAGATGTGGTTATGCCCACGAATTCAGGTAAATCCTCCCAATTTGGCCCGTATCTATACCGGGAAAGAGATCTTCACCTTCCCCCACCACAGACTTATCAGCTAAATCACGGATAGCCTGATCGTAATTGACCAGAACTCTGACATCATAAATGCCCTGACTATGCATGGTAGCAATGTATTTTAGATGAACTCTTAGACCTTAGTCGGTTCCCCCAAATCATACAAATCATCCATCAGTCTGGTCAAAACCACAAGTAATTTCTCAACAGTGTCAATGGGGTTGGACTTTTTCCTCTCGTTCTCCGGGAGGTACTTGATGATGTCACTTACTCCGACGTCTTTGTGTCTTTTCCAGGAGGGAAACAAGGACATTGTCATCCCTGTCGTCCCACAGATCGTCATCAAACGTAGATCTTCTCTGACGATCGGATGCACGACGGTCAGTCCCGGGGTTCTTGTTGCCAGGGACGCCACGGCCACCAAGATGGCCGCCCTCAGCGCGGGCATTCCTCGTCGTCTCCGCCGGATCAATCCTGGCCATCTTCAGCTCGGATGTCAATTCCTCCATGGCGCACTGCATACCTGCCTGGGACTCAGCCTTGTCACTCCTGGACTCCTTCAACATTTCTTTCATAAATGATTGAAGCCCGATGACAGTTTGCTGCAAGGTATTAGTGACCTCCACCAAGGCCGTTGTGTTGGGATCCGCTGCTGCACCCCACTGTAAATCCTTGGTCAGCAACTTAATTTCCTCCTCTTGTTCAATAATCCTTTGTTTGAGGCCTTCATTGGGGCCTTCCAACAAGCTCTTGTTTAAAGTGTCAATCTCACCGTCCTTCTCACGGAGTTGGCACTCCAACTCCGCCTTCCTCTCAACGGCACACACAGGGCATTCCTTGCAATTACCATGATAAACCTGCGTACATTTTACATACACAGGCATGGTGAGACGATGAACAAAGAATTTGGGTTTTACTGCAAATTGTAGGCGGTTTTACCGCAGATTGCAGACGAGAAAGGCTCCATCTGGAGGTGGTATATGGAACTACTATAGTCCGTCTCTAACAATATATCCTTATATTGACTTCGATATTCTACATCAATATAATGCACGAAACAAACCTTTTTTTAAAATTTGGCCTTAGTGAGGTACTAGTGGCATTGTGTAAAATAACAAGTTATAGTTAGAGATACATCTATCAGGTAGAGCCACTGCATCTCGCTATACAATGCGGAATACTTATTACCGTAAAACCCCTCCTTTAAGACGACCTCACCTTTAAGACGACCCCCTAGTTGGGAAAAATAAATCCCTCAATCAGGCCTAAAGGCGGGGTTTTACGGTAATATACATCTTAATTCAGCTTGTATACACTGTTAGAAGTAGTACTGTTCCTGTACAGCAAATACTGGGGGCAACTTTCGTTCCAGTAGATTATGCTGTAGACCCACAGCAAGTCAGCTCATGTTTATTTACAGCACATATACTGTACAGTTACAGCAAAATCTACTGTTACTGGATTTGCATATCACTTTTAGAAAAATGATTCAAAACATTAAGAAACTGTCGTTTCATGACTAGCCTGACTGGGGATTGAACTAGGGACCTTCCTATCACTGTCCCACACTGTATCTGATTGCGCTATCGAGGCAGCTTGAGTAAGGCCTGCAGCATAGCTCTCATATAGATGATCAGATGGATAAGCAAAAGGAAAAGATATTTAGGACTTCTCGCAAATCAAGTGCAAGGTTGACCTTGTAGTGCTAGAACCATATACTATGTAGAGTTTGTTAAAGGTCTCTTTTGTCCTGCATACAAAAGAACATTTCATGTTTTTCTTTAAAAAATGTCTAGAAAGTATTTTGTGTGGATTTGCATGTTACTTTTTGAAAAAAAAATTCAAAACATGAAGAAACTGTAGTTTTATGACTAGCCTGACTGGCGATTGAACTAGAGACCTGTCTATCACTGTCCCACGATGTAACTGAGTGAGCTATCGAGGCAGCTGAAGTAAGGCCTGCAGCATGGCTCTCACATTTGGCACCTTTAGCAACAGGCAGACATTATTGTATAACACCTAAATTGTTTACTATACAATGAAAACGATAGACAAGGCTCATAGAGAATGATGTTAAATTGCTTGTGACCATTTAGTATGTAACACATTGAGAGGTGGCTAGACCAAGGATCGATCCCAGGACCCCCTGTGTACATAGCACAGAGAAAAGTGCTGTAGGTCTACAACTCACTACTGTATAAAGCTGCATCTACAGCAACAGAAATGTACATGTACAGCAAGATTTACTGTATCATTTTTTACAGCAAAAGTACTGTAAAATTTTAGCACATTTTTCTGTTCAGGAACAACAACTTTTTACAGTGTAAACCTGGAGTACTATCACATTTAAACACCAGGTTTTGAATAAGCCCAGGTCTTTTTATACTAAGCACTGGGGGTATGGGAGTCTTGAAACAACTAGTCTTAAGCACTAAAAGTGGATCTTAAATAAGTGCCAACCTGTTATAAGTGCTTGGATAACCAGCCCTCCAAAGTTATAAGTTCTGGGGTGCTTACACACAACAATATGGTATGCACCGAGTTATATATAGGCTGCACCCCAAAAATTTGCTTCCTATTACCCTGTAACATGCATCCAATTAAAAAGAATATAAATTAGTTATGTTTATCCTTAGCATACATGATGAAGACAACAAGGGTCACAGTCACATTGATAATAACATACATGAAGAAGAAGAGTCTGTCGAGTACAGAGGCCAGCAGCACCCAGTCGGTGTTAGGGGGACAGTTCTCTGGTGTGGTGTCAACCATCCTTACAGCAGGAGTCAGGTCATCTAATCCCTTTGTGTCAGTCAGCCTCCTCTCTGTCTTCATCCTCAGCATCTTAGCCATGAACAAGGTCAGTGTCTGTAAAAGGGAATGCATAATATGAATTCACTACAATTCTAAACACTAAGGCACATTCAAAAATATAGGTTTTAATAGGTCAGCATTATAATGATCTTTATTAAAGTGATACATTTTGTCTTGTAATATAAAAATAAAATCATATCATTTTCACCTTTACTCTCGGCGAGATGTTCTTGTGCGAGACAGACTTCCCACATATCCGGAGCACAATGGTTGAACAAAACACTGACATAGCAATCAGGACACTGTTTACAGTAAAGTAGTAGCCTGTAAGAAAAGAGACACATTGATACCCAAGGGCCATTTCTAAGTGTTGATTGTTTAAACTATACATATATAAAGAAAAAAGACTTACCTAGGAGGGGGACACCAGAGGAAGAACCAGACGTGGCATCCATCAGGATGTTCAGTAACACCATGAAACTCAGGAAGATGCTCAGCCCTGTCAATAGAAGTACTTTCTGTAATCATTAAACCCTTATTTAATTCGGGGTTCATTCTTTGGCAATATAAGTGGAGTAGTGTCAAGATCCCCAAAAATGTAAAATGTAAAATCTCTCTGGTAAAACCAGGACTGAAACCTAAGACTGAAACCTGAGACTGAAGAAAACAAAATATACGATGCTCTCTGAAATCCAGAAAAGAAACAAGGTTAAAATCCCTGAGACGACTTTGCTAAGGGAAAAGAGATGAAATGTACCAATCTACATGCGGCTGACATATAGTTATGGTATCCTACTCGTCAATCTCTACTTCAATCCGGCAGTGCTCAAGCCAATGTGGATTGAAATACGCCATTGGAGAACAAATCTATTCAGATATTTTAATTAAGAACTAGACATGAAATTCTGAAAGTTAAAGACGTATTGGTCATGTTTTTTCTGGTACAATTTGTTGATTTTCAGAGGAACTGTATTTAAATAGGGATATTGGCAGTGTGTGATGCGGATTAAAGAGCAGGGAAGTAGTACCCTTTTCTACCCTTCTCCCACAGAAGAGTCCTGCTTTTGTGCCTCCAACTATTGAAGACTTCTGTAGCGTGGGGCAGAGGTGAGTGAAGGGATCTCTGCCAAGGGAGATTGGAAATGTACCTCCATCAATCATCCCCATATGTCTTTATACCATCCACAGTATCTTAATATCATCCATAGATCCATCCAAAGTAAGTAACATCATACACTGAATTGCGTTTGAATTGAACAATTCCCGCCATTTTAGATTACAGTCTTGCTACTTGGTATATTCATGAAAACAGTGAGTGGACTGCCTGATCATCCAAGAACGTTTATGATTGGTGAAAAATACTCTTCATGCCCATCAGCCAATCAGAGGACATTGTCTGCTCAGTGTTTTAGACAAGTTGACACAGCCCAATCATGTTAGAAAACACATCACACATTGAACATTGCATGTCTACAGTTCCGTGACATTCCAATTATGTAATTAATTAGATCTTTACAAATGCCTAACCAGCTTGATGAAACAATGACGGCCATTGAGAAGTATGTATGGACTTACCAATCTCTATTTTGTTTTCATTACAGGCGGGTAGAAGGAAGACAACAGAGGTCATCACAGAGAGCAGTGCTGCAGGCAGGATGAGGAGGAACGCGAAGAGTGAAGCCTTGTGACGGATCTTAAATGTGATTTCAGCACTCTGGTAGGCTACATCATCATTATACATTGGAAATGTGTCAAGCTTTGAGGTTATGTTGTATATTTCCCATTCAAAAATGCCCTGGAATCACATATGTACAATTGCACTCAATTAATATCATAAATAGGATATTTAAGTGACAATAATGCAACATTTAATTCTTACATACACACATCTATAATATGCATTTTGTAGATATTAGAGAGTGGTCATTTTTACGCCATCACTTATTAAGTGACTAATAAGTGCTGCCCTGCAGTGGGTACTAACCAGCTCCAATATTGCTAAAATGACATGCTCGTGTAGCATTAATGTGGAGCACTTATTAGTTACTTAGCTTTCAACACTTAATAATTGCTACAGATAAATTGCTTAATACGTGCCTAAGGCTAAGTGCCTAATAAGTGTTGCACAAGCATGTCATCCCAGTCAACATTGCTTATTGGGACCCATTATGTGTTTTTACTTGGGCAAGCTGATTTTCCCATATCTGGGTTATGGTCCTTTTTGTCCAGGGCTATAAGTGGGAGCCGAGATGGGTCAGCCCAGATTTGAAGTACCCAGCTCATGCCCAGATTTATTCCTCTTTTGCACAAACTATAAGAATGTACAATAAATGGTAATTTCTAGAGGATGGTCAGATGTCGGTATGTTTTGAAATATTTACAATGTATTTATATATAAAGAAGGTTTTCCTGGACTGGCCCATCTGGGCTCCCGCCTATAGCCCTGGACAAAAAGGACCATAACCCATATATGGGCAAGCCCAGCTGGCCTAAGTAAAACACAGATGGGCCCCAGGGACCAATGCTGTCTGGGTAGTAACTGGTGGTGTGCTCACTTGGAGGGGGGGTGGGGGTCGTGCAGACCAAGAAAATTTCAGTCCTTTTATATTGAAAAAGTCCACAACAAGGGGGTTATGACAGAAACGATTTGAACAGGGAGGGGGAAAAATCCACCAAATCTCCCCCCTTTTCGGTTAAAAGAAATGACCCCTCTCTTATAGGACCCAATAAACACAAAAAAAAACAGACTCATAAAACTGTTTTAATATGATATGTTAGTGCAAATTACTGGTAGACACTTTTGAACTGAATAAAGCAGAATAATTGGAGACTTATAATGAGTACAGATAAATTTCACCTACCTTGTCTTCATTCGCTATTTCAAAGTCTTCAATAACTAATGTCCGGTTATCATGTAACCATGAGCCCATGTAGTACTGACATGTTTGTTTGTCAAATGGAAAATATCTGATATCAATGTGGCAGCGTATCTCATTGACACATGACTGTACAAGAAATACTTGTCCTCTGTTGCTGACAATTCCTACTTCTCCATGGGTACATTTCTCTGCTACTCTGTAAATGTAGAGTTAGATATATAAACATTCTATGGTCATTTACAGCTGCATGTCATCAGACTCTGACTGCTCTATATGGATATAAAGTAACTTACACATTATAAATGGCGATGTCCGGTGTCCAAATCTTTTCTACAGTTAGCTGAATAATAGTCAATCCCTTAAACTCATCTGGGTCCCAGGTCAAAAAGTCATCTCTCCAAAACTGAAAGTTAATCAAAATTCTTCTTCATGTGTTTATCGGAATATTGGAATATTGAAGAAAGTGGGACTTCTGTATTTTAGTTTGGTCGTTGTATATTCCAACTGCATCTCAGGAGGGATGAGGGGTTGCCTAGGTCAATACAGTTCCCAAGGCTAATCATCCGCTCCATTGTGACTCATGAATTTATGGTAGTAATCCTATAGTATGTGTACTAAAAGGACCCAATGAGTGATGAAAATGTATGAGTTTATAACGTATTGTAAAAGGACTAGGGCAAACACTTATCTAGGAAATAGGACAAGACACAGTTCCAATTAAGGTTCAGGGATAAATATATTATGAGCTTGAAACAGTTACAAGGCACATCAATTTGGTGTAGCAGGAGCGAGAGCTGACATCCACGCGATTCAGTTGCTGGACAGTGAGTGATCCGCCAGCTCCGCTGCGGATCATTATATAGAGTTGCAACCACCACGCCGCCTAGCGGAATCCGCCAGATCCGCCAGATCCGCCAGACGACGTGGGATCCGCCCCCGATCCGCCGCTCCCACTACACCTTCCCCTCACTAAATAAACATGTGGGGCCCTCTCCCACACAATAGGAGGGCTTGAAAGATTATACAATACACATTCTTTAACATTGGGCTATACCCTTCCTTACAAATAGCTGTACTTGTCTGAATGACTGAATAAATTATTTGACAAGTACCATGTCTGATATTTACTTAACTAGAAGAAATATTTACTTAATAGGAGAATTAGACACTAGCCTTCTTCGCGCCCTGGGGGCGGCTAGCGCTAACGGTGTAACTAGTGCTTAAGGCATGCTTTAAATGATTAGTGGAACTAGATAAGTCATAAGAGATAACCAGGCTAGTTCTCTTTGCGCCCATTGGGCAACTAGCTTAATTATAAATAAAGCTTAAGGCATAACTTGGACAGCATAACTTGGAGGGTGCCCCCGCTGAACTGGAACCTGAACTTGAACAAGGGGATGAAGGTGCTTAGATCCGTGACGGACGCCCAACCGGCAATCCAGGCCCAGAACATGGCCCTTCATGCCTGCCCTCCGCAGGGTGATGAATGGTGGTGGACGCACCACCGATGGGTAGAACCTTGCGGTCCCGCCCGCCGGCCCTCCACAAGGTGAAGTGGTGGTGATGCTGGTACAGAAGTCGGGCGGCTAACCCGGCGACCTGGACCAGGCGTGCTCCCGCCGGAGCCCGTCTAGGAGTCGGGTCCTCCCTGCCTGGGTGACGCTCGCTGGAACGCACAACATCTTAATTAATTTCAGTCCATGTCACTCCTTTCACCCGCCGCGCACTTAACCCCTTCCCTCGAATCAGCTTCCCTTACGTCCTAGGCCGCACACCTATACTGGTCGGCTGGCGTCCAGCGCCATATGATCCTCCCTCCCTCGATGCTGCTAGTCCCCTCCCTTAGACTACCCCTGGTAGCTTCCCTTAATGTAAGGGGCAATGACCCACCTTTTCCTCTTGCCGTTGCTGGTCCCGCTGCTGCTGCTGACGGCGACGACGTCGGTATCGCGTCACCACGGACGCGACGACGTCGAACACGCCCGGACCCACGACGCGCAGCCTGCTTGACATGCCGCCTCCTATTGACTCGTAGTCACCTCCCATATGGAGAGGAGGCAGTACGAAGGCCGCCCACCTTTCGAGGCGGTCCGGGTCGCGTCCCGTGATGGTAAGCCAGGGCATCCAGACGCCTGGGGCGTTCGGAGAGGTCAGCAGCCCGGTGCCAAGCGGGGGAGGGCTCCCGCCCGGGGTGGCTCTACCAATGCCGCGGGGTGAAGGACCCAAGCGAGGCAACTTGGGGGGGGGAGTAGCGGCACGAGAAGACTGAGGATCCCTCCTACCTCTCTCTCTGTACTTCCCCTCCGTCTGCAACTGGCCCCAACGCCTGGGCGGCCGGTCGCCTGCGGCTGCGGCTGAAGACTGGCATGAACTCGACGTGGAGGGCTGGTCACTAGGTGGGAGGCGGGGTGGCAGTGCCTGCGGACTCCTCCAGTCGGGCGGGAGGGACTCCATCTCGGAGTCGCTTAGGGATTCCTAGGGATTCCAAGGGCCCGGCCCTCTCCCACACAATAGGAGGGCTTGAAAGATTATACAATACACATTCTTTAACATTGGGCTATGCCCTTCCTTACAAATAGCTGTACTTGTCTGAATGACTGAATAAACTATTTGACAAGTACCATGTCTGATATTTACTTAACTAGAAGAAATATTTACTTAATAGGAGAATTAGACACTAGCCTTCTTCGCGCCCTGGGGGCGGCTAGCGCTAACGGTGTAACTAGTGCTTAAGGCATGCTTTAAATGATTAGTGGAACTAGATAAGTCATAAGAGATAACCAGGCTAGTTCTCTTTGCGCCCATAAGGGCAACTAGCTTAATTATAAATAAAGCTTAAGGCATAACTTGGACAGCATAACTTGGAGGGTGCCCCCGCTGAACTGGAACCTGAACTTGAACAAGGGGATGAAGGTGCTTAGATCCGTGACGGACGCCCAACCGGCAATCCAGGCCCAGAACATGGCCCTTCATGCCAGCCCTCCGCAGGGTGATGAATGGTGGTAGACGCACCACCGATGGGTAGAACCTTGCGGTCCCGCCCGCCGGCCCTCCACAAGGTGAAGTGGTGGTGATGCTGGTACAGAAGTCGGGCGGCTAACCCGGCGACCTGGACCAGGCGTGCTCCCGCCGGAGCCCGTCTAGGAGTCGGGTCCTCCCTGCCTGGGTGACGCTCGCTGGAACACACAACATCTTAATTAATTTCAGTCCCCGTCACTCCTTTCACCCGCCGCGCACTTAACCCCTTCCCTCGAATCAGCTTCCCTTACGTCCTAGGCCGCACACCTATACTGGTCGGCTGGCGTCCAGCGCCATATGATCCTCCCTCCCTCGATGCTGCTAGTCCCCTCCCTTAGACTACCCCTGGTAGCTTCCCTTAATGTAAGGGGCAATGACCCACCTTTTCCTCTTGCCGTTGCTGGTCCCGCTGCTGCTGCTGACGGCGACGACGTCGGTATCGCGTCACCACGGAGGCGACAACGTCGAACACGCCCGGACCCACGACGCGCAGCCTGCTTGACATATCGCCTCCTATTGACTCGTAGTCACCTCCCATATGGAGAGGAGGCAGTACGAAGGCCGCCCACCTTTCGAGGCGGTCCGGGTCGCATCCCGTGACGGTAAGCCAGGGCATCCAGACGCCTGGGGCGTTCGGAGAGGTCGGCAGCCTGGTGCCAAGCGGGGTGGCTCTACCCATGCCGCGGGGTGAAGGACCCAAACGAGGCAACTTGGGGGGGGAGTAGCGGCACGAGAAGACTGAGGATCCCTCCTACCTCTCTCTCTGTACTTCCCCTCCGTCTGCAGCTGGCCCCAACGCCTGGGCGGCCGGTCACCTGCGGCTGCGGCTGAAGACTGCGATGAACTCGACGTGGAGGGCTGGTCACTAGGTGGGAGGCGGGGTGGCGGTGCCTGCGGACTCCTCCAGTCAGGCGGGAGGGACTCCATCTCAGAGTCGCTTAGGGATTCCTAGGGCCCGGCATCTCCTCCGGCCAGCTGGTCAAGTGCTGCCCGCTCATCAGCTTCCACGGTTGCCCGCATGACAGGGGTCACCTCGGGTGGTATGTCGGGCAGGTAGGGTCTGAATCGGACTGCGATGGTTGGCTGCCGTGGGGGAAGTTGCACCATCATGGTGCGATCCCATGTCTGGGACTCTGTCACCTGCTTTGAAGGTGACCGGGGAGGAGCGGTCCCACATGCTGCTCAGTAGTTGCATTACCCGTGGGGGGAGGGTGAACACATCGTCCTCCGGTCCCGGGGACGTGTCCTCCTGGTGCGAGGTACCGGGCTGGGGCTGGGGCGAGGGTTTCTTTCCATCCTCTCTAAGGGCCACCTGGCGCCGGTCCTGCGCCTCCGCCTTGGAGGGGGTACCGGAGCGGCTGGCAGTCGCTGGTGTGGACAGGATCACCTACCGGGTGCCCGATGAAGGTGTCCACCCCAGAATCGCCCTGCACGGGACCGGAGGCTTCCGGTTCCGCCGTGCTAGTTGGCGAGTCGCGTGGAGTGGGTGAAGTAGAAGTGCCGGTTGCTGCCGTGGAGAACACCGGTGTGCATTCCGGGCTCCCGAACGGGATGGGCGAAGTAGAGGGCCCCTCCGGTTCAGTAGCAGGGCGGGACACCACCCCGGTCGGGCTACTCCCCTCGGCCAAAGACGGCGAGACGTCTGCGCCGAGGGTCTCCTTTACCACCCCGATCGGGCTACTCCCCTCGGCCAAAGACGGCGAGACGTCTGCGCTGAGGGTCTCCTTTACTTCGTCACCGGAGCGGTGGGGGATGTGGGGTGCCCAACCTCTGCGGCCTCTTCCTTCCGCTCCGGTTCCCCTGAGCCGGTGGTGGTACCTGGAGTAGTGTGGGGCGCTACCCCGTCACGGCGCAGCCATCTCTGTTAGGAGAGGGAGCTGTCTGTCGTACGGCACAGCCCGGGGCGGCCTCCGTATCTCGTACACTACCTGAGAGATTTGTTTTGTTACCGTCCACGGACCGGTCCATAGACGCTGTAATTTCGGGCTGAGCCCCACCTTCTTCCCTGGCCAATGGAAATACACGGTGGCCCCCACCGGTATTATGTCTCGCACCGCCCGGGCATCATACTTACGGGCCTGTCGCTCCACTGCACAGCCGATGTTTTCCCGGGCCAGGGAGTGCGCCAAGGCGGTCTGCTGCTGTAGGTTAGCCACGTACCCCTCAGCACCTCCCCCTATGGCCTCTATGGTGCGGTTGGCTCGCTCCACCATGTCGTCGGACCTCGGGTTGAAGGCGCAGGTCCTCGTCTGTTTTGCCCCCAGGATCCGTACCACCTCCCGGAATAGGTTGGACTGGAAATTCCAGCCCTGGTCCAAGTGCAGCTCCGCGGGGGCCCCAAAGCGGCATACTACCGTGTCTACCAAGGCCCGGGCCACGGTGGCCGCCTCCTGGTTGGGGAGGGGCACCGCCTCGGCCCATTTCGTAAAGTAGTCCACGATGACTGCTATGTAAGCGTTCCCCCCCGGCGTGCGGGGCAGGGGGCCCATTATGTCTATGGCCGACCTCTCCATTGGTAAGCTGACAGCCACGTGTCCCATTGGTCCTCTCTTGGGATGGGGCGGGGGCTTTCGCTCCAAGCATCGGGTGCAGGACGTGGTCTCGACGGTTACGTCTCGACGGAACTCTGGCCAGTACCAGCACTCCTGCCCCTTCCGCAGTGTACGATCTCGGCCAAAGTGTCCGGCTAGACCAGCCCCGTGCGCTGTTCTCCAGGCCTCCTCCGTCCGTTTCTCCGGTACAATAATCTGGAAGGCCCTAGTGCTCCCTGGCACAAACCACCACCTTCCGAGCAGCTCCTGCCGTATCTCCAACCAGCTCATTTGGCCCACCAGCGATTTCAAAGCGTAGGGAGCCGCTGCAATCTCTTCCGCCGTCGGGGTGACCCCTTTCTCCACCCACTGGTATACGGGTCCCAGAACGGCATCCTCCTTCTGATCCTTGACCCATTCTGCCCTTACTTCCTCCGCCACAGTGGGGTCCGTGGCGCCCTGCCGGGTAATGGCCCGTACTACGTGGCTGACGTCCTCCGGCTCCCCGTCACAACGTCCGCATTGCAGACATGGTGCGCGCGAAAGGCCATTGGCGTTCCCATGCAGCCACCCCGGTCAGTGTTGGATTGAGTAGTCATACGTCCCTAGGATCTGTAGCCATCTGGCCACCTGCCCCTCGGGATCCTTGAACGCCATTACCCACTTTAAAGCGGCATGGTCCGTGCATACCAGCACATTGCCCCCCAGGAGGTAGTGCTGGAACTTCTTGAGTCCAAACAGGACCCCCAGCAGCTCCCTCCTGGTGACGCAATAATTGCGCTCCGCTCTCCCAGAGTTCGGCTCCCGAACGATAGAACGACCTCCCGTCCGTCCTGCATCTGGGACAATACTGCCCCCAGACCTCTGTCGGAGGCGTCTGTGTTGAGTATTATCTGGCCCTCGTCCTGAGGGTACCCCAGTATGGGGGCCGAGATAAGCAGTCCGTGTAAGGTGTCGAAGTGGCCCAAGAATGCCACTTTACGCCGGGCCAGGTGGCACTTCGTAGGTTTGACTTTCAGGCCCGCCGCTTCCAGCAGTGTCAGCACTTCCCCCAACCGCGACAGGTGGCTCTCGAAATCCCGGGAGAAGACAACGATGTCGTCTAAGTACACCAAGCACGAGGTCCACTGTAGACCTCGCATGGCTACTTCCATCAAGCCCTCGAACGTCCCGGGGGCATTACAGAGGCCAAACAGCATGAAATGAAATGAAACAGCCTCCGGTGCGTTGCGAACGCCGTCTTCTCCCGGTCTTCAGGCGCCATGGCCACCTGCCAGTAGCCGCTGACAAGGTCCATGGTGCTGAACCAGCGGGACCCCGCCAGCGTGTCGAGTGAATCATCGATTCGGGATAGGGGGTAGGCGTCCTTCTTAGTAATGCCATTTAGGCGGCCATAATCCATGCAGAAGCGCATCGTCCCATCCTTCTTTCAGACCAATACTACAGGGGAAGCCCAGGACCCTTCCGATTCCTCAATCGCCCCAGCCTCCAGCATCTTGTCCACCTCCAAGTCTACGAGCGCCCGCCTGTGCGGGGCCAAGCGCCAAGGGGGAAGCCGCACTGGAGCGTGGTGGCCCGTATCAATGTGATCTTGCATCGTGTTTGCCCGGCCCGTATCCCCCGGGCGGAGCTGGAATGCGGCCCTGTGTTTCCACACCAAGTCGGCCAACGCCCCCTTCTTATCGGCCTCCACTCCGTCAGTCAGAGTCTCGACGATGGCTTCCACCTCCGCAGTGGTAGGAGGAGGCTGCAGCGTTACCATGCGGCAAGTCTTCCCCCTTCCTCTGGAGTGCCGGGCCATATACTTGTAGATAATGACTGGATTCTGGCCCGGGTTGAAGATCCTCACCGGTGTGACTTCCTCCCGGGTGTCCACAAGCGTGCGCCCTACCAGGACGCCTCGATGCTCCTCCATTTCTCGCAGGCCTTTGATCATGCCAACGTCCTCCCCTTCCCAGTCGCCCACGAGATAGCCTCCCAGGATGGCCTCCTCCCCTGGGCTGACCACAGCCGTCCGGCAGCTGATAACCCTGCAGACCCGGAGCTCCTCCTGCTCCGTCTCCTCCCCTGCCTCCAGTACCAAGCGTTCCCATGCTAGGTCCACCAGGAAGCGCAACTCTCGTAGGAACATTGTCCCCAATATGGCGTCAGTCGCAATCTCCGCCAACTCAAACGGGGCCGTCCACACCCATTTGCTGATTTTTAACGACACCTCCACCTTGCCGTGTAGCCGCATGGGCCGGCCCTCGACCGAATACCCCGTCTCCGAAGTAGTCATCAACGACCCGGGTTTGCCCTTGTTCCTCCACCATGAAAGCGACAAGATATTCACCGTGGCCCCGGTGTCCATTAAACACCCAACAGCCCGCCCTGCAATCTTGCCCTCCACGAGGAGCCCTGAACCGCCCGCCTCCAGTCGTTCTGTCACTACTTCTATCGTGTGCCCATGCTCTACTCTGTCGACCCTAGAGTGGCTATCCTATAGGGTCGGTTCTAGTTTTCCGCAACCGGGGCAACTGCGGGGCCTGATGGTGCTGCCAGTACGGTGGTTGTATGAATCTGCTTCACTGGTCGCTGGGCCCTAGCATCTGCAGCCGCCATCTGCGCCTTCCACGTGGGGCAGGTTCGACGCTGGTGACCGAGGTAGGCGCAGTGGAAACATCGTACCTCCGACATGGGTGGACGTGGGGGGCGACCCCCTTGTCCTCCCCCCCGGTTCGACTGACCCAAGGATCCCCGGTTGGTGGGTGCCGCTAGAGCGGCCGTAACGGTTTCGCGGTTTCTTTCTCCTGGTCTTCCCTCACAACCTTCAGCTCCTCCCCCATGGTCTGCCCTGTGGCGCGCACCACCTGTGCCCCGTAGGGCCGCATGCAGGCCTCGGCGTGCAGTGCCACCTGGACTGCCTCCAGCAGGGTAGTGGCCCGCGCTGCTCTGGTGTATCCAGATCTGCAGCTGTTGGTCCCGGAGGGACTCAATGAACCAATCCTTGGCCATAACGTCTATGGTGGCCATGTCCGCGCCAGGGTATGCCAACCGGGTATATCGTTCAACCTCCTCCGCATGAACCTGGAGGCATTCCCCTTTCGATCGTTCCTTTCCCCACAGCAGCACCTTATACATGGCAGCCTGGTTAGGGGGTTGGAAACGTGCCACTAAGACAGCGCGCAGCTTCTGGTACCCTCCTTCCGCTGACGGCTCAATACCCGTTAGTAGGCGCTGGGCCACCCCCGTGAGACTTAGTCCCATGAAGACGCCTGTGCTCCGATCATCCCATCCGCTTGCCTCCCGGCACAGGTCGAAATGGACTAGCCACTCGGTGAGGTAACCTTGTCCATCAAACTTGCAGGGTGCGATAACCGGCTTCGCCAGGTGACTAGCCCCCGTTTCGGAGGTGTCTCCCTTGGCCTCCTCCTTCATCGGCTCCACTTCCGGTCCTGTGACCTTCGTGTACGGCATGCCCCCTTGCAGCTGCTTCTGGTGGGGCTCCAGCTCCTGCATAGGAGGCACGGGGCCCGCCCAGCGGGGCTGCGTGAGCAGGGGCATCTGGAAGGCCGAGGGTGTCCCTGGGGATGGAATCATCGCAGGCGCTGCCGGTGCGGACATGCCGTAGGGGCCCACCAGGTGTGGCCCTGGTAGGGTCCCCGATGGCCCCCATTCCCTCTCTGCTTCCATCCAGGCCGGCGCCCCGTAGATGGGAGTGCTCCTCTGCGGAGCCATTCCCCTGTGCACTTCTGCGTGCATGGCGTCCCTGTAGGCGGCCTCTCGCCGCTGGACCTCAGCACGGGCCTCGTCTACCCTGGCGATTTCCCTCTGCAATGATTTGGCCGTTACCGTACCGCCACTTCAGCATCCCGTCGTGCTGCGTCCCGTAAGGCCGCGGCAACCGTCAGGGCCCTTATGTGGCCCAGCTGCTGGGATCGTTCAATCGCTGCATTGCAGGCCACCCGTCCTGCTCCCTGGAGCCCCCCTCCAATGCTGCTCCTGAGTAGAGCTGCGTGGCTGGCCGCCGTAGCATTGGTGAGGCTCTGGAGGAACATCGCGCATCCGGGGCCGGATGCGGTCGAGCTGGGGGATCCGGCGGATTAGGCGGATCGTGCGAAGTCTTCCGCTCGTGGCTGCGCAGGAGCGACATCCCCCCAGCGGTGTCCTGGCGGATCGGGAGCCCGATGGATCGTGCAGAGTCATCCTGCCCTGGTTGCCAAGCAACCGCCGCCCCTTTGTTGACATCCTGGCGGATCGGGAGCCCGGCGGATCGTGCGGAGTCTTCCGGTCTGGTGGGGCGTGCGGATTCCACTTAGAAGCCCTCTCAGCTTTCTCAGCCTCCAACCGCTCCAGTCTCCTGGCCTCCTCCTCTCTCCACCGGATGACCCACTCCCTCTGGGCTCTCTTTTCCCTCTCCAGCAGGTATGGCCCACGGCTACATAAGGACGTACACTGTCTCAACATATAACGTAGCGGTATAGCGTGATGCCCCCCCCCTCCTCCCATGAAGGCCTACACTGCTGGTAAGTGTGAAAGCCCCGGTCCCCGCACTGCCAAACACCATCCACATTAAAGTTCAAGGAGGGGGAGGGCTGGACACTCACACACACCCCATGACTAGTAGTACAAGAGATAGGAGGAATGGGGGGGGGGATGGGGTCCTGGGCTGAGATACATGCAACTGTGAGTGCTCTTTTCTCCTAGATGCACCACAGAATCAACTCAGTACATCCACAGGTCTTTAGAGGAAATATCAATCTATTACTTTATAACAGTAATTAATTTCACTAATTTGTGATAAAGATCACAAATTAGTTATAATTTAGGTTGCAAATACATTGACTCATGCATCTCAGTTTAACACGACACTGTGACAACGTGTCTGTGGGTGTATGCTAAATAGCAATACGGCTCTGTCTCCCATGCTGATACGGGAGTCCTGGTTAGCTGTCACCTGTCCAGTTCTCGTTTGCGATCTCCTTCTCCTGCAGACATCTCCTCGAACCCCGGAGGGGGGCTGGCCCCCATCAGCTCCCGAGCAGTTTCCATGGTTAGTCGCAGGAAAACGTCTTCTCCCACTGGCCTCTTCATCCTTCCTTCAGTCTCTGCTGTACTTCCTTCTGAAGCCCTATCCATGGCATGGTTCGTCTCTTGGTTGTTGCAAAACCGCTGTCACCACTGTAAAAGGACTAGGGCAAACACTTATCTAGGAAATAGGACAAGACACAGTTCCAATTAAGGTTCAGGGATAAATATAGTATGAGCTTGAAACAGTTACAAGGCACATCAATTTGGTGTAGCAGGAGCAAGAGCTGACATCCGCACGATTCAGTTGCTGGACAGTGAGTGATCCGCCAGCTCCGCTGCGGATCATTATATAGAGTGGCAACCGCCACGCCGCCTGGCGGGATCCGCCAGATCCGCCAGATCCGCCAGATCCGCCAGACGATGTGGGATCCACCCCCGATCCGCCGCTCCCACTACAGTATTTATTCACAAAGCGATGTTATAATACGATACAAGTCAATGGACTTTTGTAGTCCCAATATTATGTTATTATTGTCATCATGTATGTCCATCAACGTTTCAATATGTATGCAATGAACATATCAATCAATCCATGAGTATATTTATCAGCATCACAGTAGAGCGACGAAATCTATACTACATAGAGACAGTATAGGTGTCAATGCATTTGGCACATGTATACAATCAATATCATGTAAAGTGTGGTATTTTACAATATTCTTGATGCGCTTGATTACATTGCGGTGCACATATATTGTTTCAGTTTACTCAAAAGAACGGTGTACCAGAGGAACTCTGAACTAGGCCTCAGATTTGGTGCAGAACAGTTTGATCACAGTGGGTTTGGCCTTGGCCTTGAAGGCATTTTTATCAGAAGAGAGCCTACATGAGGTATTTAGGGCATTCCATAGGTCAATGGCTCTGTACAGGGGATTTTTCCTGTATCCCTTAGTGCGGGAGGCCGGGTATTCTAACAGCCCAGTGCCAGTTGATCTGGTAACGCAACCTCCCACGGCTCTCCTTTGAAACACGAGGCCAGGCTCATCTGGATTATGGTTTCCAGTGTACATATATTTGTGAACAAGAAGTAATAGCTGCATGTCGTAACAAACATATAGATAATCAACATTAGACTCTTCATGCAAATCACTGATATTATAAAGTCTTTGTACATTAAGGCTTACACATGGACATCTATTTTGCATATGTTAGGGTTGCTTGTGCTGCACACTCACAACTCCATTAAAGAGGTAACCACAATATTCTAGCACAGGCAGTATCGTTTATATACCAGAACAGCCAATGACAGCGACATAAGTCATCTCATATTGCCAAGCATGTAACATCTATTAGAGGTGCTACTGATGTTTTTACTGATAATACTTTCTAGAGTTATATCACTATCCAGGACTATCCCTAGATACTCGTAGCTAGAGCAGCATGCAAGAGTAGTGTCTCCCATCTTGATTACAGGGGGTGGGATACTGCGGAAAGGAGGGTTAAACAATTCTATTTTGGTCTTGCCAGTGTGAATGACGAGGCCACTCGCACAGAACCAGTCATAGACCGCAGTGGCATCATGTTGTAGTTTACTCGCTGCGATATGGGGATTGGCGGATGAGACATAAAAAACCACATTGTCTGCATACATTATTATTTTACAGTTTGTTAAGACATCAGGTAGGCTATTGACATAGCAAATAAACAACAGTGGGCCCAAGATAGAACCTTTGGGAACACCATAGGTAGTAGGGAGGGTGGTAGATGTGGTACCATTACACGTTACACGCTGACTGCGGTTACCTAAGTAGGCATATAGCCAGTCAGTATAAATAGGGGGTAGTTTTAAGTGTTTCATTCGGCGGATCAGTTCAAAATGGTGTATACTATTGAACGCCTTCCGTACATCGAGGAAACATGCCATTAGATATTCCTCTTTGTCACGGGCCACATAAATGTCATTAATTAATTTAAAAACCGCATCATTAGTTCCTCTCGCTGAGCGGAAACCATATTGATGTTTGCTTGATAAACCCTTCGACTCTAGGGAAGTGTAGATGCGTTCATAAATAATCCTCTCCATTATCTTACTTGGAGAGGGTAAAAGAGAGATTGGGCGCCAATTGCCAATGTTAGAGAGGTCATCTGACTTCGGTAGGGGCATAACTTTGGCACAAGCCCACTGGCGTGGGAACGGAATAGTGTGTAGTCCAAAGTTGATCAGTGAGGTCAGCTGTGGAGCAATTACAAGCAGAGCATCCTTCAGGACAGCAGAATTTATATGGTCCAAGCCACTCAACTTATGAACCTCAATAGACTTAAAATGTAAAACTCCGATATGACTGGGTATAGCGAGAACATTTAATAAGTTAATAGGTTAATAGCATAATAAACAGTTTTGAGTGCAAAAGACTATACTTACAAACCCCAACGCATAAACATGCATTTTTGTGGATTACGACTGATAAAGATTTTCAGAGAAAATTG
Source organism: Harmothoe impar (assembly GCA_947462335.1). NCBI lineage: Eukaryota > Metazoa > Annelida > Polychaeta > Phyllodocida > Polynoidae > Harmothoe > Harmothoe impar. Next base: position 23,335,716 of record OX381717.1, read on the forward strand.
AAAACAGTTCAAAAATCCCATGCATGTGTACCAAATGTAAAGGGGCAAAATCAACCCATACTTACAAACCTATTCCAAGTACGGAAACTGACGCTCTGTTTATCTCTGTCCACTTTGGTGATGTGCAGCAATCGTAGTGACACATTGACAAAAACAGGGTCCAACTCCTGCCGTGGTACCACAATCCTCCCAGTGTCCGGGTAATTACTGTTGAGCTTCTTTACCAGGGAGTGTAGAGCTGATGCATTAGCAGACCTGTATGCAATGTACGAAATATGCTATAAACAAAGCATTTGTCCAATCTTAATTCATATGATCTTAATAATGTTTTTCCTCTTAATTTTAAGATTATAACATTGTTCTTAAGATTCTCCCTCAAACACCAAGTGACACCACTGTATTATCCCTACCCCATCCAGGGCTACTGTCTGCAGGCTCCCCTCCTTTCACATCCACTATAATTATAACATTTAAGGTAAATGGGTTCAGTTAAAGTTCAGTTAAAAAACCTACATTTCGTGAGGCAGATAATCATGAAAAGACTGATGAAATGTTATAAGGTCTCTATTTATGTCCAATTTAAATTTCACCATGAGTTGGACACTTATTTCTAAGTATTGACTAAATCTTATAGGTAGATAATCATTAAACCATAAAGATGAATTATATATAGAACATGGGTGGTCATTCTATGATGTAGAATCATGTAAGAACATGATATTTATATCAAATGACAAGTAAACAAAGGTATTCAGAGTGAATTGCCCTGATGAATGTGATTAAACTATTAGATTTACATTAGTATATACACAATGATAATACTTCTAATGGAAATGGGACTTGGCACCATAGGTCTTATTCATGAAACTGTTTTATACACCTCCTGCTGACTATTATCTAATCAATGTTGCAAATATCAAGGGTAATATTAGCATCCCTATAGTGAGAAAATGATTTCCTCAACATGTCCTCATTAACACAGGGGGAGAATAAGGTGTCCACCTCCAGGTGAATTTTTTTAATCAGGTGTCTGACTTTAGGCAAATTAAGCCTTTTGAATTCATATAGTTTGAATAATTATTTCCCATAAATAATTAGTTGAACAATGAGAATTATTAATTATCTGTAAAGAATATATTCTCCCCTATCCATAGGTGCCTTTGGTTGAGTACTGAACAAATCTACCCTACCCTGAACCAGAATCTGGTGGGGGAGTTCTGTGGGGATGCAAGTGGCAGAACTTACTCCGAGAGTACATTTCCCAGGAGAACCTGGACAGGAACTGCCAGTGACTGCTCGCCGGCTGTCTTATATACCAGCCATCAAACGAGTGGCACGATTTATAGACCTGGGCCGGGTTAGTTAACCTGATCCAGGACTATAGAATAACCTGGTAGACCTTTGCTGGGCCAGATAGTACCTGGGCTGGAAAAATGCTAGCTCAAGAAGGACATAATCTAAGGCTATATTTGATAAGTAAAATGGCCAACCGCAGAGTATAACATGATTTCATTAAATGCCTTTCGTTATTATAAACAGAATTATATACTATTTCTTACATGATGATTTTGTTTATGAATACAACATACTATCAATTTAACTATCAGATCTAATAACTTTATTACTATATATGTCAGTTTTTAATTTAGGGAATACCATAACAACACCATCAATAGCTGATGAACTCAAGGTGAAGTTACTGTTTTGAATGTCATACCTGCTACAATTCAACACTTTAGAAACCAGCTATTACCATCATAGCTGAAACCTGGACACAATGTGACATCTATAGGTTGAGGCTAGACACCCCACATATAATCTGTAATCCAAATTTACATCCTGTTTTAAATGTCATAATCACTGTTGTAAGGTCAACAATAAAAGATGACCAATATAAATACATGCAAATAAATAAACATTATAATGTATCGGCAAATATAATTATTCTTGTACTCACTGTACATTGGTAGTAAGGGCGGTTAACCAAAGTTGTACGGTGAGCAGGATGAGTGAAAACACGAGCGACTGGTGTGTGTGGGACAGCATGGTCGTGTTTGATGGATGGAGAGGTAGTGATCAAGGTAATATTGGGGTGTGGGAGTAGCATGTAGGGGAGGTGCCTAATGTGCTGTGCTCTTAATAATACATGAGCTCAGTCTGGCCCAGTCTCCATTCAGACATTATGACAATTCCATAGAGATGGCACAATGAATGAAACACAGATCACAGCACATTAAAGCACTATGGCCACCAACGTGGATGAGATACATGCCGAAAGTGGACTGGATAAGCTTTCCCCTAGCTAGTAAAAGGTATATGAGGCCCCAAAGTTAGTTAACCTTGCTGATGACAGTAAAACACTTTACGGACATCCCACAGTGGTCATGTAAGGTCTAGACTTTATCAGTAATATAATTGTTCACCTATGTCTTCCACTCACATTCGGACTGATGTGTACCAGCTATGTTCACAGCTATGTTCACAGCATGAAAGTGCTATATAATCTGGTTTCTTCTATGGAAAAAAATATAATATAGTAATAAAAATGGCAATGCTAGTCCCGGCAGGCGGCTCACCTAGGTCAGGGCCAGGTTAGGTCAGAACAAGGATACACTCACCAAGCAGAGTAGATGCCCGTGTTGAGTAGATGGATATGTCTCATGAGAGTGATACAAGTCTGATTCTGCTCAGCCCAATTCTGCCCATCCGTCTGATTCCTATCTTTCTGCGATCATGATCAAACTCAGAGGCTACCAATATACTCGATCACTTTGCCGAGTAGAATCGGGCCGAGTAGAATCGGGCCGAGCAGAATTGGGCCGAGCAGAATTGGGCCGAGCAGAATCGGGCCTACACTGTAAAAAAAATGTCGTCAAAATGACGTTGTTTCACCGGCAACTTTCGGGACATCACTTTCACTGTTTTTTTAACGGTGACCTGTCACCGTTAATTTAACGTAGAATCACGGTTCTTAATATATGTTTTTTGCCAGTGCTATTACAATAATTCAGCGTTTTAGTTTACGGTGATTCACTGATTTATTATACTAATACATTAAATCACGGTTTTATCCCCACATGACCTAACCACAATTCTTCAGTTATACGGTGATTCCATGTTTTTTATACCCAGTTTCCCTGTTGCTGTATCTAACATAAGAGGGATTTATTGTTTTATTAACAGAGAAATGGCATTATTTTTCATGATTTAATGGTATATGGATATTAGATGTAGACCATTCCATATCCTTTTTAACTTTCATTGGGATTCGGGGGTCTGATTACTGCAAGGCCTGGTACTCTGTGCAGCTCAAAGCCTGGTCGTCTAGCCCTGGGGCTCCTCCTGGGGCTCCTCCTGGGGCTCCTCACATCTCAATCTGAAATACATATGTACATAATTATGTTAATGCACTATGTATCACAAAAAATATACCATATTATTATACGATATGGGCTTACAGCGTGCTTTTTACGTGATATTCACGTTCTTATATTGGTGCATACAGGAGACTTGAGGGGGTGCATATTTGGATATCAGAACGATTCTGAATGGGGATTTCAGAATCGTTCTGATATCCTGAATATCAGAATGATTCTGAATGGGAGCGGATATCAGAACGATTCTGAAGATCCTCAGCCATAAAATCCGAGGTTTCATGGAGACTCGAACAGGCTACATCAAGACTTGAAGTCAGACGTGCTAACCACCACACCGTGGAGGCGCTGGTAGAGGGAGGTGGCGAAACAAGGAGTCTACAGGCGGATTTCCAGCCCTGTAGGACCATTATTTACCGAGTTACAAAAGAAAAGGCATTTTTTGGTATAGTTTCTTTGAAAATCAATATTTTTTTCTAATTTCTTTTTTACTATAAAGGTAGAAGTTGGACTTTACTTACTCATTGGTTAAAATAATTCTAGGGATTTTTTTTCACATAGAAATAGGCATTTTGAAAATGGTTCGTTTCCACCCAGGCTCGATCCGGGTACCCCTGGTGTGTGAGGCGAAGTCGCTAGCGCCCATGCCTATCCGGCTGTGGTGAATGGGGAGGGAAACGCTGGTTAGTTTATAACATCGCCCCAAGCTGGCCCCCTTACAAATTCTATGTTGGACTCAGTGTTGGAGATTGAGGGCATGACGTCACCAGGCTCCACCAATCAGCGAGCAGGGTTGGTGGGATATCAAAACAACATGGCGCTACTGGTGTACGAGTGATATTCAGTCAATAATCCTTCAAAATGGCCAAATTAGGACGAATTTAAGGTAATTAAAGACATTTGAATGGAAATATTGTATAATAAACCTAATAATATATGAATATCGCCGACCTTGGGGTGTGTATTCATGAATAACGACCTCGGTGCTACGCACCTCGGTTCGTTATTCATGAATACACACCCCGCGGTCGGCGATATTCATATATTATTGGTTAAGTAATGCATGTTTTGCATGGATTTGGTGAGAATCTATGGGATATGGTCACAATTGGATGTATTTCTCATACAATATTGTATTCTCATATGGTAGTTGCATTAATCTGGTACTAAAAAAATGCTATTTTTAAATTTTCCTTTTGTTAACATTTTTTCACCCCATAGATGGCCCCTCTCATAATACTTTAGACAGTAATAAAAAAAAAAGAAGAAATTCTAAGTTTTCCATTGTCAATTAAAATGACCATTGTTCACTGAATGCAATATTCAAAATGGCCATGGTTGGGGGGGGGGTTAAACCAATTTACAATGCATTTATGTAACCGTTACTGTGTGAGATATGGTTCATATACCCTATAAAGTTTCACGCAAGTGGTCTATCATTGGGTGCTATCTACAACTCTAACCTCTGCCATATGAACCACATCTCTCCCAGTTGTAGTCATATAAACACACTTCAAATTATTATAAGAATTGGTATATGTTCCTGAGATGATCAATATAATATTCTATCATTATACTGAAAGTTGCATATAGCCCATCATAAAGGTAGAATTTCCCAACTAAGGCTATATTTTAGACCTCTCTGTCTCAAAGCAGTCCCGTTGTTGTGGCCAGTACCACTATTACCAGTGCCACTATAGGTAAACACCCTACAGAGTGGTAGCAGCAGAGGTGCAAGGCAGACAGGGAGACGACCTATAGGGAAGGTTACATATACTTGAATGCTTCTATTTATATGGCAGGTGCGGTGGGCAAACAAAGCACTGGACTGTGACCTCTAGATATATGCACCATGAATTAGTCAGTTATATTATATATAAACAACCAAGTGTGTCCTAAATGAGGCAAACACTATCTGGGTTAGTGCTAGGGCCCAGCAATGTGGCATCTGGGGGGATGGGGGGGGACATGTCCCCCCCCCCACTTTTGACTAACCCTAAAAACCCCTAGGGCTAGTATTCTGTTGGCCAGTTGGGCAATATCTAAATCTATTGCCCGAAAATAATTATTTTACTTTCTGTTGAGAATATTCATGATTAAGTTTAATGTATAAGAATTTAATCAATCAGGCTGCATGACCATAGTGAATGGTAGAACCTCTCCCACAGGCACAATTAGCCAATTTGGCAAATTTTCAGTGGGTAGCATTAGCCAAATTCAACTTTGATTCACCATTGGCGATTTGGCGAGTGGCTAGCGCGAACCCTGGAATCTATCACATACATGTACTGTACCTTAAAGTATACCTTATACCTGAAATCTGCAAAATAAATACATCCAACAGGTAGTTTGATATAAATGTTACAATAGTGACCCTGGTGTTTGACTATCATGGTGAGGCTACCTAACCACGTGTAGCCTCTGTTTGCCCTCACTGTCACGCTGCAGACCTCTATATATAACCTTACCTATTACCTACACTCAGTGGGACCTGCAGCCTCGGACCCCAGCCGGACTAGGTTGTCCGCCTGGGCCGGTTCTTGTCTGCTGATTGTAATGCACCCCACCTCCCCCTCAACTCCCCCTCCCACCCACTCACTAGTACCCATCCCCACTCACTAGACAGTGCCCCTGATCACTCACCAAACTTGAATGGAGAGTGCACCAATCAAGATATGCAGTCCACAAGGAGTAGAGTTGTTGATTTCCCCTAATTATAGAACTGTGGGGGCAGGCACACCACTGATCATACGTTGGTATATGGACCATATCCCACTTAGTTATATATATATATATATATACACCAACCATGTCCTTATTATAGTGTTATCTTGTACATTTATAAATCTCTTAACATGTAGAATTGATATAAGCAAAACAATATATTTTATTTCAAGAAACACACATATAACTGTCTATGTTATGGGACACTGTCTACTCATGGTGCAACTACCTGAGCCATGGAGGCCTACAGAGGTGTGACCCCAAACACTACTTTGCGACTACACTGAAAATCCGTAGATTGAAAGGGTTAGTCAGTTCAGACTATCCTAGGTTGGTCATATGAGTGTTAGTCATAATGGCAAAGTTATATTCAAAAATGACTGAGGGGTCAGTCAGTAGTAGCTAACCTAGGTTCATCATTGGTGTGTTGTATTTGTATACCACTAGTTGGGGCCACCTGTCATGACCACTCGGTGGCTCCCCCTGGAAATAAAAAGACTAAGGTGGGTTGGTCAGTCCTGACCAACCTGACAATAATAACTGACCTATGTTGGGCGTATAGGGATCCAAAAAATGACTAACTAGGTTAGGCACTAGTGACTGAGAGGTTGGGCGTATAGGGAGCCTAGGAATATCAGTGTAGTGGTGATTGACTGTCATGTTGGCTCCACTCACCCAGAACATAATATTATTTTAATGACCCTCAGTGGTGCAGGTGCTGGTACACCAGACATGCATAGTAATATGAATAGTCATTACCCCTTGACCAATGAGCTGTCTAATATTGAATGGGCACCCAAGGATCCCCATACATAATGAGCTATAATGAGGTTGGAGTCCAGATATAGGTACTGGTCCAGGCGCTAATGCAGCCCAGTGGGCGGAGTTTAGGGACTGGGTGATCGAGGCTGTGGGACCTGTTGCAACGGGTCTGGGTGGCCACTGCAGAGGCGGTCTCCTGCTTGGTGTACCTGTGCACTCTATCCAAGAAAACCACTTTTATTCCCTCTGTAGTATAGGAATATTCTCCAGCAAAACCACCGACCTTGCTTTACATTCAGGGGATATAGAATTATATACAATAAATATCTTATTTAGGGGGTAAACACCCTACACTGTCTGATATTGCCCAGGACTGCAACCAGATTATCATACACATTGAGCCGTGTGAGGGGGGGGGGGGGTGAGTAGCTGGGCTGCATGGTGACGGCTCAATGGGTCACCGTTTCTTTTCACCCTCCGCATACCCTCCGTATCTTTTTTTACAAAATATCAACATACGGCATCCAACATACGGCCCTCTTAAGATACGGACATTGTCACCTGTCCCTTTTAGAAAAATATGCAAAAACCAGTCTACATTCCGGGAAACCCCTAGGGAATTCCCTCTGTGACGTCATAATATGTAGCAACATACGGAGGTAGGCTGGGGAGGGTATATATAGGGTCCGTATGTTGGGGAAGAGACAGGGGAGGGACAGGAGAGGTTTGGGAAGGGACAGGAGAGGTCGGGGAAGAGACAGGATAGGTCGGAGAAGAGATAGGAATGGTCGGGAAAGGCACCCCTGTACTCTGATAGCTTTTGTCTACAAGTCTATAGGCAGATTTTCAGCTGTGTAGGGCCATTATTTACCGAGTTATGGAAGAAAAGACTCTTTTTCATGTAATTTCTCCCAAAATCCATATAATTTTTTATTTATTTTTTTATCATGAAGCTAGAAGTTGGACTTAACTTATTTACCCGTATAATTCTAGGGCCATTTTTATTACATATATATATATATATAGCACTTTAAAAGTAGTAGTAGTTGAAATGTTAGCACTCAAGAGGTTTTGCACCTGTGTGGATGGATATGAGCTCCAGATACCCAGTCAACACTTACATTTTACTGACCAAACAGGCCATCGTACATCACAGGGGCGTGGCAAGCAGTTTCAAATTAGGGGGGACTGAGGGGTATTTTGACCCTTTTTGACCCCTTTTTACTAGACATTTTTGGTTTGACCTTTTAGGGGGGGGGGGGGTCAAAAGTGGGGGGGGGGGGGCATGTCCCCCGCCCCCCCCCCCCTTGCCACGTCCCTGTATACACCGGTATGTGCAGCATTAGTATAGCCACTGACTGCAAATTCCGGGCTGTGTTGGTGCTGCCACCTAGAGGCTAAGTCATGCTGGCCTCAACTCCTCTCATATATATATAAGGTAATGGAGATCGCAAGCCATGTGTTGGAGGTCATGTGGACCTAAACCATTTTTCTGTAAGCTAGTACAGCCCAGCTAACAAAAAACGTTTCTAGAACGTTTTAAAACGTTTGTTTTTGGTTTGGAAACAAACGTTTGTGTTAGAACGTTTTAAAACGTTTGTATTTGGTTTGGAAACAAACGTTTGTGTTAGAATGTTTTAAAACAATGGATGTTGCTGCTTAAATAGTCCTCTATTACTCTCTATGTTAAAATTAGACTATAATGCAATTTTAAGATACTCCCCCCCCTTATTTTTTTACCTCGACCCTCCAAAGAATAACTATACTCTTTTTTGAGAAAAGGTCATGCCACCTTCTGGGATAGAACTCCCGATCCTCTGATTGCAAAGCAGGCATCATAACCACTACACTACAGAGTCTGGTGAAGATCTGAGGAACTGGTGTGCTATTATTCCCTACATCGCTTATTGACATATGCCACGAGAGGGCAGCACTAGCTACATAGTACCTGGGACTTCACTGAAAATCCATAGGTTAAAAGGGTTAGTGAGTGCAGACTATCCTAGGTTTGTCATATCTGTATTAGTCACAATGGCAAAGTTATAATATAACTTATTACTGAATATTATTCAAAAATGACTGAGGGGTCAGTCAGTAGTGGCTAAACTAGGTTAGTGTGTTGTATTTGTATACATTACGACCAACAAAATGGTACATTCCGACCACTACAGTATACTAGTGGTACATTGTGACTTCCCTGGTGGTACATTCCGACTGATACATTGTGACAATGGTACATTCCGTCTAAGATTCTTTACAAACGTTACAAAAACGTTATGAAACGTTCTCAAACAAACATCTGTTTCCAAACCATTTCCAAACGTTTTAAAACGTTCTAAAACAAACGTTTGTTTCTGTCAACGTTTTAACGTTTTAAAACGTTTTCTAAACGTTTTTTGCAAACGTTTGTAAACCTCCAGCAAACGTTTTCCAACCGTTAGGAAAACGTTTTTTTGTTAGCTGGGAGTCCCCCACCTCCCTTCTCCCTTTTTAAAGTGCACATATATATGTAAAAAAATGGCTCTAGGATTGCTTTAATGAATAGATAAGTAAAGTCCAACTTCTACCTTTATAATTAAAAAAAAGATAAATTTAAAAAATTGTTTTTCAACGAAATTATACCCAAAAATGTCTTTTCTTCTGTAACTCGGTAAATAATGGCCCTACAGAGCTGAAACTTTGCCCACAGACTCCTTGTGTATAAACGGTGGTAGACAACAGAGTACAGAGCTGGCTGTAGTGGTGACGAAATGGTAGTAGTGGCTCCTACCATCTCCTCACGGCCCCTACCATTTTCTCACGGCCCCTACCATCTCCTCACGGCCCCTACCATCTCCTCACGGCCCCTACCATCTCCTCACGGCCCCTACCATTTTCTCACGGCCCCTACCATCTCCTCACGGCCCCTACCATGTTCTCACGGCCCCTACCATCTCCTCACGGCCCCTACCATCCCCATCTCTTTATCACCATTACAATCTGAAGTGATATGACACATACGGAGCAAAAATACCACATACGGCACACAAAAGACACATACGGCCCTAAAAAACAGGGTATATGTGCATTATTTGACATAGCACCCCCCCCCTACCCCTCCGTATACCTTGTACTAAATACGCCAAAGATGCGGAATTTTTGTGCTCCGCATGTTGAGCTGAAACGCAATTCTTACGGAAAAAGATACGGCCGCCGTATGTACATACGGCGGCCGTATCTTTTTCCGTAAGATGCGGACATGTTGAGCTGAAACGCAAAAATGAACTGAAACGCAAAAAAACGTCATACGGACCCTCCGTATGATACGGTGAAACGGCTTCCAGAGGAGGTAGTATGAATGTAAAACATATAGTTCAGTATAATGTGATTATTATATTATAACCTTCTCAATTACAAGGACACTATTCTTTCTCTATTATGTTATTACTGCACTTTCTCCATGACACAAACATGCTATGATATCGAGACATGCAAAGAGTGGATAGTTATTTGAGAAGTTATACTTACATGACCTTGGAGGTGATTCTGTAGCATGGGAGACGACCTGCTGCATGGTTGGTACGTCTGCAAGGACTGAGAGGGTGACTAGGTCTGGCAGTGCAACCACCTTCCACAGTGCTGTCAGCTGTATAGCTAATTTAGGAGTGATCATTCTGTATTGGAGAGGCGGAGGGGGGGGGGGTGTTTCATACTCATATACTTTAATAGGATGCACCAAGACATTTCAATCTCAACCATAGAAGGCAAATGTTTTTTTTGGCTGCTATACACCCCCCCTACCACTACCACATAGTAAATGACTGGTCCCATACACCTGGAAGGGGTGGGTGACCCCAATATTTCTGTGGGTATAAGGCCCGGGCATTATGCCGCTATAAACTAAATTGGAATTATCCCCGCACCGCCAAGTGAGGCGGGAACTTTGGACTGTTGGTGGAAGTACACTGTGTTACCCGGGGCTGGCAGTGGACTGCCCCCTAGTGAGAATATATTGAACTGAACTGTGGCTAATCCTTAACCGGTGCAGTCTTGTGGTGAACACCGACCTGTGGATACATGCAATTTTTGCCCTACAATCAGTATGTTTAACCCAATAGTAGTATTCTGAAATGGTAAGGCAATTAAATGATCAATTTAAATTCCAAACCTCCTTCAGTTGCAGAATCCCTAACAAATTTATTTGTTTCCAGGGTAGCCTTGTCGAAGAGGGTATCTATCTGATTATAATGAGCCACCCCAACTCCACTAAATGACTTCTCCCACCGTTCTGGACAGGTTGGGTGACCCCAATATTCCTGGGCTTTAACTATGTGGTTTCTATAATTAGCACGCCAGGCATACAAGCCCTCCCCAGGGAATGGTTCTTTATCAAGAAATGTGGTAATATTCTTGACCAATCCTAACATTTATAACCATGAATGGGCCATGCCCAGAAATTACTAAGTGTAATAAAGTTTATTCAAATAATGGAAGGTTACCATATGCAATCGTGTTAGAGCTGTATGAGCATTTACATAAAGGTACAAATTGACATATGTGGCAGGATATGACATATGTGTCTCCACCTGGTGGTATAGGTAAAAAACCCAAACTACGTAGAAGCCCGTTTATTTGAATCTCCTATACAAGATGTAGCCACATTACACTGATTCACTGTAAACTGTTTGCTATTTACAATGCTTCAATGTATTCATGATAACAGTGAATCACTGTAGCGTTTTACATTGGATCCATGTAGAAACTACATCTATTTTTTACAGTGTAGCCTTATATCTAGGTTTTACTGTAGTATGTTTTGGCAATGTTAGAACAAAATGGCTGTTATATGGCTGTAATAATGGGGTATCCAGGTGGCTCCAACTCGGATATTCATCATATTGACATGGACATAGAGCATGACATCACTGACTGAACTATCTATCCCAATTTGATAACTTTATGTAGGTCCAATGAAGGTCATGTGTATTATTGGTATGTTTTGGCAATGATGAGATAACAAAATGGCTGCCATGGCTGTAATAATTGGTTTTATGGGTGGCTCCAGCTCCGAGAATAATCATATGGACATGAACATGGAGCATGACATGACTGACTGAACAATTCGTCCCCATAATATACTTAATTTTTGCTTAATTGAAGGAAATATGGCTTTTTGTGATGGTAGAACAATATGGCTGCCATGGCTATAAAATGGGATTTGCGTGTAGCACCAACTCTGAGATTCACCATATCGACATAGCCTAAGTTAAGAGCATGTCCAACTGAAGTATGTATTCCAATCATGAGCCAATATTTTAATTCAATTGAGTTATAGATATGTATGTAGGTAGCTTTTGTTGATGGCATACAGAAAATGGCTGTTATTACTCTATTAATGAGTTTTCTGGCTGTCTCCAACTCTGAAATTCACAGGCGTCCACTGAGTTCTGGTGGAGATGGTCCGCAGAGGGTTGGTAGTATTAGTATAAAGGCCTGACACTGTGGTGGTACGGTCATCCAGGTGACCACGTGACCAAACACTTCCTACAGGTAGTTCCCACAGTAAGCACCAGGCCTATACTGGAGCCATCTACTGTCTGCTGTGTATACTAGCTGTATGTAGTGTTTGGTCACGTGGTCACCTGGATGACCGTACCACCACAGTGTCAGGCCTTTATACTAATACTACCAACCCTCTGCGGACCATCTCCACCAGAACTCAGTGTACGCCTGTGCTGAAATTCATCATATGGACATGGACTTTAAGCATGACATGACTGACTGACCTATTTTTCCCAATTTCATACATTTTTGTCGGTCTGAAGAAGGTATAATGTGTATGTTTTGGTGTTCGCAGAATAAACCTGCTGCCATGGCTCATATAATGGATTTCACACAAACAATGAGGGGTTTTCTGGGTGGCTCCAACCGTGAAATTCATCCTATGTACATACACTTTAAACAATCCTGAATTCATGCTGTTATGACGAATTTGCACAATTCCACTCAAATCATGCGCATAACTCTCGGACTATAATCAGAACGACCATTTTATTTGACAAACAGTAGAAATTAAGGTGATAAACATCTGTCCAAAAATGTGAACAGTATCAAATCCATGGCACTTACAGGACACAAGTGTACAAAGTACTTGACATTAGGTGAATGTATATATATATATATATATATATGTCACAGAGTGATAACAAGGGTTAACGCCACAACTAATCTAGAGTGAAAGTCTAAGGATTCTGAGGTACTGAGTGATCAGATACACTTTAGGCTTTAGAGTATTGACATACATGCTTGGATCTGACTACTTCTTTAACATCAAAATATATTGCCCACATCCTACTGTTGTTGAGAAATGATTAGTTATAATGCTATCTATAGAAGTGTATATGGGGAACAAGATAAAGTTAGAGCCTGCCGGAAGAGGATTGTTTAAAGCTCATGAAAGCATGATATCATAAATTATCTATATATATGAATCACGCAAAGAACTAAAAGCATCCATTAGCCATCTATACTGAACATATAAGAACTCTAGGGCATGACATACCAATAGATCAACACATCTCATTTCATGCAAGAACAACACACTATTTTGTTATTATACTAAAGCTATATTTACAAATTACTAGATGACTGTATGACAAATGAGAAAGCCCCAGCTGCTCCAATTGGACAGGTTATATGAATTTCATTGTGATTTTTTGTATGTAATATATACACAGGCTGTCTCTTTTGTATCCCAGCCAACTGCGGTATAAATAGGCATGTCCGCTTCCATAATCCTGAGCTACAGGATGGTTGGCCTTCCCTCCAAAAATATTTTAATATCAATTAGTCATAATTATCCTCTGCATATGTGATGAAGACAACAAGGGTCGCAGTCACATTAATAATAACATACATGAAGAAGAAGAGTCTGTCGAGTACAGAGGCCAGCAGCACCCAGTCGGTGTTAGGGGGACAGTTCTCTGGTGTGGTGTCAACCATCCTTACAGCAGGAGTCAGGTCGTCTAATCCCTTTGTGTCAGTTGGCCTCCTCTTGGTCTTCATCCTAAGCATCTTAGCCATAAACAAGGTCAGTGTCTGTAAAAGGGAATGCATAATATGAATTCACTACACTGCTAAAATCAGATTTTTCCTGATGCTGAACTCTACACTCATAGTCAAAGATATCAAGTACCCGGCATTAAGATACCTTAAACCTCTTGTTTACCAGCAGTAAGGGAGACTATCAATTATAGTTTAAACTGTAAGGCACAGGCAAAGACATTAAACAGGAACACAATATGATCTTCACCTTTACTCTTGGTGAGATGTTCTTGTGCAAGACCGACTTCCCGTATATCCGGAGGACGATGGTTGAACAAAACACTGACATAGCAATCAGGAGACTGTTAACTGTGAAGTAGTAGCCTGTGAAAAACAGATATATAATGATATGTTTGTGGATATACATAGGCAACTTGTGGTAAGGTAATGGCTGAGCTATTATCCATCTGATGATGTAATGTGTGAGTGACTCCTTCTTGCGTAGTGCCTACAACTTTGCTAGTAAGAAAAGAGACTTACCTAGGAGGGGGACACTAGAGGATGAACCAGACGTGGCATCCATCAGGATGTTAAGTAGCACCATGAAACTCAGGAAGATGCTTAGCCCTGCCAATAAAAGTACTTTACATAAGCAATAAATCCTTATTTAATTCAGCTTTCATTGTTTGGTAATCTATGTAGAAAAACCAGGACCAAAACCCAGGTCTAAAACCTGGGACTTGAACCTTGGACTGTATATAAATTATAACAGGATGCACAGTCACCTCGGACTCAAATGCCTTATTCATGGTATAACACATTACATTCAATCCAGAAAATTCAGAAAAATAAATAAATGATGCTCTCCATTCTGAAATCCCGAAAAAACAAGGTCAGAAAACCTTTAGATGACTTTGCTTGAGAACACTGATGAAATGTTCCTCCACCTAGAGTACCATGAGGTATTACAGGCAGGGGAGGATTACTGGCACCCTGGTGTGTTGTGAATCTCTTACTAGGCAAATTGGCTCAGGGTAACAAATGATAATTCAGGGCACTTTGCGGACCTCATCCCCTCCTCTAAAAGACAAATAGACAAAATCAATTTTGTGATTAGGATTATTCCCTCCAAAATTATGATCAATGAGTCATTAAGCTTAAGATTGGTATACTTATAGGTTCTACTAAAATGTAAGAGAAATAACAGCCAGCTTCTCAGCTTCACTTATACAAGTTTTCATGAACCTTAACCAGAATTCCTTGGCCAATTTATACCCTCATTCTGCTAGAACAGTCATTTTGGAACTGGATCTCAATGGCCCCAAATGGCTGGTGTGCCAGTAATACCAACAGCTTTGTACTGTTGTGGTATCACTGGCATGCTGTCCTACCGTCACCTTATCTAGTTAAGAATCAGTTATTGAGTCTTCCTTTGACACAGCATTGTAGATGCATATGTTTGGTTTATGGTATAGCCATTTTCTTAGTAATTCCAATTCTTTGGGTATCCAAAACATTCACAAACGATTTTACTACAATGGTGCCAGGTCCAGGTCTGTGTTTGGGTGTACATCAATGATATATGAGTGTGGGATATCAGTATGTCTCTGAATTTGATTCCTTCATGGATGACACATAGTTGTGTGTCCCTAACATGGTCAGTTAATATTTTTGTAAAACTATGGCTTTTTCTAAGGAAAGCATAAGGGTGCCAGTAATACCCTCAGCCATGCCAGTAATACCAGCAAAATCCTAAATCATTCCAGCATTAACATTTATATGACAAAATATGCTACCTGGACGAAAAACTCCTTAGGGTGCCAGTAATACCTTGCGGTACTCTATCATAGATTAGTACCAAACTGTTTGTTTATTCCACTCATGTTTGCTTTTAACCATCTCCATTTGTCTTTATGCCACTCCCAGTATCTTAGTATCATCAATAGATCCATCCAAAGTCACATCATATACTGAATTGTGTTTGAATTAAACAATTCCTACCATTTCAGATTCCTGTCCTGCTACCTGGTTAGGTATATTCAAGTAGACATGGAGTGCCACATCGTCTAAGGACTTTGCGCAAACTCTTTGCTGCCCATCAGCCAATCAGAGGACATTGTCTACTCAGCATTTTGGAAAGCACATCCTGACACAGCCCAATCATGTTAGAAAACACATTACACATTACATGGCTATGCCTAGTAACATTCCCATGATGTAACTTAATTAAGCCACTGCAAATGCCTCACCAGATTGATGCAACAGTGGCCTTAATTGAGATTTATATAAAGTACGTACTTACCAATCTCTATTTTGTTTTCATTACAGGGGGGTAGAAGAAAGACAACAGAGGTCATCACAGAGAGCAGTGCTGCAGGCAGGATGAGGAGGAACGCAAAGAGTGAAGCCTTGTGATGGATCTTAAATGTGACGGTGACCACCTGGTAGCCTACATCATCAATATGTGAAAATGTGTTAAGCTTTGAAGTTATGTTGTATATTTCCCATTCAAAGATACCCTGAAATTACAGTACAATTGTACAAGGTTAATAAAATTTACATCAATAAGAGATTTAAGTAACAGTAATACGATTTCTGGGATTTCGCTAGCACTCGTTTTCCATTAGCCAATTTGGTGAATTTGATTCAATTTTGATTCGCCAAATTGTGTACCAATTAGCCAAACATGTTTACCGTGAAATAAACTCACATTTGTTCACAACATTTAACAGTAAGATTAATGAAATATTTGATTGATTAAAGTCAGGAGCACAAACAGTCCAGCAAAACACAGTTAGCCAATTTGGCAAATTTTCAATGGGTAGCATTAGCCAAAACGAACTTTGATACGCCGTTGGCGATTTGGCAAGTGGCTAGCGGAATCCCAGGATTTTTAATTCTTGCATACACACACCCGTTTTTAGTGAAAACAGCCACATCTCTGGGGATGGAAAAGAATTTCTCTCCCAGGGGTGGCTGGGAATCCACCAACCCTCCCACATTTGTTAGAAAAATGACCCTTCACATATATGACCCAATTAACACAAAAAAACAGACCCATACACATATCGTTTTACTATGATATTTTAGTGCAAATTATTGGCAGATACTTTTGAATTGAAGAGGGAACAATAACTGTACTTTTAATCAGGACAGATACTTTCATTTTAAAAAAAGCACCTACCTTGTCTTCTCTCTCTATTTTAAAGTCTTCAATAACTAACGTCCTGTTATCATGTGCCCATGAGCCCATGCGGTACCGACATGTTTGTTTGTCATATGGAAAGTAAGTAATATCAATGTGGCAGCGTATCTCATTGACACATGACTGTACAAGAAATACTTGTCCTCTGTTTCTGACAATTCCTACTTCTCCATGGGTACATTTCTCTGATAATCTGTAAATGTAGAATTAGATATAATTATAAAGTGGTAGAATATTACAATTGCGGTAAGACATATGCTGTGCCCCAGTTCTTTATTACGTAGTGCATACAGGAGATACTAAAGAAAAACGTAACGAGTGGGCATACAAGGAGCCGTATGCCCACAAGTGAAAATTCGCTGGTGCCAACCGGAGGCTGCAGGCCTCTGGGGTGCAGCAGCAAATTTTCACGAGTGGGCATACAAGCTCCTGGTATGCCTACGAGCTATGTTTTTGCTTTATTATACCTAGCATATGATAGTCCTATGTCTTAACCATTGAATAATATCAATATGAGTGATAAAACATGAAAAAGTAGCTCAATACACTTCTGAGATACAGAAGAAACTGATCAACCAGAAGCCGGTTTTAAAATCATGCATGTTTATAATTATATAGGTTCCTCTTTATATATAGCTGATGTGGGCAGTGGACTTGTATACCTACAGACAGTGGTTTCTCTATAGTACCTATCCTAGTGTATATGACACACCATTCACCAAATCTAATCAACAGCGTTCAACATAGGACGACCTAGAGTGAAAAGTGCCCCCTGATTCTTGGGGGCCGTCCCTCTTAAGTGCACCCGCCCCTAATAAAGATGATCAGCAACAACAACAGATACACTTCCATCCCCTATAGTGTATCCCAGATGCACTTCAATCCACAATTTCAAGTGCATCCCAGATACACTTCTGTCGGACATCTTAGAAAGCAGCAGATGCTGGTGTGGGCTCCTGATTGGTCAGATTGTTGTGTATCTAAGGTACACTACTGTAAGTGAAGCTGAACACCGGCCCCACCCCAGGTAGCAAAGAATGTTAACCCAATGTCACAAGAAAAACGTCTAAACATATAAACATTGATTTTATGTTTCCATTTGTACTCTAGTTTGTGTTGGAATCAATGCGCTAGGCGTATGTTTAGTGTAGTGATACATGCATGTTGGCCTCATTATTGATGCACTAGTTAATGTTGTTATTTCAGCACGTGTGCGGTCCAGCACGAGCCGAAATTATGCAAGTCATCATTCTTCAAATGCAAACGACAAATGCCCTTTCCTTAAAATCAAACAAGTTTGATGTTTTTTTGTGAAGAAATTGGGCAATATGCTCTTTATTCTATTACAAAACCTTGTACATGTCTGTCCTTGGCAGTCTGGGCAGTAATTAATCACGCCTAGTGGACACAGCATATCTTCAGCTAAAGTGGAATATATCTAGGAAATATATTCCCAAATATGTACATATTACTGGACGTCAAACAGGTGAAATTGTCTGTTTTCCTTGTCGTATAGTGGACACATAATGTCTAACTGATCACGATTATGACTATATATATGTTTTATATGGATTTGAAGCAACTTGCACTTCATAAATGGCGATGTCCGGTGTCCACATCTTTTCTACAGGTAGGTGAATACGAGTCAATCCCTGAAAGTGGTCTGGGTCCCAGGTCAAAAAGTCATCTCTCCAAAACTGGAAATTAATGAAGGTTCTGGTTCATGTGTTCATCAGAATATGGTAGCAGAGGAAATGGGACTTCTGTATTCTAGTTTGGTTGTTGCACAGTTAAATTCAGGAGCTGCCTAGTTCCATATAGTTAGGCTATTTTCATCTGCTCCATTGTGACTCATGAATTGGTGGTAGTCATCCTATATCATGTATACTGCCTCTGACTATGAAAATGGGAAACTCCTAAGGTACGGCCAGGTATAGCGAGAACATTTAATGAGTTATAGCCTAATAAACAGTTTTAAGTACAAAGAGTAGAAGCTATCAGTTTATACTTACAAACCTATTCCAAGTACGGAAACTGACGCTCTGTTTATCTCTGTCCACTTTAATGATGTGCAGCAATTGTAGTGTCACATTGACAAGAACAGGCTCCAACTCCTGCCGTGGTACCACAATCTTCCCAGTGTCCGGGTAATTACTGTTGAGCTTCCTTACCAGGGAGTGTAGAGCTGATGCATTAGTAGACCTATATGCAAAGAAATAGAAATGCAAACTGCCAACATAACCCCTTCCACGCGGTAAGCCAACATATTGCACAAAATTGCATTGTGTAACAAGAAATCCAGTGTTGAAGGGGATAAGAAAGTGACCGATATGCTCTTTATTCTATAAGCATACCTTGTTAAAGGGCATATGTAGGGGAAGAATTGGGAAATATATCCTGCCAAGCGGACATTCCATAACTAGAATGAAATGAAAGATATCTGGAAAGTGTATCTCATCCGAAGCATACAGGGTGCAACGAATTCCCATACAGGATCTTAAAACAATTGAGCAAGGTGACAATATTACATAGTGCGCAAAATGTCAGATATTCAAATTTTAAACAGTAAACCGCCAATAGGTGTGTGTCCACAATATGACAAGTAAGGTGGAAGATTTCACCTGTTTGACATCCAGTAATATGTACATATTTGGGGTTATATTTCCTAGATATCTTGGGAATATACTTCCTAGATATATTCCATTAGGTGTGATAAATTAATGCCCAGCCTGCCTATGACAAACATGGATGAGGTATTATATAGAATAAAGGGCATATCGCTCACTTTCTTCACAAAATAGCGAACATGTTTAGGGCTTTTGTAGTTTGCCTTTGAAGGATGATGGCTTACATAATTTTTATATATTCCAGATTTTTGTTGTCCACCTGTGTCCACAGGGAGACAAAACATATATTTCACATTTGTATTCGGAATCACATTTTGACAGACTACAAACGGCCTGATAAAAGCTAGTGGACACAGACCTATTAACTAATTCATCATATGTCGTATAATAAAGTATACTTATACAAAATCATATGTGCTCATACACTTTATATACAGTGTTCATTGAGCTCATGTTATATTGTGTGTAAATAGCTCTATCATATATATGTACTGAAATTCACTTAACAGGAAAGCCCCAATCGCTTACACTTTAGAAAAATAATCTAGCATTCTTATCATGTCCGGTTCTGGATCGATCACATATGAAAATTGTTCTTTTATTCATCAAGCACACAGGGCATTGTGCTGAAGTTTTTGATATAGCGAGTATATTATTCATGTGGTAATGACTGGGTGTGGAAAGTGTAGGGAAATATGACTAATAGTGAAGAATGGCCCCCACATTCAACTCATGAAATAACCCTGTCAACAGGCCAAAACTCGTGAAACTTTGTCTATATATCCTCCTTTATTCAAAATGTCATATTCAAAGTGTAAAGTTTTGAGAAATAGTCTATTTGGTTGAAAACTGTGTTTAAAGCCAATAGATCTTTAGAAATCATTTCCAAAATTTTTAAAGGTGGTCTTGTTCATGATTTTAGGATTTTGGTCCTTTGAACATTTAGAGTTATGCAAAAATAGCCTTAATCTTATATTTGAACCATTGCATGCTGGGTAAAATGGCCAAACGCAAGGTATAAAATGATCTCATTAAAGGCCTTTGGATATTATGAAGAGCATAGCATTTCTTACATGATGTATACCTTTATGAATATAACATACTTTCAATTTAACTATCAGAAGTCATAATTCTGGTAATATGTGTCAGTTTCAAATTTGGGGAATACCACAACAACACCATCAATAGCTGATGAACTCAAGGTGAAGTGACTGTTTTGAATGTGGGAGTTCATGACTGATACCTGCTACAATTCAACTAATACTATTGTAATAAACGATCTTTCGTATCTTTATGATATTGGTAGAGTATCAATTAAAGAACAAAGTCGACACAGTTCGGATCAAGTGTTACAGGTTGCAATATCAGGTTTATTCAGGTAAACCTAAACAAGCAGTCACTAAGTGTGCGAACTCCCTATAGAGTTCGGAACGGGTCAGTAGGCTAAGCAGCCGATATGATCACGGGGTCTCTTCACCAGCGTGGCTCAGAGTAACCGACGAGTACCGTCAGATGCCGGGTATATATAGGCAGCCAGCCTGCGTGCGCACACGCAGACCGGAAGCCTATAGCGACCTCTGTCCATACCCCAAGCCCGGAGTAGGTGTCGCCACCTACCGTCGGACTGAAGGGTTCGGACTGAGCTCGCAACACAGCATCCAACAGCACTCGTCATATAATAACCCCGTATAACCCTAGCCCCTACACTACCCCCTACCAGATAATAACCGGGAGGTAAATAATTAAGGTTATAGTCCGAAAACACTTCGGACTGGCATTATCTTATAAATACCACCTTAGGGGTTTATTAAAGTTATACCTTACAAACAATATGACGTTACTGTTGAACACAAAAAGGTATTAATTACACACATGTCTACATATATAGATCGTAATTAAAATTACGCCCCATTCCCTAGGATAGATGGAGTTAATCTATACATATAGTATACACAACACTTGAAAAAGTACAATATCACAGTAAAAAAATTTTCGTCCCTTCAAGACCCCGAGCTACTTACACTCGTAATGAATAATACTTTATAAGTGATAAACACTATCACTTCTCTTAAGGTTTTTAGAAACATATTAAAGTATTATTACAAAAGATATCATACGTGATTTTATAGCGAAGATCCGGATCCTCTGTTGATGATGATGCATTCCGCCCGGCTTTCAGAACCTACTTCATTCAGCTCCTACTAACCGGAACGAGAAAGTTCATAGCTCATGCTCGGGAGCTTATAGTAGTATATATATAAAAAAAATTCCAAGTCCTGCCTCCAGGCGATCTTCGGACTTATAATTAGGAGCACTCGGTCCTGTTATATATAGTTTATAAAAAAACATCTCGTATCAGATCCATGGTGGTAGTGTACTCCTGTCCCGAGCTTTGGGTTTCTCTCCGGATCTCCTCGTCCTCCTCCGTCCGTTCTGCCTGGCAGACTGACTCCTTGCGTAGCCCGCCTGCCGCTTCTTCTCGTCCGGATCCTTGAACACCCTATAATAGAGTGTTTTTCACATGTAGGGTTGGTATATTTAAAATACCCCCCCTTCTTCTTGATCGGGTCCTAAGATAGGATAATCCTATCCGGACTCCGAGTCGTCTTTAGGACTCGACTGGGCCGCAGCCTCCTCGTCCTCAGAGTCTGACGCAGCTTCCGCCAGCGTTAACTCCTGGAGCCAGAGCTCAATCTGAGCCCGAGTCCCATCCCATTCGTGCATCTCATGCGCGAAACAGTCTCTGAACCTCCGACGTTCGTGGTCCAGTTTCTCCTCGGCGTTCTTGACTGCCAGCCTCTGCTTCTTCCTTTCGGATTTAGCAGCAACTCGTTCAGTCCGAGCATCTTCACGCTCCCCCTGAACCGACTCCATGGCCGCTGCTTTCTGAGTAGCGACTTCACTCCGGTGGAGATGATGCACTGTGTCCAGCGACAACAT
Source organism: Harmothoe impar (assembly GCA_947462335.1). Taxonomy (NCBI): domain Eukaryota; kingdom Metazoa; phylum Annelida; class Polychaeta; order Phyllodocida; family Polynoidae; genus Harmothoe; species Harmothoe impar. The sequence goes on from OX381717.1 coordinate 23,358,371, forward strand.
CGCCACCTCCTGACTTAAGCCAGCTAGTAATCGGTGGAAGTTATCCTGCCACCGATCCAAGGCCTCCTGTCCGGCTTCGTAGGACTTGAAGTCGGCGGGAGGAAACGAGGGAGGGCCCCTTAGTCGTAAGACATGGTGCCCCTCCGGAGCCTCCTGAGGGGGATCCGGAGTCTGTGTTGGCTTCGGCTTTTGCTTCACCGAAGCCTTGGTCTTCCCCGTCTGGGTGAGAGTCTGTGACTCTGCTCCCGGAACCAAATCCATATTGGGGAATTCGTCAACGAACGCCCCTCCCGTACTGGAGTTCGGATCCTCCGGACTTGGCCGAGGTGGCTTGCCCTGGGGGCCCGACTTCCAGTCAGTCGTGCGAGAGGTAAATGCCGGTCCTTTGTACCCCGGATCTGCCTTCTCCATAACGGACTGCCTTTCGTCCGTTTTCTGTTTCTTCGGATCGGTGGGCTCCGAGGATCCATCGGATTTTCTCGGAGCTCGCCGCTTCCGCGTACTGGTACGCTGCTGATACTCTTCGAATTCATCGTAGAGTTCGCCCTCCGGTACATGGAGATACGTGCGGTCCGGGTTTACCTTGTAGAATACCCGCACCTTCCCTTTCTCGTTGGTGCCAAAATCCACCTCGAGGTTGTCATTCTTGTCTACTGTGGTCCCGAAATGGGAGTAGACTTCTGCGTGAGCGGCCTGAATGCGTTCCGCTGCGGTCTCCAGAGCCAAGCCATGGAACTTGGCAAGGTGTCGAATGATATCTGCTCTGGTGAAGAACAGACCCCCATTCGGACAACCCTTGCTGCCCTTCGAGCCCACACTCAGGCAGTCATATCGCATGAAATGACGTACATGAAAGCGGGTAAGATGTCTTGCATACCGAACCTTGGTAGGCCAAGTTCGGGGTTTCTCCAGGGTCTCGTCGATGTCCCGACAAGCTTTGAATGGGCACTTACTAAATGAATGCCATCTAGACATTGCCCATGCCAACTTTGCCTTCTGAAGGAGCGAATGGTATTTGGTGCTACCAGTCCGGACCTTCTCCAGCAATTCGAAGTGGTACAGCTGTACCGACTTGTCTAAAGGATCAGGTTTGATCCATTCTTCGTCGTCGGAGAGACCGTTGGGCCCCACCTCCTCCGGAAGCTTTGATGACCGCTTATCTTTAACACAGTCATTTATACACATGGGTTTAAAGAAATGAAACCCACTAGCGGCGTTGGCTCGGAGGGCATTCCGGACCAACAGCTGTAGTTCGTTGTCCGGGATTGTGTTCTTGTCCAATCCCTTCAGAACTTCATCCACCTCTTCAGGGGACTGACCCGCATTCAGAGATGTTAACCGAATGGTCTCTCGTAGGTATTGATGCCTACGACTGGCCTTCTCCATCTTACTAGTGTCAGCAGTTCTAGTAGCAGCTGTGCTCTGTTGGACAATCTCGTCCTCCAGAGTATCATTAAGAATAGACTCGTTAGTCTTTTTCTCCATATTCCGGGCCAGCCTCATGGCTGGCGTCAGATGTCGCCTTTTCTCCTTCCGATTATGCACGACCTTGAATTCTTCTGCGGTTTGCAGGTCGTATTCAAGGGCCGCGAGTAGTTCGGGGCGCCCTTCAGTCTCAGCAACCAAGCGAGCGTTAGCAGCTTGGTCTTTGAAGCCTTCCATTGCAGCCGTCACGTGGGCCGGGAACCAGGTCGGGAACCGGTCGGACAGAATGTCCAGCCCCCGGAAGGTTCTCATCTGGATCAAGTCAAATGACCTGATCTCATCCTTGCTCATCTGTGCGATGATGGCTCCTCGTAGCAGGGATGGGACGTCGGCGTCCTCCTTATCCCATACTTCATGTTGGACTGGGGGGATTACTGGTACCCCCGATCCACCTGGACCACCGCCTGCGGCTTGGTCCAGCTTGCCGGCCTCAGCAGAAGTATCCATAGTGGATGGCTCCAGACGGGGCTCGGTTTGCTGTTGAGGAGTCTCCACTCGGACGGGGGCTGCTCCTTGAGGAGGCGTCTCCACCCGAACGGGGACTTCTTTTCTTTGCCCCACTGGAGCAGGTAGCTGGAAGGTGATGCCGGACAGCACCTCCTGCACAACTCGGACCGTTTCAGCTGCGGATGATGCATCCATAGCCTCCTCAGTCCTAGTGTCGGATGGGTGAGTTGTCGTTTTCGGACGAGCTCCCCCGTGCCCGGACGTACCAGCCATGGCTGCGGCCGTAGCGGCCACTGCAGAGCTGTTGTCCAACCCTCGCGAGAAGGACAACACATCCACGGCTGAAGTCGGAGCAGCTGACGTTCCAACTGCTTTTCCAGCATCCTTCTCCTTGCTAGGGATCGGGATGTTTGACTTAGGAGGGCCCGGAGTCTTGACAGCCTGACTGCTGCCGGACGTCTGTCCCTTCTTCTTCAGATCCTTAGCCGCTGGCTTCGGATCAGCTTTCTTTTGTTCCTTTGGCACCTTTGGAGTCGGAGCCTTGGGAGTGACCGTCTTCGAATCTTTGGTTACTGTGGCAGTGGCAACCTTCGGATCCGCTTTCTTAGTACCCTGGGTACTAGGCTTCTTCGGATCGGGCTTTTTAGGCTCGTCCTTCCCCAGAGGCTTCTTTCCAATACCTGCGTGTTTGAGAGCCTTGGTACTAACCTTGCCATCGGCCGACCGGGACCGATCTCGGGTAGCACCCTTGCCACCGCGCGTCCTCGGACGTGCAGTGTCGGAGTCGCTGTCGCCTCCCATAGACAGTTTCCTGGTAACTGTCTTCTTGAGGCTCGGCGAAATACTTAGACTGCACATCCGAGAGAGATGTCCAGTCGACTCGGAGGGGTTCGATTCTACTGCACTGTAGGCGATCCCTCGCAACATTCCGGAGTCCTCGCTACCCTCGGGTGACGGAGACTTCCGAATCGGTGACACGGCCGGATCCACTCGTAGTTCCGACAGAGTCTGACTGAGCTCATCACCACTGGGGCTCTGAGCGTCCATGTGCTCCTCGGTGGCGGATGCCACCTCGGAGTGACCGGAGAGTTCGGACTGGCGGAGCTGCTGCTCGGCCATCCTCACTTCTTTCAAGTGTCTTACGACGGGAGTTTGACGGGGAAACACTTAGTTCCCCGTCTCCCTCTTTGTCTTAGACGGACCAGGAAAGAGTACTCACAGTTCCTACTCTTTTTATCACTCTTCTACTCTTCTAGTTGCCCAAAAACGCCGACTTCTCCGCTGCTGCCGCACGCACGATTGATCCGGGTGAGCCCCAAAATCAATATGGCGTTCCCTCGCTTTTGTTTTTAAAACAAAGCGCATGCGCAGCGTCTCGCGTGATTGGACGCGATCCCGTTACCCGGTGTGACCCAATTATCGATTAATCAGGTCACGACCTTTCCCGCCCGCAACTCGGGCTCGGGGGATCACACTGCCACGTAGGCGGCTCGCAAAAGTCAAAATATACTTCGAATAAAGAGTTCATCAGGAGTATTAGTGGATTAATATGGGAAATCGAAGATTACCCCACCGGATTATCCGTCCACCACCCTCGGGGAGCACTCCAATATTCTTTTCTATTCAACTCTGAGCGCCCCTGTTGGTAGCACACATATAACATATAAAACAACACAGGACACCACACTCGTTGTGTAAACAAGCTAGGTTACCGCCCCTCTGGCCACCAGCCTTGGGCTTCGCCGAACGGGTTTCCCGTTCACCTCTCGTAACCTGGCCGAAGGACTCTCGTTCTTAACTAAAATTCCAGCCTTGATTTTAGTTTTCCGGGCCCTTCTTCCTTCGCCTGCCGAGACTTTCTTTTTCACGGTCTTCCGGAGCTTCTTTCGTACCACTCTCTTAGGGGTATCCTCTGACACCCCTTCTAAAGGTACAAATTTAGCCTCCGAAGTTCCCTTTTCCACCTCCGTTTCCGGGGTGAGCTCCCTTCCAGCCCAAGCACGCAACCGAGCCACATGGCTCGTCCGGATGCGCCCTGCTTCGGACTGAATCAACACAGTCGTCTGACTGATACATTTAACCACGGTGTGTGGTCCATCCCAGTTATTCGCCAGCTTGATGTTGCAGAGCGGTTCGTGTAGCCGGATTACTCTATCCCCCACCACGAAACGTCGCAACTTCAATCCGGTGTCATAACCTACCTTCTGCCAATTCGCAGCTTTGAGCAAATGAGCCCTAACTGTTTCGTAGGCAAATTTGAACCTCTCTCTTAGAGATTCTACAAATAGCACCGTACATGGTGCTTCTGGACTGATCCCTACCACCCCGAATACCAAATCCGCCGGCATGATCAAGTCCTCTCCGAACACCAAGAGGTTTGGTGTGCAATTTGTCGAAGTGTGGACCGTATTGTTATACGCATGTACCACAAATTCGCACTGATCATCCCAATCATCCATATGGGAGTTCACTAATGGCTTCAAAACCTGGATCAAGGTCCGATTGAACCGCTCCACCTGCCCGTCGGACTGTGGTCGGTACGGATTGGTCCGAGTTTTGCATATAGCCAACTGATGACACATAGCTGCCCAAAGTTTGGACTCAAATTCTCTCCCTTGATCGCTATGTAACATCAAGGGAGCCCCCAGATGGAGGATCCACCCCTTCACCAGTGCTTCCGCACAAGTAGCAGCAGTGTGATCCTCTAGTGGGTACACTCGGGTGTATTTGGTATAGTAGTCCGAGACTACCATCATACACGTATTACCCTTCGGAGTGGGTTTCACTCCACTGATAATATCCACGGCTATTCGAGCAAATCTCACCCCGAATAGCTCCTGCTGCAGTGGCAATTTCCCTAGTCCAGGACCAGGCTTGCCTAAACAACATGCCGGACATGTCTCTATCCACCTCAAAAGGTCGCCAGACATTCCGGGCCAGTAATATCTCCGACTCAGCCGTTCCAAAGAGCGTTTCTTTCCGAAATGCCCACTAGTGGAATGGCCGTGGCAGTAGTACAGGATGTCTTTCCTCATGGCAGCAGGGATTACCATTTGTAATACCCTCCGCTTTCCGGGACAAGTCTTCCACCTGCACAACAACGAGTCTCGGACCTCCAGTTCATGGAACTGTGCCAAGAAACGTCGCATTTCACGGTTTTCCAGCGATATTTCGGGTCTCACTGGACAGACCCCAGTAGGGACAAGCTCCCTCAGTCGTGCTATGGTAGGATCGGCCATCTGGTACGTCCTTATAGTGTCGGTGGACCAATCCAACAGGTTTTGCAACAACCCATCATAAGGCAAACGCACACTCGCTACCACAGCATTGTGAGCACCACAATCCCCACATTCCGGACGCACACAACGGCGTACCGGACGTCTACTTAGGCAGTCAGCATTAATATGCTTCGTGCCCGCTCGGTGCTGGATATGAGAGTTCTCCAGTCCGAACTCGCTGAGGTGATTCAACCATCGACCAATCATTCCCTCCGCATCCTTAAAATTAAGGAGCCACCTGAGGGCCGAATGATCGGTACGAAGTGTGAAATTCCCTCCATATAAGAAGTGCCGAAACTTCTTCGTGTATACCACCACTGCGAGCAACTCTCGCTTGGTAGTACAGTAATTTCTCTGTGCCTTGTTCATACTGTTACTAGCGAACGCCAACGGGACCTCTACTCCGTCCTGGATTTGGGACAATGCGGCCCCGATGCTCTCATTGCTCGCATCAGTGTCAAGGATGAAATGCCCCTTCTCCGTAGGGTATCTCAGCACCGGGGTGGTCCGGAATAACGCCTTAATCTCTTTGAAGGCTGCATTCTGTTCCATCCCCCATGGGAAGGGTTCTTTTTTCCTCCCCGGAGTCCAATGGCTCAACCGTTGAAGCGGCTGAGACACCCTCGAGAACCCGGGGATGAAGTCCCTGTAATAGGAACAGAACCCTAGAAAGGATCTGATATCCTTTGGTCCTTTTGGAACTTCCCAAGTCTCCACAGTCTCCAGTTTAGCCGGATCAGCCTGCACACCCTCGGTGGAGATGATCCGGCCCAAATAGACCATGGACTTCCGAAAAAGTTCACACTTCTTTGGCTTTAATGTCAAGCCATTGGACCGAATTTGTTCCAACACCTCTCCGAGGTTCAACGCACACTCCTCAAACGTCTTGCCGAAGACAATGACATCATCCAAGTATACCAAGCACTTGCGCCACAATAGATCACTCAACAGAGTTTCCATCATAGCCTCAAATGTGGCCGGGGCGTTGCATAACCCGAAAGGCATCAGTTCAAACTGATACAGTCCAATGTGACTCGTAAAAGCCGTCTTCTCTTTATCCTCCTCCTTCATCCCGATCTGCCAATACCCGGACTGCAGATCAAGGGTGCAGAACCATTGGTTCCCACCCAGCGAGTCCAGAGTCTCATCAATTCGGGGGAGAGGATATGCATTTTTCTTGGTTACTCCATTCAGGCGTCTATAATCGATACAAAATCGGATAGACCCATCCTTTTTAGTAACCATCTGAACCGGACTGGACCAGGGACTAGTGCTAGGCACTATCACCTTCTGTTCCAGCATGGTTTTCACTTGTTCTTCAACAACAGCTTTCTTACCCAACGGCAAACGTCTGTAAGGCATTTTGAAAGGCTGTGCATCTCCAGTATTGATAGAATGCAACACTTTGTCGGTTCGGCCTAACGGCTCCCCCTCCACCTGCCATGCATCCTGATACTTCACTACCAGCCTCCTTAGAGAGTCGAGATCCATCCGATCCGTCAGATCCGTTTCGGATATCATTTTCTCGAGTCCCTCACTCAAAGGGGTCGGAGAAGGGTCACCCTTCATGCTCACCTGTCCAGCGGACACTACGGCCTCACTGGTGAACACCTTCCCCAACACTGTATCTTTCCTAAGATACTGTGGTTCCAACCCGGGGTTAGAAACCGGCACCACGGTCCAAGCACCATCCCCCACGAGGGTATCCATGCCTGTCAAACCGATGCTTCCCAACATGGCCACATCCGGTTCCACAACTGCTTCTTCCTCTCTCCTAAGCCCCTTGCTTCGGACCAGCACGTCACACGTCTGTCCGGGAGGAATCTTAACAGTTTGGACCACCGTTGCCACTGTCGATACTTGTCGGAGCACACATTGCTCCACCGCACGGTACGGGTGCTCTATTCGGAGTACCCCTGTACCAGGATTCAGGACCGCGTCATACAACGCCGAAAAATCCAACCCCAGTATACCGTCGTCTGCAATATCCGCAATGGTGGGAGAAGCCACATACTCCTTCCCTCCAATTCGGACAGGTATGAACGCGCGCCCATACGTCTGCATACTCGACCCATCGGCCGAACAGGCGTTTACCCTCGTTTTGAAGTTATCACGACTGTCCGGCATAAGAGCATAGAATCTGGAGGAGATAAAGGAGTGGCTAGCTCCCGTATCTACTAAAAATTCGCCCGCCCTACCGGCCACAGTAACAGACACATACCACCGCCTCCCCCCCAGCGGAGACGGGTTTACAGTGAAGCGTTTGAAATCCTTCGGAGCAGCCAGATCAAGGCCATGTTTCTTCAAATGGTCGAAACATGGATGATCCGGGGAAAGCTGGGTACTCCCTACCCACACGGTGTCTGTGACAGCCGCAACTTCCTCGTTCCTATCCGTAATGGGCCTCCCTGCCTCATTGCCGGGCAACTGATGGACTGGAATGTTAATCAGGCCGGCATCCGAGCTCCTAAAGCTCGAAGCCACCCCTGATTCCCTTCCTGTCTTCTGAATTTCACTAGGCTCTACCTCTCTGGTATGTTGGCGTACTTCATCTGCAGGGGTTGTCCGCTCGCCTTTTCGGACTACCCCCTCTAGTTTCCCTCCTTTCCGGGAACTTTCGGACTCGGAGCTGTACACTCCGCAGCAAAGTGACCGATCTCTAAGCACCTATAGCACTTAGCGGTCCTCCGATTGATCTTCCTTCTGTTAGGCTGGGTAGCCCCCTGAATGGAAGTCGTCATCTTCTCAAACAGCGATGTGAAAAACGCTGCGTCCATCATCGGAACCTTCGGATCCGATGACTCCCTTTTTGGAGGGGGGTTCCCACCCCCTTCCGGCTTCTTATTCTTCCACGGCGGTTTAGAGGAATTCCCATTCCTCTTGAACTGAGCCGCTGAAGCTATAGCCCCCTCCTCATCACTGCCCGAACCATCAGACTGTTCCGGAGAACATTCTATAATGGCCGAGGCCCGGGTAGGCATCCGGTCCCCTAACAGTGACTTTTTGAGAGCATGTATGTCGATGGCCTTAAAAAGGTCATCTAGTGACGTATCTGCTCTCCACGTGTCATACACCGTTTGTTGTATGTCAGGATCTCTCAGTCCGGCAACGAACTGAGAGAACAATTCCTTAGAAAATAAGGCATCGTGGATTCCTGAAGCAGGGTGTACCTTCTTCAGGAGTCTCATCAATGCAAGTCCGAAGACCCTCGGAGCTTCGTTCTTGCCTTGCACGCGCTTCTTAAAAGCGACCATCGGATCAATCTGAGCGGAATCTCCGTACAGGATGGTTCCGATTTCTACGAGCTGTTTGAAAGTACCGCGAGGTCCGCAATCCTCCTTCCACTGCTCAACGGCCATGAGACCATCTCCCATGCGTAATCCCTTACACACGTACGGGATTGCATCCTGTTGGTCCCACCCACTGAGGTTTATATCCTCAACGGTGGCTCCCAACCAATCTTCCCACGAATTCTTCTGCCAGTAGGGAAATGGCTCGCTGGCTATGCGTCTAGCAGCGTTGGACGAACCTCTAATTTTAGAGGTTATCGCCAGACATTTAGAAATGGATGCTGTCGCGTCCTTTTCCGCACCGACATTGTGCAATCCGATCCCCGCTATGGCGGGATTCGTATCGTACAATTCTTGCAATTCTGTACTCAGCATTGTTCGTCTCGGAGCCTTCTTCGGGCTCTTCGTACCAGGAGTCGCCCCTGGAGTAGCGCCCATAGCTGGTATGCTACTCTGTCTGTCCAGAAAAGCCTGGTAGGTCCCATACGACACTAAGTCCGTAGTGGGGTCCACGCCTTGTCCGAACCACCAGTTCTTCTCCTGATCAGTCATGTACTGACACTGCTGGGCCAGAGCAAGCGATCGTTGATGCTCTGACTTCTCCTTTTCCAATTCCTTGGCCTGCTTCTCAACCTCCTCCTCTTGCTGAGCTTTCTCCAATTTAGCTTTAGCAGCTTCTCCGGCGGCTCGGAGCCCTTCCTTTCGAGCCCTCAGAACCGCCGCTTCCTGCTCCGCTAACTCCTCTGCGAGGGCCGCGTTCTCCTTCATTCGTTTCTGCTGCTGCTCCAAGGCAGCCTGCTGTTTGCGATACACGTCTCGCCTTTCTATTTCCAAGTTTTTCTGTTCCTGGAACAATATGGTTGCTTGGCACTCTCGCCATTGCAACAAACTTGAAGGAGTCAGATCGGTTTTCGCCGCCTTATCCTGCTCGGCCGCTTTCTTCAAGCGTTCCGCGTCGAGTTCTTGCTCGTCCACTTTCAACTGTGATCGTGGACTCCGAACCAACTCGGACAATCGTCTTCCCCTACCGACTGAGGCTAGACCGGTCGGGGCTGCGAATACCTGTTTTGGTATCGGACGGATACCACTGATCCCCACCCTCGGTGAGTAATCACTCGCCCTGCCTCTGCCCCTGGATCGTCCCACTCCGAGGGGTCGTCCTGGTGTTGAGGTTGACAAGGCAGGTTCCATGGTTACCCCACGTCCCATAGGCTGATTGGGAGTGTCGGTAAAACTCATGTAATGGAGGCCTTCCGGACTACCATTGTTCGCAGATGCGAAAGAGGTACTGTTGTCCTTTATACTCTCTCGCGTTTCTGATAAAAACTGCTGTAAAGCAGTTCTTTTCGCTTTCAGAATGTCACACTCTGTCAATAGACTTCGGCGGACCTCCTGTAAGTCCTCTGTGTCCCGAACAATGGCTGATCGGGCCCCTTCTGCCTCATGCATTACAGCGTCTCGGGCTGCGCAAATATGGTTCAGCTCCGTGTTTGCCTCGACAAACTCGGACCGGATCCCTCGTAGGTCCGCCTCTTTCTGATCGTATTCCGACCGGACTCTGCTGAGAGATTGTACCAATTTCTCATTCTCCTCCAACAAGGTAGACAGCCTTGCTTCCTTTTCCTTGATCTTGGAAGCTCGGTGTGTGACTGCACCCTCCAATGCAATCAGACTGCTTTTCCATTCATTGGATTGCTTCTGAATGGTTAACAATTCCATTTGAGCCATCTGTACACGTTCCTGCACTCGGGCCTCTCTCATGTCGTCAAAGCGACGCTCCTGCAAGAGGGTAAACCTCCTCGGAGTCGGCGCGGCTGAGCTTGACCCACCCACATTGAACAAGGACAAGTTCATTTCTTCTAATGAGCGGCTCATTATGGTAGGACCCCTGGGTCCTCGTGCTGCGTCTGTTCCGGATGGAACATTCGCCCTGCTATGGGTATCTGCCTCATAACTGGCATCTAACCCTTCCGGTGACAAGGCTGCTGCCTCATCCGGGGACCTCGCTGCTCCGTCCAGAGCCCGAGGTCTGTGCTACTGCACAGGCTAACCTGCGTTTCACTCAGAACTGGTCACGGCACCAGTGTAATAAACGATCTTTCGTATCTTTATGATATTGGTAGAGTATCAATTAAAGAACAAAGTCGACACAGTTCGGATCAAGTGTTACAGGTTGCAATATCAGGTTTATTCAGGTAAACCTAAACAAGCAGTCACTAAGTGTGCGAACTCCCTATAGAGTTCGGAACGGGTCAGTAGGCTAAGCAGCCGATATGATCACGGGGTCTCTTCACCAGCGTGGCTCAGAGTAACCGACGAGTACCGTCAGATGCCGGGTATATATAGGCAGCCAGCCTGCGTGCGCACACGCAGACCGGAAGCCTATAGCGACCTCTGTCCATACCCCAAGCCCGGAGTAGGTGTCGCCACCTACCGTCGGACTGAAGGGTTCGGACTGAGCTCGCAACACAGCATCCAACAGCACTCGTCATATAATAACCCCGTATAACCCTAGCCCCTACACTATTGTAACTGGAACCTGGACACATGAAGGCTAAGGCTAGAATAACCCACATGTAACCTGTAGTCCCAGCTTACACCCATTTTCAAATGGCATAATCACTGTTGTCAAAATAACAATGAAAGATGACCAATATAAATACATGCAAAAATAGAAACATTGTAAGAAAATAGCTGGTACTCACTGTATGTTGGTAGTAAAGGCTGTTAACCAGAGTTGTACGGTGAGCAAGATGCATAGAAACGTGAGCGGATGGTGTGTATGGGACAGCATGGTGTGTGTTTGATGGATGGAGTAGTAGTGAGGTTATGGTGGGATGTCTGAGTACGATAGGAATAGGGGAGGGGACTATGGGTTAATGTGCTGTACTCCTGGTCATCATACTACATTTAGAGCGTCCACGACTGGCCGAGTCTCCATTCAAGCATTATAGCAGACTATCATTATCTCATTATCTCAGACTAGTACCATCTTTGGCATTTGTTGAAAAACTCACATTGTATGTGATTATATATTGCCCAATAAGAACATTTAAATGCAACTCATAGCAACCCCATGGGATGGCACGATGAACGCAGGACTAGTTACTCACAGATCACAGCATGGTAAAGCACTGTGGGGTGAATCCATTAATTTTATAATGGGCCGATGGCTCCCGGGTGACCATTTCAGACTTTATCCTCAGTCACTAGGATGATAAACCAATACATCCGGAGTATCATCTGTAAATATGGGCTCCAAATTCTGACTGGTTTAGAAATGACACCTTGTTAAATGAAGGGGGGGGGGGGTGGACTCATCAAATGCAGTTCTTAAAGCTGGTTCATTCTCAGAAGTTTCTCAGACAGAGTTTTCGTATGAGAAACTTCTGAAAATGAACAGGCTTTAAATACCGCATTTGATGAATCCATCCTTCACCCCTTCACATCACTATTCCCCCCAGTGATCATCTTAGGTCTACATTGTATCACTGCCATAATTGCCACAATATAATCTGATATATGGAAAAAACATTCATATACATTACAGTGCTAGTCCCGTCAGGCTCAAATAGGTCAGGGCCAGGTTAGATCAGAACAAGGTTACACTCACCAAGCAGAGTAGATGCCCGTGTTGAGTGTACTAGAATTACATACACGCAGAATATATCAAGCTAAAAGAGGCTGCAAGGTAGGTATCCTTTTCCACCCTGTTATTGCTGGCTCTGAGACCGGCCAACTCCATCTCGGCCTCAATAATGTAAAATATGGATGTAAGCTTGAGAGTAGGTCTGTGATAAATCTCACTTCATTTCAAAAAGTTGTTTTGTATAAAATTCCGTTAGGTTAGTTTAGGTAATTTACTTAGAAGTCAAATTAAGGTGACAAACATGTGTCCGAAATGTGAACATTATCAAATCAAAAGTAGATACAGGATATAAAGTGTACAGAGTGTATTATCCATTATAACAAGATTTGCTCTGATCTAGCCAATACGTAAATACCAGAGCTGCTCTCTGATTGGATGAGAGTCCATGGTGGGCACTCTTGACCAATCAGAGATGTTCTTACCTACTGTGGCGGGGGGGGGGGGGGTGACTAGACACTGTGGTATATATATCTAGATGGATACACCACTATAGTAGCAGTGAAGAATCAATGTGCAATGGCGGACATCCGTCGAGTCAAACACATTTTGATGTTTAATCGCATTTTTCAGCAAGTTTCTTTACATTTTAGCGTGTTTATTTGCGGTTTTCCTGTGTTCATTCAGTCAACAAGTTGCCATGTTTGAATCGAATTGAAGGGCCTAATTGTCTGCTGCTGTCTGTCTGTCTGCTCCATTCGAGTACTATTGATTGGGTACTTCACTGCCTTGAATGGGTACCGTCCTGCATTGATTGGGTAGTCACCAATTCGTGATTGCCAGTGGTACATTTCATTTGGTTATGAATGCAAGTTGGGCAAACTAGCCTTGTGTTTTCTATGGGCATCTTCAGGTATGTTATTTTGAAGCAGTGTCGAAAGGATGATGTGTCATAACGTGAATAGGGCACTTGTCCATGGATATGGGTATGATCCAGACTGGATAGAGACATGGACGAAGGCTCAGAGGCTGCGCCATCCTCTGAGCCTTCCTCGGACGCTGGCTACCTGTGTGTAGTATAATACACGCAGGTGAACACCAATATATTGCCTTCAATCATCCAGGTTAAGACCCTTTCTACTAGGCGGCACCTCTGTATTCCACTGTCTTTTACATAATGCAATTAGCCACTTGGGGCTGGACAACAGAACTGTGTGTCAGATTTTGACCAAGCCTGGCCCCTGCCTGGCTCATAGAACAGATTGGTGTTCACCTGCGTGTATTGGACGCTAATTTCTTGAATTTGGCTGGTAATGTCTGGACGAGTGGTTTCCTCGAGGCGCCAAAATCCAAGGACGCTGGAACAGCGCCACCTATACTCATCTACACATAGACTCGTGACGTCACACGCAGCGTCCACTGCTTCAGATATTCAAATTTTAAACAGTAAACCGCCAATAGGTGTGTGTCCACAATATGACAAGTAAGGTGGAAGATTTCACCTGTTTGACATCCAGTAATATGTACATATTTGGGGTTATATTTCCTAGATATCTTGGGAATATACTTCCTAGATATATTCCATTAGGTGTGATAAATTAATGCCCAGCCTGCCTATGACAAACATGGATGAGGTATTATATAGAATAAAGGGCATATCGCTCACTTTCTTCACAAAATAGCGAACATGTTTAGGGCTTTTGTAGTTTGCCTTTGAAGGATGATGGCTTACATAATTTTTATATATTCCAGATTTTTGTTGTCCACCTGTGTCCACAGGGAGACAAAACATATATTTCACATTTGTATTCGGAATCACATTTTGACAGACTACAAACGGCCTGATAAAAGCTAGTGGACACAGACCTATTAACTAATTCATCATATGTCGTATAATAAAGTATACTTATACAAAATCATATGTGCTCATACACTTTATATACAGTGTTCATTGAGCTCATGTTATATTGTGTGTAAATAGCTCTATCATATATATGTATATCTAATGTATACGGGTGAGACAGGTCACAAAATTATAGGCCAAAAAGCCCCCGACATCCATCTGGCATTCTGGGAAATCCTTTAGATCTGTATAGGGCTAATCAGGCTAATCCCCTTCATTTCACACCTGAAACAATAGGGAGGAGATTAAAGGCAGGGAGAGACGGCACCGTTTTCAGCGGACGATACAAGACAGAACATGAGCGGACAAAGTCTGCTCATGTTCTGTCTGGACTGGGAGAGTCCTGACTTGTCTGGAGCAGCTGATACACGACCCCTATTCAAGACCTATCTGCTGTTGCCTTGAGTGAAATTCTGGTAGTAGTTTCTAGAACCAATGTATGTAGGTCAGTGTCCTCCTCCTAGTGGACATACCACACACAATGGTGGGAAGATTCACACAGAAAAGACAAAGGAAGCTGAGAAATCGGCAGGAATCAGCTGCTATAACTGCATCATTCCTAATACTATGGGCAGGACCATTAGCATAATGTATAGTTATCAGTGATAGATCCAATATATAAAAGAATATCTTAGTTAATGCATAGAAGAATACCAGGAAAGCTATTGATTTTAGAAACACATTAAATATCTATAGAGTAATAATACTCTATCATAAAGTAGACAATTCTGCAAACCCCAATACAAAATACTTAGTTCTGATTGGTCAAAACACTCCAGACTACAGCAGACTTGCCTGGAGTGCCGATACACAGTGGTTTTGAGGAGACCAGACAGAACTTCAGCAGACAGTCTCCTCCAGATATCAAGCAATGTTTGTTGTCCACGGACAACTGCGGACAAGACAGAACATCCCCAGACATTTGTCTGGAACACTGATACATGAGCAGATTTGAGCAGACAAGACAGGTCCAGACCTGTCTGGACCTGTGCTGTCCGCTCTTGTCCGCTGAAAATGCGCCGTCTCTCAGCGCCTTAAGTCTCATCAGTGACCATTGTTCTGGGCTGGGAAGGGGGCAAATAAGAGACTACCCATAGACCTATGCTAGAATTTAAGATGGCCGTTTTTTTTTTTACCAATATGCCAGCACCCATGGTTCAATATGTCTAAGCCATATACAGACTTACCCAACTGTGGTAAGAATATAAGCATGTCGACGTCCATAATCCTGAGCTGCAGGTTGGTCTGCCTGCCCTCCATGAAATATGTATAATATCAATCAATCATGTTTATTCTCAGCATACATGATGAAGACAACAAGGGTTGCAGTCACATTGATAATAACATACATGAAGAAGAAGAGTCTGTCGAGTACAGCGGCCAGCAGCACCCAGTCGGTGTTAGGGGGACAGTTCTCTGGTGTGGTGTCAACCATCCTAACAGCAGGAGTCAGGTCGTCTAATCCCTTTGTGTCAGTCAGCCTCCTCTCTGTCTTCATCCTCAGCATCTTAGCCATGAACAAGGTCAGTGTCTGTAAAAGGAAAGCATATGATTTCACTACCTTTCCCAGGAAATGACTCTCCTCTCTTTAAAAGATATAAGGCATAGTCCAAAACATAGCATTTACCTGTTAAGCATTATATTGATATTCTTGAGGTCAATAACTTGTCTTGTTAGGCTATTTTACCATGCTTTGCCCATATAAAAGTGGAAGGGACAAGCATGAGAAATAGCTTGTTGTCTGTGATTACTTGAATCAGTTTCAAATAATGGATGCATACTAGATTTCAAACAATTTTCACCTTTACCCTTGGCGACATTTTCTTGTGGGAGTCAGACTTCCCGTAAATATGGAAGATGATGGTTGAGCAAAACACTGACATACCAATCAGGAGACTGTTTACAGTGAAGTAGTAGCCTGTAAAATGAAGTATACAGTGATGGTTACTATATGGCTGTGTCTCAAGAACTAGGGCAAAAGTAAACGTCTTTGACTGGGTGCCATCTTTGACCGGGTTCCATCTTTGAGTGGGTGCTATTTTTGACGGGCTTGATAGAAAATGGTTTATTGAGAGCAGATGGAGATATAAATGGGCTGAAAGGTTAATAGATGTTATAACATCATGTAAATTAGTAAATTGTAGCCCATTTATATCTTCATCTGCCCTAAATAAACCGGTTTCTATCAAGCCGGTCAAAGATGGCACCCAGTCAAAGATGGCACCTGGTCAAAGATGTTTACATTGGCCCAAGTTCGTGAGACACAGCCATATATTATATATGCATACTGCACGTGTAGGTGACATCTGATAAGTTGATGTCTGAGTTGTTCAGCCATCTTTTTCTTGCCTATTGTCTATAACCTTGCTAATAAAAAGTGAACAGAAACCTGTTTACTTACCTAGGAGGGGGACACTAGAGGAAGAACCAGACGTGGCATCCATCAGGATGTTCAGTAGCACCATGAAACTCAGGAAGATGCTCAGCCCTGCCAATAGAGGCATATTTCATAAGTAATTTAGGTGACCAGGGTATTGGCTAAAACTTTTGAAAATTACAAAGAAATAAGGTGGGCCTCAAGTGTTCTGCCACATATATTCACAAGTTTTTCGATCTCTTTGAGTATCTCTTAAGAACTCCAACCCAGATTGTTTACAGCTTTTAATAGTCTCCAGAGAACGATGTTCTTGACAGGCTGGACGTATTTCATCAGCCCATGGTCCATGGTCTCAATATGATCTATGGACAGTATAAAGGTTCAGCTTTTTGGATAGTTCATGCTTACAAAAGCCTAATCGTGTTAAAAAAAACTCATTATGTACAGTTTGTGAGATCCCGATGGGTGAGGTACCCTGTGGTCTGGGCACATCCCAGCCTCCCCCATCAGTTCGCCAGTTCCATCAACTGATCAACATTTGACAGACATGCATGGGGCATTGAGGACTAGCATGGCTAGGGTAAAGTGATGTAATTTGAATGATTCAATGAAGATGCAGCACCACTGGCCTTCATTGAGAAGCAGATGCATTTGTCTTTATTCTATCCCCAGAATCTTAATATCATCAATAGAATATATACTGAATTGTGTTAGAATTGAACAATTCCTGCCATTTCAGATTCCTTTCCTCCTTCTTGGTGAGGTATACTCATGCAGATGGTGCATGGACTGCCACGCCATCTAAGTATGTTTCTGATTGGTGCACACTAAACTTTGCGGCTCATCAACCAATCAAAGGACATTGTCTGCTCAGTGTCTTGGATAGTGCATGCTGACACAGCCCAATCATGTAAGAAAACACAATACACATTATATGGCTATGGTTATGTGACATTCCCAAGATGTAATTTAGTTGAGTCACTGCAAATGTCTCATCAGCTTGATGTAACAATGACCTTGCTTGAGAAGTAAATATACTGTGTGTGTACATGATGTACTTACCAATCTCTATTTTGTTTTCATTACATGCGGGTAGAAGAAAGACAACAGAGGTCATCACAGAGAGCAGTGCTGCAGGCAGGATGAGGAGGAACGCGAAGAGTGAAGCCTTGTGATGGATCTTAAATGTGACGGTGGCAGTGTGGTAGCTTACAGCAGTGTTAGTGCTGGACACATTTGTGTCGACCTTTGAAGTTACTTTGTATATTTGCCATTCAAAAATACCCTGAAAATAAATACAATTTTACGAGGTAAATCATAGTCACAGGGAATCAAAGTAAGATAAATGCTAGTTGAAATACTCATATATACATATATAAGGTATGCATACATTGTATCTTGTTTGTATTAGGGAGTGATCATTTCTTAACAACAGGGTGGTGGGTTTCCGCGGTTTCCCCGGTCAAGGGGTCAACATTTTTTAACACCCCCCTAGGGTCGAAAATCGGCTCGCGCGCGGGCCCTTTGAAGCATAGTAATGCGCAGGCTTTTTGGCTCAAAACAGGTTGAATTTTTTGCCCGCCCCCTGGTCAAGGGGTCCACATTTTTTTGCCCCCCCCAAACCCCCCACCCCCCCTGTTGTTAAAAAATGATCACTCCCTTATTACACCCAAAAAGACCTTAAAAAACAGACCATACAGATGAGCAATACACATAGTATTTTATTATGATACTTCAGTGCAATTTAGTGGCATTTACTTTCGAACAAAGGCATAAAATAATAATTGTGGACTAATATTTGGGTATGAATAAATTCCATGTTATTATAAACAACCTACCTTGTCCTCTGACCCTATATCCAAGTCTTCAAAAACTAATGTCCGGTTATCATGCAACCATGAGCCCATGCGGTACTGACATGTTTGTTTGTCAAATGGAAAATATCTGATATCAATGTGGCAGCGTATCTCATTGACACATGACGGTACAAGCAATGTATGTCCTCCATTACTAACGCTGCCTGTTTCTCCATGAGTACATTTCTCTGCTACTCTGAAAATATATAGTAGAGACACTTAACCTTAGTCATAGGCTTAAGCTAAGCAGCATGCTTGACTGCTTGGTGCAGGTAAAGGTAATGTAATATACTGTAAAATCTCATCAGAGAACCAGTCAACGCATTGATTTTGATTCAAGTTGCAGAAGAGGTAATGTGTTATTACGAGAGTAATGTATACACATAATTTTGAGCAGTCCTTTAGCGTGCCTTCTAGCTAAGTTGTGGGACAACAGTTCCCTATTGTAGCCCTGAGATTCCCTCCCCCCTTTCTAAATAGGTTGAAATGAAGATCCTCTCTCTGAATAGGTTGATAAATATGACTACCCCCTACATCTATATATAAACTTAATAATAACATCAATGAAGTCTACATATGCATCTATCATACTATATATAGCATGTTCTTAACCATGGATTGAGGGACTGGTTTAATATAGGCTATAACAATATAGTGGAATTTCCTATTTTTTAATTGCCTCCCACAACTAGAAGAGTGAGCAAATTAAAACGTAGCATAATGTCTTATAACATTTCCTTACATCTTGTTGACTATCATAGTATCAGTTAAAGAAGGATTAAGTGCTGTTCTTCAGTAGGAATTCTTTATTGCATGTTCCTGATTAGTTGCACAAAGTGTCTGAAGCAACTTCTTCAGGGAAACAGATACAGAGCTCTAAAAATTCAGACAAGGCTTAAGAAGTGATGATAATTGGGTGCTTCAGCTCTGATGAAGCCAAAGATGAAACTACAGTGAGATTTAGAAATTGGCAACAGAAGAAATTGCATCCGCAGCAGAAAATTCTCCCAGCTAGCAAAACTCATGGTAAATCATGTTATATCTTCATCTTTTCTCAATAGATTAATGTTACCAGGCTAGGGAAAAGACCCATCTTGGGAGAAATTAGTATTTAAAGTTGGTGTCATACCCTTTAAAATGGGATATCATGAGCTAAACAGCTCCTGCTAGTTTTGTGAGAATCGCTTCTCAAAGATAAGTTCATGACAATAACTCAAAATGGCAAATGAGCTCTAAAAGCATTGTATCCCATAATAAATAGTGATGATTGTGAAAAATCAGTTTTATTGATAAATAACCAAATAAAATGGGACTTTTTAGTCTAAAGTTGGTTCTAAGAGGAATCTTTACAGTCTGTTTTCAGTTTGAGTAACTGATGTAACAAATTAGCACAATTATCTCCCATTTTGTGTTATGAAATGATTTACTTGGCAACCAGAAAGTGTCTTATGTGCCAATTTTCCATTAAAAAAACCCGTTCTTTTTGCATTCCAAATATGGAATGTTAGTGGTAAAAATAGAAAAATTCCAATAAGTCTATTGTATTCTTATCCTAAAGCACTTTTACTTGAATTATGCACTCTTTAGCCATTCTGGTGCCCCCTGGTACTAAAGCCAGTACTAAAAATCCCGGCTGAAGGGGTCGTTTCCCTTGATGAGTCACAGATATTTACTACATTTGGTTACGTCATATTCTTGGCCTCATAATGTGCTATATGCAAATGATTTCGACGTCATTCTTCAGACATCTTTTTAATGTAACATAATGATATTGGTATGACCTGCTTTGAAAGATTTGAAAAACACCAGGAAGATATAATTATGTTGGTAAGTGGAATAATTATAACATTGTGTGAAATGTATATTCCAATTATATTCAGTGGCAATTGATTTAATCAGCATATTTTGGCGGTAGACATCACCAGTATCCCTACAGAGACATTGATACTAGCAGTGTGGCCAAGATGTGATGCTAGCTCATGGTCAGTATGTGGGATTTGAATATATTTAGTGACCACAGAAAAGGTGTGCTTGTGCTTATCTCCTGGTTCTCCCCTGAATAATCGTTCTACAGGAACAAAAGGAACAGATCACACCTTCCAGACAAAAGTTGGTCAAGTTTCATCTGCTTTGGAAATTTATTGTGTTGAAAAGATATTCATTTATGGTCAAACTATTACCAATGTAGATCGAATGCTATTGATATTGGTATAGGGAGACATCTTGTGTCAAAAGTGTGAACCACTTGAGAGGTAAAGTACAGATGTTTTATAGACGTCATAATCTGACCAAATAAGCATGTACTACATATGTAAAGTATACATAATGATGGGACCGACACAGAGTTATAGTACGGCAGTTTATATGACTAAGGATAAACAGTTACAGATACAAAGGGGTAAACAGCTACAGATACATGGGTAAGACATACAGGTTAAAACCGCGCCTTCCCCCGCACCTCCTTAGCATAGAGGCACCCCCCCCCCCCTCCGTTGGAGTCCTGTCTGGAGGACCAGTGTCATCTGGCCTGGAGTCAGGGGGGTGCCGAGTGGGGAAATGAACGCCGGGGACTCAGGGGGAGCGGGGGTTCCTTTCACATAGGCGTCCCAGGCTGAGGCCGGGCATGCATTGCTACCCGGGATCCTTGGTAGCGAGTGCACAACAGGGCTAGTATTTAAATACCTGCGAACATGCATAATTCCACAAACGCATGCAATCTTAGGACGGTGCCATTTCTCCAAATCTGAACTTAGTGGGGGGGGGGGGGGGAGATTACTTGTTGCTAACTGGTGGGGAAAACCCACCAAGCCCCCCAGCTAGTGGTAAATGACTCAGCTCTGAAAAATGTGCATGCATGCGCAATGAAGACTAAACTACCTGTGATGACCTCTATCCAAACCCAAGAGACATGGCTAGTGCTGCCACCTGCTGAGTACTCAAAGAGTCCGGACACAGCACGTCTAAGTACTGTAGTTGGTCTAGTACTACTAGTGTGAACGCATGAGAACAAAAACCAGACAAGGTAAAATTAGACTTTAATATACAGCAACTTTATTAAGGAAAATGCTCAGGTATTATATACTGCAGTAACTCTCAGTTATACAGTGATCAGAACTGGATCGATAAATAATACAGTGGGATAACACTAGAGCATAGAGTTTAACACGGAGTGCAGGGTGGTTTGCCTCAGCAGTCCCAAACCTGACTGACTTCCAAAGGGAAGCAGTCCACCTTTTATACAGGGCTGTGGCAGTCACATGACGTACCAGCAGCGCCACCGAGTGGTTTAGTTACGTAATACATTATGAAACCCTTAACGAGATGTTACCGTCGGTAGTACCGGTAACTACGGTATAAACCGAACTATGATAACGACGGTATATGAAACAGACCGTCGGTACTCATTAAGGAATAAAACATGTTATGAAACAATAATAAAACCCGTGTCGTTTTACATCATAACAATATACAATAGATATACCACACAGTACAATTAAAAAAGGAATCAGAGTAATGATATTGAAATGATCATGATTATGATTATAATTTATATAGATTGAAAGTAACTTACAAATCATAAATGGCGATGTCTGGAGTCCATATCTTTTCTACAGGTAGCTGAATATCGGTCAATCCCCCAAACTCGTTTGGGTCCCAAGTCAAAAAGTCATCTCTCCAATGCTGAAAATTCATTAAAATCCTGGGTCATATGTGCATTAGAACATAAAAGCAGGAAAATGATATGTCTGGATTTATTTCAGTTAATATTCATTTAAACTGCATATCATCTAGGTCTAGGTCAATACTGTTTAAAAGTATTCACATATCTAATATATGATGTGATTCTTTAAAGCTAAGTGGGAGATTAGACCCTTTTACAGTGTGCTGTAAAAGGGAAAAATATATGTGTATTAAATGTAAAGAGTGGATGAAATCAGACTATACTTACAATCCGATTCCAAGTACGGAAACTGACACTCTGTTTGTTTCTATCCACTGCAACTATGTGCAGCAATCGTATTTCCAGATGTACATGAACAGGTTCCGACCCCTGCCGTGGCACCACAATCTTCCCAGTCTCTGGATAGTTATTGGTGAGTTTCTTTACTAGGGAATGTGTGGCTGATCCGTTCACAGGCCTGTAACATATGGGAGATGAACTACAATGTATACTATAAAATAACTGTCCATATTGCAACGTAGCTTTAATGCCCTTCTCATCATGTTATGCAATGACGACCTTAGATAGATAAAGATATTGAAGTAGACTCATGGCACCTGGGGTCCGTTGCTCCGCAGAGGGACTTACGTATACATAGAATTAGTGGACTTAATAGGTAGGAATATGTATATGTGTCTTT
The DNA here is from genome assembly GCA_947462335.1 of Harmothoe impar. Lineage (NCBI taxonomy): Eukaryota > Metazoa > Annelida > Polychaeta > Phyllodocida > Polynoidae > Harmothoe > Harmothoe impar. The sequence continues at coordinate 23,380,954 of OX381717.1, forward strand.
CTTAGTAGAATACGTATATGTATCTTTTTCGTTGTAGAATACGTATATATGTATCTTTTGAAGTTACATGTACATAAGTGCGATAATAAGGTATAAATTACTATAATGTACATATGTGAGTGTAATAGTTATACATAGGTGGTTTATGTTTATGTAAGTAACTTACGTATACATAAATGGTTTACATATATACGTAAATGGTTTAGATAGACAAAGGTTCTACAAGTGCAAATGGTACAAATACGAACAGTGCCAAACTTTATAAAATGTCAAGCCCCACATATTTTAATTTTTTAGATCATTTTTGAATTGTATGTGTAGTAACCCTAGTTCACACTAAATATTGCTAGATTATTTTCCCATTAACCCTGATCCATTCACAAAGGCAGTTGTTGGTAAGAAAAATGCCCGCCCCCCCTCATATGCAAACCCCCCTCCCTGGAATAAAAAATGAATACTGTGGTGGGGGAACCCGGAATTTGAAAAGAGGACGTCGAGTTAACACCAAAGTACTGGAAATGTAAGGAGATCCAACTGTCATAAAAAAATATACATTCTACTCGGAAAACGTCATTATTAAATATACGTTCACAGAAAAAATTATCAGAGTCAACTTAACTCTTTTAGCAGAGTTGAAACTCTATCGCCAGAATAACTCTCTTTTTGACTCTCTTTAATAGGTAAGAGAGTCAAACTGTATTTGACTCTCTTCTGGAATGGAGTTAAAGCATATTCGACTCTGCTGTACAAGGAGTCAAAACCTGTTTGAATCCCTTTAAATCAGAGTCAAAGTAAGGTCGACTCCTTAAAGTGGAGAGTTAAACCATTATTGACTCTCCCCTCTGGAAGAGTAGAAGTTAGGATTCTGTTATGATACCCAGGGAACCTCTCAAGTTATGAATAATGAAAGGTAGAAAGCAATATTCATCAAGTTAGACTCAGCCAAGATAAGATTGGTGCAAGTGGCCATTTTGAGTCTGTCATCTTTGCCATCTAATGTTTAGTTGATACCTTCAGGAACTGTTGTTTCATTTTTATAGTTAATCTAAAACTGCAAGTAAGGTGTCTCCAGTTAAACATTTCATTTTCTATCTTAATTTTACACTTTCAAAGGCAAACCTTTATACATTAGGAAACTACATTAAAATATCTTCCTTCTTATACATTCATCCACTAATTGACACATTTGCCTTAATTGCAATTAAAGAAAATGTATCCTACATTGGAGGGAATTCTCTCTATAATATATACTGCTTCCATCTAGTGTCAACACCCAGCTATTTCACAGGTGGCACCACCTGGTGGTAATCACAAAATAAACACATAAGAGTCAAAATCACTTTGACTCTTGTGAAGAGTCAATGTGAGTTTGACTCTGCTACTGACAGGCTAGAATTGAGGTTTTTCTTACCAGAGCAGACACCTGCCCCAACTGAGCGGGCCAAAAATTGGAAACTAAGTCGAACTTTGATTTAAAATCTTTAGGGGACAATAGGGATACATACATAGGGCAATTTAAAAAATAAATAACATGGAAATTGGAGATGGTCATCCGGGAAGATTTAGGTTGACTTGACATGGAATCAGCCTGTTATATCACGATGATACAGTAGTTTTTGAATCCATTAATTTCATGATATCGTCTAATAAAAAGAACCATAATGAATATGCATATATGTCTTCTTTTCCGTTTTATGACTGATAACAAAAAGTGGACAGATTATCTTTGATATATATGCCCCATCTAACGCAGAAATCCCCAGTACCTCAAATAGTGGGGACAATCAAGTGTAAAGGACGATAACAAAACAGTGATATGACAATAATCATATATTATCAACAATGTTTGATGCAGGCCCCTGATAGGGTTGTTAATAAAACCCGCATAGGGCATTAGTGTGACATGCACACTGTTGTCTCAGCACTCGGCCCTGAGTGACGCCGCCGCTACTGTCACTATGGAGATGACATGTATGGACAGTAACAGTTACTCAATGGTGCCTTAATGTACATATAGGGCTACCCATTCTCCCGTTCAAAGTTAATCACCTTAGACCTCGGGTCCCTTAATGTTCTGTAGGGATGTAAATGATATATTTGAATGGGTCCAAACCAATATGTTATACAGGATTGGCTGGGGTATTGCCGGATTGACTCACCAGGTGGCTCCCTCTCACCATGGCCAACTGCACTCAGTGTGCTCAGGCATGACCGAGGCCAATGCAATATAAACAGGAACTTTATATATAGGCTATAACTGACTTATACCCTTAGCTGTGTACGCAATATACAGACATACTATTTCCTTCACTCTGTAACAGCCAACGCTGGGGTAAATGTCCTTGATCACCAGATGCTGATGGATGGATATTGAAGATCGTTTTAAAATCCCCCATAGAACAACAGATAGTCCTCCGATGATAATATAGGGTAGATTCACCACTTTCAACCGGTCTGGTCCATGTCTTTTTATCAGCTACTTTTAGTTTTAAGGTCTAATTGCTCCTTCAGAAATGAATAAAACTTTAGGCATTGGTCTGGAGAATAACACCCATCACCTCTTACAAGTCCATAGATATTAGTTTTTATTATACGATCTGGGCTCTGATCATGCTTTTTAGGTGATATTCTCGTTCTGATATTCCTGCATACCGCACACTTGGCAAGGTGAAATCTATTCTGGATATCAGAACGATTTGGAATGAGTTACCGGATATCAGAACGATTCTGGCGGAACTCTCGACAGCCATAAAATCTGGGGTTTCATGGTGATTAGAACATAGAACCCCAAGACTTGGAGTCCGATGCTCTACGCACTACGCCATGGAGGCGCTGGTAGAGGGAGGTGGCGAAACAAGGAGTCTACAGGCGGATTTCCAGCCCTGTAGGACCATTATTTACCGAGTTACAGAAGAAAAGACATTTTTTGGTATAATTTCTTTGAACAATTTTTTCTACTATCTTTTTTACTATAAAGGTAGAAGTTGGACTTTACTTACCCATTCATTAAAATAATTCTAGGGATTTTTTTCCACATACATATAGGCCCTTTAAAAATGGTTCGCTTCCACCCAGATTTGATCCGGGGACCACTGATGCACTCGGGCTGTGTATAGGTCAATAACAACCTCGGTGCTACGCACCTCGGTCGTTATTGACCGATACACAACCCTCGTTCGGCCATATCCATATATTATTGGTTAATATTAAACTGCTGTAACTGCTCTTTTTGCTTTTCACTATTGCCCTCTATGTACTACAGAAATAAGCCTGTTATCCTCAACCCTGAAGTAGAAGGGGTGGGGGGATTCTGGGAGGTAGGGGGATTCACATAAGTTCTAAGGCAAGAATTCTGGGTGAGAGAATACCAGGGGGGATTTTAGATAAAAGAATGTCATTGCTGACTTAAGGTATGAGGTGGCTGACTTAGGGTGAATTTGTGACTGAAGGTGTAATGGGTATACATGTTGTACCATACAAAATCAGTCCAAAATGTAATTTTGCCCAAGTAAGTGATGATTTATGTAATTAAGACATAAATTCAGCTCATGACTCATGACCAATCAACATTATGTATAAATGACAGGGACAAATAGTTTGAATCAACGACCAAAAGAGTATGAACTGTGGGGAAATTCTCATTCTCTGTTTGTCGAAACAGGTCAAACAGCGGTGTTTCTGACTGATTTTACTGTATGAAACAGAAAGATAATATGAATGCACTGTGCAGTATATACTTCTCCAACCCTTCAATTCTCATTTCAGTCGAAGTATATTGTTACCAGATTCATATTAAACCGGTAATTTCATGTCAAAAGTGGTTGACTCAAGGTATACATGTGTTTGACTTAGGGTGAACCTACCCTACCATAGTGGCTTGCATAATCACAGGATTAATGAGGGTATAGAAATGAAATTTGGGCTGTTTTTGTATCTTGAACAAGCTCAGCTGCTCTACATTTATAAGCACAGGTGCGCTTATTCCAGGCAAGTACAGTATGCGGAAAAATATGACACTGTGCCATTTGTTGTTTTATGGCTTTATTACAGCCCAGAGTCATATGTAGTGTGTTAATCAGCATGCTTCATGTCATGGTGCCTTGTAATCAAACTCTTCTCTCTTTCAGCAGAGTTTGCATACAACCGTGCACAGGCTGGATATACATATTTTCCTTACCATTATCTATTGTCTACTATCTACTCCCCTTGTTTAATTTATTAAGGTTGCATGCGATGATATATCATGTTGCTACTTACTGTGCATTGGTAGTAGTGTTAATATAGCAGCAGTGTATGGTGAGAAGGCTTAGCAGCAGGTGTCTGTGGGGCAGCATGGTGGGAGCTGCTCAGGGTGGGAGCTGCTCAGGGTGGGAGCTGCTCAGGGTGGGAGCTGCTCAGGGTGGGAGTGCAGCAGGAGTGCAGCAGTAGCCTGGGTTTAGGGCAGGCAGGCACTCCCTTACAGCAGGACTAATGTATGGGGACTAAGGCCATGAGACATTTTGGTGCGTTTCCATGAAACCATTTATATATTGCATGTCCTCGCAAAGATAATGCAAAGGACTGTCATATAAAGGTCTTTAGAGAACACATGTCAAAAGAAGAGATTTTGTTTGGACAAATACTGGTCCACTGATGTGCAACTGACAATTCCCAGTTCACAAGCGCCCTGCACACAGCGCTTTTACAATATGAATGTTTTAAAAGTTAATCAAAACTAAACTCATCTGTCAAACGGACAGTTTATTAATATGAAAAATTATCAGTTCTTTTTTACAAGGCAGAACTGTGGAACATTTAGGCTACCGTGCAAGGAACAAAGGATAGTAGTGTGGTGTCCAAGGGGGCCGGCAGACAGAAGTAACCGTGGTAAGGACATTGGCACCTCACTGCAAAGGTGCTGGCTTCGAATCAATACCAAGGGTACTTTTTTTTCAATCTACCATGACTTTTTGTTACAATATATAAACATTCAGATTACCTATATGTAGTTATTTCCAATGGTAAGATAATTGTTCTGTTTCCATTACCTATTACATTGGGGTGCACCTCAGTAGTATAGTTTGTATCGGGATGGGACTATGCTCAAGTACTGTTTATTACTCATTGGACCTGCAGCCAATCAGAGGCCTCCATTTTGGTCACATGACCGGAAGTGACCGTTGCCATGGTAACGTGACCTAGTAAGGACCGGAAGTGACCGTTACCATGGCAACGTGACCTAGTTAGGCTCTCAGCCAATCAGAGGCCAGCATTCTAGGTGACCTACTGACCTACTTAGCGACCCCTTTTGGTGGGAAATTCAAAATCAGCCAATCAGAGGCCACCATTTTGGCGGGAAATTCAAATGGGTCACTTCCCGTCTACCAGCCAATCAGAGGCCTCCATTTTGACCGGAAGTGACGTCACACGCCCATATAAGGGCATACCGGAAGTGACGTCACGTGACCTAGTTAGGCTCTCAGCCAATCAGAGGCCAGCATTCTAGGTGACCTACTGACCTACTTTTGACCGGAAGTGACGTCACATGCCCATATTAGGGCATACCGGAAGTGACCCCCTCATTTGCATAATAGACCACACCCCCGTGACCGGAAGTGACCTACTTAAGATGACCGGAAGTGACGTCACGTGACCTACTTAGGGGGAGGATTAGCAATGACCGGAAGTGACAGAAGTGACCCAATTTTTTTTTTAATGTGGTCACGTGACTGGAAGTGACCACCTAATTAACATGTCTGCAGGATGATCACCTGCTGTTTGCTGTATGAAGTTTTTTGTATACGCTCTCTTTGAACACCTTAATCTCCTAGTGACACTTGATCCTCTTATAGATGTAACACACCTCCAGATCAAAAACAAGATTTGAATCCAGGGTGGAAGGAAGGATCCTCCAGCTGAAAACAGGATTAGCTAGCTCACTCTCTCTTAAGCAGCTTATCTCCAGAAGTGTGTAGTAGGGGTGGGGGAAGAAAAAGAATGTCATTCACTCACACTTTCTCTACAACCCTCACCATGAGTAGTATAATATGTATCAGAGTCTGAATGTACACATCAGACATGTCAGAGGAGGATCTTTTGATTTCTTTAGTAGTTAATTAACTGGGGAGGGGGTGAGGGGGGAGGGGGGCACTTTGGGGGGGAGGGGGCACTTTGGGGGTGAGCGTCTCTTAGGGTGCTAGTAGTGAAGAGGAAAGAAAAAAGAATTTTACTTAATTAAGAGACTCGCCTCCTCTTCGGAGGTGAGTCTCTTAATTATTTGATCACGTGACCAGAAGTGACGAGTCGATTAGTCTAAGTAAAGAGTACGTATGAAAATAAAAACACAACTTAACTAATCCCTTAAAAGGGGTAAATGGTGTGGTGGTGATGGTGGTGGTGGTGGTGGTGGTGGTGGTGCTACTGCTTGGTGCTGACGACGGAGGTAGTGGTGGTGGTGGTTGTGGTGGTGGTGGTAGATGTGGTAGGTGGAGTGGTCAGACGTGATATGGGTTTTCTAACAGAAAAATCAGAGCTTTTTATACAGAAGATTTTAATCCTGTTTCCAGCTGCATACCCGACTTATCCACATGAGACCTTTAAGCCCCTCATTAAGAGCTTATGAGGAGGCCAGGTGGTATTCAGATATCCTTTTCATCTCCATCTGTGGAGGGCAGCTGAAATGTGATTAGAAGATTTTAATCCCATTTCCAACTGCATACCCGACTTATCCACATGACACCTTTAAGCCTCTCATTAAGGGCTTATGAGGAGGACAGGTGTTATTCAGATTTCCTTTTCATCTCCATCTGTGGAGGGCAGCTGAAATGTGATTTTTATATGCCCTCTACTGAGGGAGGATTGGTCTTCTTTTTTTTCTAAACACATAAAAAAACTGAGCCCTTTTCCCTGAGGACCACTTTCCCTTTTATGATGTAACAGTAGAGGACAGGTGAAAATCGGATTTATAGACTACCTACCGACTCTTTTCCCTGAGGACCACTCTCTCTTTTATGATGTAACAGAGGAGGTCAGGTGAAAATCGGATTAATAGACATCCTACTGTGATAATATAGGCTTAGCGCTCTTTCTTCTAAGATCTTAGAGTCAGCAAAACCAGCAGGTATCCAGAAGCAGTGGAGGTGGAAAACTACCATTCACTCACTCACTCTTTTCTCTACACACACCATCATGAGCAGAAGACTAACTAAGCTACAGCTACACAAGAAGATGAGGAAGAGCAAGGCTGGCGTGTCACTCTCAGGCAAGTGTTCTTTTTTTATTAGGTGGTCTCTTAAAAGAGACCAACCAACCCCTACTAGGGTTGGCTCGGCTTATGTTGTCCAACACAAGTGTAATATATTACACGTGTGTTACAGAGCTAACCTCACGAGAAAGTATAGAGATTAAACGGTGGCGACACTGAACCTATACGCGTCAAGACAGCATTATTTTTCAACAGCTAAGTCTGGTCCTTCATCACGCCCAGCATCATGGTAAATTTATAGAAAACACTTGTCATGATAAGTAGTGGAGTTGGTGGTTTAGTGTTTGAATACCGGTCATTACCTGGTTCTGCGCACTCTTTAAGAGCGCTAAGCCTATTATCACAGTAGGATGTCTATTAATCCGATTTTCACCTGACCTCCTCTGTTACATCATAAAAGAGAGAGTGGTCCTCAGGGAAAAGAGTCGGTAGGATGTCTATAAATCCGATTTTCACCTGTCCTCTACTGTTACATCATAAAAGGGAAAGTGGTCCTCAGGGAAAAGGGCTCAGTTTTTTTATGTGTTTAGAAAAAAAAGAAGACCAATCCTCCCTCAGTAGGGGGCATATAAAAATCACATTTCAGCTGCCCTCCACAGATGGAGATGAAAAGGAAATCTGAATACCTCCCCTCCTCCTCATAAGCTCTTAATGAGCTGATGACAGGTCTCATGTGGATAAGACGGGTATGCAGTTGGAAATGGGATTAAAATCCTCTGTATAAAAAGCTCTGATTTTTCTGTTGGAAAACCCATGTCACGTCTGACCACTATGCCTACCACATCTACCACCACCACCACCACCACTACCTCCGTCGTCAGCACCAAGCAGTAGCACCACCACCAGGAGCTTTGTCACTTGTCTTGATCTCCAACGCCAAGGCAGTGTCTTATCAGAAACCCTCCTAATCTTAAGCCTCAGCCACACTAGACCCCTTTGAGCAGATCTGACCAGACCAGACCAGACCTGACAATCGGACCCAATTTACCTGGCCCGTCTGATAGAGTTGTGCATGCCAAACTCTTTCGACTGGTGGGTCGGGGTTGGGTCGGATCAAAGTCAGGTCGGGCAAAATCAAGTAGATGTGGTCGGGGCTTTACAGCCCTTGGAAAGACTTGCTTGACAGCTTTTTGTCCAGCTGCTTACCACACTTGTTAAAAAAAAGCTAGGTCGTCAGGGAATAAGTTCAGCATTTGCCATACATGGACTAAAATAACAGTTCCACCAGAGGGCAGCAGTGTTTGGACAAGGGTCTGCAAGCATGGTCCAGCTACAACATATTCACCCTATCTTGTGTCTGTAGGAGCTCAACTCCCACCCCTCTAGAGTCCTCTTGTGAAGGAAAACTTAACTATATCCAAAAGTGCTATTGACCTCACTTCAACCATGATGGTCGAGCTTTAAGGAGCGCACACAGCCGTGACCATGGTCTAGGTACAACATATTCACTCTATCTTGCGCCTGTAAGAGCTCAACTCCCAACCCTTAAGAGGCCTGACCTCACCTCAACCATGACGGTCAAGCTTTAAGGAGCGCACATAGCCAGGTAATGACCGGTAACACTAAACCACCAACTCCACTACTTATCATGACAAGTGTTTTCTATTTACCATGATGCTGGGCGTGATGAAGGACCAGACTTAGCTGTTGAAAAATAATGCTGTCCTGACACGTATAGGTTCAGTGTCTATGAGTATGCGTAGCAGCTCTTTGGAGGTGACTTGCTGTAGTTACCCACTATTCTGACAGGTGTCGCCACCGTTCGATCTCTATACTTTCTCGTGAGGTTCGCGCACACATTGACGTATATTGAAGTACAAATATACAGAAACGTCACTTCTAATATACATTGGACATAAATGCAATGTATATGAGATATGTTGGATTACTTTTCCTTGAGATAGAAACTAAGCTGCCATAAGATTAAGGTAGCACACCTTAGTTAGGGGTTTAAAAAATTACATAGGATGAACACTACCACCCGTCTGTCATCTGAGAAAAGGCATGGTGGTGGGTCCGTCCTCGTAGCCCTAGTAGGTTCCGATGGATGAAACCTTAGCCGTGTAGGCTATGCTCTGTAACACACGTGTAATATATTACACTTGTGTTGGACAACATAAGCCGAGCCAACCCTAGTAGGGGTTGGTTGGTCTCTTTTAAGAGACCACCTAATAAAAAAAGAACACTTACCTGAGAGTGACACGCCAGCCTTGCTCTTCCTCGTCTTCTTGTGTAGCTGTAGCTTAGTTAGTCTTCTGCTCATGATGGTGTGTGTAGAGAAAAGAGTGAGTGAGCGAATGGTAGTTTTCCACCTCCCTTATATACCACTGCTTCTGGATACCTGCTGGTTTTTCTAAGCCTATTATCACAGTAGGATGTCTATTAATCCGATTCTCACCTGCCCTCCGCTGTTACATCATAAAAAATCCACATTTCAGCTGCCCTCCACAGATGGAGATGAAAAGGAAATCTGAATACCACCTGTCCTCCTCATAAGCTCTTAATGAGCGAGCTAAGCCTATTATCACAGTAGGATGTCTATTAATCCGATTTTCACCTGACCTCCGCTGTTACATCATAGAAAATTACATTTCAGCTGCCCTCCACAGATGGAGATGAAAAGGAAATCTGAATAACACCTGTCCTCCTCATAAGCTCTTAATGAGGGGCTTAAAGGTGTCATGTGGATAAGTCGGGTATGCAGTTGGAAATGGGATTAAAATCCTCTAATCACATTTCAGCTGCCCTCCACAGATGGAGATGAAAAGGAAATCTGAATACCACCTGGCCTCCTCATAAGCTCTTAATGAGGGGCTTAAAGGTCTCATGTGGATAAGTCGGGTATGCAGCTGGAAACAGGATCAAAATCCTCTGTATAAAAAGCTCTGATTTTTCTGTTAGAAAACCCATATCACGTCTGACCACTCCACCTACCACATCTACCACCACCACCACAACCACCACCACCACTACCTCCGTCGTCAGCACCAAGCATAAGCTCTTAATGAGCCGATGAAAGGTCTCATGTGGGTAAGTCGGGTATGCAGTCCGAAATGGGATTAAAATCCTCTGTATAAAAAGCTCTGATTTTCTGTTGGAAAACCCATATCACGTCTGACCACTACGCCTACCACATCTACCACCACCACCACCACCACCACTACCTCTGTCGTCAGCACCAAGCAGTAGCACCACCACCACCACCACCACCACACCGTTTACCCCTTTTAAGGGATTAGTTACATATAACATCGAGCACACCCTTTCTTATACCCTTGTGAAAGAAAAAAAATAGAAGTTGTGCACCGTCGCTCGATCAAATCTTGAGTCACTACGCAGGAGCGTCTGCAACGTCGTTGTCATCGTCGTCGTCTTCAGAGGGTGTGCAGTCAGCCGGCGGGAGAAGAGTTTAAACACGACCATATAGAACACTCACTCTTGTCGCGTCTCTGGTTAGTGTCTCATTTGGAGCGCAGTTGGGAAAAGCACCGACCCACCTGTCTACCTACCCACCTACCTGTCTGCGTGTCTGTCTACCTAACCGACCAACTAACTAACTGACTGACTCCACCTTACTACCATGTGCGACGATCACAGGCTGGCCAAGCACGCGGCTTTCACGGGTTTAGGGAGGAGACTGGACACTTTCAACGCCTTTGGGTGGTATAGACCGCGCTCTTTCGCAGAGACTCTCTCCGCCCACGGGTTCTTTTACATAGGTGGTCAGGATGTTGTTCAATGCTTTTCAATGTGGAGTCACTATACACACGTGGTTAGATAGCGATGACGTTGCTGTGGAACATTTCAGACATTCTCCTACTTGTCAGTTGGCCTGTAAAGCAATAAATATAAGTCCGCAAAGCAGAATTTTGCTGACGGAAATGTTGAAGACAATAAACCTGCTGACTGATGATATAGCAGCTCTCAGAAGGGAGCTAAGAGGGTTGTCAGTTGAAAACGATAGGTGTTTCTTCCGTTTGGAAGAGGACACCCAAGGATAGGTCGTCGTAGATGATTCACCGTAGGTCAACATACATTAATCAAAGGATTCAAAATGAAAATAAAAAATAAAATGAAAACGGCGTATATTGTTGTGTTTTTATTTTCATACGTACTCTTTACTTAGACTAATCGACTCGTCACTTCTGGTCACGTGATCAAATAATTAAGAGACTCACCTCCGAAGAGGAGGCGAGTCTCTTAATTAAGTAAAAATATTTTTTCTTTCCCCTTCACTACTAGCACCCTAAGAGACGCTCACCCCCAAAGTGCCCATTCCACCCTGGATTCAAATCTTGTTTTTGATCTGGAGGTGTGTTACATCTATAAGAGGATCAAGTGTCATTAGGAGATTAAGGTGTTCAAAGAGAGCGCATACAAAAAACTTCATACAGCAAACAGCAGGTGATCATCCTGCAGACATGTTAATTAGGTGGTCACTTCCAGTCACGTGACCACATTTTAAAAAGAATTGGGTCACTTCTGTCACTTCCGGTCATTGCTAATCCTCCCCCTAAGTAGGTCACGTGACGTCACTTCCGGTCATCTTAAGTAGGTCACTTCCGGTCACGGGGGTGTGGTCTATTATGCAAATGAGGTGGTCACTTCCGGTATGCCCTAATATGGGCATGTGATGTCACTTCCGGTCAAAAGTAGGTCAGTAGGTCACCTAGAATGCTGGCCTCTGATTGGCTGAGAGCCTAACTAGGTCACGTGACGTCACTTCCGGTATGCCCTTATATGGGCATGTGACGTCACTTCCGGTCAAAATGGAGGCCTCTGATTGGCTGGTAGACGGGAAGTGACCCATTTGAATTTCCCGCCAAAATGGTGGCCTCTGATTGGCTGATTTTGAATTTCCCGCCAAAAGGGGTCGCTAAGTAGGTCAGTAGGTCACCTAGAATGCTGGCCTCTGATTGGCTGAGAGCCTAACTAGGTCACGTTGCCATGGTAACAGTCACTTCCAGTCCTAACTAGGTCACGTTACCATGGCAACGGTCACTTCCGGTCACGTGACCAAAATGGAGGCCTCTGATTGGCTGCAGGTCCAATGAGTAATAAACAGTACTTAAGCATAGTCCCATTCCAATACAAACTATACTACTCACCTCAATTTAACTATTTCCTAAAAAAGCTATAAAAAGAAATAAAAAGAGTTAAAAAGATGCATTTGGCTTGGGAGGGATTAAGACTCCTTCACTTTGTGTCACAAAGCCACAGTGCTAATTATAACCACTACACTATAATGGACAGGTGACATAGGGAAAGTCTAGCTACAACCCAATCACACTACTTACCCCCTGTTTGTACCCTAATCTCGGACATGAGATTTGGCTGGGCTGGTTACTGGTTTAATGCATACCATGACTCGAACGTGTTGTTTATCATTAAACAAGTTTGTCTAGAACTCATTGAACCAAGAAAATATGGTACAAGAGGAACACATGATGGCGCTACCAGTATCTCACTAGTGCCTAACACCATTAAATGAACCAATACTGAATTTATTGCATTTATATCCTTTGTTTATTGGGGAGACTGTACACCGCCGAAATATATTTAGTTTTTGGAGCAGTAACTGCCAAAATGCATGACAATACCACCCGCACATGTTGATGTATTCCACACTAGCTGGATGTCCACTGGACAGCGCCATATTTGACTGATGCCAGTATGCATCCTCTACTGTCCAGTCACTAGCTTCAGCAAAGCATGTGTACCAGATCAGGGAGCTAAAGCTCTGCTTGGAGAGTGGAACTACTGCATTCCCTGCATGCTAGGACACCTGAAATTATTTTTATAACCTGTCCAAGATAGGGTTGTGGCTAGGACAATGGACTCATGATCAGCAGTAGGGGCCTACCTAAGTTCAAATCCCCTCCAGGCAAAGTGTGGTGACCATACCATGCACAAGTAAAGCTGTTTTACTCAGGTCTGCCCCTGTGTCAGTACATGCCTTTGAGTTGAAACCCCATTGGTTGCAAAAGGTTACACCAAAACGTTTTTGTAAAACATTGGCAAAAGGTTTGGGTGTCGTCTTTTGGTAACCACTTTTGGTAACCATCACTGTTACACTAAAAGTCACACCGAGGACCGAACCCAGGACCCTTAGATTGGGAGTTCCAGGCTCTCCTGGTTGAGCTACCAAGGCTGGTGGTAGATCCAGGTACAATAGGTAAACTAAGTTATTGATCCTCATTAATGATCAATGCTAAATAACGACACACTGTAATAAGGACCTTTAGCAAGCAATGGGGTCAAACCCACACATACCTAATAAAAGAGGTTTACTTGTGTATGGTCACCATACTTAGCCTGAGGAGATTTGAACTTAGGTCCTCCTGATCATGAGTCCATTGTCCTAACCACAACCCTATCCTGGACAGGTAATAAAAGGAGTCTCCAGGTACAACCAATGCACAATACCCACATGTGTAATTAGTGTAATTAGTGTAATTAGTGTAATTATTGCTCCACTCTCCCCCCAGATGTTGGGCCCCCCTCAGACCCACACTGCTAGTTCTAATTGCTCCCAAATGGTAGCAGCACTGGTATCCCGCTAGTGAGGAATGCAATTGTATTCATGAAAATGACCGAGGGACAGTTAATGCTCTCATAAACTCAAATGGCTTATGATACATTTGTCTTCTGGCTATAGTCGCCCGTTTCATTCAAGACAGATGTTCCAAAGGGCTAACTAAAACACGCCATACATTGTAATGATAACGACTGGTTGTATTTACCTTTTACCCAGTCAGCAAAGATATTTTGGCCAACATTGGGCCAACAGTAGTCAATGTAGGAATGACGTCAGACTCTGACATTGGGCCAACGTTCATTTGTCCATCCATCAGAACGTCGCCATGACGTCGCAAAGAAAGGATGTTGGCCCAAAGTCAGTTTTTTAACGTTGTACCAACGTCTAATGACCTTGTACCAATGTCTAGCCAACCAGATTTAGAGCCTAAAACTGATGCTGTTCCAACGCCCAACATTTATGTGTGATGTTGCCCAATATTGTACCAAAATGTTAGATATATATTTTTCCCAGCTTCAAATGTGATTGACTCCCCTCAATGGCTGTCAAGTGTCATCATTTTAGAGACAGCGATTTCATTCTCTATTTGAATTTTCACCTTGATCTTTGCCCAATGGGCCCAATGATGCATTTTTGCATTATGCCGTCCTTACAGGAATAAAGGCTGCAGAGTGATGATAACTGCATGTATTATGTTAATGTGACTGTGCCGAGCAGCAGGCTCTCAGACACCACCATAAGGTAGCCGCACACCCTGCCGCACCTCTCACACCAACCACTCACCCACACCCAGCTCCATGCTAAGGTAGGTTTAGTCACCTTTTGAAACCTTTAATTCAATACTCATTTTAGTAGAGTTCCTATTTGAGGGGAGGAAGAGTTCGATAACTCAGATGAGGCTGTTTAAATCTGAGAAAATCTACATCTAACTGTCTTTTGGCAGCTGGAGGCAAAGAAATCCCCCAAGTTAAATTTCTTCTGGAATTTGTATCAATAATTCCCAGCAACAAGAGAACGAAAGGTGGCGTGGAAAACAAGTTTTATAAAACAAAAGACTGTTACAACTGTTGAGCTGGGTACAAGGCCATGTATTCCTGGCAAGTAACTTGCCAGAGATGCGTCATTGTATCATGCCGACCACCTAGGCCAGGGTGTATTGACCCAGGGGATGGCCATGATGCATGAATGCAGCACTTGTGAGTAGGTGATTAATCACTACATCTACTGATAAAACTGCGGGCCCACAATAAATATCTTACCCCAGTATCATAGTTAATCACGGCATCTCTACATCTTTTCTCAATAGATATTTACTACATTTGGTTACCTCATATTCTTAACCTCATGACGTCCTATATGCAAATGGTTTAGACATCATTCTTCAGACATCTTAACATGACCTGCTTTAAAAGATTTGAAAGACATCAGGAAGATATGATATAAAGATGTAAGTAAGTGGAATAATTGTAACGTTGTGTGAGGTGGGTATATTCGATAATCATTTTAATTGTGGTATAAATTTATTTCATAAATAAGATACCAGATGCAAACACATTTTAGACATCATGAAAAGACATGTATCTAACATCTACCCTACACCTAGAGTAGGACTTCTCCATCAGAAGTAGGTAACATCGAAGGCAATTGCTTTAATCAGCGTATTTTACCTGTAGACATCATCAATATTCCTACAGAGACTTAGCACATTGATCCTAGCACAGTGGTCAAGATGTGATGTCAGCTCATGGTCAGTCTATAGGATTTGAATAGATTAAGTGACCACAGAAAAGGTGTGCATGTGTTAATCTCCCGGTTCTCCCATTAATGATTATTCTATGGAAACAAAAATAACAGATCATACATGCCAGGCATAAAGTTATTCAAGTTTCATCTTCTATGTAAATTCATTGTGTTGAATAGATACTATTTGAGAGCTATATGGAACAGATGTCTTATAGACATCATAATCTGACAAGAAAAAGATGTACTACATAGGTAAAGTATGCGTAATGTTGATGTCAAATCTATTATCTCATTTTGACATGTACTTTAAGGCATGAATCTGACATTAATGTTTTATGTGTATAATTTCTCAAAAAAAAAAGATGTGATATTCTGATCCAGATCTAATCACTTGTTGCATCAAATAATAACCACATAGATATGTATGGATGACATCAAATGGTTATGTCTCTTTCTAGTCACCATTTAGAAACAAATAATACATCAGTTTCCTGTCAAAGTGCTACATATGTACAAGGATTTACTCCCTTGAGAAGTCATGATCAGGTCATCAGCGTGAATATGACCAGTAAAAGACATGCTTTTCACATAAGGTGCTAGCTGGGACTTCTCTTTCAAACATAATAGAACACACGAAGAACTGGTGGAGAGCAATATTTCTAACTGTAGCTTACTTTTGCCAGTTATGGCAGTAATACGTCTTAGTTCCCTTCTTTCTTAATTTCTACGGAAACTGGTAGATGGTCTGATATGTTGACGTTTGCAACTCCACTTGAATTAACTTGTACAACATTGGTGGACATTAAGTCAAGACATAATTGTGGTTCTCTTATCTGCTGATACACGTAGGAGAGGTTATCAATTGTCTCAGAGAAAAATCACCCAAACAATTGTACAAGGGCCAAGGGGTATCATTGCAGTAGCTGTGACCCCTCCACCAGAGTCATCATGACTACCAGAGTCAACTATAATTGACTATGGTAAAGACTCCCCAGTAAACAAATAACGTTATACACCATTTTATAACGTTATATAACGTTTTTCTAAGGTTCTTTAGTATGACATAACGTTATGTAAAATTTAAAACGTTATTTTGACGTAAAATAACGTTTTGTTAGCTGGGTCATGGTGACGCCTTGACTTATCTCTGTGTAGGTAGTATGTACTTGAATGCTCCAGACTAATTTCTAACACAAGGAGATAAAGTACTTCGATTTCGCAGGTGACATTTGACACATTTTACCTTGGCCAGACCGCAGTCCGGCAGGTAGACAGTGTTTCTGTGTCTAGTGGATGAGAGAGAGAGAGAGAGAGAGAGAGAGAGAGAGACAGACAGAGAGAGAGAGACAGAGAGAGAGAGAGACAGACAGACAGACAGACAGACAGACAGAGACAGAGACAGAGAGACAGAGACAGAGACAGAGACAGAGACAGAGACAGAGAGACAGAGAGATTTGGTAAATCATTCTTACTGTGCTTCAATGCTTCATTTCTATGCATAAAATCATTATGACATCATACATACTTTACCAAATCAGATAATGATTCAGTGATTCAGACTATCTATTTTTGGTAATGCAGTAAATACTTTTATCTATATACTTTTTGGCATTATATCAGAGAATTTCATGCAGTTATGGTGGTAGGTCGGAAATAGGTGAGCTTACCCTATGGTTTTCAGAGTCAGGCAATGCTGGACTCTCCTTATACAATTGGCTTTTTGTTTTAAGCTTTAGCTTTCACAATACTATGAGAATTGAGCAAGTTTGAGCTCTGTTCCCATGGTCTCACAATGATCTTCCCAGAGAATCTAGCATTGCTAGACTATGGGAAGAGAGTAGACTCACCAGGGTTGCATCTATCGGCATAAAACATTGGAGAATTATGCGCTGTCCTTAAATGGTAAAAATGTTTGATTGTTCAATATAGGTAAGTGGATGAAATGAATGACAGCACGACGTTGGACCTAATCCCCACAGGAGATGGTGTGGAATTTTCAGGAAACACGACAGGAATTCCAAGCACTACCAATCTCGACCTGCCTGTGTCATCTCCCCTCCCACCTTGTATCTACAACTGTACCCAGACAGACTGGCCACCCACCGACGGTTCAGCCCGAGATGAGCCTTCTCAGGCAGCCTTGTGGACATACTTAGCTGTACGCATACTATGTGGACTTTTGGCTATAATTGGGAACAGCCTAACTATCTTTGCTGTGTCCAAGTTTGAGCGACTACAGACGTGCACCAACTACCTGATCTGCAGTTTGGCTGTGAGCGACCTGCTGTCAGGTATAGTGGTACCACTGGTCGTGATTCATGAACTCTACTACAACACCTGGGTCTTCATCCCTGTCTGTCTTATTCAACAGGTGAGTGTAATTAGATTATTTCTATGAGTGACTAAATTTAACAGGGTTTCAAATTTATAGTCTGGACAATGTTGCAGAGCAACTGCTAAATATCAACACCTTAAACTTAAAGGTACTCAATACAATCTACGCATACGGCACCTGGTGGCAAAAAAACGGAACTACCTAAAATTTCCCCCACTTACATGTCATGATCTGCTTTTCTCTGCCATAAAATTGAAAGAATATATTAGAAATTATTTTGATTAATTCAGGATAATTGCATTTTGCCGTGACATAGTATTTCTTTTCTTTTATTTGTGTTCGACAAGCATCAGGCTTATACCCCTAAAAGTCATTAAGAAAGGGTGTTGGTCGATTTGTAACTAGTTAGACTGTTAAGTACCTTTAATTTGGAGACATAACGTTCGACAGCTTAGCATCCTGGTATGCAGACATATTTAATACTATGTGGTACTGCCCGTAGCTGGCAGTTGACGAGGCACTGGAGTCCACTGTGGCTTGACCTATACTGTACCAAGGTGAGGGGGGTCCCTTATATACAGGGAGGCTCCCACCCTCTCTAGACCAGGCTGGGCTGGATACACCCCCATCCTACTAGAGTGGGTGTGGGGTATGTGTTGGTAAAAAATAGTTCCGTGTTAGGAACTGGTCCACTGTGACTGCACACTAACCACAGTGGATTTGAAATATTTCTACTTGTAGGGCCGGTTTATCCTATTTTTACCAAGAAATAGAAACCCGACATATAATATTATAGGTGACATATTCTCTGTGAAGTGTCAGCGAGCACGTCATCATAATAGATGTATATTGGGATCTAGAAATACATGATTTTGAATTGAATTGAATTGAACTTTCTTTTATTTATACTGAAAGGCAGGAAGGTCGGAGACCTGTATTCTCCTCTTTCCAGTCAATGGAGTGATTGCAGTATTGAATGGTGAAATGAACGATAGGCATATACATAAAAAAGAACAAAAAATGTAGAGGCATAGTCTTAGAGCCATGACTTAGTGTAATAGTAAAAGAAGTAAGTTTAACTTATATTGTGAGGAGGCAGATGGAAATGCATTATAGGGAGGATGTTGATTCCCAGTATTGGACGGATGTTAATGTCCAGGTTGAATGATGGTCAGTCATTCAACAGTAGTCAATGGTAGGTTTCTGTGTCGACTTATTAATAACAGCTTGTAATAAACACATGTTTAACATATAAGAATATTAAACATATGTAGAAATAAGGTCAAAGTGATTTTTCTTGTTCAAGGAAGAAAATTTATCGCTCTCTCAAATGGCCCTATTTTCCACTGTCAGGGCATTCCATGCCCCTGCCAATCTAAATCTCAGACTTCTAGCATAAGCAGGATTCTTAGCTCTTTTTTTGTATTAGCAGTCTTTGATCTCTTCTTCTTGTGGCAGCATTGATTATATGTATTCTTCCAAAACGGATTTCTTAAAGGCTTGTTCCAAAATGTGCATGTGTCTTCTATCTTTTAATTTATTTAATTTGGCTTTTCTATGAAGGGCTGCTGTGTTTAAGATTCCTGTTCTTCTATATGCAATTCTGAGACTCCTGTTAACTATTCTCTGAATATTTTCTAGGCTAGTTTTTGAGGCAACAACATAA
Source organism: Harmothoe impar (assembly GCA_947462335.1). NCBI lineage: Eukaryota > Metazoa > Annelida > Polychaeta > Phyllodocida > Polynoidae > Harmothoe > Harmothoe impar. The sequence continues at coordinate 23,400,479 of OX381717.1, forward strand.
AATACATCACAATAATCAATGATAACCGATGTTGCAGGTTCCTTAGTAGGGGGCACCATTACTTGATCTGGTAACCAGCGAGATAAGCACTGATACAGCAATCACAATGGGTACAGACTGTTACATAATGCCCCCTAAGAATTCCGCAGTGAAGGCCAGGGAATTTTCTCATTGGTTGATAATGCGACCGGCTAGACGCCTTATATGGGTACAACCATGGTCTGAACTATTCTTACAGCTGCAGTTTCAGGCAGGTCATATTTTACATAGTTAAACATTAATACACTATGCACTATAGTAGGGATATGATGATTATAATTTAGCATTGGATCTAGAGTGACCCCTAAATATCTATATGAGGGGGCATAGGAAATTGCATCTGTACCAATACATGGTTTTGGTCTATTAAGACGTTTCCTGAGTGTCCTATTGGCAAAGATTATATGTTTTGTCTTCTCATTATTCAAGGATAACTTGTTGGCATTGCACCACTTGGAAATATTAGTTAGGTCTTCATTAATTAAGTTAGTTGTGATATATTGTGTTAAGTGATCAATATATAGAACAGTGTCATCTGCATAGTGCTCAAAGTGTAGATTTGTTAGTGAAGAGTGCATATCATTGATATAGGTTAAAATTAAGAGAGGGCCTAATACTGATCCCTGAGGGACTCCACAGGAGATATTATGAAAGTTAGATAATATGCCATCGGCTTTGGTTCTTTGTCTTCTGTCTGAGAGATATTTATTATTAGTAAAATAGCTGTATTTTGTAGGCCCATGTAATACATTAATGAAACTGTCAGTTCTAGTGTGCCAGGACAGAGTCACATTTCATATGAATAGACTATGAAATGGCTAACAATGTGGATGACAAGTTGATGGCAGCATGTTTATGATCATGTTAGCTTTAGATGCTTGAGATTGCTAATTATTCTAGATTGGGATATAAATTATATAAAATGTCGTCAGGAGGAGAAGATTTTGTGGTCAAACGCTTTTTGGTTCTTTATTCAATTTCTTATTCCCTGTACAAAGTCATTAGCTGTACATAAATCATCATTACTATTGCTGTAGCAAAACTCCGTTTTCCATGTCAGGCATTCTGTGCCTCGCTGTATCTTATGATGCAAAATAACTAGAGTAGACCAAAACAATGTACATTATAAATAATAATAAGTTCAATCAATTGTTATGAGTTTACTTAACCCAAAGAAGACTGGCTCAATACTGTTATACACCTGATTAAGCTGTTAACAGCGGAAACTCCTCAACTAATGGAGTGACTGGCTGTCTATTCGTTATTCTTTTGAAAAAATAAGTGACATTTCCTTTTAATAAAATCCGAGAAATTGGGAAAGGAGCCAAAAAGGGATCCACAATTGACAGATTTTCTTTTGTAGATCTTGGCGAGTTTCAGGTACAGGCTAAAATTATGGATTTGGGTCCCCAAACACAGGAAATCAGGTGATTTAAAATTTTAGTCCTTGTACACCCCCATAATTACAAAAATATGACTTTAAATGGTTTCTTTGGGGCCCATATGAACTTTACTGACCATTTTCATGAAGCCATGGTGAGGTTTGAGTAGGAATCTGAAAGTCCTAATTTGGGCTATTTCTTCTCACTATTTGGCCCATCTTCGCACCCCTCCCCCCCCCACACACAGGGGGTTACAGGTATATTCTAAAATATTTTTTTTGTATTTTGGGACCCAAATGCATTATTTGAGCCTGTACCCGAGAAAAGAAGATCCATCACACACACCCTATTCCTGATATGAGGAGAGATATTAGTGACATGCCATGGGGATTTAAGTGACAGTCGACATGGCCATATATTAAGCTAGACACCACATCTTGTCGACATGAGGCCCATGTCAGTCCTGCTGGCTGTGCGGCCCTCAGCATAGGGCCATGAGTTTGTTTATCACTTTTGTGAAATCCATGACTACTTTCTTACCCATACAGACCTTGGCTTTCCTCTCACTATCCGGCACCAGTTTGAGCATCCTATACCTGTCTATAGACCGTTACATCTACATCGCCTTCCCACTCCGCTACCACACCCTCGTCACACCACAGAGAGTAGTGATACTGCTCACAGTCACATGGATCAACTGCCTTATCAGCGCACCCACAATGGTATTCACTGGACACCACCTTCATGTTAATATGCCTTGTAGACTTGAGGTCTTCCTTAATGAGTTGATAATAGCAATCTACGCCATCCCACAAATCATTCTTGTTTTCTTCATGACCATCGGGTTCCATCTTGCCATCGCAAAAATAGCCCACAAGCAAGCACGGCAGATTGCAGCAGAGCAGCAGCCATACAACACCCTAGCTGGGGCCACCTACCAGAGTACCAAGAAGATAAGCCGCACTCTGGGTCTGGTACTGGGAGTGTATGTGGTATCCATCATGCCACAGGTCATCATGGGTAACATTAGCTTTAACATCAAGCCAAATGAATCCATTGAGAAATTCACTGTTGCCATCTACTGGGCCAATGCATGGGTCAACCCTCTCATCTACGCATGGAGACTCAAGGACTTCAGGATCGCTTTCAAGAAGATCTTTACAGGGACTGGCAGCTTCATTGAAGTCCCAGGAATCAATGCTTAAATCTATGGCTGTGTCTCACGACCTTGGGCCAATGTTTTCATCTCTGACCGGGTGCCAGCTCTGACCGGGTGCCAGCTCTGACCGGCCTGAATAAAAACGGGTTATTTAGGGCATATGATGATAGAATTTGGCTGAAAAGGTTAATGGATGTTATAACTCTTTAAACTAGTAATTATTTGCCCATTTTTATCATCATCTGCCCTAAATAACTCGTTTTTATTCAGGCCGGTCAGAGCTGGCACCCGGTCGGGCTGGCACCCGATCAGAGCTGGCACCCGGTCAGAGACAAAAACATTGGCTCAAGGTCGTGAGACACAGCCCTATACTCATCCATAGATTTGTTTAGAACAGCCTCTCTGTCTTCTGAATGGGTAAGGTGCATGAACGGGACTCTCTCTCATCAGAGTGACATTGTTGATCTGTTACGAGAGATGGCACCACCCGTTGTTGTCAGTTGTCTCTCTGTACGGATACAGCCATCTTTACCCATCCGTAGATAATAGGTGTTAATTTCTGCAGTTGGGGCTATGTCTAGACCAAGAATCTGTGAGAGAGTTATAGCTAAGCTTGGTGGACTGAACCGTCCAGAGACTACTCTGACCTAGAATGGACAATGTCCACGACTAAAAACTAAATGATACAATTTGTATATATGTGAGCTGATGCTTACAGACACCCTGCCAGCATTCTCTCATGGGTTATTTTAGGTTTAGATTTATTTTGAGCGTCCAGATCCATGAACATCTCCATCTTGACCATGCCTTGTGAAGCCAGATGCACCTAGTTTGGTACGGAGCATACATGAACCCACCAGACACTACAGTCTATATACAGCACAATGCTGCGTTATCTCACAGTGAAAAGCCAAAGTGAGAACCCCCCTTGGTATTTGGATTTTTTTAAATAGTATTTATAATCCATATCAATACATGACATATTGAACAGCCCGTACTAGTGTCAGTTGATAAATACTAATGTCACATAAAAGTAATGCCAACTGTCAATTAAATTGTTTTATTCCCCAGTATTCTGACCTTTACATGTGTAGTGAGTTGAATTATCAACCAATGAGATACTTCCCTGGCCTTCATTGCGGAATTCTTAGGGGGCATTATGTAATACCAGGTACCCATTGTGGTAATTGTTATCAGGGCTTATCACTGTGAGGAAGGTGACTATGGTGACTGCAGTTACCAGATCACCATTTAGGATCCCCACTGTAGCATAGAGAATCAAAAGTGGTGATTACACTGTGTTTATGGCAGCTGTGGCCACTGTGGCATGGACGCCCGCATAAGGTCTCCAGCTAGCACGGTACACCTGATTGTGACCCGGATGATACATTGTATATAATAATAATAAGAAAAGAGTATTGCATAGTGGACATGCACAATGAAACCCGTAATTGGTCGCAGAGACCAACAATTTGACAACCAGCTGTTCATTTACACACTTGTCTTATTTATGGCTAATTGACTCCAATAACCACAGATATGTCCATGCCATTGGAAAGCTATTCTCATTCTACACAATGGGTGGGTTCTGCAAAGATTTGTGCATTTTCACAAGCCATACAAGCCCAACTCGCATATTCATGAGTATATGTATACCATATGTATACAGATTATGCACAATGTACATAGTTGGTCTTCAACCTTTGAAAATCGCAGGGTAAACCGTGATTACTGATTGAATAGAAATCTTTTTTTACAATCTGTTTTTCCCGGTTGAATACAAATCTTATTCATTTTCATAATATTCGACAAATTTGTTGCCGCGAATACAGAGATGTGTAAGTAGATGTAATGTAACATTATAATACAAATAGTTTTATAAATACGCTGAAAGTCAGCAGAGATTAAATAGCATTGTTCATATTAGTTATTCACTGCCCAGAGTCTTGCCAAGATTCTGATGCATTTTGTACCATATTTCAATAGATCACCCTCGCAATCTGATGGTTTCTGATGAGCCGCTCCCAGCCGCTCCCAGACTTTGGGGCAATGCTATAAGTCACACTGACCATCTGATTATGGTGACTTTAGTACTGTGCCATAGCAGCAAAGACTCGCGTACAAGCCGCACCCCGACCCTGGGCCGATCCTATGAGCCACACTGGCGATCTGCTCACGTACTAGCCGCGGCTTCTACATAATAATTTATATGAATGAGTAAGTAGGAACTAGAATGTGCTCCCTGTGCAGGCCCACATTATGGCACTAGTAATTGATAGCTGCCCAGAAATAGTCTGTACTAGGATGGATATCTGCCAGAGGCTATTTGTGCGGTCAATTCAGAATTAATTGGATTTTAATGCTAAAATAAAGGCTGATATTTACACATATTCCACATGTTAAATTGACTACCAGAACCAGATCTATGGCAAAATATTTCCTAAAAGACATCGAATCACCTTCATAAAAGAGGTTCCGTCATCAGGTGAGATTTGTCCATAAGTTTAACATCATAGACTTTCCATTGGATGACGAAATCAGAGCTGACCGACATTGGTGGAATACACGCTGTAGTCAGACAGGGTCAGACAGGAACCTATTGGCCTTTCAAAACACCTTACATTTTCCAGAGAAAAATCAATTTAACCATGTTCTATTTACAATTCTTCTAGGTACAATTCTTCTAGGTACAATTCTTCCAGAATTCCCTCTGTTAAAATCTCGCCTACATATCCTTCACGAAAAACGCAGTCTTTTTGTACTCAACAAAAATAGCCTGAACACCCTATATATGTGAGCAGCCAAGCAGAAAGGATGGTCCCCGCGGGATTAGTTCCGATTTTAGCCACCAGGGGGCGCCACTATGGCCTAAAATGAAAGAATTAGGCTAAAAATAGCTCTTGGGTACTTTTTTCTGGAGAATTCAATAGGATTACATAAAACATTCCATTTTTGGTGAAAAGCTTCCATATTTGGAATGTAAAAAGAACGTTTTAGAGCCTAAATGTGTGTCTTTGTTGATATGTGTTGCCATGGAAACGTGATTTTTATTCTAAATTAAAAGATTAAGTAGCTCATTGATAAAATGATTCATTGGGATTACTATGGTCAAAACAGAATAGAATTATCATTTCTAGATCAAAATCTATGGCCTATAGGATAAAAATGTATGATCATTTTCTAATTATTCTAATTATGCTAATTACATAGAGATATCTAGGAAACTATGGGACTTAGAGCTTATTGGGGTTTTGGATAGGGCAATGCCCACTCATATTCATCCAGTCATTTCTCAAAAACTAGAAATGACATCTTCTTGTGTAATATATCACTGGAAAGCTTATGATATAAATTTTAAAGTTGACATTTTCATTGGATATCCCTTTCCCCTTGCCTGTACACACATATATATATATATATATATATATATATATATATATATATATATATATATATATATATATATATATATACTGATGTAGGGGCATCAGAGGTGGGTCATCATGGTAGTCACTGTTCCGCTCTGTACCATACCGATCCAGGAACATAAGGCGTAGATGGTTGTCAGTGTTCAGTAGAGGTAGCCTCGTTCATTTGTAATGGTGTAAACATCTGAAGTCCTTGATTCTAGTTCCAGTTTCTCCAAAGCACTTTCCGTGTCCTTTACCATATCGCCTACCACGATTAATGTAGTATTGATGAGACAGCAGTCCTCATATTAAGTGGAGTTATAGTATTATGTAACATCATGTTGATGTACAGTTGTAGAGTTATAGAGCTATGTGATACTAACAGTGACAAATTTAAATAATGTTCTTTCTACTTGATTCTTTCATAATCTGCGCGTCGTATAGTACGCCTATGTGTAGTGTCTTTTGTCTGTTGAAACACACCAGAAAATAAATATTCCTGAAAAATAGAAAACACATGGTATAACAAGATATGCTAGTGTGTAAATAGTTGTTATATTCTGTGGAATACAGCAGTGCCATTGGTTTAACCAAGCAACCCGATATGCTGCCTCCCCATTGGATAACCCTTGCCAGTTTTGGTTATGTGCACTCATAACAGTTTATTAAACTAATTATGATTTTCAATAGAATACTTGACTATTTTGTCTCAATCACATACCCAGAGACGGACAGTAAAATTTGAGGCTATTTATGTACCCTACTACTTCCTGCGTTTGCTTTTTGGAAAGAACAACCATTAAACTTTGCTATTATTCACAAATAAAGGGCTTAAAATGCTTGAATAACCACAAAATCAGGTGTCCGTCTCAGGATATGAGTCCGACTCCAGGTGAATCTACCCTAAACAAAGGAGCACTCGTTTTAGAACTAGATTAGCATACTACATTTTTTTGTCGGGTTTGCTCACAGACCTACAGAGAGATAGACTGGTCTCGCCCACTGTGATGACTGTGGTCAGCTTGGCAGGTCTGGTGCGGTATTGTTATGCTAATGAGCGCCCACATGTGTGGAACTCTCCACTGCAGCACCACAGGAGGTGTGAAAATTGTTATCCAGGCATATCCCCAGCCCCTTCCCGCTCACTATGTGCACCAACACTAAATATGGAGTGCAATATACAGTTGGAAAGCTCTCATCTACGTGAGACAATAACTTGGCCTCTCATGAAGGAAAGATGAAGATAAAATAGTTTAACTTATTAAATACTAGTTAGATTATCTATCATGGTCCTAAAGTAACTGTCATTGGAATAAATTAATTTAAAAGTAATTAAAAAAATATTCCCCCATTTTGAAAAAAAAAGAAGCTATATATAATTATATCTATGAACATAGTTCACACCTATATTTGTGAATGCTTTAGTTGCGACATGAGGTCGCCAGTCTTTGTTTTTCACACCTAACCAGGTGTGGGGTGGCATGGCTACTCATGGGGCACACCTACTCACTGTGAGCAATTTACACCTCCAGAACTGCTTAACACTGTGCACATAGGCCAAGTGGCACCTCACAGGGAGTAGTTCAGTGGTGTAGAACTACTCAACACTATGCTTATAGGCTAACTAGCTGTTCACAGTGAGTAGTTCAGTGTCCTGAACTACTCATCACATGTATGGGTAGGGCTATAAAACCCCAACCAGCCATACTGGTGGCCATACCTGCTCTGACCACAACCAACATGAGGCCTAGGAAGAAACCAAAACGTGATGAGGACTTCATGAGGTGGAGTGACTCTGAACTAGACCTAGAAGGGCTGTTGGGTGACTTTACAGAAGTCGAAGAGAATGACTGGGACAGTCTAAGTGGTAGCAGTATAGGTACTTCCAGCAGTGATAATTTCAGTAGTGATGACGAGACCCAAGCTGCAAAAGCTGCAGTAAAATCTCCAGCCAAGGCTGCACAACCGAAAGTCAAGTTAACAGTGGCATTCCAGTATGAGTGTCCCTCCTGTTCCAAGCTACTTAAATCAATTGCTGGGTTCAGAGGTCATTGCCAAAGGCAACATCACTTAACTGGAATAAAAGGTAAGCATGGCATCTATCCATTCCTATATCCTCCTATTATTTCTAACTTTAAATCGGGGTCTTCTATGTGCTTTAACTGGAACATTAAAATGTATTTCATAGGAACACATGTGTATAGATATATTTTCAATAACACTTCTCGTTGTCTTGTTTGGGTAAATTTGTTTGCTAAAAGTGTTCTTCCTTTCTATTTAGCCACAGATTACCGTGTTGATTTGAACAAGACCCCCGGAATTACTACTGGAATAACACAGCCTGGTAAGAAGTTTTGAGAAAGTCTTTAAGGAATGACACGTTGGTTCCATCTTCTGAAACGTTTCTATATGGCACCTCCTCTTTAAGGGCTGCATAGTACTTTAATATGCTTAGTCCTTTGTTGGCATGATGCATAAAGGCAGCTCTGGCGAGTCTACTCACCAGGGCTGCATTCCTGCATGATGACGACCCTTCTGGAGGGTAGCAACTCCATTGAGTCGGCATAATGCCTGAATGAAGTGGCAGAGAGTTAGGGCTACATTCATGCCTCATGAAGACAGCAATTAATGTAATACCAATATGAATAATATGACTAATGAATAGTTATAAAATTCGATAGCAATGACATCCCAAAAAAGTGATCCTTTCTATCCTTAGCTATCTGAAGTTTTAGCCAGGTTAGGGACGAGTATGCTGGTTTTGGCCCCTTCCCATTGAGGGCTCTATCGTCAATGCAGGGATTTCAAGTCACCTGACTCCAAATTCATATTTTTTACATTTTTTTGACCCCAAAATCCAAACATTTTTAGCTGGAAATCGTAACAAAAATCGCAACAATAGCATGTCCTTCCGATTGCACATGCACATAGGTAGTTGAATTGCCAGCAGAAATCCTAATGGTCATAACTGGGGGGTCAAAAATCGTAAAATTACGAAAAAAAATCGTAACTCTTGTCATCCCTGTCAATGTGATCCCCCCCACATTAGGGATGTCATTGGTATCCAATTTATTTCGAATTCTGTTATCACTATTTTAGTCTCGATTTTCCGATTATTTCAGTAATAGAAAAACATTGAAAGGCTGCTTGGAAAGTGGTATTTCAGGTCATCATTTTAATTTACATAAGTATCACGTGTAAAAAATATGTTCAATAACAATGATGTTCATACCCTCAGACAGTACTCCTCTGTTTAGTGATTGTACTACATAACGCATAAGCTTTCCATTGCTGTTTAAATCATGTAAATCGAGTGGGTAGTTCAAAATTTATTTATTTTTAATTCTAAAAAATAAAGTTAATAAATCATTTTTAAAAGTGTATCGCTACATGGCTTTTGTTGATGCGGTAATCAGCATTCTATAAATGATGATGTATCGATACAGGGTGTATCAATGACATCCCTACCCCATATCCATCAAGCCCCTGCTGGCAATAAATGACTCATCCCTTAGGCATTATCATATACCGGAACTAAATATAGAAATTTACAAATATCCTAGTTTAAACATTTTTGGTAAAGCACTGAATGGGTAGATCTGTATACAACCCTCTGTACTGGTTAATATGGTAGTAAATGTACAGATTCTTACAAAAAGGAAACTATGCGGGTAAGGCTGCGTCTGGGAGGCTCGCCACGTCGACAGCAGACGCTGGCAAGGCCGCTTCGGGGAGGCCCGCCACGTCGACGGCAGACGCTGGCAAGGCCACTTCGGGGAGGCCAGCCACGTCGGCGGCAGATGCTGGCAAGGCCACTTCGGGGAGGCCCGTCATGTCGACGGCAGACGTCCGTGAGGCTGCAACACCACATGGCCTTCCCCGTTTCTTTTTCTGAGTTCCAACTGGTCGCCCAGCTGTCTTTTTGCTTGGACGGCCAGCCTTCTTTTTCTGGGTTCCAATTGGACGACCTGGTCTGCCACCACCAGCCTTTTCTTTCTCTGTTGTACATTTACGACCTGGATATATCTGTGGTGAAGAAAATAGTGAACATTATAACAGGTTGTATCAAAAAAGATAATTTTTCAAACACCAACATATTTTTTAGTTTGAAAAGAATTTATTCATTCACATAATATACGACAAATTTTTGAGCCTAGTAAACCATATAGAAATTTAAGTAAAACGATAATTATTCATATACACTGGGCCAATAGCAAAAGCACCATGGATGGCATTAATCTGTATGTAGATGTTCAGAAATTAATTGTCAAAGTTTTGTCAAAATGGTGACCTTAGCTGTCAGAGGGAGGCACCCCTGACAATAATGTACATGTATACTCGGACACCTCAGCCTCTAATAACTTAATCTACTCGGTTTCTTATGCTTTATTTCACTTGCCTGATAGTTCTAGTGATAGGAAAACAAGGGCTTTGCACATTTTAATCTATATTTTACGTTTGAGACAGGTTATGGGGTAGGTCGATTATGTATTGCGAGTGCTCGAGAAACCTCAGATTTCAACCACCAACATATTTGAGCCTAATCCATGAGTAAACTATCAAGAAATCCAAGTGAAACGATAATTATTCTTAAGCTCTGAACAAAGAGAACTAGAACCCTGGATGGCATTAATCTGTATCTCTATTACATGTCCAGAAATTAATTGCCAAAGTTTTGTCATAATTTTGAGCTTCGGTGTCGGAGCGAGACACCTCCGACAATAATGTACATGTATACTCCAACACATCTCAGCCTCTGATAAGTTAAACTACTCGGTTTCTAATGTTTTATATCACTTGCCTAATAGTTCTAGTAATGAAAAATAAAGAGTTTGAGATATTTCTATCTATATTCTACATTTTAGACAGGTCATGGGGTAGGTCAGTTATTTATCGATAGTGTCTCGGGAAACCTTACATTTAAAATACCAACATATTTGGGCCTAACCCATGAGTAGGCCATACAGAAATCTAAATAAAACGATAATTATTCATTAACACTAGACCAATAGCAAGAGAACCCTGGATAGTATTAGTCTGTATGTCTTCTAGATGTTGAGAAATTAATTGTCAAAGATTTGTCATAATTTCGAGTTTCGCTGTCGGAGCGAGGCACCTCCGACACTAATATACATGTATACTGTGACACATCTCAGACCATAAAAACCGGATCTACTCAGTTTTTTATGTTTTATTTCACTTCCCTGATGGCCCTAGTAATAGGAAACAAAGAGATTGGCCCCATTTTATCTACATTTTACATCTGAGACAGGTCATGGGGTAGGTCGGTCATTATCGGTGTAGTCTCAAGAAACCCAACATTTCAAACACCACCTTTTTGAGAGCTAAAGTCATGAGTAAACCATCAAAATATCTAAATAAAACGATAATTATTCATTAACACTAGACCAAAAGCAAGAGAACCCTGGATAGTATTAGTCTGTATGTCTTCTAGATGTTGAGAAATTAATTGTCAAAGATTTGTCATAATTTCGAGTTTCGCTGTCTGAGCGAGGCACCTCCGACACTAATATACATGTATACTGTGACACATCTCAGACCATAAAAACCGGATCTACTCAGTTTTTTATGTTTTATTTCACTTCCCTGATGGCCCTAGTAATAGGAAACAAAGAGATTGGCCCCATTTTATCTACATTTTACATCTGAGACAGGTCATGGGGTAGGTCGGTCATTTAACGGTGCAGTCTCGAGAAACCTAACATTTCAAACACCAACTTTCTGAGAGCTAAAGTAATGAGTAAACCATCAAGAAATCTAAATAAAACGATAATTATTCATTAACACTAGACCAAAAGCAAGAGAACCCTGGATAGTATTAGTCTGTATGTCTTCTAGATGTTGAGAAATTAATTGTCAAAGATTTGTCATAATTTCGAGTTTCGCTGTCGGAGCGAGGCACCTCCGACACTAATATACATGTATACTGTGACACATCTCAGACCATAAAAACCGGATCTACTCAGTTTTTTATGTTTTATTTCACTTCCCTGATGGCCCTAGTAATAGGAAACAAAGAGATTGGCCCCATTTTATCTACATTTTACATCTGAGACAGGTCATGGGGTAGGTCGGTCATTTAACGGTGCAGTCTCGAGAAACCTAACATTTCAAACACCAACTTTCTGAGAGCTAAAGTCATGAGTAAGCCATCAAGAAATCTAAATAAAACGATAATTATTCATTAACACTAGACCAATAGCAAGAGAACCCTGGATAGTATTAGTCTGTATGTCTTCTAGATGTTGAGAAATTAATTGTCAAAGATTTGTCATAATTTCGAGTTTCGCTGTCGGAGCGAGGCACCTCCGACACTAATATACATGTATACTGTGACACATCTCAGACCATAAAAACCGGATCTACTCAGTTTTTTATGTTTTATTTCACTTCCCTGATGGCCCTAGTAATAGGAAACAAAGAGATTGGCCCCATTTTATCTACATTTTACATCTGAGACAGGTCATGGGGTAGGTCGGTCATTTAACGGTGCAGTCTCGAGAAACCTAACATTTCAAACACCAACTTCCTGAGAGCTAAAGTCATGAGTAAACCATCAAGAAATCTAAATAAAACGATAATTATTCATTAACACTAGACCAATAGCAAGAGAACCCTGGATAGTATTAGTCTGTATGTCTTCTAGATGTTGAGAAATTAATTGTCAAAGATTTGTCATCATTTCGAGTTTCGCTGTCGGAGCGAGGCACCTCCGACACTAATATACATGTATACTGTGACACATCTCAGACCATAAAAACCGGATCTACTCAGTTTTTTATGTTTTATTTCACTTCCCTGATGGCCCTAGTAATAGGAAACAAAGAGAATGGCCCCATTTTATCTACATTTTACATCTGAGACAGGTCATGGGGTAGGTCGGTCATTATCGGTGTAGTCTCGAGAAACCCAACATTTCAAACACCACCTTTTTGAGAGCTAAAGTCATGAGTAAACCATCAAGAAATCTAAATAAAACGATAATTATTCATTAACACTAGACCAAAAGCAAGAGAACCCTGGATAGTATTAGTCTGTATGTCTTCTAGATGTTGAGAAATTAATTGTGAAAGATTTGTCATAATTTCAAGTTTCGCTGTCGGAGCGAGGCACCTCCGACACTAATATACTTGTATACTGTGACACATCTCAGACCATAAAAACCGGATCTACTCAGTTTTTTATGTTTTATTTCACTTCCCTGATGGCCCTAGTAATAGGAAACAAAGAGATTGGCCCCATTTCATCTACATTTTACATCTGAGACAGGTCATGGGGTAGGTCGGTCATTTAACGGTGCAGTCTCGAGAAACCTAACATTTCAAACACCAACTTCCTGAGAGCTAAAGTCATGAGTAAACCATCAAGAAATCTAAATAAAACGATAATTATTCATTAACACTAGACCAATAGCAAGAGAACCCTGGATAGTATTAGTCTGTATGTCTTCTAGATGTTGAGAAATTAATTGTCAAAGATTTGTCATCATTTCGAGTTTCGCTGTCGGAGCGAGGCACCTCCGACACTAATATACATGTATACTGTGACACATCTCAGACCATAAAAACCGGATCTACTCAGTTTTTTATGTTTTATTTCACTTCCCTGATGGCCCTAGTAATAGGAAACAAAGAGAATGGCCCCATTTTATCTACATTTTACATCTGAGACAGGTCATGGGGTAGGTCGGTCATTATCGGTGTAGTCTCGAGAAACCCAACATTTCAAACACCACCTTTTTGAGAGCTAAAGTCATGAGTAAACCATACAGAAATCTAAATAAAACGATAATTATTCATTAACACTAGACCAATAGCAAGAGAACCCTGGATAGTATTAGTCTGTATGTCTTCTAGATGTTGAGAAATTAATTGTCAGAGATTTGTCATAATTTCAAGTTTCGCTGTCGGAGCGAGGCACCTCCGACACTAATATACTTGTATACTGTGACACATCTCAGACCATAAAAACCGGATCTACTCAGTTTTTTATGTTTTATTTCACTTCCCTGATGGCCCTAGTAATAGGAAACAAAGAGATTGGCCCCATTTTATCTACATTTTACATCTGAGACAGGTCATGGGGTAGGTCGGTCATTTAACGGTGCAGTCTCGAGAAACCTAACATTTCAAACACCAACTTTCTGAGAGCTAAAGTCATGAGTAAACCATCAAGAAATCTAAATAAAACGATAATTATTCATTAACCCTTTAAGGGCCGCTGCTGCCTCTGGGCAGCACCTAAAATACACCTGAAAAACCGCTGCTGCCATAGGGCAGCAAAAGTGATGACCTATGGCAGCAATAGTACTGAATTTTAACTCCTGCAAAGAAGCAAAGAATAAGAATTTTTGAATCAATCCAAAAATATTTAACATGTATACTATGTCCCCTTTTCAGAAAGGTGTAAATTATGTGTCCAATACAACTTATTTCACTTCCTATCCACTATCCCAGGGGGCACATACTTGCAAAGTTGCATATTCCCATGACTTAGGGCCGGTGGTTAAGGCCCAAATTACATTTTTCAAGGCCAGCAGGGAAAGGGTTAACACTAGACCAATAGCAAGAGAATCCTGGATAGTATTAGTCTGTATGTCTTCTAGATGTTGAGAAATTAATTGTGAAAGATTTGTCATCATTTCGAGTTTCTCTGTCGGAGCGAGGCCCCCTCCGACACTAATGTACATGTATACTCGGACTCGTCCCAACAGTCTTAGTAATAGGAAATGAATAGTTTGGCCCTACTATATCATTATTTTATTACATATATTCTGACAGAGGTGACACAACAAATATATAGAAAAATGGGAACAAAGCAATTCATTGATATTGAGGATATGTCAACATAATCATGGATAGCAATAGTCTGGATCTCAAATTCATTTTCTGAAACTGCCACAGTTCTCCTTTAACTATTGAACTTCAACAATAATTTAAAAAAAGAAATTCTAATAGTGAAGTCGACAAAAGTGCTATAAATTTGCTCAAAAATTAAAAAAAGATTTGGTGTTGGCCTAGATATTTGCAGACACTTGCTTTAAGCATATTTGTGTTGACACATACATTTCTGACACCCACCTTTTCTTCATAGGCTTCAACCGGCTTTGACTTCTGATGGCATCTTCTGGTCTTCTCTGCCCTTGAACTTATATTTTCTTGGCATTTTCGGGTCTTCTCTGCATGTGGTGACCTTCCCATGGTCAGTGTGCAAGTGATGACCAAGACTCCCAGCCCCCATGACTTTATAGCCAAAGAAGACCTTGCACTGCCCACTTTGAGAAGTCATGCTAGTAGACCAACATATCTTTTCAAGTCCCTTAGTGAGGCCACTACACTAGAACCTGTGAGAAGTCCTCTCACTAGAACAGGTGTGAAGTGACCACAGTAAGACCAGGGCTTCTATCCCCGGCCACCCCTGTCCCCTGTACGGAATTAGGGGGTATTGAGCGACTTTGGGAGGGACAGGGCTTCTATCCCCGACCTCCACTGTCCCCTGTGCGGAATTAGGGAGTGGGGGGGGGGGGGGGGGGGTGAGCGACTTTGGATGATCTGAGGTCCCCTGACTGTACAGTATTGCATGGACATAGCCATAGACACATTAAAATTATAAATGGTGCATTAAAACCCCCTAAATGTGCGCCCATAGGCGCATTAACCAATCATTTACCTCCAGAAATAAAATAAATCTAATCACAGCTATGTGTGCCAATTTCAGATATGGAGTGTAATATATCGTTAGAAAGCTATGGTCATGGGAGAAACAATCATTTACATCACATTTAGTTATGATAAGAAAATATTTTTTCCTGTATTTCCAAAAGGAAGAGGTCTGAAAATGTGCCAGAATTTAGTTTTAAAAGCTTGCATGGAACCTTCAGGTCGGAGTTCAAAGCACTAAGGTCCCCTCACACATCTCACCAGTGGTCGGAGTTCAAAGCACTAAGGTCCCCTCACACATCTCACCAGTGGTCGGAGTTCAAAGCAGAGGACTCTTGGGGCGGGGGGAGTTGCCCTAACACCTCCCCAAGTCGTTCCCACACCCCACAGCCACACAGAGGGGCGGGGGGAGCTGCCTGGATAACACTGTTCACACCTCCCGTGGCACTCTACTGGAGAGTTCCACACACATGGGCGCTCATTAGCATAACAATACCGCCCCACACCTTTTAGGCTCCGCCCCCTTGTTTCTCGTCTACCCCTCTCTATGTCTATGGTTTGCTGAGTCATCGATATCCCACTTTCGTGTACGACACACATTACATGGATAGGTATTGAATGCTCTAGCATTGGTCCGAAGATTCTCCTCATTATCTCTAATTCAGGACACGCTCCCGATATACTATATCACTGAATTAGTTGCATCTTTAAAATGGACAAATGTGATCACACCACTGATTACATATATCAAATACTGACCTGGGGTGAACCACCAAGCGATGTTTGGCAACGAGGCTGAGAGTCCTACCACTATTGGCTACCACAATGGATACCAAGAGGATATCACAAATAATCCCAATAGGATGCAAAGTTAACCCGCTATACAATGCAAAAGGGTGACTTTTGATACCGTTTCTCATGAAAACAATAGGAGGCCTATGACTGCCCCCCCCCCCCAGTACGTCTGTAGTGTAGTCCTACTTACCACAATGGCAGTCACTAGGAGGCCTATGACTGCCCCCCCCCCCCCCAGTACGTCTGTAGTGTAGTCCTACTTACCACAATAGCAGTCACTAGGAGGCATATGACTGCCCCCCCCCCCCAGTACGTCCGTAGTGTGGTCCTACTTACCACAATAGCAGTCACTAGGAGGCCTATGACTGCACCCCCCCCCCCCAGTACGTCTGTAGTGTGGTCCTACTTACCACAATGGCAGTCACTAGGAGGCCTATGACTGCCCCGCCCAGTACGTCCGTAGTGTGGTGCTTGTGGTCTGTGATCCTGGAGGCTCCGACATAGCACGGCACACACAGTGCCACCACCTGCAGCATCTGACGTGGGAGCCGGCTCCACCCCCACCTCACACGGCGCTGCAGGTACAGCTGTATTCAAAAATGTTAATAGTTTTGTAAGATTTCTTCGGGGCTTTGTCCCTGGATTTATGCTAGATCAGCTGGGTCTCGTAGCAAATATATATGCAAATCCACTCCCACAAGAGTGTGAGGTGGTCTAGAAAAGGTATAGATTTGTCAAGTTACTTAGAAGCTCGGACTATCCTTTTTTAGCATTTGCTAGATGTTCAGAGCAAAGTAACGATGCAGAATGCCTATTGTGGACAAGAACGTACCTAGCACATATTGCAGTTCTAATATCACGATAGTCAATTGATATCCATCATAGAGAGTAACCAAAAATAATTTGAGGGAAAGTCCTAGTCATAATAGGTCTTTATTCTAAATTTCTTCTAAACCATTCATTTTCACTTGCAACTGGCTTTAACCTCATGGCCTCTTTTTTGTTGGTAGTTTCCTATTGCAACGTGTGGTTTGAAACTGGTGGGCAATTGTTATTGTTGCTTTTTACATTTTATTATTGATAAACCTTCTAAATAGCCCAATCCAGGGACAAGTTGAAGAAAACAGTTGGGGATAAAATTTCCTTGAATGCCAGGTCTAAGTTGTCAATTTGACCTGATACTATTTATTCAGTGTGGTATGAGATCAGAAAACGTCAGCACAACACTCACCATGAAGTAAAGAGCAGAGACAACAGCGTGAGAAGTGTGCCCGGAGGGGAAGGACATCCTGAGGGAAGAGCAAACACCAATATGAAACCAGAGACATCATAGACTCATCATTCTCAATATAAACATGAATAAAACATTCTCAAACAACCACAACCTACTACAATAGAAGTTTTCTTGAATAACAGAAACGGAAATTCTTGAAGAGGTTTTATTGGTTTTAAAGTGCCTTTGAAATTAGGAAGATTAATGATGTTCCTTGCCTTAAGAGACAAACATAGACTCATTGTCATTGGCTTTAAGAATTAAGCAATGATTACATGAAACAAATAACATTCAAAAAAGTATTGTCTCCAAACACATGGGATCACACTAGGCCAACACCTCATGTGATACCATCTAAGTTCTCGCTGGTGGTGACAAAACTGTCCTTCTGGGTAGGAAATGATTATGATCTCCTAGTTGCACCTACCTTGCTTCAGCTGACAACAGGTGAGGGTCCATACAGGTGTGTTGTGTGGTGACGTACCTGTAGTGACCGTCCTGCATGCAGGTCTCAGCGGTCAGGTTGGGGCTGCAGATGGCCAGGAAGCACGGCCTCAGCCTCCCCATGCTGTACTTAAACACACACACCACGGCCAGGTCCAGTGCAGCCGCTACCAGGAACGGCGCCACATAGTGGTACACCTGCACCCCATACAGCCCCACACTGAGACCACAGCAGCGCAGGGTAGACACCTCCCCATGCTGTTTACGCCTCAAGTAGTGGGGCACTTCTACAAGAAATACCTAGATAAAAACAGGAGATACGAAATAATGTACTACGGATATTATTAATGACATTTTGTGTTTATCATGTGGGCTGATCCATACAATTAGTATATTATAGAATATCCCACTTCAAATTTTTTCGCTGAAACTGGTCTGATAACAAAACACTGTAGATGTAACATCTAGTAATGTTAACATATTTCACTTTTTAACCCTTTAAGGTCCACATACTGCTATAAAGTGCTGTGTATCAACCTCATATGTAGTTGGCATGACACTTTCATTCTGCACTTGCGAGTTGCTTGGAAGGCTGCATTCAGGCATGATGGAGACAAAAGACGCAGTGCATTAATAAAGCAGTATGCCCTTAGGGAGGATTCATTATTTATGGCAGGGGGGGGTGACCGTTTGGCAAATCAAATACGTCAAAGATAATTGGCCCCCGCCTCGGAATAGGTTAAAAAAAAAGGCCCCCCCCTCGGAATAGGTTGAAAAAAAAGCGCCCCCCCCCCTTCACCCTGGAACTTTATTACAAAAACGATGTTGGTGTCTACTAATTGTATGCATTTAATCCTGGGCACTTTTTTACCTACAATTTACTACCTTGCAACAAATACATCCATTTGTAAGGTGTTTTAGTGTAAATGTCTCATGATACTTGCTGGTGAGTGATAATAGTCAAACCCCAGACATTCGACTTACATACCGTTGAGTTTAAGGGCCCCAGTGCTTATAAATTGGAAGCTCCCATACCCTCAGTGCTTACATGAGGCCGGCACTTTTTTGAAGACTGACAAAACGGGGAGTGTCAAAAATGATGCAATGAGAAATTTGCTGGGAGTTTGAGGAAAATTTTAGAAAATTTTGAAAATATTGACATAATTTGGTAAAATATAACACAGGCTTTTACCAAAATTCGCGATATTTCAACGTACTAAATTCGCGACATTTTTAGGAATACCCCTAAAAAAAAAGGCCCCCCCCTATAATAGGTAAAAAAAACAGGGCCCCCCCCTTTGAATACCCCTAAAAAATTTGCCCCGCCCCTCAAATGCTCACCCCCCCGGCCATAAATAATGAACCCTCCCTTAAAGGGTTGGAAAAGGATATTTTACACTTTTTGTCTTGGGGAGGTGCATTATTAAACAAGAACTGACCGTAAAGAAGGGCAGACAGAGGCCTGCCACCAGCAGCAGGTAGAAGTTGACCGTGTCCGGCTTGAAGGGGTACTGTATACTCTGGTCGTTACAGAAGAACCCCCGCTCAACCGGCGTGACAGCACCACTCTCAAACACAGCGATGGTCGACACAACTGGAAATATGAGTATGTGTACACAGTTATTGTGGTCTGGTCCGGGGAGTCTGCTGCACTGGATCTGTACTATGGACCTAGACCCATAAATTGATAAAGTACATGACATTTCTTAAAGTCGATATGGTGACATGGGCATTTATTAAAATCGACATGGGTCATGGCCATCCTAGTGACATATGACATGGACCATTTCTTAAGGGGTCGTAATAGGCAAGATCTACAAGATACTTTAGCTTGTGTAATATTGTAAAAATATGTCAAGTATTTGTTTCTTATAAATTGCCATAACCGTATATTATGCCATTATCAAATTTCTTCTATTATATTGGATTTTTAAACTCCTGCAATGTAAATGGAACAATTTAAACGTTCCATTTCAGCTTATTTTGCTTTGAACAGCATTGTTGCGGCATGAACAACATGGCGCCGTAATTGAGTGGCGCCAAAACCTCATATGCTTGCAGCGCCACCCCGATCTCGGGTGGCGATACTCAGAACCAACATCCGCCATCTTGAATAATTATAATCGCCCTGCCACTTCTCCACCGCGGCCACCGAGGACGCACGTCTTTCATTTTGAAGGTGAAGCCTTTTATAGTTATAATTCTACTGCAAAAGCAGCTGATTTATATGCTTCTATAGTTGTAATTTCTCTAGAATTACACGCCTTCGCATGGAGACTAGAAATGCCACTGGTCGCGGCGGTGGCCGCGGCCGAGGCGGTGGACAGCCGCCCTCGGCCGGGAACCCGCCTCAACCCGCCTCAGTCAACGCCATGCCGCCTGCCGTCAACACGCCATGTGCTGTCAATGCCATGCCGCCTGCTGTCAACCCACAGCCGGCCGCCTACCCGAAGCCCGGCCCGGCCTTCCAGCACCACCCGGACATAGGGCACCCACCTCCTCAACCTGGTATGTTTCACTCCTTTACACACCAATACCAACCCTTCCACCTCACTCACCCACCACTTGCGGATCCTAGTGGGGTATCTTCCCAACTTGCCCAACTTGTCACAAATGCCGCCCAAGCCATTAGAAAGAGTAACAGTGAAGTCTTGTACCCACACCACCATGTTAATACCCGAAGAGGAAGGCCACCACCGGTGACCTTAATGAGTATGAATACCTGTGGGGCCTTCTACAGGTGCATTCCGCGCCTACCACCCCCCCAGACCACAAGGCTCCCCTTCTCAAACACATGGCAATGATTCTCAAGGACAGACTCACATATAGTTGGGCAGGTATAAGGGATTGGAGTGAGGAGGTTATCAGGTTGGTCTCAAGCCGTGATTTGGTGTGGGAGGAAACTAACAGGATACACATCCTCAAGATTGACACCCCAACTAGGGCCCTGCTCTCTGGTTCCAGCACCCAGCCTGGGCACCCTGGGACCGCTACCTCGAAGTCAGCTGACTGTGTCATTGAGCTCCCCCCAGACCTTCTTGGTGCTAAAAGTGGTCCCCCATGCACCAGGTATAATGCTGGCGCATGCAAGGTCAGAGGTCACCATGTGGAGAACAACCAGAGGAAACTCCACATATGCTCCTGGTGCCTGACCAACATGTGCAAAGCTGCCATACACCCAGAAAGTAGATGCTTCTTTAAGCCTAAGCCCAGTGCTGAAGCCAGCTCAAAAAATGCTCCCGCGCCATCCCAGTAGACGGCGCCCTCTTTGAAAGCCCCACTTGTTACATACCTGATGCAGCTCTACCTGTCTATGATATGAAATTTTGCACTGATACAGATGTGGCCCTTTCAAATGATGTCTCAGATGCTCACATGGACACCGAGGCCAAAGACGTTGACGGACCCAACTCCGGCCCCCCCAATAACAATGCCTCCTCATGTTTCAGCACTGACACCCATGACAACAAGCCTGCACACTGTGTAACCCCTGTGGCCCTACATATCACTACAGATGCTCCACATGCCTTGCCCATTGGCCCTTGTGAATTTAAGCACACCCTCAACGATATATGGCCCAATGTTACTACTCAGGCTATGTCCCTTAACCACCCTGACCTCCTGCTATACCAGAAGGTCAGAGACTGGTCATTACCCAACTATCTTGGCGCTAGAATCCCAATCAATTCAAAGTTCAACCTCCCCATGTGGAGAAGTCAATTGGCTGAATATTCTGACCCTCACATACAAACATTCCTGGAGTATGGCTGGCCAAGCAGCTACACCAGACCTGAGTTCCCTCGCCCTTCTCTCACCAATCACCCTGATGCTACCACCAACATACTACATGTTGATGCCTTTGTAGAGAAGGAGCTTCAGGAAGGTACCCTACTTGGACCCTTTGACAGTGACCCCATGGCTCCTTACTGCAAGACCAGCCCCATCATGACCCGTGAGAAAAAGAATTCCTCCTCACGCCGTATAATTGTGGACTTGTCCCACCCCTACCAATACAGTGTCAATTCTGGAATCCTCAAGTCTTGGTTTCAGGGTGAACAACTGCAGTATACATTGCCATCTGTCACTTCTTTGCTGACTCTTGTACAGGAGGCCGGCAAAGGCTGCTTCATCTGGACAGCAGACTTAGAACGCGCATACAGGCAGCTTCAGGTGGACCCACTAGACTTTCCACTTTTAGGTATCCAACACCGAGGCTGCCTGTACATTGACAAATACCCAAGCTTTGGTAACATGTCTAGCTCCTCATTCATGCAAAGAGTCTCACAGGCGGTAGCTTTCATGATGTCAACAAGAAACCACACAATGTTAGCATACATTGATGACTATGCGGGCGTAGCAAAGCCCTAGGCCTAGACCTGGCCCCCCATAAAACTGTATGCCCAGCAACCAAAGTCCAGTGGTTGGGCTACCAAATTGACACCACCCTCATGGAAGTCAAAATCCCTGACCTAAAACTCATGGAAGTACTCCAGGAAGTACATGACTGGACCATGAAAACCAAAGCCACTAAGAAACAAATCCATCAACTTAGTGGCAAATTTTCTTTGTTGCCAACTGCCTGGCCCCGGCCAGGAGGTTTTTGGCACGCATTTTGGCAACACTTAGAAAAGCCCCCCAGAGGTACCATTCCAATAGACTCTGAGTTCCAAAAGGACCTCCGCTGGTTTCAGCTCTACGCCCAAGAAAACAATGGGGTTATTCTCATACCTGATGGTCCCCGCCCCTCCTTCTGGTTGGAATGTGACTCATGCATGAGCATCGGTGGCGGGTACACTGCCTCTCTGTGCTACAAGGTCACGTAGCCGCCTTATGTCGATGAGGGACTGTTCATCCATCAACTAGAGGCTATAAATCTCATAATAGCCTTGAAGAATCTCACACCCCAAGATGCAGCCGGCCACCACGTGACCGTGCGCTGCGACAACTCTGCCACAGTCCATGCCCTCTCATCTGGGAGGACCCAGGACATGTGGTTGGCACCATGTGCAAGAGAACTATGGCTCCTCAGTGCCCAGAGTGATATTCAAGTCACCATAGTCCACACCCCCGGCAAGAAGATGCTTATATCTGATGCCATGTCAAGAGCCTGCCTCTCCCCTGAGGAAGAGCAACATGCCTTTGACCTTGCCCACGAAAACGACTTGACTTTTGTGTACCCTGACCTACAAGCTGACCTATTCTCTAACCAGCTGTAATCTATTTAGGTCCCAGCATGGCACTCCTCCACTCCCAGATGATAGCCACAAGAGCTGCTGCAGTAACAGATGCCATGGCGGCTAACAGGGCCCGATACAGAGACAGGTACCTAGCCTTCTGCCAGACCTATATTGTTACCCCCCTCCACCCTAGTGCTCACCAGTTGTGTATGTACCTACAGCATCTTTTTCTAACAATGTCGTCTGTAGCCAGCATGAAAAACTACTTATCAGGTGCACGTGTATTTATAGACTTGTATTATGGTGACACCTCCGCATTTGACACTCGAGCCGTCCAAGAAATGAAGAAAGGAATGGAGAAATTGTCCACTCATGTAGTAGTTCAGGCACCACCATTATTTTCAAGTGATGTGACCCTTCTATGTCACTACTTTGACTCTCAAGGACTAGATGGTATTATAAACAAGGCTGCGATCCTCATCTCGTAATTTTGTTTCCTTAGACAATCAAATGTGGCATCATATGCACAGGATACCTTGTCTCCTCATGTGATGATGAGGGGAGACATATTTGAAGTACCTGAAGGCCTACACATCCTCGTAAGGTCGTCAAAGACAATAAAGAAAAAGGCAGATCAGGTCGTCATACCTGTCCATCGACTAGAAGCCCCAGCCACAAATTGCCCAGTAACTGCTTATAAACTAATAACATCTTTGTGCCCTTCGGGACCATGTGCCCCAGCCTTCCACACGCCGCTTGGTGTCCCCCTCACCACTCAGACTCTGCAGAAAGCACTCAGAGATGGACTCACCTCTCTTGGTGTTGTGAATGCCAAGGAGTTATCACTGCACAGTCTCAGAAGAGGGGCCTCACAGATCATGGCGAGATCTGGAGTTAGTGTATATGACGTAAAGCTCCATGGAACCTGGAAATCTGACTCTGTCTACACCTACACCCCTAAACAGTTATACACTGCAGTACCATCCACCATGTCAGCTGTGTTTGGAAGTCATGTCTAAATGTTACTACTTGTGTTCCATAACTGCATAAAATGTGTTCAATTGAAATATCAAATGTTTACTTGAATTGTCACGGTCAGAGTGCTTCTATGCGCATGTTACAATTTGATACATGTTGAAATACCACCCTGCGTGTCATTACTGTTGAATTGTGTTGATCCTCGATTGAGACTATGCATCTTGCTTGTCTTGCCAATTTAGGTCTTCAAAATGTTTACACATGTTATAAAGTGATATATATATATATTTGGTTATACTGTGACATCATTCATTAGTTACAAAAATATATGTTATAAATCTTTCATCAAATCTACAAACAAGGTCAGTGGTATTATAATTTGTACCGTATAAAATTAATCAATCTATAATTAATAAAATGACCTTATTCTCCAACTCACTGGTTTGTGTTACTCAATTATGGGATAGAAATAAGCTACAATTGTTGGGTCTACTGATTGGAAATGTCTTTTTCTTGAGGGCACTTTTTTTTCTCAAAATTAAAAAAATTAAGGACTACAGAGCAGTTCAAAGTTGCCCAGTTACCAAAAATTGGTGATTTTTTTCTCATTTTCCAGGAAAATGACCGGTTTTTCGTAACTAGGCAAATTTGAACTGCTCTGCAGCCCTTAATAGTTGGAATACTGAGAAAAGAAGAAAAGTGCCCTCAAGAAGAAAAGTGCCACCAAAAATGCATTTCAATCATTACAACTGATGATTGTTGTCTTTTCCTATTCCATAACGCTGTTTGAATGAAAAGAAGCTAAAAAAGAAGGACGTTTTTGTTCCATTTCCACTCCACGGCATTTAAAACTGCAAATAATGGAAGGAATTTGACAAAGACAGTATACATGTATACGTCACAGTGATGTATAACATGCATGCAGCTTTAATATATTTCTAGTAAATTATCGATGTTGAAATGATCCACTTTGTTTTACCTGTTACGACCCATTAAATTAAACATGGGACATTATAGTGATATGAATATGAATAGCAAAGTCTTCAACCAGAATGCACCATTTCAATTCTAGACATTTCTTGGGGGATACACACCCCCTCCCCTTGTCTGTGTTTGAGTACAAGGTAGTACACGTGCATGGCCATCATGATTTCCATAACAGTGGTAGAATAGGCCTAATTATGTGCAAAGTACACATCATAACATGCATGTCTCTTCCCGCCACTATTTCTCCTATACATCTTCTTCCCAACATACCCACCATGTAGTAACCGCACTAGGAACCAAAATGTGCACTTCAAGAAAAGCTTAAGGAATGAAAACCAGACTTGATCTCGTGTAGACTTAGCCTACTTTCTGTCACCGTGACCTACCTACCTTACATTACCACTCTTTGCAGAAAGTCAATGAAAAACTCATGTCACCCTGAACACAGTTTAACACTTTAAGGGTCACATAGTGAGTTAATGCATGGTGCCCTTTGACGCCTTGATCCATGAATACACGTATTAAACCTTATTAAATATCTAAGTAGTGCATATCGTGCAGGTGCAGATTTATCTGGACATGTCTCCGAAAATTTACAGTCAAAACAGCACTACACTAAGCATATTATCCTGCATGTGTTGACCAACTTTGATAAACAACTAAATGAGTGATAGTAGATATACACTTACTTAGAGCTAGTAACACGGTGTCAGAGACCACCCGTCCGGTTACATCCACAGGGGTGTCTTCGTCCACCATGGTCAGCTCCTGCAGCCCGTGTGTTGTGATGTGGTGTGTGGAGGTGTGTATTGGGAATCATGTTGCATAAGGTAGACCCTGCCCCAGGAGGTTATAGCAGGTTCTACACTGGCTACATGATAATACGCACAGCACGGGCAAGGGACAGGTCATTTGGCACTAGATAGAATGGGGTGGGGTGGGGGAGGGGGGGCCTAGATTCTTTATTACAACAACGCCCCTAATGTTATATAGACAACTTTGAACCCCCTTCCCAAATATGCATTGATTTTGAGAAACACCCCTAATTATGTTTGTAAAATAATAAATAGCGTGGCCTCAAATAACCAAATAGAGAATATCAAGTATAAACACCCCCTTAGTGCTCGAGGGTCTTCAAAACTTGCTCCCCGCCCCCTTTGTCACCTTTTTATATTCATAGTATGAACTAGGGTTCCCTTTAGCTGACAATAAAATGACTTGTTCCTTCTGACTAAGCTTACATGTAGACTATGTGCAGAGGTTTGTTATTGACTGGGCTGATAACTTTATGATAACAACCACATGCAATATCTCTCCATTATCAGTGTTGGGTGCAGACCATTATCCCTTACCCCCATTGCTGTATGGGGTCAAGCAGATATGTTGCAACCTGTGGCTCCACCTAGCATTTCCACCAAACTTCAAAAATACCGATCTTATCAACAGACATATAATAATGTGATCTTAAGTAAGATACCTACGTGTACAAAAGAGAGTGAATGAACAACTCCCTGCATTCCCCTGTATCTTCTGTTTTTATCTAGGTATTTCTTGTAGAAGTGCCGCACTACTTGAGGCGTAAACAGAATGGGGAGGTGTCTACCGTGCGCTGCTGTGGTCTCAGTGTGGGGCTGTATGGGGTGCAGGTGTACCACTATGTGGCGCCGTTCCTGGTAGCGGCTGCACTGGACCTGGCCGTGGTGTGTGTGTTTAAGTACAGCATGGGGAGGCTGAGGCCGTGCTTCCTGGCCATCTGCAGCCCCAACCTGACCGCTGAGACCTGCATGCAGGACGGTCACTACAGGTACGTCACCACACAACACACCTGTATGGACCCTCACTTACCCTCTGGTGACTTCAGGGAGGTGCACCCGTTCTATAGCATTAGAAAATGATGTCAGTCAACATAACAGAGCTTCTGCTATGGTTCGTTATGTATCATACTTCCTGATTTATATTGTTATGAGAATCTTTTGGTGTATTGAGATTTTATTTAGATTCAGATTGACTATACCTAATTTATAGAACCAAGCAAGGAGTTTAAGGTTGGTATCCCAACTGGGCTGACTTTTACTTTTTTTAATCCACGTCTATATGGCTAAATCAACAATATAGAGTATATTGTTGTAAGTCATATCGGCCACTACCAGTACCAGTTGGCCAAAATGGTTCAATAGGAGGTGTTTTTTTGAGATGAAACATACCTGCTTGGCGGGAAAGAAGCAGGGTCCTTCTGAGTTTGCATTCCCTTCCATAAGGCGGGCTACATGGTAGCACCACATCTCAGGTGCAACAAGGGACAAACCTGCGAGTCACTAGATGCCGCCCATTCTGTGCGTAATCTTAAATCACCACTTTTGGCGTAATCTTATTCCTTATTTGATACACCCCTTCCTTATAAGATTACGGGATGAATGTGTATTTGTCATACATATGTGCAAGAAGAGAAAAGAAGAGCGGGTGTATCAACATAAGACACCATTAAGATCAATAGGCGTGTGATTTACATCACAGGAGACTCAGGGTGTCAGGCTACTTTATGTCTTTACCCAATCCCCAATCACCAAATGGATGATAATTATGACTTGACCGCACCCGCACTATTACATGTATATTCCAGGGCGATGCACCCAATTCAATCAATTTTCAATGAAGTATGTAAAGTGAGTCTGAAAAACAAGCCTGACAATCAACCCTAATCCCCCCCCCCGACATTGGATCAACTACTCAGATACAGGATACTCCCACTGGTGACCCAGGGCAGTTTGATACATATCATATGGATCATTTGTAACATTTGTAACAAATGGAACATATGCATCATGATGGACCATGATGATGGACTATGATGGCAGTTCCCATGATGACCATGATGACAGTGGACCAGGATGACGGTGGACAATGATGACCATGAACCATGATGGTGGTGGTTGATTGATTGATTGATTGATTTGTTTAACGTCCAGACGTACATCAAGTACCTCACGGGACATCTCAAGTTGGCAAGGAGTCATCCACAAATAGTGGTAGTCTGCCTTGCAGTATAGTCCAAGATTTTTAGACTTTAAGGTTAAACAAAATCGGAACAAGCCAATTTTTGGACAGAAGATGCCCAGAAGGGTACTGAACCACATACTAAAAGTCCCCGGACATCCTCCTTGTGCTCGCTCGGAAATTCAAGATGGCGTCCAGGATGGGCAATATGCACTATTTCCCTCATTTCTTTTCTATTTTGACTTTACATTGGTCAATTTGAAGTTTACCTAGCCCCCCAAATTCAATTTCAAGTTTTCAATGGTCTTATCCTTTTGTTGCTAGGGCTGGTGGTTGCCTAGCAACAGGTATTTCCTATTGGATTTACCTAGAAACTAGGGCAATTAACAGTCAGAAAGGTATTGTACCCATACTTACTGCTTCTAAAGTGACCCCAATGGAGCAACGATGATATAACTGATTTGCTATGGTCCATTGTTACCTAGCAACAGCAGATATTTACCTAGCAACCACATTGAAAGAGTGTATTTAGCTCTTTGGAAAATACTTCTGCTTTAAAAAGGGCCATCTGAACATCACCTACCCCCACGATCCATTGGAAGCTTCATTGATGGTTACATTTTTGTGTCGCTAAGGCAAGTGGTTGTCTAGCAACATACATTCTATATTATACTCCTAACCTAGAAACCAGTCAAATTATCAATCAAATATATTCATCTACCAATGCCTCAACCCCACGACATGTAAAGGAGGGTACTGAAATACATACTAAAAGTCCCGGGAAATCCTCCTTGTGCTCATTCCGGAATTCAAGATGGCGTCCAGGATGGGCAATATGCACTATTTCCTTAATTTTTTTCTATCTTGACTTTCCATAGGCCAATTTGAAGTTTACACAGGCCCCCTAAACCAATTTCAAGCTTTTCCATGGTCTTCTCCTTTTGTTGCAAAGGCTGGTGATTGCCTAGCAACAGCTATTTCGTATTGGATTTCCCTAGAAACTAGGGCAATTAACCGTCCGAAAGGTAATGTACCCATACTAACTGCATCTCAAGTGACCCCAATGGAGCAAGGATGATATGTATGTGTTGCTATGGTTCATGGTTACCTATCAACAGAAGATATTTACCTAGCAACCTAGAGTGTTCATGCCTCTAAAATAGAATTTGGCTTTAAAAAGGGTAATGGTAGGATCACCTACCACCACAAACTATTGGAAACCTTTTGGGTGGTGTCATTATTGTGTTGCTGAGGTAAGTTGCCTAGCAATTCATTCTATATTGTTATCAATGAGAAGCATACTTCTACTACAACTACTACATATAAATGGACCTCAGATGAAGTGGGATAATGAAATGTGTTGGTATGGTGTGAAGTTGCCTAGCAACATCAGATATCTACCTCTCAACCAATGTATTATAAAATCAAAGTATTTTCCAAAGAGCCAAAATACACTCTTTCCAAGTGGTTGCTAGGTAAGTACCTGCTGTTGCTAGGCAACCATGGACTACAACAAATCATTAATATCACCCTTGCTCCATTGGGGTCACTTTAGATGCAGTAAGTAGGGAATATGAATATAAAATGCCTGTTGCTAGGGAACCACCAGCCCTAGCAACAAAAGGATAAGACCATGGTAAAGCTTGAAATTGGTTTAGGGGGCTAGGTAAACATCAAATTGGCCTATGGAAAGTCAAAATACAAAAAATAGTGCATATTGCCCATCCTGGACGCCATCTTGAATTCAGGAAGATTTCCTTGGACTTTTAGCGTGTGTTTCAGTAGCCTCCTGGGGATATTTTGGGGGTTGGGATATTGAAAGATAGATATCTAGATAAATATTTCTGGTTTCTAGGTTAGAATTTTAATATAGAGTGTATGTTGCTAGGCAACCACTTTCCTTGACAACACAATAATATCACCATCAATGAAGCTTCCGATGGATTGTTGGGTTGGGTGATCTTCAGATGGCCTTTTGTGAAGCCAAAGTATTTTCCAAAGAGCTAAATACACTCTTTCCAGGTGGTTGCTAGGTAAGTATTTGCTGTTGCTAGGTAACAATGGACTATAGCAAATCAGTCATATCACCGTTGCTCCATTGGGGTCACTTTAGAAGCAGTAAGTATGGGTACAATACTTTTCTGACTGTTAATTGTCCTAGTTTCTAGAGAAATCCAATAGGAAATACCTGTTGCTAGGCAACCACCAGCCCTAGCAACAAAAGGATAAGACCATTGAAAAGCTTAAAATTGGTTTAGGGGGGCTAGTTAAACTTTAAATTGGCCTATGGAAAGCCAAATGAGGGAAATAGTGCATATTGCCCATCCTGGACGCCATCTTGAATTTCCGAGCGAGCACAAGGAGGATGTCCGAGGACTTTTAGTATGTGGTTCAGTACCCTTCTGGGCATCTTCTGTCCAAAAATTGGCTTGTTCCGATTTTGTTTAACCTTAGGTCCTATTTTGAGCTATAAATCTTGGACTAGTAGTAGGACAGGTATTTATATGCTGCTTGCCCAATACAGCAGTGACCGCATCTATGGATGATCGAATCTATGAAATGAATGACCGCATCTATGAAGTGAGGGAGAAAACCGCTACCGGGGCACGTCCCCTACTCTTTTCGAAGGATAGCAAGTGTTCTTTTATTTGCCTGGTCCTACCTACCTGGGCTAGTACCATAGTAGGCAGGGTCAGACAAACCACGGCCTTTGATATCTCAGACGTGGTTCACTGAGGAGGAATCCCATGCCAGACCACCAGCAAGAAGGCCCGGGCCCGCACATATGGGCAGCGGTTGCCAAACACCTTACGTGACTGATCACAGCAGTAAGGCACGAGACCCCTCAAGTTTGGTCGCCTTTTACGAATCCGGTATGCCCATTGGTATTGTGGAAGGCTCCCGATGTGGTTATTCTACTCCTTCATGCCCGCATCATGAAGGTCCCCACTAACACAGGGTGGATCATGATGACCATGATGGCAGTGGAACATGATGGCGGTTAATATTTGATGGTGGCCGTGGACCATCATGACCATGAACCATGCTGACCATGAATCATGATGGCGGTAAACCATAACTGTGAACCATAATGACCATGATGATGGTGGACCATGATGGCAGTGGACCATGATGGCAGTGAACCAAGATGACTGAGAACCATGATAATCATGAGCCATGATGGCCATGAACCATGATGGCCCTGAACCATGATAATCATGAGCCATGATGGCCATGAACCATGATGGCCATGAACCATGATGGCCATGAACCATGATGGCTGTGAACCATGATGGCCATGAACCATGCTGACCATGAACCATGATGGCCATGAACCATGATGGCCATGAACCATGCTGACCATGAACCATGATGGCCATGAACCATGATGGCCATGAACCATGATGGCCATGAACCATGATGGCCATGAACCATGATGGCCTTGAACCATGATAACTGTGAACCATGATGACCATGAACCATGATGACCGTGAACCATAATGACCGTGAACCATGATGACAATGAACCATGATGACCATGAACCATGATGACAATGAACCATGATGGTGACAGACCATGATGATCATCCCAAGTGGCAACATGGTCAACATCCCCCCCACCTCCCAACAACATGTGGCAACATTGGCAACGTCCCAAGTGGCAACATGGGCAACATCTCCCTCATGATTGAAGGCCATTTCCCAATTTTCAATATTAAACCGAAAGCAAAATCAGGCTGGTTGAAGTTGGAGAACAAACCCACTCCATTTCGACAGTGCACACACGGGTTGTATAGTCTCAAACACTTTCTTGTGCACTAAGCCTATAGCAAGACAAGCACACATCGGTATATAGAACTTTTATTGAATTCAAAACATAGCACGGCGCAGGGTTGTCTAGAATGGTGCACACAGCTTCAGCATAGGATTCAATGGGAGGGCATGTTCGGTGGTTTGTTGATTCAAGAAAATGCAAAATGTTTGAGCACCTTTTATTCATGGAAAAAATGCACAATTGTGTGCGCACTCAATTGGATGAGATAGATTAGATCTTAAAGCAACAGTGGAACCAAAAATTATATCATTGAAATGGATACTTTCTGATATATGATAGATTGAACTTGAAATTGGGAAAATCTCTTAACCAACGTTTTAGGTCGTCTACCTAGACTCAGGGGTACACCCTGAGTCAATTACGGGAGAAGTGGGCTTTTTAAGATTATAGGTGGAATGGGTGGCGTCTAGTGACTCCGCAGGTTCGTCCCCACGTGCATCTCAGGTGGAGAACACTGGAAGCAAAACTATCATACCACTGCATGCCCCCTCCCCCACCCAGTAAGAGTATTTGGCCCTCCAAAGTAAATCACTTGTTTGATAAATGAATGTTTATCGTAATTACATGCAAAGCTATAGCAGACATAGTGATTCTGGAAATGGCTACCAAATCAGGCTTTATTTTGAAGCAGAAAGCATCCTCCATAAACTGTATCAGTATACATGTAGTTAGAATTTCAGGTTTAGCCTGGATGCCACTCTCTACCACTCCAACCCCCATACTAAGGGTAAAAACTCACTATTCAATAGTTCTTGGAGCTAAATGAACTCTTAGATATGTTGGTCATTTATACACCTTGTACGCTGTACCACATTTGTGGGAGATATTTACGTTATCAGTTATACAGCCCCTATCACAGTCCCTACCACGTTTAATCTCTACTCACTACTGACATAAATGTTTCTTCTATGAAACCTTTTTGAATCTTGAATCTCTCCTACTTCATTTGTTGTAGCTACATCGTGACTGTTACAAGTAAACATACGTGCATGTTCTCTGTGTTTACAAAAGCCCCTCCTCTATACCCCAGCTCTGTTTACACACTGGGGTTTGTAGCCTACATCTTAACTTAGTAAAGGACAAGACATTTATTGGCAAATAGGGAGTAGAGGCCTCATGGCAAATATTGTCTGAGTGACCCCTTTTATATGTGACCTTTGAAGGAATTGACTATTTAGTATTGACTATGTGACCCTCCATATTGTGTGTGTGTGTGTGTGTGTGTGTGTGTGTGTGCGTGCGTGTGCGTCTGCTCACCAAAATTAGGTTTTGCCTTGCCATCTCATTTGTCAATCATCCTGCCGAATCTGGCTCTAAATGAGTCGTCCCCAAGATATCCTGTGTATCAGCAGTACATTGCTGAGGTCTTCAGTTTACAAGGTATCTCTCCCCAGCACAAACCATGGGTGGGATCTCTGCAGGTATCGGCGTCCTTTTGACTGTCCTACTGTGGACTGGGCTATCAGAGGAAGCTGTTCCTCGGAACAGGGGAGGTATGGTCACAGCTTTTGTATAATACATGCATTTGATCCCTGTATATTTTTTATAAGCTCAACTTATATGATGTCATTTGTGCTGGCACAATGATTGACATATGTTGTAATTTGGGGACCTCACTTCAAATTGCAACAGTTGTACCTTACACTTCCGACCTTTTTCACACTGTCTGACAGCTCTCTAATTGCTAAGTCATTATCCACTGTTACCTCGAGAGGGTAGATGCCTGAAACGTTCATGAGGCGCATGTCACTAAGATGCTATAGATTCCCTATCAATGCCCCCACATCACAACCTGACATCACTGTCCACTCTAACGACCCAAACATCAGCTCCTGGAAATTGGCTTTGCAAAGATCATCCAGTTTAGGCATGAATGGACCAATATAGAACTTAGTGTCATTCTGCATGGCGGGGCCTGATGCTGGGTTGTGCAGTAGGACATTGACAGCGATGCTGACTGCTAGGTTACAGGGATCTGTCCAGCTTCTATTGCTTTGTTTAGATTTTCTCATGCAGTAATCTTGGCTCTAATAGCTTATTTGGATACTTGTTGTCTAATGATGAATCACAAGTAGATTTTTAGCCAATCATTGTACAATCAAGACTGAAATAAACACAATAATAAGGTGTCTCACAATATTTCAAAATCCAAGTTTTTACAATATTGATGTTTGAGAGTCTTGAGAGAGCAGATGTAGTAATGTATCCTTTTCGGTAGTTTCAGGTCAATGTGTGCACAATTTGAAACAGCATATCCAATAGTTCCAGAACGTTTCCAATTAAGCAGGGATACATATCAAACATATTGACTTTACTATGGACCCAAATCGCCACAGTAATATCTATATTATAGCTTGCAATTTGGATCAAGCCTTGAAAAAAAGCAACTGATTCCTAAGTTTTCTACCAAAGACTATTCTGCTGGTTTGAACCTAAGAGCACTACATACATCGATATGAAAAAAAAAGACATGTCCACTTCAATATGAAGAAGATTTCACGCTTAGGCAAAAATCGTCTTCCATAGTCTATAGTTGACATTTTGGTCACTATTTAGGCTTGGTGATATATCTCAAGATTGTACAATAACCAATTATTTGAATGCCGCCAACGTAGGCCTATGTACATAGAGTACTCCTATACCACACCACTACATGGACTCCAAAGTATGGATGTTTGATTGCAGCCATGCCACTGTCCCTGGGCCGTATAGTGGGTGGTGTGGATGCTACAGAGGGACAAGTGCCGTACATGGTGGCGCTGTATCACGGCTACGATACCAGTGAGAACGGTGATGTCTCCCTGGTGTGTGGCGGCTCCATCTACGACGAGTACACGGTCATCACTGCAGCACATTGCGTCAAATATGTGTAAGCAGTGAAACATATATGGATAAACGTCTAGTACTGTTTTAAATTAACAAAGCGGTAACTCATTTTAATCTTTAAACGTAACATTTTCATGTATTTTAATGGTTGATGTAACAAAAAACAAGATGTTAATCTTGCTTATATTTTTAAATTGTGTAAGTCACTTAAAAATCAATTGCAATGCAGTCTATTCAGAATGATTTTAACATTGACGTTGCAGGAGTCCATCAGGACTGTGTGTCAGAAATGGGACTATAGACATCTCAAATGTCAAAAAGCGGAATCAGTGCCTGTCAATTGACAAGATCACAATACATGCCGGCTTCAGCTACTACACACTAGAAAATGACATAGCGCTGTTACATCTCAGTGATGGTCTGACATTTGGGGACAAGGTCAAGCCGGTGTCTCTGCCCAGTCCTGAGTGTGATTATCTACCTGCTGGTACCCCTGTCATTATAAGCGGATGGGGGTACACATCAGAGGGGTCAGGTAATCTACGAATCTTTGTATAACTTGATATTGTTTTCTTGTATAGCACTTGATATATTGAGTGGTTTAGTATAAAACCCTTCAAGGGGGTGTTTCTCTAGGGGGCATCAATAATAATCTGTAGCTAATATTTCTGACGTGCACTGTGGGTGTTTTGAGGCATCTGCCACAGACATGTGTAGCATATTATGTTTGCATACAGCAAGGAATTCTTGCAGCCAAAATTCTTACAGCAGATAATATTGATGTAACAGGGCCCTATAAGATGTAATTAATTATACATTATGATGTTTGGGTTGTGTTTAGCACAAGTCTCCAACAAGCTGCAAGTAGCTACGGTGAATGTGATGGGCCATAGTGACTGTAATGCTATCTATGATAAGGAAGGATGGTCAATCCCTGAGACACAGCTCTGTGCTGCCGCTGCCAACAAAGACACGTGCCAGGTAAGTCTATTTTATTAGGATACAGGTCCACAACAAAGTCCTCAAAGAGTTCATTAATTGGACTGTGCTTTTACTTAAATGTCATTTGATGAGTCGTTTTTGAGTAAGATTTGGCAAACGATATTTTCTTTTCTTTTTGGATTGTAGAATCCAAAATTCTAGATTCTGCTAATGATAGCTCATAGTTTCCAATCGGTGCCCATTGTAGTTTGTCTGGCTAACACAGGGAGCAGGGGCAGTCTTGAGGACTTTTTGAACACAACTGTTAGTGAACGTAACTAAACAGAATAATGATATTCTTTGGCTCCCTATACGACCAATGTCTCAGTCACTATTGGTTATGCACTATAGTGCCTAACCAATCATGTTAGTCATTTTTGGCTCCACATACGACCAACCTATAGGTTAGTTGATATTGTCAGATTTGTCAGTACTGACCACCTTACCTTAGTCTCCTCCATTATAATGAGTTTTAGGCAAAGTAATTTTGAGTGAGGCATTAGTCATTTGTTGTTTTGCCTCAGTCATTTTTGAAGAGCACTTGGTCATGCCTAACCAATTTCCCTATGACTAACCTGGGATGATAGCCACTTCAAACTAAGGACCGGGGCATTTATATTTTCTGTGTATGCCCATTCTGTTAATTATTGAAGCCTCCCCATGCTGTTTTACAGGGTGATTCTGGGGGCCCCCTGGTGGTGGGGACAGTACTGCATGGTGTCACCAGTTGGGGTATTGGATGTGCACGACCTCAGTACCCTGGTGTCTACACCCGTGTCTGCAGGTACAGACAATGGATCCAGGACCATGCGTAACCCCCTATGTCGCCATGATGCACAAAAAAAAGTTCCAGCAATATAATAGCCCACTCGTCTTCCCTCGTTGGACCCTGCCCCGCTAGCCAAAAACGTTTTTCAAACGTTTGCAAACGCTTTGGAGGAAAACCGTTTTATATAGGCCTAAACCTGTAGAAAAAGTTTGTATCCAAACGTTTGGAAAACGTCTTTTGTTAGCGGGGTGGGTTGTGAATAAGGATGCAAGTCTATTCCGCTGCCAAAACTAGATAATGGATATGGCTGACCTGGAAGCCAATGGTCCTTAACTTTTATTAAAACATGATGGATGCTAAGGAATTACCTTCCTAGCGTCCATGTTAACTGCTGTATATGGTAAAACGTTCTGGAAAACACATCAGGAAAATATGAGCTTTATTATCATACTTGAAGTAGGCTATACCTATGTTCTGGAATGTATAGGCCACCAACGCTATGTACACTGAATGTGAATTATTTGTGAGAAATAAACACTGCTTGACTATGATGTTTAAAGAACATACTACATGTAACGTAGCCACCTGAATTTAATCCTTGTCCACCACCTCAATGTGAAAAAGAACTTCCAATAAATACCAGCAATCCAATTTGAATTTACTTGTCTATTGTTTTTTTGTTTGTGATAAAACATAGATGCTTAATAGTGATATAATATGTATCGGAACGGGACTATACTAAGTACTGGCTATTACTCACTCAATATGCAGCCAATCAGAGGCCTCCATTTGGTCACGTGACCCGTTGCCATGGTAATGTGACCTACTTAGAGACTCTCAGCCAATCAGAGGCCAGCATTCTGGGTAACCTACTGACCTACTTAGGGGCTCTCAGCCAATCAGAGGCTAGCATTCTGGTAACTATGGTAACGTGACCTAATTAGCGACCACGTGACTCTTTTGTTTGTAAACAACACCACGTGCCACGTGACATGTCACGTGACATGTTTGTTTGTAAACAAAAGTGACCTAATTAGGGGATTAGCGAGAGCACGTGACTCTATTTTTGTTTTGTAAACAAAAGGGACATGTCGACGATGAGCTGATTAGTTTTAAATAACTTATGTATGAAAACAAAAACACAACAAAAATAATTCATTTTCATTTTCTTTTATTTTCATTTCAATCAAAAACATTTTTTTCACACACAAGTTTATGTCTTTTTCTTCTTATTCTTCGATTTGCAACCCAACAGACAGACCGCAAAACTTCACCTTGTCAGTCTCTCTCCAACATACATTGCACCACTTTGGATAAATCCAACACCATTTCGGCAAGGTAGAGAATCTTTGCCTCAGCAGCAGCAGCAGCAGCAGCAGCAGTAGCAGCAACAGCAGGAGGCGTTGGCTGTGCGGTCGTCGCGTTCAACTAGAGGCTTAAGTGTGACAAATGACGGTTCTTTGTCGACACCAGCAGCAGCAGCAGCAGCAGCAGCAGCAGCAGAAGCAGTAATAGCAGTAACAGCAGCAGCATCAGCAACAGCATCAGCAGCAGCAGTAGCGGCAGCAGCGGCCGCAGAAGCATGAGGTAGCAACAGCAACAGAGCGTACACTAGCAGCAGCATCAGCGGCAGCATCGGCAGCAGCAACAACATCAGCAGCAGCAGCATCGGCAGCAGGGACAGTAGTAGCGGCATCAGCAGCAGCAACAGCAGCAGTCACAGCAGCAGCAGCAACAACAACATACCCATCAGAACGAGCATCACTAATAGCTGCAGTAAATGCAGAAGTAGCACGACCAGCAGCACTAGCAGCAGCAGCAACAGCTTGACATTCGCGCGCTTCATCATGAAACCCCATGTCGCCGTTACCTGTGAACTGATCTGCAAATTGAGGCGAGGTTGTAGTAGCTCTTTCGCGGCTGTAAGAGTTGATAGTCTGTAGTAGAGCGATCGGTGTGTTCGATGATGAAGCTGGTGGAGGAGTGTGAGGGAGCCTTGGTTTCACTCTCCCTTATGTACCCCTACTCCAAGATAAATCCTCTTAACTGTTCAAAGACTTGAAAGAGCGACCTTCGCTCGGTAGGAGGTCTGGTAGGTCGATCCTTTTTTTTTTCAGCTGCCGACCCCTCACAGTAGGAGGAGGAGATTAACTCGGTGATTTTGTTTAGACTTAAGTCGCTTACCACACGCACACGTCTTGGGGGAGGGGAGGGGGTTACACTCTTCACCCCTTGTTCATCACCCCCTGTAGTTTTTGTATACACACTCACACCCCATGATCCCATAATCCTTTATACAGGTGATGCGCATTAAACCAATTACACCAATTATCACAGTCGGTACGCCGTTTAAACCACCCTCTCATGTCGATCGATCAGAGTTGGAGGGATCCAGGTGAAAGTGCAATTAGAGTTTTGTTTCTCTTTTCATGTCAGCTGATCAGCATGCAGCAGGTAAAAATGGGATTAGATTGCGCTCTCATCACCCATATAGTAGGCCTGGATTTACTTTCTTTCGACAGACACTACTACTACTACCACTTTCACCACTACTACACCCACCGCCGCCGCCGCCACCACCACCGTCGCTACTACTACCGTCACCACTACTACCGTCACCGACGCCGCCACCGCCGTCGTCGCTACCACTGCCGCCGCCGCCGTCACTACTACTGCTACACTTACACTCCAGGAGGAAATTAGAGCTGAGTCTGCCTTTTTCTTTGAGCTTTTTTATTTTATTTTCACTCCTTTTTTTTTTTGAGAAAAAAATATGGCACTCGAGAGGGAGCGAGTTCTTAAAAGACGGACACGCGAAGAAGTCTTCTCCTCCTCCCCCTCCTCAACCTCCTCCTCTTCCTCTTCCTCTCCTCCCTCCCTCGGCTCCCCAGCTATTTTTTTATCTGAAAGTAGTGAATGTCACATACTTCAGAATCACGCTTGTCTTGAAGCGTATGAGATTCTCATGAAAAGCAAACGTGGGAACGTCTTTAGCACAGGCACAAGAAGTCGCGATGATAGAAGAGCAGAAAAGGAAAACATAGCGAAATGGCCGAGAGCCGTCTTCAAAGAAGAGTCTTTACTCCGTCGATGCTTGATAGCCACCCTCAGAGCACCCACTCGTTGGGCGTTTCATGAAAACAAAGAGCGCTCCTCTTTCTCCTCCTCCTCCTTTAGGTGAGAATAAGCGCTATGAAACGATTCGACGACCAAACGGTTATTTGGGGGTGACCGCGGCTCCCACTTGGTGGGTGCGCGTGGTGGCAGACGTGAACACAATCTGGAAACGTTTCGACGTCGTCACTTGTTATCCCGCGTATTACATTGCAACCGAATTGAAGAAGAAAGGGACGCACCCCTTTAAAGCATACGCTCCAATTTGTATTCGTCACCACCGCGCTTGCACCGCTTATTGCTTCGTAGATGCGATCGCGTTAGAAAAGGAAAAGAAAGCGGGAGAGCGACAAGCTTTGCCTAAATGATCAAAAAAACGATTGTTCTGCGTCCCCTCCTCCTCCTCCTCCTCCTCCTTTTTATAATAATTGTGTAGCTGTTGGCTATTCTAAGATAGGCATCGGCTATGAAAAACTCAAAATTCGAAAATAGGTTG
Organism: Harmothoe impar; assembly: GCA_947462335.1. Lineage (NCBI taxonomy): Eukaryota > Metazoa > Annelida > Polychaeta > Phyllodocida > Polynoidae > Harmothoe > Harmothoe impar. Next base: position 23,440,818 of record OX381717.1, read on the forward strand.
TTCAGAAATAACTCTTTATTCATTCTGACATACGGCACGTAATCATACAGACGGATAGTGATATTCAAATATGCTTCCGAACAACAGGTGTCATATGAACATACAGGAGTGATACGCTCACGGTCTAATCTATAATTCCCCAATGTCCAATGCTCTCTCCGATCTTGGTCAACTCCATATCGACCAGACTCCTCAGAGGGAGGCGGGCCCGGAGTTATCCACCGATGCGTCTATCTCCTCTTGTTCCCCCAAAGGGTGAAACGGAGAGAGACGCAGGGTAACCAAGTTAGGAGCAGCAGCAGGACTAGGCCGAAAAGTACAACAGAGTTCTAGGAATCTCTGTTGAGGAACAGTCAAGCTGGCCGAAGTGCACAGCAAGACTGGGTCCTCGAGTAGTAGAACCCATGGGTTTATATACTGAGCCTTATGTAACTCCACTCCATTACTCATAAACACTTGAGTTCCCGAGGAACTCCGGGTAACCTGAAACCGGTTCATCCGGACCGACACGGTACCCGAGTTATGTCGGGTGACTTGTGGCGGTCTCGGCTCGGTGCGTATTACCAGGTCGCACTCCACCAATCCTCAGGTGCCGGATTATGTCATCACATACCAGGCACCAGACAGGAGTGCGGCCCGGATACGCCACAACAGACATAACCAAAATAACTCAATCCGGTTCTATAGAAATAGTACAGCGTCCCACTACACTACCCCCCTTCAGACAATATTATAATGTCTAAATACCGGAACAAAGTGCAGTATTTCTCTCTACAACACCTCTGATATAATGAAAAATCATATCTCCAAGCAACCAAAAAAAAAATTGTCTCCAAACATATACATAGTGGAGACAAATGTAACTCTTTCGTATAGAACAAACTTATATATCTATTCTTGAGTACAAAAGATATCAATCTCTCCATATCCATCCATCCTATTAGCATTAATCATACCAATCATCAAGACTCAGTTACACAATATCCGAGTATCATCCTTCAACAACAGTTGCTTTTTAGTCAAGCCCTATAAAACAAACTTGGCCATATATCATAAAAAAATAAAACTTTTAAGATATACTACTGCACACTAACCATGTTTCATCGAAAACGATTTTTACAACAGGTATCGTATACATACAGATCAACATGAACACTTCTCCTTAAAAAGTTACCAATCTTTCATATAAGAGTTATTGGAACCAAAAAAGGTGGCAAGCGTCTGACTAATAGTAAACCTTGACCCAAACCGTCTATTTAAATAGACTTACTCACTATCTCGCCAGAGTAAAGTTAGAAGGTCAATATTTTTGGAATAAATACACATATAGCGTAGATCATCAGCGGTCCGTCGGGTTGTGGAAAATCGTGCTTGGTGGATCAATTTCTGAGCGACGTGAAGAATTTGGTCACGCAGCCGGTGGAAAAGATCTTTTACCATTACGGCGAGTGGCAACCTCTGTTTGAAAAAATGCAAAATCAGTACGGAGTGGAATTCAGAGAAGGTCTTCCTAGCAAAGAGTCTATAGCGGGAGACGTTGAAGTAGCAGCAGAAGACGATTTACGACCGCACACTCTACTGATATTGGACGATCTGATGAGCAGTTCCAATCAGCAAGTGGTAGCTGACATCTTCACCAAATACTCCCATCACTGGAACGTGAGCTTCATATATATCACTCAGAACCTATTCCAGAAATCGCCCGACTTTCGAACTATGAGTCTGAACGCTCACTACATGATCGTTTTCAAGAACCTGCGCGACATGGGGCAAATAGTGAGTCTGTCTCGGCAGGTGTTTCCCTCCAACGCGACGGCTCTCTCTAGTATATTCGACCTCACTCATACCTCCTTCTGGACTTCAAGCAGACAACACCCGACGATCTGAGAATACGCTCCTCTTTGACATCCATATACGATCAGCTCGTATTCGTGCCGCTAGACAAAAAAAAAAGAGAGAGAAAGTAGTAGCAATGGCTTCTCATCGACTCGGAAGACACTATGGCACACTTAAGCACTTAGCTAAGTGCTCGCCAGAGGATTGCGAGCATTTAATAGGCTCTGGAAGCAACGATTTGATCACGGCGTTGAGCGAGATCTGTCAGAATTTATTGGAAGGAAACATTCCGCTCAGCGACAAACAACTGGACAGTCTTCCAGAATCCGCTGACGTGTTGAGGGAGGTTAGCAAAAAGTCTACTTCCATCAAAAGAAAGAGAAGCGTCTTGGTACAAAAGGAAGGTTTCCTCATTCCAGCTCTGATAGGGATGGCCTTACCGCTTATAAAAAGCATTCTCCATATATGAGACACCTCATTCCACACCTCACTACTGGTGCTACTGCAGTCGCTAATGCTAGCACTTCTACTGCTCCAAGTGTTACTCCTCTTCCTGATGAGCGTGGTGAAACCCTCTCTACCACCGCCACCGCCGCCGCCACCGCCGCCGCCACCGCCGCCGCCACCGCCGCCGCCACCGCCGCCGCCGCCACCGCCGCCGTCGCCGCCGCCGCCGCCCCTGACCTACCTTCCAATATGCCCTATTACTACAGACAGGCAGAACAATCCCTTCAACCAAACGCGGCATTACACCAGGTGCTACAGTTTATCTACAGGGACTTGGACTTAGTGTTGAACGATCCCACTTTGGAATTGCGCGAGAAAATGTTGAAATACCGAAAGTTGTTGAATAGGTTGCAATTTTTTCTCGCGAATCCCAACAACCACACCATCCCAACATCCTACTCCTCCTCGCCACCACCTGACCCGCTCAAACCCCATCAGACTGGTAAACACGTCTCCCTGCTTGAGGGGTTGCTCGAACAAGTTCCACAGAGGAGACGCAATGCCACCACCAAGCTGTATAAGAGATTGCAAAACGCCGCCTCGGTCAAGTGGAACAAGGACGGTTCGGTGCGCGAGATGTTGGGTCGAAAAACAGATCCCGCCCATCGAATTAACATAGTGGACTTACTGAACGACGCCAGCAGGTTCAGGAAGACGGCGTCGAGACCGGTGGGCTACACCCCGTACAAAGAGGTGCTGCGCGCGGAAGATCCCACCGGCTCCTTGATCGGCAACCCGGTGTATAAAGCGAGCAGTCCTAAGAGACCTTTGGACAGAGGAGAGAAACGAGTGAGTTCCGACGCAGAAGAACAAGCAGAGTACGGTGCGGTGGCCACACCCTTCCACTTCGGCGCTTCCGACGACAACGACAACGTTTTCCAAACTCCGACTACCAAAAGATCAGTATCAAATACGCCGTGCTACCAGTATACCCCCTCCACCCTCAGGACGAGTGAGCAAAGAAAGAAAAGGAAAGGGCGCAATCGCATAGCGGACCCCAACGCTACCCAACACACACGGGTAAGTCGGTGAAGAGACTGACCAAGAAGGAATAAGAAAAGAGGCGCGTAGTAGCTAAATATACCAACGTCAAAGCGCCCTCCAGTTTCACTAGCGTCACCAAACTCCAGAAACATCATTTTCACGACCGGAACCCGGCTGCCATCCGAGATGCCTTAGTGTCGCTGGACGCCTACACTAAACAGAAACCCATTCGGAGATTATTCGCAAGGAACAAGACGATAACCAGCGCAATCGATCAGCAGTGGCAGTTAGATCTGATGGACATGCAAGCTTTGGCGTCTCACTACGGCGGCTTCCGGTACGTGGTGACGGCAATCGACGTTTTCTCCAGGTATGCATGGGCCGCTCCCACCAAAACCAAAAGTGGCGCAGCTGTCACCGAGGCGTTCCAAACGATGTCCGCGGAGAGACAACCGCACTCCGTTCAGACAGACAAAGGGAAAGAGTTTCTCAACAAGATCTTCCAAGATCACCTGAGGAGCGAGGACATAGAGTTTTTCACCAGCGAGAACGACAACATCAATGCTAGTCTAGTGGAGCGCTTGAACCGAAGTCTGAAGGAGAAGCTGTGGCGCTATTTCACACACAAGCGCACGTATCGCTACCTAGACATACTGGACGATGTAGTGTCTTCTTACAATCGCACTCACCACAAAACGTTGAAAATGGCGCCCGCTGACGTCAGTTCGGAAAATAGCGAAAAGGTTTTTTAAGAAACACTAAGAAACAAATCGATGAAATATGGAAAAGGAAAGAAAAAAAAAGACGTCCACCGCCGACGTCATCGCTCCAGGTGACAGAGTGAGGATGCTGAGAGCTAAAGGCGCCTTTGACAAAGGGTACGAGGGAAACTTGCGTGAGGAAGTGTTGAATGTTGCTAAAACGTTGGGAAGCAGAGGGTTCGTGCTAAAAGACGACAGCGGCGAGAAGATAAAGGGCGTGTTCTACCCAGAGGAGGTTCAGAAGGTCTACAACAGTTACCTGATAGACGTGGACGGTAAAGAGCTAGCTTTCTTACGTTGGTTAGGTTACGACAACAAGTTCAAGGAGTGGATTCCTGTCAAAAAAATCGCGTAGAAAAAAAAAGATGAACATCATCCTACCTAGCACTGGCTCTATGGAGTACCCTGACAACAGCTTGACGTCTTTCCGAACTCACTTCGACTCGCCGCTCCTTCTGACCGAAGTGTACGAAGCTGCTCTGAGTGAGATCATCCTCCCTACAGAATGGAGCAATGTGCAAGACGACGATTTGATCATGGTTGCTCCTCTGCGCACGAAGGGTTCGCTGGCTGAGGCGAAAAGAGTTTTAGAAAACAGGTAACCCGCTAAGTAAGACGAAGGCGAGTTATATCGTGGAAAAGGCGCCAGACACCTCGCAAGAGCAGCTAGTGAAACCGGGAAGAAAAAAGTTCAAAAGAGACATCGACTTGAAACAGACAAATGCCGTATACAAACAGTTCCTGTCCGCGACCCGCAAGAAGGAGGAAATGAGTACTCAGGCAGAAAGCATGGTTGAACGGATGGAGAAAAAAATGAGCGTGCGCTCCTTTCTGCCAAACATATTCCTGATACCCCCTATTTTCACCGCAAACAACATCCACTTCATCCACCGCTTGAATCAGCTCATGCTAGATAGACTAGAGGGTGACAGCTTCCTGCTCAACCAGAGGTCCATCTTCTCGTGCGACTCGATTACGAGACGCGTCACCATCGACCCGCCGAGACACACTTGCGTCCTCCTCACCGAGCATCTGGCGCACATTCTAGGCTTCGGGGAGAAGTCTCATTTCGCGGTGACGACCACCGGCGTCTACATGATGGACCCCTTCGGGGACGTGTACTCTGTGTACGTATAAACCGACATCATTGAGGAGAGACGTGTGGGTGACATGCAAGTGCCTCTGTTATGCTGCGTCACGGTGGACAGAAGTGGAAAGGGTCGAGGTGGGATGGAAGCTATCAGTTTTCCGCATTTGGATTTTTTCCCCTTGAAATCCAAGAGGTTGGACGAGGTCGGGGTCTACTTAAGAGACAGATCCGGTCGTCCCATACCATTCAGTAGAGGTGAGGTGACCGTGACACTTCATCTGAGACCCGTTGAGCGTTTAAAAAAAAAAAAAAAAAAAAAGATACGTCAACGCGTTCCGTACTTTCCACCAAAGCGCACCACTGGACAAGGGTACAGCGATTACTACAACGCGCAGCTGGGCAACAGCATCAACGTGTACAGCGGGCGCTCTTTCCAGAGCGGTCACGGTTTCGGTGGCGCTCTATTAGGTCTGATGCGCTCGGCTACCCCCTATTGAAGACGGTAGAAAAATGCTCTTCCGCGCCGGCGTGGGTGTGGCTAGAGATGTGATGGAGGGGCGGGCTTTCAAGAACAGTGTGAAAGACCGAGGAGTAGGCGCTCTCAAGAGTCTGGCGAGTACGACGTTCTCTGGAGGAAAAAAAACACCACCACACCCAAGAAGAAAGCACAGCGAGCGGGGACCAAGCGACGCCGGCGCTCTCCTCAGACGGGTGGAGGTTCTTGCAAGAGCGTCTTGGACCGGTAGGCAGGCAGGCGACCTATAAATAAAAAGACCTAGAGGACGTCGGCGTCAGTCTATCATCGGCGTGAAGAGAGAACACAATGGCTTACGTACACGAAAGCAGTAACGAGTGCACGCTCTCTGAGCTCGACCTGCACACCGTAGCGCCAACTCAGACGACTATCCTAAAGTCGTTTTTTGTCGGGCTAGAAACAAAAAAACTCTTTAGAGGATGGGGGTAACATCAATTTCACCATCAACAAGTCGCAAGAGTACACCGACCTCAAAGAGAATTACCTTCATCTAGAATGCCAGGTGCTGAAAGCGAGTGGCGCACCGATAGAGGCTACCGACGTAGTGGCTCCAGTGAACAACTTGGCTCACTTGCTCTTCAAAGACGTCCAAGTCTCCATTGGTGGTTTCAAAGTGTCTGGTAACACCGAGACCTACCCTTACGGGGCTTAGCTGGAAGGGTTACTCAACTACAACAAAGACGTGAAGGCTGGTATCATGAGCGTCCAGAGGTGGCATCAAGATACACCCGGTCACTTTCACAAGTTAACTGATGAGAACGCCGGGTACACTGCATGCAGAAAGCTAATCTCCAACAGTCGCTTTTCGCTGATGGCGCGACTCCACTTTGACCTAGCTCATCAACCGAAGCTGATTGTTGGAGAGACGGAAATCAATCTCACTCTCAAACAGGTGGCCCCCTCTTTCTATCTCATGTGCGCCGCTGACTCGGGCTACAAATTCAAGATCTACAAAGCGAAGCTCTTCATGCGGCGAGTGCTGGTAGCGGATTTTGTGGCGGAAACGTACGAAAGAGCTGTCATAGAACACGGGCCCTTCGACTACCCAGTCAACAGAGTGGAGGTGACAATGAACGCCATCCCTGGAGGCAACAGAGATCACACCTACACGCACTCCAACACAGGTCAGCTACCCAAGTCGATGATGACACCTTCAACGGTAATTACCTGAAGAACCTGTTCGAGATGAAACATTACGACATCAGCTCGCTTCAAGTGATAGTGAACGATCAGAAGGTGCCAAACGACGCCTACGTCCCCGACTTTAAAAGCAAGGCGGCCGTGAAAGAGTACCTGGCACTACACACGGAAATGGGGATGTACGAGGGCGCGCGCTCCTGTGGTATTTCATACGACGATTTCCTGAACGGTTACACCGTGTTCCCCCTCAATTTAACCCCAGACAGGTCGCACGACGTGTGTCGCGTCAACCTTATAAGAGCGGGTCAGCTGAGGGCGGAGGTCAGTTTCTGAGCGTCGCTAGAGCAGACAACAACGGTGCTACTCTACTTGGTGTACGACAACGTCGTCAAGCTGACCAGAGATCGACATCCCATCACCGACTACCACATGAACTGAAGACACGGTGGCGACGGTAGCGTATGAATAAGCTTAAAATAAGTAGAGTGTTGAAGGAAAACGTTCACACAAAACATCGTTTCCTAGGTGTTTTCTCTTGTGACACTATTCCGAAGCACCCTATCAAGGACACTTGTTTCGTGAGCAACACAGATCCTCAACATTTACCAGGTCAGCATTGGGTGGCGTTTTACGTGTCGAGGACCGGAGAAGTGTACTACTTTGATTCCTTCAGCTTACCGCCGTTGAGTGGGGAGGTCTTTCCTGAAACGCTCTGCTCCGTTCAAGTGGCAAAGAAACCGTGTTCAACTCCAAGACACTTCTGCTGACACCTATGGACCTTATTGCGTTCATTTCCTAATTGAAGCATGCCGAACAAGAAACCCGAAGAAATGCATCATGCAAATGAGCAAAAACCCAAAGCTGAGTGATCGGTCAGTGAGTCAGAGGCTCGCTATGATGATGCTGTGACAGAAACGGGGTGTTGCGATGGTGGTCGTTTCATGCAAGCAAAGATTCTCTGCCTTGCCGAAATGGTGTTGGATTTATCCAAAGTGGTGCAATGTATGTTGGAGAGCAAGCGTGGTGGGTGTGAGACTGGCAAGGTGAAGCTTTGCGGACTGTTGGGTTGCAAATCGAAGAACAAGAAGAAAAAGACATAAACTTGTGTGTGAAAAAAAAAGTTTTTGATTGAAATGAGAATAAAAGAAATGAAAATGAGTTATTTTGTTGTGTTTTTATTTTCATACATAAGTTATTTAAAACTAATCAGCTCATCGTGGACATGTCCCTTTTGTTTACAAAACAAAAAGTCACGTGCTCTCACTAATCCCCTAATTAGGTCACTTTTGTTTACAAACAAACACGTCACGTGACATGTCACGTGGCGCTTGGTGTTGTTTACAACCAAAAGAGTCCTGTGGTCGCTAATTAGGTCACGTTACCATAGTTACCAGAATGATGGCCTCTGATTGGCAGAGAGTCCCTAAGTAGGTCAGTAGGTCACCCAGAATGCTGGCCTCTGATTGGCTGAGAGCCTCTAAGTAGGTCACGTTACCATGGCAACGGGTCACGTGACCAAATGGAGGCCTCAAATGGAGGTCCAGTGAGTAATAACCAGTACTTAGTTTAGTCCCGTTCCGATACATATTATACTACTCTTAATGTTTAGCAGAATCTGTAAGAGTGGAGGTTTGCATCATTAACAATTGACACAGCTCTGGTCCAAGGTTTAGGTTCCAAAATAGCTACCAGATTAACAGAGTGGCTTGGTTAGCCCAAAGGCCCATGCTTTCTACCCCTTGTACAGGGGTAGAAGTGTCGAACTAAAGAAAGGCACATATTTCACCAATTATATCTAAAAATGCACCTGTAAAGTGACAGAACAGCTGCTGGTGCTCTGACATGGGTATGTATCAAAGACTAAGCCATTGTAACAGTCGCGGAAAAATCATCTGGAGAAAGCGGGACTCGAACCCAAGACACTCAGATCATGTAACCTGCTGCTCTACCAACTGAGCTACTTCCCCGTCTGACAATCTAACCCCGCCGTACGTTACTGGGTCGGTTTGGTGCGCGGAAGGGGGTGGTAACCACTTCCCTTACACAGCTCCCCCAGCTTCTATCATGTCCCCGTAGCAGCCAATGATAGAAGCTCACAGCGCCGAAGCGATCCAGCCAATTTTGTTGACTGGACTCCATGCTGAACTCCAAATGCCCATGATGATATAGTTTTAAAACCAACACAGCCGAAGGCCGGTCAGCAGGTCCACAGGGCCCACACGGACCGAACCTGGGACAACAGGGTCCATGGTTAACACTTAAATGAGATGAGGGACAACACAGACAAACACTTGAAGGTGAATACACTAAGAAAAACGAGGGAAAACAGAAAAACAATTAACATAGTCACAAAGGGAAAAAGGAGAATACACTGGAGGAACCTAGACAATAGAATAAAATGTAATGTGGATGACACTAAGTGTCTGAAAAGGTCGCCGTAGCTCCTAGGTATTTTTACTATACGTGTTTTTTTTTTTTTGTTTTTTTTTGTTTTTTTTTGTTTTTTTTTGTTTATGCTGTATATATTCAATGGGGGGGTAAGAGCCCCAAGACAAGAAGGAGAAAAAAAAAACTATATTGGAAAAATGGAGTCACGCTCCAACATGAATATACATATATACACAGGTGTTTGTCACCCTTTCCCCATCAGGTAGGGGAACAAACCCAAGGGACGGCGGATATCACCACAGGAGGGCACTGTTGTCAGCACAGAACCGTACAAGGGGTTCGTAGTCCTCCGTAGAGGCCCACTTCAGTGTGGCCAAAGCCAAATCATCGAGTGATGGGAACTGGTCAGCTCTAGAGGTTGGTGGCATTCCAAGGAGAGCCCTGTAATTTGCCTCTGGACAGGATGTGAGAATGTGGACAGCAGAAAACTGCTCACATCCACAAATACAGTCCGTTCGCTTGGGTACAAATGCCCATACTGGGAACCAACTCTTCACTACCTGCTCCTCCAACTACCAACCGCCATCAGGTGGCCAATCCCCAGCAAGTTGGGATGCTCCAACCGTCTAAGTCAACCCTACCAGCGAGTGCGCTCCCTTTCTCCACCAGTGTAACAGTCGCGGAAAAATCATCTGGAGAAAGCGGGACTCTTCCAACTCAGCTACTTCCCCGTCTGACAATCTAACGCGCCGTACGTTACTGGGTCGGTTCGGTGCACGGAAGGGGGTGGTAACCATTTCCCTTACACCATCATTAACCAGAAATGCATCAAGCTTGCATTCTGCCATCAAACAGACAGCCCCCATGTACAGGGACGTCATTAACACAGAGGGGGCAGCCCCCAGGTACACATGACGTCACGGACACAGAGGGGGGAGCCCCCAGCTACACATGACGTCATAGACACAGAGGGGGTCAGCCCCCAGCTACACATGACGTCATAGACACACGGGGAGGCAGCCCCCAGGTACACACGACGTCATAGGCACACGGGGAGGCAGCCCCCAGCTACACATGACGTCACTTACACAGAGGGGGGCAGCCCCCAGGTACACATGACGTCACAGACACAGAGGGGGCAGCCCCCAGCTACACATGACGTCATAGACACACGGGGAGGCAGACCCCAGGTACACATGACGTCACAGACACAGAAGAACGCAGCCCCCAAGTACACATGACGTCACAGACACAGAAGAACGCAGCCCCCAGGTACACATGACGTCACAGACACAGAAGAACGCAGCCCCCAGGTACACATGACGTCACTTACACAGAGGGGGGTAGCCCCCAGGTACACATGACGTCAGAGACACAGAAGAGCGCAGCCCCCAGGTACACATGACGTCACAGACACAGAAGAACGCAGCCCCCAGTACACAAGGTACACATAGTCAGGGCTGTTATGGTAAATTTCAAGACATCGATGACCAAGGGCCCAAATTTTGCCCAGTTGTCATAAATAACATATATTTTGATATCATAAGGGGTGCCAAAGTGAGGGGTCGCTTTGAGGGGCATATTACCCCTTTTTGGGGTGCTGGTCCATAAAATTGGTCATAATTGATGCAAATATAACAACTTTATCAATATTTATGCGTAAAAATCAAAAGATTACACCCAACAGTATGTACTTCAAAATGTTTGAGTGCTATTGAGGTCCCAAGGTCAAGATCAAGGTCACTTGATCCATGATACTTTATGATTTCAGGGAATATTTCAACCATTTCTTATATACACTATTTCTTATAAGTCAAAAGTGTGAGAATGCTTTTAGGTGCTTTGCCTCACAAGATGAACTTCTCATTTAATGTACTAATGTATTGGTAACACATATTTCGACATAAACATAGGAAATTATTGGTATATGTGAAGAAATATGAAAACTTTGAAAAATAGTTATACTCAAATATGCTTGGTGATTGCCACCTTATGACACATAGTAGCAACAAATATCTTACATTACATGATTTTTTTGAGATTTTTTTGGCCATTTGACCTTGACCTACTTTTTATAGATTGAATAACACAAAAGCTATCTTCACCATTTGGAGACTTCCGATGTGAATAATTGATTGCTTTTAAGTTATGATATGGTACATACAAGTGGGGTATTTTGGTTAAAGTAAAGGGAAGGTACTCAGGTATGTGCTTTTGTACTTAGCGATAGCCCACACATAGATTCAGAGCAGATTATGAGATAGTTATTTATATTTTTTTACTATTGGTGATCAGAAAGATGTTCAAAATGATTAATGGTCTCCATATAGGCTCAGAGCCTGCCTTTAATTTATAAGTCCATTAATCTTTGACAATTCTTGCTTGCAAATCATCTCCCTCTGGTATAGAAACATGAATAAATCTTCCTTAATCAGGGCAATAGGTAGAGCTATGGACATCATTGCACATGATAAACACTAGCATTGTTTCAATGTTGCCTATTATTGTGATGCCCTACAATAACTAAAACAGCAATTATAGAGGGCTGTGTAACATGCTACAACTGACTACTGGGAGAGAATGATCTCTTTGTTCACAGATATATATGAATCGGATCTGTAGATATGCTGCTGTTGGAGGCAGTAGGCCATTGGAATATCCCTAGTAGCAAGCCCACATAGGGCCAAATTGTTTTTTGCTGCCTGGGTTTTCTCAGTGCCTGGGTTTTACCTGGGCTAGTGGCTTGGATTCAGGCATAGCCCAAACAGGTTGCCCAAATTAGGAAAACCGATTAAAGCCCTTTTTGAGCCCATAGGTTTTGGTCATTGGGTTTTGGTGCGGCCTCATGAGGGCTGCCTGATGTAGGCGCAGATCAGTTTCAAAGGAGGCTACCTGGTGTGGGCTGAGGTGGAGTGTGGACAGGTCAAACTTATGTGATAGTTCTGGAACATGACACTAGATGGCCCTTACTATACAATATGTAGACATTTTATCCAAACCAGGACCTATTTTCAGTAGTACAATGAAACAAAAATAGGTTACTGTAAACGTATTAATTTTCGCTCAGTACATTTTTTCGCGCATTTTTTTCGCGAAAATATGATGTGCCCGAAAGTTTTGCACCAAAATTTAGCTTTCCAATGATGTCTGGCACTCTAGGGTAGATTCACCCAAAGACAGACACATACCGTATATAAATGTCGGCCCTTTCTGACCCTTTTTGAATATACATATGGGTGTTTTTGCCATCATTGCCATGCTAAATAGGGTAATTTACCTGATCTAATTAGATACACTAATTAGATACACTAATTAGAGGCCTAGGTATGCAAATGCCAGAATGGCCCCAAGCAGATTCTGATTATCTGGTAAAAACTGAATAAGAATCACTCATTGTGCAAAGAAATATGATTGTGGTGAGCAGAACAAAGAATTGACCTGTTCATTGTGAGCAGTTTGCAATTTTAACAGAGTTCACTAAAGTGACAACAAGTATGTCATTTCTTAACACTTTACTACGATTAGCATATCGTTGTGAAGCTGATGGCCTGGCCTATAATCTCCACATCATTCTGAAGATCTATGTGTCATTTGTTTGACACAGGAGTTAATGTTCTAAAGACATTTTTGGAAAAAGAGGCATTTTTGGAAAGTATGACCTTGAAAAATGAGCTTGACCTTGAGTTATGAGCATACCCATGAATAAGTAACTACATATGTATGTTGTCAGTATCTCTGAGAGTTTATAGACCTAGACACTACATATTTATGGTGATAACGTTGGTCATACCAGTTCCAGACTTTTAACTTTTTTCATGAAAAATCTGAGTTTACAAGGGGTTAGACCTAGACACTACATATTTATGGTGATAACGTTAGTCATACCAGTTCCAGACTTTTAACTTTTTTCATGAAAAATCTGAGTTTACAAGGGGCCCCTCGGCCCCCTGGCCATAGTTTTTGTTGGCACCCCTTCTGAAATCATTAATTACTTATTTTTCTATCCATGAAAAAGATTTGGTGCTTTGGTCACATCTGTCTTGAAATGGCCCTGGCCAATGCATAACAGCCCTGACTAACAGGCAGCATGACCAAGTCTCAGCAGAACACCGACCAGCTCGCTGTACGACAAGTCATTCTCTGGTTATGGAGAACATCATCAATTTTATATATCGTATCCAGATAAACATAAGCAATGAGAGTGTAGCTGCTATTCTCTCTGCTGTGGTGTTCTCCATAATATACTAATTGTGATTAAACTGTGCACTAAATACATGATAGGGCACACAGAGAGAGCACTCAATAGAAAATCCACAGAGGACAAGAGAGCGATCACAGCGAGCTGATAAGTTAAGAATAATATTGTTATCAAGTGACTCACAAAAGCATCTTGTAATAAAGATTTATTTGTATAAACAGAATAACACAAATGAATTGATATTACATAACATCTTGAATTATTCTAACGTTAATCAATACATGGGAATTTATTATTAACTTAAATTGAACGACGGCGGATGTGTTATGCCTCTCCTTTTCGGAAAGTTTGGATTGACTACAAGTATTGGAACGCATTCTTAGAAGCATGTGTCCAGAGATACATTCATGTACAATACAGGTCCAATGGTAATGAACAAAATAATGTAGCTCATGTAATACGTAACACAACCAACCATCTCTACTGTTACTATGTAATGTTCTGTATTCAGGATAACAGATAATGCCATACATGAAATATCCTCGTATCGCTGAGTATTTTCCCCTAAATAATTTTGGTGTTGAACATATATGGGATCACTAAACCCAATAGAAAGGGTGGTTCCGGTACCATGGTGAAGTTCGGTATAGTGTCTTTATTTTGCTAAGCCTTTTGGGGGGAAAAGTCTGTACAAAACAATTCCGGAAATGTAAGTATGGTCCGGTTACCGGAAACACATTTTTGTAGGCCTTATTGATTAATGAACGGATATATGTCGTGTAGAACAAGAAATATTTGATCAGTCCACAGTAAAGGTGTTGGCCCCAATGCTATAGTTACTAAGTCGATAAATTACTTCTCTTGCAAATGTTTAGTTCCCATGATGGTTCAATATCACAGGTCTCTGTCTTTTGAACAATATAATTTAAATAATATGCTTTTCCAATTGTATGCCTCATTAATAATCTCTAGTAGTTGATCCATGTGTGGCAGTCATACGTTCTGGCAGATTGAAGACTAGTCCTTGTCGAATAAATAATCCAATGAAGAATTTCTTCTTATGACCTATAAAATAAAAGTTACTGATAACAATTTCGCTATGATTTAATTAGAAATGTACAAGGAAAGCATTCACGTATATTATGCCTACTTGTTACTAATAGAATATGATATTTGCTCTCTATCACATCTACACGTATACACTTAAAGGCCCTACCATATGTGTATAAGTGATTATATATAAATCCAAAAATAAATGTGAATGTTAGCGACTTACCCAAAACTAAATGCACCATTCATTTCTCCCATTCCATTTGACATTGACCTGAAAATTGAACCAGTACTTTAAAAATTCATCAAGTACAACACAAGATATCAGAACACCAGTACGTTATGACATGTAAGTTCACAAAGGCATCTCCTGTGCCTGGTGTCTTATCAAAATCAGGGATGCCTGAAGAGCCTTCAGCATTAGTTCCCACATGAGTTCCGGCTTCAGAACCAGCTTTACAGTTGTAACTGACCATACTGCACTCATATAAATACAATTTATACATGAATATAGGGCGACATGTAGTGCCTGCAAGCCTATACACGAAAAGTAATTCCTACTAAAAATGTTAGACATTAATGTGAAGAAATCCACACACAATCAGATTCAATAATGTCTTCTTTGATGTGGTAAGCCCTTCATGGGCATGATACACGAATGCAGCCGTAGTGAGTCTGCTCGCCAGTGTTGCATTCATGCATGATGACGATAAAGGACATGATGCGTTATCTAAAGCACTATGCAGCCCTTAGAGGGTTGGTGTGTATGAGGTTTAATAGACCAGTAACTGACCAGTCGTGTGTGGCGGGGGTGTCCTTGCCGGCCTTGTCCCCAGAGCGCTTCTCCAGTACCTCGTACTGGTTAGTGTGTTTGGAGTAGAAGACGATGAAGCTCAGCGCCAGCACCACGAACATGCCGAAGATACATGGCAACAGCACCTGTAACCATAGAGACAGTGGATGTACATGGCAGCACCTGTAACCATGGAGACATTGTATGTACACGGCAGCAACACCTGTAACCATACAGACAGTGGATGTACACGGCAGCAGTACCTGTAACCATGGAGACAGTGGATGTACATGGCAGCAGCACCTGTAACCATACAGACAGTGGATGTACATGGCAGCACCTGTAACCATGGAGACAGTGGATGTACATGGCAGCAGCACCTGTAGCCATAGAGACAGTGGATGTACACGGCGGCAGCACCTGTAACCATAGAGACAATGGATGTACATGGTGGCAGCATCTGTAACCATAGAGACAGTGGATGTACACGGTGACAGCACCTGTAACCATAGAGACAGTGGATGTACACGGTGACAGCACCTGTAACCATAGAGACAGTAGATGTACACGACAGCAGCACCTGTAACCATAGAGACAGTGGATGTACACGGCAGCAGCACCTGTAGCCATAGACCATGTTTAATGATGGGAAGCTGGTGGATTGGGGGGGGGGGGGGACAAATATATTGACTCAGTGGATTAACACAGCAGCAGCACCTGCTCCAGAGACAGTGGATGTACATGGCAGCAGCACCTGTAACCATAGAGACAATGGATGTACACGGCAGCAGCACCTGTAACCATAGAGACGGTGGATGTACACGACAGCAGCACCTGTAACCATAGAAACAATGGATGTACACGGCAGCAGCACCTGTAACCATAGAGACGGTGGATGTACACGACAGCACCTGTAACCATAGGCCATGTTCAATAATAGGATGGGGGGGGGAGCAGGACAAATATATTGAGACTCCTTGATGGGGAGGGGGGGGGGGCACCAAAAAATCAGGTTGAAAGTTGTCTTGTATGGGGTTAATTAAGGCAGGACAGAACTTATTTTATCCCTATTTTGATATGACTCATTAGGAGTTACCTGGTGACTCACTGTGCTCCACCCATTCATGCTTACCTCAAACTGTGCTGTGCTGTACTCATAGTATGGCTGGAATGTGGTGGACCCCTTGATGATGACGTCACTGGCCTTGGTGACCAGGTCGCCCACGGTAGTGTCGGGGTCGTGGTGGAGGCTGGTGTTGTGGACGTGTGTAGAGGCCTCTGACGATAACCCTAACGTGTGTACCGCCGTAGTGAAGTAACTGTAAAGGCAAACAGAATTGACTGTATGTCCTTTAATCAATACTTCTGGTGGTGAACTATAAACCAGCAGCTTAATCGTGAGATGTAGCCTAAGGATAGATGTACAGTTCAACTCAACTGCTTTAATAGCCTATGTATTGCTTTGGTAACTATTAGCTAGCTATGGAGCTAAAAAATAGTCATGTTTAAACGTCAAATGACGTCAAGGAAGGTCCAAGTGCTGATTTCGTTATGACATACCAGTATGTTGACCTCCACACATCCGGATATTGAGATTACAGATGCTCCCTGACCACCATTACCCTCTTAAGCTCTCTTAGGACGTGAGCCCCCTGTATTGACTCTGCCCCGAAAGGGGTTGTGTGTGAATAAAATTGAATTGAATTGAATTGAATTGAATTGAATTGAGAAATGTGGTTTTGGCCATTTAATACCCACCCCCGGGTACCCACCAGATATAAAATTAAAGGCACTTTGATTGTCGTCATGATGCATGACTGCAACCTTTGCGAAATACTGACTAGGACTGCATTCATGTATCATACCGAACCTTCGGGAGTGTATCACAATGACAAATGGCATTACAGCACTATGGGGTTGAAAATGGAGGTAGCAGACATTGACGTATTAGAGTACCGTCTACGTACGTGGATATGTTGGCGGCTGCGGAGGTCCCCTCGGTGCTGCCGGCCGTGCTGAGGCCGCCCCAGCCCCCTGTCACGCCGTCCGTGCTGCTCGGTCCGCCCGTCTCCATCCTGTCACCTGCCACACATACAGCAGGGGTTACAGGGGGAGGTGGGGGGGGGGGGGTAACATAACTAACTGACCATAGTGTACTCATATAGAATTTGAATCACGAAATCTGACCACTGCATGAAGTGCTGGGCGAAGCCTAGCATGAAGCTAGAGTTTTCTTACTATTGAACTACACAGGAGAAAATCGGGATAAGCAAGGTCTCCTTATATCAGAGTTCTTTATAGCGAAGTTACACTGTGTATATAATATGGGTATAAGAGGTGAGTTTATTATGGACCAGGGCTAGCTAGGGCTACTCCTTGCACCTGAGGCCCTAAATTAATGGTATACAAATCATTTAGTGTGACGTATCAGGTAGTTTACATGCCTGGGGCATAGATATACAGCTGCTTATAACAGAACCATATAACAGGGTGAACATCCGTATATAGGCACCAGTATGTACATGGTGAGCCATTAAATCAACAATACATGCCCTGTCAACTACATGTGGGTGAGACGAGGCCAATATAACATGTGTCTAAATGACAGAACATCAAGTGCTGAATGTCAGATACCTATAAGCATCCCAGCCACAAAAACAACCTCCTACCTACCCTCTGGTCTCCTCTGTGTAGTCCAGCTGCACCGGAAGTGCCTGTGAGCACCTCAGTGCGCAGACGCAGGGAGCAGATGAACGCCGTGTGAGGAGCAGCACTGGTTGGAGTATTGATTTCAGTGGCGGGTTGGGAGGGGTGGGTGTGTGTGTGGGGGGGGGGGGGGGCATCTATCACGCAGGTTTTGGTAGCGGGGTCCAGTACTATATGGGCCCTTCAAATGCGTCTATGGCATAATAATATTGTAAGTTATTGTTCAAGCAAACCCTAATGTCTCCCTTTCGTACCATATGATAAGGCTTATACCGGGGTATACAAGGACTATAATTATATAGCCTAGCAAAGCATGGACGCACCACGGCGGGTCCTGTGTGGAACTTTCTCAACGAGGGTCTGTTCTCCTTCCAACTTTAAAGCAGTTCGAATTCTCGGTTTATAAAATAACCCCAAGGCGTCCCTGTCCCCTTGTGCCTGCTACGACGTGCCATGTCTGAATACTACTACCACGCGGTGCCGGCCTAGTAGTATGTAAAATGGCAGTTTTCACCGGGCAGGCTTATCTATAGAGCCCAATACAATATTATTTATTTCCATGTCAAAACAGTGTACGTAGGGAGGTGATCGATATGACTGTTAGTGGGGTTCCTTAGCTCCCAATATGTGGATGATTACCCAGCGTTATACAACGCTACATAACGTTTCTCTATATAGGGCCTATATAACGTTTAAAAACGTTATTTGTTAGCTGGGTAGTTTATTCTCTGATAGAAGCATAGAATTTGGTAAATATATTTACTTTGTAGGGTACATTTTCATGATGGGGGGCACATGGGATTTGAATCTTTGGGTCACTTTTCGATCATCTAAAACTAATTCAGATGAAAAAGCTCTGAGTTCTATTTCAATTTTTAAAGCATACTGTCCTATGTTTTAAAAACGTAGTCTTTTTTTTAATGTAGCCCCATAGATCTATATGACCGAAGTCCCCTGATTGTCTAATTTAGATTTTACTAACTTTTTTCAACCTCATTTGCAGAAGTTGCATATATTTATGCTCCAAATCTAGATGGCAAGTTCAAGTTCAAGTGAGGGAGTGTTCATTTTGTACCGTTCCGGTCTTGTTTACGAAGATCGCCATTGTCGTAAAAGTATCGCTAACCGGATGTCCGCAATAAACGCATGCGCACAGTGCTCTTACAGACCACGTTGCCTCATCGTGACAAGTTCTTTACTGTAGATGTTTTGTTAGTTAGAATTATACTTTAACAAGACAACACATGGTGTCAGGAAGTAAATCTAAGAAGTAGAAACCAACAGAGAATCTGAATAGGTTTGAAACTTTGATGAACTTTGGAGGGAAGTAAGTGAATTTACTCTAATAATTTCTACAGTACCTGTTTGAAGCAAGACAAGATGGAGGTCTATGGCAAGCTGCCAGAGCCAATGTCATTCCTGGGTAATATTGACAGTAACTGGAAAGCCTTCAAGCAGAGATTTGAACTGCACATGAGTGCCAATGGTCATGATGAACTACCCACAAATAGAAGGGTGGCAATGTTGTTGTCGGTAGCAGGTCAGGAGGCTATTGACATTTATAATACGTTTGAGTTTCCTGAGCCTGAGCCCCCTGCTATCCCAACTGCTGTAGCAGATCCTCCCGCCGAGGGGGAAGGAGATGGTGACGCCGGAGAAGCTGGTGCAGACAAAATCATCCCACAGAATCTGCAATATGAGGTTGTGATGACTGCATTTGACAATTACTGTGCCCCAAAATCAAATGAGACCTATGAAAGATACATGCTTAGGGCTAGAGTGCAGAAAGAGGGGGAGAGTTGTGATTCATTTGTCACGGATCTCCGTCTCAAAGCCAAGTCATGTAACTATGGAGACCTGAAAGACAGCATTATTAGAGATCAGATAGTGTATGGAGTCAGGGATCCTAGTGTCAGAGGCAGAATGCTTAGAGAAGGACAGTTGACGCTTCAGCGAGCCATAGAAATATGCAAGGCTAGCGAGGTGTCCCGCAAGCATATGTCAGTATTCGCAGACGGAGGACTCGCCAACGCAGTCCATGCTGTGAGTAGGGGTCACAACAGTAACAAGCACAAACACAACAACAGCAGGCAACAACATGATGGAAAACACGATCATAAGAATAAGAAGAAGTGCACGTACTGCGGTACCAGCCATCCGCCGAAGAAGTGTCCGGCATACGGGAAGACATGTGACAGGTGTCAAAAGCCAAATCACAGCTCCACAGTGTGTAAGACTGATATGTCAGGATCGAGCGGAGATCGGCGTAGTACCGGTAGAAGGAACGTCCACGTTGTAGACGAGGGGTCCGAGTCTTCAGACGAAGATCAGCTGTTTGTGGGAACAGTCGATAAGTTCATCAGTGATGTAGATGGTGGTGGCAAGAATTGGATCATACCCATCAGCGCTAATGAACACTCAGTGCCTTTTAAGATAGACACTGGAGCTCAAGTGAACTTGATTCCCATGGAACACTACTCCAAGATGCAGGATCGCCCTAAGCTTGTGAAAAGCAAGATACAGCTTAAGGCATACAACGGGACAACAGTCGAGAACAAGGGAACGTGCATGGTGAAACTGAGCTACAAAGGAAATAAGCTCAATACTACATTCCTTGTCGTTGACAACGACCTACAGCCAGTCATAGGACTAGAGACCAGTGAAGACCTAGGACTTGTAAAACGGGTCCAGACTGTAAGTGGTCCAGTATTTGGCGCTGATATAGCCAAGATCGTACAGGACCAGTACAAGGATGTCTTCACCGGAATCGGGTGCCTACCAATCAAACACAAGATTCGCCTGAAGGAAGGAGCAGTGCCTACAATAGACGCAACCAGGCGAGTGGTAGGACCCATAAGAAAGGACTTGAAAAAAGAACTCAAGAGAATGATAGCTCTGGACGTCATCAAGAAGGTCGATGAACCGACCGAGTGGGTTAGCAGTCCAGTCGTAACCAGAAAGAAGACTGGAGATATCCGGGTGTGTCTAGACCCTCGTAACCTGAATGAGAACATTATGAGGGAGCACTACCCTATACCAGTCAAGTCGGAGCTTACCTGCGAAATGGCAAACGCAAAGTATTTCTCGAAGATGGACGCTAAATCAGCTTTCTGGCAAATCGCACTGGATGAAGATAGCCAGAAGCTGTGTACGTTCAACACCCCATTTGGTAGGTTCTCATACAAAAGACTACCCTATGGGATTACTTCAGCCTCAGAAGTGTTCCACAAAGCAGTCACGCAGCTGTTTGACGACCTAGAGGGCGTCAGCGTTTATATCGACGACCTCATCGTATGGGGTACCACCGTGGAGGAACACGACCAAAGACTACTCCGTGTTCTCGATAGAGCTCGACAACACAACCTAAAGCTGAATCGAGATAAGTGTGAGTTCAGAGTGCAGAAAATCACCTACCTAGGAGAGATACTCTCCAGCAAAGGAGTGCAGCCTGACCCCGAGAAGGTCAGAGCCATCACGGACATGCCGACACCCACCTGTAAGAATGACATACAGAGATTCCTCGGCATGGTAAACTATCTGGGCAAGTTCATTCCTCACCTGTCCAGTAGGACCAAGTCAATGCGCAGTCTCCTAGAGGAGAAGAACACCTGGAGCTGGGGACACGAGCATCAGCGTGAGTTCAAAGAGTTGAAAGAGCTCTTAGTGAACGCGCCAGTCCTGAAGCATTATGACTTGGACCGTGATACGAAGGTGGCAACTGATGCTTCAAAGAAGGGAATTGGAGCAGTCCTACTTCAGTCGCACATGGAAGAATGGCATCCTGTGGCGTATGCGTCAAGATCCCTGACCGCCACAGAGCAACGATATGCCGCAATCGAGAAAGAGGCATTGGGGCTAGTGTTTGGCTGCCAGAAGTTTGAAGAATACGTCTATGGCAAGCACATAACACTAGTGACTGATCATAAGCCCCTAATATCCATAAGGAAGAAGCCCCTTGCTGATGCCTCACCGAGAATCCAGAGACTGATGCTTAAGCTGCTCAGGTATGACTTCGACCTGGTATGGGTTCCAGGGAAGCTGATGCACATACCAGATACCTTATCACGTGCATACCTGATTGACACTCAAGTTGATTCACTGGAAGCAGAAGTAGCCGAGCATACAGAAGGTGTGATCAGGAATCTTCCAGTGAGTGACAAGATGTGGGCACAGTTGGTCTTAGAGACTCAGAAAGACACCAACATGTTCAAACTGCTGCAGCACGTCCGAGACGGATGGGAAACTGCATCCAAGAAAGACCCGTACTTTACATTCCGAGAAGAAATCACTGAGGTGAACGGAGTGATCATGAAAGGAGAGCGCATCATAGTCCCGCTGGCGATGCGCCCCGAGATGCTCAAGCTAGTTCATGAGGGACACTTGGGTATCGTAAAATGCAAAAGGAGGGCACGTGAAGTTCTATTCTGGCCCACCATGAACACTGACATTGAAAAAGAAGTTGGACAATGCTCTGTATGTCAAAAATACAGGTATCAACAGCAAAAAGAGCCAATCATCGAACATGAGAAGCCAACGGAGCCATGGCGAAAAGTAGGAACCGACCTCTTTCATCTGAATGGTCA
Organism: Harmothoe impar; assembly: GCA_947462335.1. NCBI lineage: Eukaryota > Metazoa > Annelida > Polychaeta > Phyllodocida > Polynoidae > Harmothoe > Harmothoe impar. The sequence continues at coordinate 23,463,389 of OX381717.1, forward strand.
AGACTACCTACTTGTGATCGACTACCACAGCAACTACCCTGAAATTGCTCTTCTAGTGAACACTAAAGCAGAGACCGTGGTAGCCCACATGAAATCCGTCTTCGCCAGGCACGGCCTCCCAGAGATCGTTATATCCGACAACGCTAGACAATATGACTGTCAAGAGTTCAAGGATATGGCTGAGAAATATGGATTCAAACATATAACATCAAGCCCCAGATATCCTCAGTCGAATGGCTTAGCCGAAAAAGGAGTCCAAATCGTCAAAAGACTACTTAAAAAGTCAATGGAGGAAGGAGAAGACCCATATCTCGCTCTTCTCAACTACAGGGCCACACCACTAGATGGTGGCCTATCCCCAGCAGAACTGTGTATGTCGCGCAAGCTTCGTACCAGATTGGGCTGTCCCAGGAAAGATCCTGATCCAACGTCTGTCCGCGTGAGGCAGAATCAGGCCCAGAGGTACAATCAGCACGCCGCACCACTGCCACCACTGATAGAAGGAGATACAGTGAGGGTGTGGAACGGTCAGCACTGGGCACCTAAGGCCCAGGTCATACAGAAAGCTGGACCACCAAGGTCATATACCATTGAGACCGAAGAGGGACAGCTACTCCGACGTAACAGGAGACATCTGCTGAAAGCACAGGAGACCGCCAAACATCGCATGGTCCCTGAGCAGGTACCAGAGCCGCCTGCTGTGGTACCAGATATACCTGACAGGCCACCATCACCAGCGCCTGTCATACAACCGGTGCCTGTGACACAGACACCACCAACGCCCAAGCGTACCAGATCCGGCAGGATGGTTAAACCACCATCCAGATTCACTGACTAAACATTGCTATAACCTCAACTTTAACTTTCAGAGACAGTTGTCTTCGGTTCATTGACTGCAAAAATGACTTTCATTGCATTATGTCATGTTTGAATATTTGTAACGCTTTAAAGAGATAACTTCCTTTCAGGACAAAGAGACTATACTAAGACATTGAGAGCTATGATCAAAAAGACATTTGTCTACATTTATGTACTAGTTATGTTTTACTAGTCTAACATGTATATCACTGCCAAAGAGCATTAATCAAGATAATTTCATTACAGAGACTTTGAAAGAACTTTCAACAACGAACTGTTCATATATAGAACACTTTTAGTTACAGGTCCAACATATGTAACTTTATTACAAGTAGCATCTATTGTTCAACATTGTACTTTCTACCATAAAAAGGGGGATGTACCGTTCCAGTCTTGTTTACGAAGATCGCCATTGTCGTAAAAGTATCGCTAACCGGATGTCCGCAATAAACGCATGCGCACAGCGCTCTTACAGACCACGTTGCCTCATCGTGACAAGTTCTTTACTGTAGATGTTTTGTTAGTTAGAATTATACTTTAACAAGACAACACACATTTATTAGTTACAGGGGGTGGGGGGGGGGTTGTGGGGGGCGTAAAAATGTCTGACCCCTCCTGAGGGGGGGGGGGGGGCGTAAAAAATTCTGACCCCACTTGAGGGGGGTGTAAAGAATGTGTAAAAAATTCAGCCCCTTTTAAGCAAAAAAGCCCACACAGAGGAGGAGAGGAGCGACCTGCCTCTAGTGGAGAAAAGGGGAATTAAAATATCTATGTTCCATGTACCTAAATAGAATAGGTCATGCATAATTTTATGATATCGCAACATTACTAGAGGAGCCCTGGGAGAATTGGGACAAAGGAGAACTGGGACACTGTGTATTCTGCCCATAACCAATAACTTGAATGCATAACCACCGATGCTATTTTTTGGGCCAATAATATTTAAGTATTTTCTGACAAAAAAAGTTACTGTGATGTTATTATACTTAGAACTATAACAGATTATAACATTTTTAGGAAAAAAAGTTTTTTTTTCAGGTCTCTGACGATTAAATTTATGTAGTGTTACCTTTTGATGAGAAAATATTTAAGTGTTGCATTATGTAGCATTGATAGATGGCAAAATGACCAGCTACTTACAAAAAACACAGTTAAGCATATTTTGAACCGTATTAGCATTTTGCTTAAAAATCTCAACCTGGGGAGAACTGGGACACTCATTGCAGGGAGAACTGGGACACTCTTGACTATTGGGGAGAACTGGGACACTCCGGGTGAAGATTTATTGTGCTTTAATTATTTTTCTCTCAGACCTATGACTGAAGCTAATATGTTACAAATGTTCATATTGAACGTGAAGTAAAGCAAAATGATGTTTCATTGGTTAATAACCACACTATTTACACTGTCCCAGTTCTCCCTGGTGTGTCCCATTTCTCCCTGGGTAGTGTCCCAGTTCTCCTTGAAATGTCCCAGTTCTCCCTGGAATTTCTCAAAATTTCAAAAGGCCCTAGACGGGAATCATGGCAGGCTAGGATGAATCTAAATAGTCCAAATGAAAGGTTTATTGGTAGCCTTTCTTCATGAAACAAAGGCATTTGGTTATTGTTGGCATTGTAGATATCACAAGCAAACATGTTATGATTTTAATTTAGTGTCCCAATGCTCCCAGGGCTCCCCTACATATGGCAAGTATATAGACAAATGCCAACGCCCATTGATACCGTCTCAGAGCGGTATCAATGTAGTTGGCATTTGTGTTTATTTTTTTATTTGAAGCCATTTAATGAAGAATTCTTAGCCCATTCAATACGGCCACATGGGGGCATCGAATACTGCCTTCCAGTGCATAAGCATAGGAGATCTTGTATTTCCAAAAAATAATGTATTGTTACAGTCACATTATCAATTCAATTTCAATTTCAATTCAATTCAATTCAATAGGCCTACAATCTAGTCAACATATATAGATCACCACTTTGACAGATGCGTATGTCTTTTCACTGAAAAATGGCAGGCACCTGGACTTTTGAATGATAAGGTCTCACTTTGGGCCATCTAAATCTAGCTCAAGTTGAGAACCTCTATCAAAGCGTTGTGGACCTCTGTTTATTTTTTGGAAATACAAGATTTCCTATTCTTAACGACCGGAAGGCCGTATTCAATGCCCCCATTGAATACAATGTGGCCGTATTCAATGGGGTAAGAAAAAGTCATTAGATGGCTTCAAATTAAAAAAATTAATAGACAAATGCCGCTGAGTGGGATGCACCCCAGCTCCCACTCGTGAAATACGACAGAGACGGTATCAATGGGCGTTGGCATTTGTCTATTTATTTATCTTAGCATAGACATACACTATACATACGGTATGCATATCTATGATTAAATAAACTGATAGGCCTACTATGATAGAGCTCTCTAATTCAGTGTAAAGAATAGACCGGGGAATAGACCCCTACAAATTCAAGAAAAAAACCTTAAAAGTAGGGATATTAAAAAAAAGGGGGACAACAAATGAATGTCGCCCCTCAGACTGGAAAAAATCCCCTTCCTCCTTCCCCCCCCCCCCCCCCCTACACATAGTAGGCCTACTATACCCTCTACAGTTGGTATAAATATTTGCCGGCCAGCTTTCACGCCAACTTGTGAGAAAGCAGGATAAAGCAACTGAAGCTGTGTGTCCCTGTGGCGGCACGCACAACGCGCACCGGGCTCCAGTGTGACGCACGAAGACGAGATGGGCAGTCATAGCCTGCGCGCAGGGACACAAATATACTCAAAGGGTCACTGGGTCACAATGGCGGGTCGCTGCGCGACCCGCCATTGTGACCCAGTTCATCCTCCCGTTGAGGGAGGGAGGGGGGGGGGGGGGGGAGGAAGGGGGTGGTGTAGCCCCATACTATGGAAGGCCGGTGCGACATTGTGCCATGGGAGTGCCTGTACATGGGTACAATTTTGACCCGGGGGGGGGGGGGGGGCACTCTCATATTTATGTATAGGCTACCATGTGCGAACATCACCTTAAAATAGGGGTGGGCAGCTGTCGCCATGTCGCCAAAAAGTGGCGACACTGGCCTCGAAATTGGCGACAATACCCTCCTGAACTCCAGCTTTCCAAAACTGAAAGAATTTGGTAAATTGTCCAACTAGAACCAAAGTTATAATACATTTTTTATTTGGACTAAAATACATTATTTTGACTTCAATATTTTTAAAATAGGCATGTTCATTGTGGTTATTTTCTTGAGATTTAGGCCATTTTGGTGAAAATAAGGGCATTTTGATGAAAACTAGACCCATGCTAGGTCCATAGGCCTATTGGTGGTGTAGCCTAAGCCTCTTCTAGGGCAATCGGCCAGTGGCACATTTATTGGGAGAGGGGTCACATAGGTCCTGCCCCCTGAAAATCAAAAATAGGGTGAAAGAAAGGCGAGAGAGAACCCCTAATTTTCTGAAAGTCAAACCTAACCATTCTAGTGCCAAAACCTGGGTGCCAAAACTTGGCCCTTCCCTATTCCCAAACTCCCCAAAATGCATCAGATAGCACCATTTTAGGTACAGATTTTCAAAGTTTTCCAAACCCTTTCGAACCCCTCTAAAACAATGTTCCAGTCCCAATGAAAAGAGGACAATTACCAGGTCCCGGCAACGCCGGACTCTTGCTACATGGCTACCTCCAGGGGCGCCCTCATTACGGAGGATGCCCAGGGTGTGGGCCATAGCAGCGTCCTATTATATGACTGCCATTCAATAGTTAAATTTCATATTTGAAATTTCACCATTTTATTTTCCTTCTTGATGCTTAAATCAAATGCAATGGAAAGCAAAATACATACTTTAAATACCCCTGTGTTTTTTAAGAGTTTATATCGCATGAAAAATGACCAATACATCTTTATTTGAACAGCTTACTCGAAAATCTATGAAATGTGAAACTGTAACTCAATTGTGATTTTTTTGACAACTTTTGGAAAGGATTCATTGATATGAATTAATTGGTACATATCTCCTCTAGGTGAATCCAGAAGATCTAAGGTTTCCTTACGGGAGCAACTGGGGAATATTGAGTTTCATAATGCGACATCTATCAGCTGTCTATAGTATACTATAAACTATGCACATTGACTGAGCATGGCTTGGGCTGTGCCGTGACAAGCTGCGGTCAGCCCCACACCTCCCCGGGGTGGGGGGGTGTGGGGGGGGGGGGGGGGGGGGTTAACTGATGGTACGTGTAGGGGTGGTGAGGAGGCGGCATTTCACAGCTTTGTAACAGTGGGGGGACTGAGTGGGACTGTGGCGGAGAGGGGGGGGGGGGGGTGCAAAGATGCAGTAGCACGTCCCACTATGACTATGTCTATGCCTAACCTATTAAAGTGATGATCAGCAAGTGTCACACACATACGTATTAGGGAGTGTTCATTTATTAGTTACGGGGGGGGGGGGGCAGATTTACCACCCCCCTCCCTTGTAACTGATAAATTAACACTCCCGTAGTTTGCAATGCCCCACCTCGCTGTCAGTGGAGCCGTGAGCACTGGTGAGTGAGTGTGGACTCACGCCCATTGTTTCAGCAGCATACAGCACATGTATTATTATTAGATGGGGGGGGGGGGGTCCCATGTCGCCCTGTCGATTTTAAGAAGTGACCATGTCGATTTTAAGAAATGTTCATGTCCCCTGTCACTATCTCTTATAATTAAATTCCCCATGTCGCATGTCACTAAGGCTCAAAATGCCAATGTCGCCATGTAGATTTTAGGGGTCGACCCCCATATATAATGGTGTCGGCGTCCCAATGCCTACGTGCATTGAGAACTGCAGAGGCCGGCTACCAGCATACACAGAGAGACGGGTGGTGCTTGGGGGGGGGGGGGGGGAGAGAGGGGTGAGGGGGACGGAGGGGGGTAACCGACCCCGGGAATGAGGGCGGACTTTTCAATCCAGGATGTACTAACTTCCCGGTCGTTGCTTAGACCAGGTCCCGGCAACGCCGGACTCTTGCTACATGGCTACCTCCAGGGGCGCCCTCATTACGGAGGACGCCCAGGGTGTGGGCCATAGCAGCGTCCTATTATATGACTGCCATTCAATAGTTAAATTTCATATTTGAAATTTCACCATTTTATTTTCCTTCTTGATGCTTAAATCAAATGCAATGGAAAGCAAAATACATACTTTAAATACCCCTGTGTTTTTTAAGAGTTTATATTGCATGAAAAATGACCAATACATCTTTATTTGAACAGCTTACTCGAAAATCTATGAAATGTGAAACTGTAACTCAATTGTGATTTTTTTGACAACTTTTGGAAAGGATTCATTGATATGAATTAATTGGTACATATCTCCTCTAGGTGAATCCAGAAGATCTAAGGTTTCCTTACGGGAGCAACTGGGGAATATTGAGTTTCATAATGCGACATCTATCAGCTGTCTATAGTATACTATAAACTATGCACATTGACTGAGCATGGCTTGGGCTGTGCCGTGACAAGCTGCGGTCAGCCCCACACCTCCCCGGGGTGGGGGGGTGGGGGGGGGGGGGGGGGGTTAACAGATGGTACGTGTAGGGGTGGTGAGGAGGCGGCATTTCACAGCTTTGTAACAGTGGGGGGACTGAGTGGGACTGTGGCGGAGAGGGGGGGGGGGGGTGCAAAGATGCAGTAGCACGTCCCACTATGACTATGTCTATGCCTAACCTATTAAAGTGATGATCAGCAAGTGTCACACACATACGTATTAGGGAGTGTTCATTTATTAGTTACGGGGGGGGGGGGGGGCAGATTTACCACCCCCCTCCCTTGTAACTGATAAATTAACACTCCCGTAGTTTGCAATGCCCCACCTCGCTGTCAGTGGAGCCGTGAGCACTGGTGAGTGAGTGTGGACTCACGCCCATTGTTTCAGCAGCATACAGCACATGTATTATTATTAGATGGGGGGGGGGGGGGGTCCCATGTCGCCCTGTCGATTTTAAGAAGTGACCATGTCGATTTTAAGAAATGTTCATGTCCCCTGTAACTATCTCTTATAATTAAATTCCCCATGTCGCATGTCACTAAGGCTCAAAATGCCAATGTCGCCATGTAGATTTTAGGGGTCGACCCCCATATATAATGGTGTCGGCGTCCCAATGCCTACGTGCATTGAGAACTGCAGAGGCCGGCTACCAGCATACACAGAGAGACGGGTGGTGCTTGGGGGGGGGGGGGGGAGAGAGGGGTGAGGGGGACGGAGGGGGGTAACCGACCCCGGGAATGAGGGCGGACTTTTCAATCCAGGATGTACTAACTTCCCGGTCGTTGCTTAGACCTGATTACAGAATGGGGCAAAAATATATTTTGTGCCAAAATGCACCAGAACACACCATTTTAAGTGTAGACTTCCAAAATTTTCTTGGGGGGGGGGGGGGGGGTTGAGGGCACATCAGCCGCTGCCCTGTAAAAAATGCCCATGGGTAGGTCCTTTTTTTGCACATCCTTCCAATACTTGTCTTGGCTACAACTAGTCCTGTATTGGCTCCACGGTGTTCAGATATGCCCCACCCCTGTTAAATTTGCACCCCTTATAGCGGGGAAAATCCCACCAAAACACCGCCCTTATGGCGGGATAACCACCTAAATTGGGCCCCTTTTGGCAGCTTACCCAGGATTGGCCAAAATTGGACCCCTTTTGACAGAAAAGCCCCCCTAAGGTGGCCAAAATCGGACCCCTTTTGGTGGGATATCATCCTAAATTTGGAAGAAATTCCCACAAAATATAGGCCTACCCTTTTTTAGAGAAACTTTTGGACAATTTGGTCGGATATTTCTGGCCTAAAACATACCCCTTTTTCCCCAAAATAGCCCAAAAGGCACCCCTATTGGCGGGCCCGGGCAGGCCCACCATTGGGCCCCAAAAAGGATCCCCTTTCCCGCACATAGTCATTATAGAACAGATAGGGAGTGGCCCCCCTGGAAATTTTGACCATGTCACTGTGTCAATTTTCAGCAGAAGGGACGTGTCATTGTGTCAATTCTAGGTAAATAAATTATAAGAACATAGAGAAAAATCTCCATGGGTCGATTTTTATCCCTATTTTTCCTGGGTCCGTCGATTTTTAAAAGGGCCCAAAAGGGCTGTGTCGCCCGTGTCGATTTTTACCCATGTTGTAAACACTATAGTTTCGCTAGTATCTCGCAACCCTCAGGCTAGATAGTCTCAAAATCCTGACAGATAGTCTCAAAACTGCAAATCAGTCTCAAAATAGTCTCAAAATAGGCCTAGGCCTATTATAGTTTTGTTAGTATCTCGCAACCCTCAGGCTAGATAGTCACAAAATTGTGACATAGTCCCAAAAGCCTGACAGGCTCAAAACTGCGAGATAATAACATTTTGAGACTATCTTGCAACCCTCAAGCTATATAGTCTCAAGATACTATAGTTTTGTTAGTATCTTGCAACCCTCAGTCTAGATAGTCTCAAAATACTATAGTTTGGTTAGTATCTCGCTACCCTGAGGCTAGATAGTCTCAAAACTATAGTATTTATAGACTTTCTCACAGTTTGACTATCTGTCAGGGTTTTTGAGACTACCGTAAATTCTCGCGTATAAGCCTAACTCGCGTATAAGCCGCACCCCGACCTCGGGCCGATCCTATAAGCCGCACCAGCGATCTGATTGTGGTGACTTTAAGTACTGTATCATAGTAGCAAAAAATCGCGTATAAGCCGCACCCTGACTCTGTGCCGATCCTATAAGCCGCACCCCCGATCTGACTCGCGTACTAGCCGCGGCTTGTACTCGAGAATTTACGGTATCTAGCCTAAGGATTGCAAGATACTAACAAAACTATAGTATTTGAGACTATCTTGCAATTTTGAGACTATCCAGCCTGAGGGTTGCAAGATAGTCTCAACATTTTGAGACTGTCTAGCCTGACATGTGTTTTGAGACTATCTTGCAAGTTTGAGACTATCTAGCCTGAGGGTTGCAAGGTTGTCACAAAACCATAGTATTTTAAGACTAACTTGCAATTTCGAGACTATGTCGCCTAACAGCCCCCATGTCGCATGTTGAACTGGCCATGTCATGGCACTAAATTCTCATGTCCCACGTCGATTTTAAGAAAATTAATACCCATGTCATGTCACTAAAAATTTTCCTCATGTCACTTAGTTCAAAGTCCCATGTCGATTTTAAGAAATTACCATGTTGCCATGTTAAATTGAGGTATCTACCACCATTATAAATGTGCCGTTATGAGCCTGGTGACCCAAGTGATGGCTGTGCGAGCCCATACGAGGGCCTGGTCACCCCAGAGAGAGGTGTGCGAGCCCATATGATAGCCTGGTGACCCCAGTGAGGGGTGTGCGGGCCCATACGAGAGCCTGCTGACCCCAGAGAGGGGTGTGCAAGCCCATACGAGGGCCTGGTGGCCCCAGTGAGGGGTGTGCGAGTCCATATATTAAAGTGACTGGTGACTCCAGAGAGGGGTGTGCGAGCCCATACAAGGGCCTGGTGACCCCAGTGAGGGGTGTGCGACCCCATACGAGGGACTAGTGACCCCAGCAAGGGGTGTGCGAGCCCATACGAGGGCCTGGTGACCCCAGTGAGGGGTGTGCGACCCCATACGAGGGACTAGTGACCCCAGCAAGGGGTGTGCGAGCCCATACGAGGGCCTGGTGACCCCAGTGAGGGGTGTGCGAGTCCATATAAGGACTGGTGATTCTAGAGAGGGGTGTGCGACCCCATACGAGGGACTAGTGACCCCAGCAAGGGGTGTGCGAGCCCATACAAGGGTCTGATGACCCCAGTGAGGGGTGTGCGAGTCCATACAAGGGACTGGTGACCCAGAGAGGGGTTTGCGAGCCCATACAAGGGTCTGAGGACCCTGGTGAGGGGTGTGCGAGCCCATGCAAGGGTCTGAGGATCCCGGTGAGGGTGTGCAAGCCCATACAAGGGCCTCATAACTGTGCCAAGGGGTGTGCAAGCCCATACAAGGGCCTGATGAACCCAGCGATAGCTATACGAGCCTAAACAAAGGCCTGATGACCCCACCCATGACTGTACCAGCCCAAACAAGGGACTGGGGACTCCAGAGAGTGGTGTGCGAGCCCATACGAGGGCCTGGTGACGCCAGCCAGGGCTGCACGAGCCCATACAAGGGTCTGATGACCCCAGCAAGGGCTGTACGAGCCCAAACGAGGGCCTGGTGACTAAGTTAAGGGATCAATGACCTCTCGTCTGGCCTTGCCCATCTTAGTTTTAGCTATTTGGCCTCAGAATCCCATATTTTGCTATCTGACCCCTCATTTGGCCTCGCCCACCCCATTTTGGCCTCTCTTACCCAATTCATAGATATATGACCCTTCGTTTGGCCTCTCCCACCACTTTTTTAGCTATCTGACCTGCCGTTTGGACTCTCTTATTCTAAGCTATAATTTATGACCCTTCTTTGTCCTCTCCCACCCATTTCTAGCTATCTGAACACTTGTTTGGCCTCGCCCATCCCATTTTTAGCTATATAACCCCTTGTTTTGGCTAACCGAGGCATAACGACGGGTCAGATAGCTAAAAATGTGGCGGAAGATGCCTAACGAAGGGTCAGATAGCTAAATATGGGGTGGAAGAGACCAAACAAGGGATCAGACACCGAAAAATAGGTTGGGCGACTCCAAAAGAGGGTTCAGATAGCTAAGAATGGGGCAAGCAAGGCCTGACGAGGGGTCAGATAGCTAAGAATTGGTTTGGAGAGGCCAAACGAGGGGTGAGATTGCTAATAATAGGAGGAGAGCGGCCAAGCAAAGGATCAGATCGGGTAAAAGAGGCCAAAATGGGATGGGCGAGGCCAAATGAGGGGTCAGATAGCTAACTATTCCATGGGGAGGCGAAATGAGGGGTCAAATAGCTAAAACTAGGATAGGCAAGGCCAGACGAGAGGTCATTGATCCCTCAATTCAGTCACCAGGCCCTTGTATGGGCTCTCACAGTTGTTGCATGGTTCATCAGGGCCTTTTTTGGGCTTGCACAGCCATTGCTAGGGTCATTGGGCCCTCATATGGGCTCGTACAGCCCTCTCTGGGGTCATCAGACCCTCGTATGGCCTCGCACACCCCTCTCTGGGGTCACCAGGCCCTTGTATGGACTGGCACACCCCTTGCTGGGGTCATCAGGCCCTTGTATGGGCTTGCACACCCCTTGCTCGGGTCATTAGGCCCTTGTATGGGTTTGCACACCCCTTGGCACAGTTATGAGGCCCTTGTATGGGCTTGCACACCCCTCTCTGGGGTCATCAGACCCTTGTATGGGCTTGCACACCCCTCTCTGGGGTCACCAGTCCCTTGTATGGACTCGCACACCCCTTGCTGGGGTCACCAGGCCCTTGTATCGGCTCGCACAGCCATCGCTGGAGTCACCAGGCCCTTGTTTGGGCTCGTACAGCCATCGCTGGAGTCACCAGGCCCTTGTTTGGGCTCGTGCAGCCATCGTTGGCGTCATCAGGCCCTTGTTTTGGCCAACAAAATGGGGGGGGGGGGAGGGGCAGTGAGTGGCCCTGGTGACCCCATCTAGGGAAGTGTGAGCCCATACGAGGGCCTCATGACCCTGGCAAGGGGTGTCCCAGCCCATACAAGGGTCTGGGGACCCCAGTGAGGGGTGTGCGAGCCCATGCAAGGGGTAACTCATGAGCCTGGCAAGGGGTGTTCAAGCCAATACAAGGGCCTCATGACCCCAGCGAGGGCTGTACGAGCCCAAACAAGGGCCTCATGAACCCAGCAATGGCTATACAAGCCCAAACAAGGGCCTGGTGACTCCAGCGAGGGGTGTGCGAGCCCAAACAAGGGCCTGGTGACCCCAGCGAGGGGTGTGAGGGCCCAAACAAGGGCCTGGTGACCCCAGCGAGGGGTGTGAGGGCCCAAACAAGGGCCTGGTGACCCCAGCCAGGGTTGCATGAGCCCATGCAAGGGCCTGATGACCACAGCAAGGGCTGTACAAGCGCATACGAGGGCCTGGTGACTAAATTAAGGGATCAATGACCTTGTTTGGCCTTGTCCATCCTAGTTTTAGCTGATTGACCCCTCATTTGGCCTCGCCCACCCCATTTTGGCCTCTCTTACCCGATTCGTAGCTATATAACCCATCGTTTGGCCTCTCCCACCCTATATTTAGCTATCTGATCCTTTGCGTGGCCGCTCTCCTCCCTATTTTAGCTATCTGACCCATCATTTGGCCTCTCTTAACCAATTCTTAACTATCTGACCCCTCGTAAGGCCTTGCTTACTCCATTCTTAGCTATCTGACCCATCATTTGGCCTCTCTTAACCAATTCTTAACTATCTGACCCCTCGTAAGGCCTTGCTTACTCCATTCTTAGCTATCTGACCCTTCGTTTGGCCACTCCCACCACTTTTAGCTATCTGACCCATCGTTTGGCCTCTCTCACCCATATCTAGCTATCTGAACCCACATTTGGTCTCGTTTACCTTATTTTTAGCCAAATAGTCCCTACTAAAAACGGAATTCTAGTGGATATAATCAGTGGTAGGAGACCTTATTTTTGACTGGGAGTAATAATAGGCATACCAGAAGATGGGCAATGCTTGGTTTAAAAAAAGTTTTAAAAAGTTTTGGTATCCATGGTAACCAAGGGGTCACGCTTTGAGGTCAAAGTCAAGGTCACAGGTCGGTGCGGCACTTGAAAAATTGATCATATTCAGACTATGCTTTTTCCATGGCAACTAGCGCAAAATCTAATCTGACTCCCCTAATGACGGACATTTTTAAAATATGGGAAATGACATCAGCTTTTGTTTAAGGCGTCATTTATGAACGCCATCAAATTTTGAACCACATTTGGAGCCACTTGATAGTGAAAAAGAGGAAAATATTAGAACATCACTGTGCCAATTCAGGGGCGGATCCAGGGGGGGAGTCCAGGGGGTCCGGACCCCCCCCCTTTTGGAAAAAAAATTAGATTTTTTTAATGATAATTTGATACGCCGCGAGTCGCGGCGCGTCACTTTTCGGTACTTTGGTGTTTGGTGGACCCCCCCCTTTTCAAATTCCTGGGTCCGCCCCTGCAATTGAATTAGTACCGTGACACCTTAAGGGGTCTGTTTTGCCCCAGTCTCCCCTACTTGGGTTTACCGTAAAACCCCACCTTTAAGACTACCCCGCCTTTAAGACGACCCCCTTACTTCAGAAAAAAATCCGTCTTGTGCAAAAAAGTTATGATATTTTGGAAAACCCCACTTTTAAGACGACCCCCCACTTTGAGATTTTTTAGGGCTATGGATCCCTTTTCAGACCAACTCCCTACCAGCTTTTCTAGCTAAAAACATTAATGGTGGCACCAAATACTTCCCCCTCACAATAACTTACTATAGTAATTGGATTATCTACCCCGAAAAACACTTTAAAATATGAAAAAATAACTGTTTTGCATCCCTTCATACTGAACCTTTTTTCCCAACATTTTCCAAATCAAATTTTGGAAAACCCCACCTTTAAGACGACCCCCAAACTTTGGAATAAAATCCGTCTTGTGCAAAAAAATAATCCCAAATAAAATCCGTCTTAAAGCCGGGGTTTTACGGTACTCCTAAATACTTTTGTCTGCACCGGCCTTCCATAGGCTTGCTAAAAGCGCGGGCATCTCTGAGGAAACAATATGGCGGCCAGTCACGTGGCTTTACCCAGTGTGACCTGGTCCGGACTACATTACATAATATGTGCGGTAGCCTCCTGCTAAACAGGTCTTGCTGTGACGCACCCGACACGTGCCGCCCTCTGGTACCGTGACCACGTACTGACGCTGACCTAGTTCTGACGTTGACCTAGTTCTGATCGTGACCATGGCAACGTGTAAATGAACGGGGGAATCCTGGGATAGAAAGGGATGACCACAACAACACGCGAACACGTATTTGAACCTAAAATTCACAAATGTGCTTTACCTTCCCTAAGGATTATCCTAGTTGACTAGCAGGATCTAAGGTGAGTAACAAGCCGATTGTTTCTGTGTGTGTTTGGTTGTACGGTTTCTAACAATCATGCTGAGCCGAGCCCGAGGCAGGAGGGGAGGCCGGTCGTGGACGTTGGCCTAGTCACTAGTCGTAGGAGCCAGGGACTGACACTGACGGACTCACTGAGTTTTGTCACTTTTCAGTTTTGACAGATCAAAATTTCCTATCATCGGTGTCACTGCACTGTAGTCCTTCGACTGTGCGAGTTTACACGTCAGATCGCCGGTGCGGCTTATAGTTAAAGGATCGGCACGGTGTCCGGGTCAAGGCCCCTCCTGACAATCGGCCCTAGGCTAGCACTAGTAGCAGACAGCAGGATTTTAGCCACATATATAGACATGACATGATAATTGGCCCCCCTGATAATAGCCCCTGCCAGCCCCCATGACTGTAAGCCCTCCGGACAATACTACAATTTGTAACAATACGCCATGCCCCTAACATCCGAACCCTAACGTCCGGACCCTAACGTCGGACCCTAACCGTTAGCGTAGCGATGACAGCCCAAAAATAGCATCTCAGTAGAATTACACAAGGAATAGCTCAAACGAAGGGCCTTGAAAGCAGCTTTTCGTAGCACTTTAAAGCAAGTTAAAATTCCTACTACAAGAGATTCTATGGCACTTTAAATATCAATATTGTAGAATAGTTTTAGTTGAACGTGCCCAAAACTAATGGTCGTATGGAAGGCCGGTGCGACATTGTGCCATTTGCTAATTGTCATTTGCCATTTGCCGATTGCTAATTGCCATTTGCTGAATGTAGACATTTGCTAATTGCCATTTGCTGAATGTAGATACATGTATTTTCTAATTGCCATTTGCTGTTTGCCAATTGCCATTTGCTGTTTGCCAGTTGCCATTTGTAAGCTATAGTCTCAGCTTGTAGGCCTACATATCTAGAGGCCTATATCATAATCACCCTTTTGTATGGGATTTATACAAAATAAAGCCTATCAAAGCTAGCCTTTCTAGTCAAAAATAAACGACATAGAGTGTATTTAATTATTAGGTACTAGCCCTTCCTATAGTCAGATGGACAGCCTAGACTTAGTAATAGAACCCTAGCCTAGGAACTGCTGATCTCAGAATAGGCAACTGACAACTTCCCATACTAGCAAATGGCAATTCTAACCATCAAATGGCAATATGACAACTGTCAATTGACAAAATACTCATTGGCAAATGGCAAATGACAAAATGGCAATCAGCAAATGGCAAAATTGCTGATTGCTGATCATATTGAGCAATTGGCAACCTTTCTGGCAATTGGCAACCTCAAATGAGCAAATGGCACCCTCAAACCGGCAAATGGCAATTGGCAACCAGCAAATGGCAACTGGCAATTAGCAAATAGCACAATGTCGCACCGGCCTTCCATATGGTCGCAAGATTTCTGACAGGTACTCCCTAAGTGTTGGGCCTCACACTTAGGGAGTACCTAACACTTAGGGAGTACCAGTTGTCGCGCATGCGCGAGTTACGAGGGACTTCCGGTCTGCTGCCGTGACTGTAAACCAGGCATTGTCCACTGTAATACAGCCCTGTATTTATGCTGTATTTTTGGTCAAAATGGAGAGGTAATTGCGTGACAGTTATTGTCACTTCTTGACACATATGCAAAGAACGAAATTCTATCTTGAAATGTTTTTTATTGGCCTTCATATTTTTCTACAGCTCTTGACAACTGAGGCTGAAGGCTAGGCCCTAGCCTAGGCCATACGCTAGGGAGTGATAATTTTTTAACAAGTTGGGGGGGGGGATTTGGGGGGCAAACAAATTTGGACCATGTACAAGAACACCATGAAGGGCTACTCTCATAGAAATTGTAATAGTACCGTTTTTTTAAGTTAACCATTCAAGGCTGACACTTCACACTAGCCTACCCTCACTGGCTTCAATAGCTGTGAATACACATCCCTAGTACTGGTATAAATGAAACCAGCTCCATTGGCACTGGTGGGGCAGTAAGGGAATGATCATTTTTTAACAAGGGGGGGGGCTGGAATGGGGGGATGGGTAAAAAATTTGGACCCCTTTACGGGGGCGGTGGGTAAAAATTGAGACCCCTGTTGGGGGGGTCCTAAAAATTACCCTTTTTCAAGTCTAGGCTACAGTTAGTAGGCCTACATTGATAAAATGGCCTAGAGCACTGTCCGCCCCCCCACCTTTTTTTCAATAGCCTAGGCTACAGTAAGTAGGCCTACATTGATAACATTTCCTAGAGCACCTCCCCCCCCCACCTTTTTTCAAGTCTAGGATACAGTTAGTAGGCTTACATTGATAAAATTGCCTAGAGCACTGCCCACATTTTTTTAACAGCCTAGGCTACAGTTAGTAGGCCTACATTGATAAAATTGCCTATAGCATTGCCCCCTTCCCTTTTTTTAATAGGCCCTAATCTATATCTCCGATTCTTAGTGCTTTCTATATTAGAAAAATGATCTTGGGTTAAAATTGTTCAATTTGTATTTTGAGGGTCGTAGCGAGCGTCTACGAGTCTGACGTTAAGATTGCAGGAGGGGCGAGTCTAACGTTAGTGTTATGGGAGGTGCGGGTTCGTCTACGAGTCTGACGTTGGGGTTACGGGAGGTGCGGGTAGGACTACGAGTCTGACGTTAGGATTGCAGGAGGTGCGGGTTCGTCTACGAGTCTGACGTTAGGGTTATGGGAGGTGCGGGTGGGTCTACGACTCTGACGTTAGGATTGCGGGAGGTGCGGGTTCGTCCATGAGTCTGACATTAGGGGATACGGGAGGTGCTGGTTTGTCTAGAAATAGAATAGAATCCCATTGGTACTGATAGAATTCAGTAGTTACTTGTCAATAGAACACCATTAATTCCAATTGGTACCAATATAATCCATTAGGTAAGAATACCATCCTATATTGGTACCTAATGGATTCTATTGGTACCGGGTACCTAATGGATTCTATTGGTACCTAAAGGAGTATATTGATACCTAATGGATTCCCCGACCCTTATGAAAATCGGGCCAATCCCCCTGCCCCCCATTCTATTGGTACCCAATGGATTATATTGGAACCAATGGGATTTAACCCTAACGTCAGACTCATAGACGAACCCGCACCTCCCATAACCCTCACGTCAGACTCGTAGATAATCCCGCACCTCCCGTAACCCTAACGTCAGACTCATAGATAATCCCGCACCTCCCGCAATCTTAACGTCAGATTCGTAGACCCACCCGCACCTCCCGTAACCCTAACGTCAGACTCGTAGACGAACCCGCACCCCCCATAACACTAACGTCAGACTCGTAGATAATCCCGCCCCTCCCACAATCTTAACGTCAGACTCGTAGACGCTCGCTACGACCCTCAAAATACAAATTGAACAATTTTGACCCAAGAACATTTTTCTTATATAGAAAGCACTAAGAATCCGAGATATAGATTAGGGCCTATTAAAAAAAGGGAAGGGGGCAATGCTATAGGCAATTTTATCAATGTAGGCCTACTAACTGTAGCCTAGGCTATTAAAAAAATGTGGGCAGTGCTCTAGGCAATTTTCTCAATGTAGGCCTACTAGCTGTAGTCTAGACTATTGAGAATAAAGGTGGACAGTGCTATGGGCAATTTTATCAATGTAAGCCTACTGACTGTAGCCTAGATTTCAAAAACGGTAGGGGGGGTGCTCTAGGCAATTTATCAATGTAGGCCTAGGCCTACTTACTGTAGCCTAGACTATTGTATAAAAGGTGGGGGGGGGCGGACAGTGCTATAGCCAGTTTTATTAATGTAGGCCTACCGGAACTAACTGTAGCCTAGGCTATTGAAAAAAAGGGGAAGGGGCAGTGCTCTAGGCAATTTTATCAGTGTAGGCCTCCTAACTGTAGCCAGTAGTCGCATTTGTTTCATTTATAATTAGGTATGTGTATTCACAGCTACTGGTGCCAGTGAGGGTAGGCGAGTGTGAAGTGTCAGCTTTGGAAAGATAATGAATAGTAACGTGGAATCATTTTTACCAAAAAGGGGTGACTTTTTTTTTGCCCCCCCCCCCCCCCCTGGTCTAAATTTTTTTTTGCCTCCCCCCAAACCCATCACCCCCTCCCCCCACCACTGTACAGTATTTTCTCTGTAACCTAGGCCTAGCCTAAACCTAGGCCTAGGCTATAGTCTATACTGTCACTAGGATAGGCCTAGCCTTTTTTATTCAAGTTTGCGGATGCTTCTAAAATATTTCGAATGACAGTAAGCTTTGTGTAGTGATGGTCAAATATGGAGGGCTATTTATGAATACTATTCTTTGATTAGCCAAAAAGTGTCGAAATAGCCACCCTAGCTATGGGTTTGTAGACACAACACAGTATAGGTGACTGAGAGTGGCTTCTTTGAAACCGGTCACTGCCATGCTCATAAAAACGATCTAAATTGAATTTATTGTATGAGCAGCCACTTACATATTATTCAAACACCTAGGACAAATTTACATCAACTGCAAAAAAAATCCAGGTCCGTTTTCATCTGGTTTATGGGGTTTCATTCTGTAGTGGACTGCAGTGCTAACACCTAGTTTTATACCTGCGCCAGCTGGCCGGAAGTCCCTCGTAACTCGCGCATGCGCGACAACCGGCAAACTCACTATTGAGTGTGCCAGTGCTGCGCACCGGAAGTTGCACATGTTGTGTAAACATGGTGTCACTGTGCATATTTAGAGGTAACACTGGACGTAACCAAGTTCAGCGAGTCTTCATTTTGGCCATCTCTAGCCATTTGCAAAAGATGGTAACATAATTCGATATATTAGATGTGGTACAAGAGTTTTAAATTGTTGGAATTCAGCCTCACGATCTCACGGCCGCCATCTTTGTTTTGATACGGCACAATACCCCATAGTTTTTTAAAGTGTCATTTTCGGCAGTTTAAATAAATAATATCTTAAGAAAAATTACCCAGCCACGTAGGGCAGGTTGCCCTGTACGCAGGAAAAAAAGAATTAGAGAGATTGGTTAAATATTGAAAGTATGCAAGTGCGCCCAAAGTTGGGGCGCACTGGCCTACAAGATCGTCTGTAGGGGGGAACGGAGACCATGGTGAAGCCTTGGTCGACATCGGTGACTAAATAGTTTCTGCCATTTCTCGGTCAGCATATTTTGTCAAAATATTGAGATAACACCGACACTTAACCATGCGTCGTGCGCGTTGTATATTTCCCACTTTGTACATAGGCCTAAATACTGATAGAATTTGATTGAAAAGGCCTATCAACAAACCAATGATACCTCCTTAAAGCTAAATATTACCAGATTAACATATATAAGTGGCATTATATTACTAGAGGGATTCATATTTTAATTTCCACAAGGAAGTCACCACTTAAGTGAAAAACTAGAAAAATAAAATCAGATTTTCACTGTGGCAAATCATGTTTAGCTAATTTTCGCTGGACTATAGCCTTACAAAACTAACTTTGTCTTATTCCAAAAATGATGTAGAAGAGCCCTGTAGGTTCATCAGGCTTCTTGGACAAATATTTCCCTAAAAAAAATTGTCTCAAACTTATGAGTCTTGAAATACTCATATTTTCTGAACATGTTGGCAGATTTATCTCAAATTAGTCTTAAACTGTAGCCTAATATGTTGTTATATTGGTAATAACCCACTGTGATGTGTAAACATACATTAACACCCTTTATCTCACTGCTTTCTGCTAGAATTACCCTTATTTTACCCAATATTGATGTAGGGTTGCTCAGCAGAAACCAACATTTGCCCAACAAACCATGTATATATACATATTCTAAATAATTATTTCTATAAAACTTCACCCACCAATAGATATATCAGGATTTCCTCTTTCAGTACATGCAACCTATTTGTGATTCTGACATACAGAGCCTTTTCTATGGCAAATTTACAAACACCTGTTTAGCATAGTGGCAGGTACAATACACATCACCCGGGGATTGGCCTATCATCGCTACCTAACGTCTGGACCCCCCTAACGTCCGGACCCTTATAGTTCTGTCCCATGACCCAGCCTCCACGTTGTTACTTCATGTGAATCCACACGCGTGAACATAGGGACTGACTGAGGTGGACTAGACCCTTAGGGCCTTACATCCGGACCCTAATGTCCAGACCCTTATGTCCGAGCACAAGGTAGGGTCTGGACATTAGTATGGCATGTGTTTGGAAGGTAGTATGACATGTGCTCGGACGTTAGGGGGTCCGTACATTAGGGGGTCCGTATGTTAGGGGGTCTGTACGTGAGGGGGTCCGTACTTTAGGGGGTCCGTACATTAGGGGGTCCTATATAGTTCCGATGTAACCCACTGAGGCAACGCCGGAGCCGCATCCCAATTGTTGAGGCTCTCTATGAGCAACCAAAAATCGCTGCCAGGTGGTGCTACCGTCTATGAGGGCGCAGCGCTTTGCGACCCAGCGTGGGTCGAACTCATTCCCAGGTTTTGCGATCCTGCGGCGTCCCAACCTTCACGTAGTGGAAGGTTGGGTAGGCTCAACTAGAGGGTCCGTACGTAAGGGGGTCCGTACGTAAGGGGGTCCGTACGTTAGGGGGTCCGTACGTTAGGGGGTCCGTACGTAAGGGGGTCCGTACGTAAGGGGGTCCGTACGTTTAATAGGGGTCCGGACGTTATCAGGGTGCCATTCATCATGGGGCTGATATTCTTCAGGGCTAATAGACATGGGGCCGATGTTTCTGAGGGCCAATTGTGGGACAATTGTCATGGGGCTCTTTGTCTGCAGGGCCCCTGATCCTAGTACCGATTGGCACAGAGTCAGTAGTACAATCGTTGTACCCTACTTTGCTTCCCTCAAAAAACAGGCTCAATAACGATAACATAGGTTCTGTTTCAGTTTGGAAACTGAACTAAGAGTCAGGGTGCGGCTCATATGCAAGTGTAGGGGCTAGGGTTATACGGGGTTGTTATATGACGAGTGCTGTTGGATGCTGTGTTGCGAGCTCAGTCCGAACCCTTCAGTCCGACGGTAGGTGGCGACACCTACCCCGGGCTTGGGGTATGGACAGAGGTCGCTATAGGCTTCCGGTCTGCGTGTGCGCACGCAGGCTGGCTGCCTATATATACCCGGCATCTGACGGTACTCGTCGGTTACTCTGAGCCACGCTGGCAGAGGAGACCCTGTGATCATATCGGCTGCTTAGCCTACTGACCCGTTCCGAACTCTATAGGGAGTTCGCACACTTAGTGACTGCTTGTCTAGGTTCTCTGAATAAACCTGATATTGCAACCTGTAACACTTGATCCGAACTGTGTCGACTTTGTTCTTTAATTGATACTCTACCAATATCATAAAGATACAAAGTATCGTTTATTACACTGGTGCCGTGACCAGTTCTGAGTGAAACGCAGGTTAGCCTGTGCAGTAGCACAGACCTCGGGCTCTGGACGGAGCAGCGAGGTCTCCTGATGAGGCAGCAGCCTTGTCACCGGAGGGGCTAGATGCCAGTTATGAGGCAGATACCCACAGTAGGGCGGATGTTCCATCCGGAACAGACGCAGCACGAGGACCCAGGGGTCCTACCATAATGAGCCGCTCATTAGAAGAAATGAACTTGTCCTTGTTCAACGTTGGTGGGTCAAGGTCAGCCGCGCCGACTCCGAGGAGGTTTGCCCTGTTGGAGGAGCGTCGCTTTAACGACATGAGAGAAGCCCGAGTGCAGGAACGTGTACAGATGGCTCAAATGGAATTGTTGACCATTCAGAAGCAATCCAATGAATGGAAAAGCAGTCTGATTGCATTGGAAGGTGCAGTCACACACAGAGCTTCCAAGATCAAGGAAAAGGACGCAAGGCTGTCTACCTTGTTGGAGGAGAATGAAAAGCTGGTACAATCCCTCAGCAGAGTCCGAGCGGAATACGATCAGAAAGAAGCGGACCTACGAGGGATCCGGTCTGAGTTTGTCAAGGCAAACACGGAGCTGAACCATATTTGCGCAGCTCGAGACGCTGTAATGCATGAAGCAGAAGGGGCCCGATCAGCCATTGTTCGGGACACAGAGGACTTACAGGAGGTCCGCCGAAGTCTAGTGACGGAGTGCGACATTCTGAAAGCAAAAAGAGCTGCTTTACAACAGTTTTTATCAGAGACGCGAGAAAGTATGCACGACAGCAGTACCTCATTCGCATCTGCGGACAATGGTAGTCCGGAAGGCCTCCATTACATGAGCTTTACAGACACTCCCAATCAGCCCATGGGACGTGGAGTAACCATTGAACCTGCCTTGTCAACCTCGACACCGGGACGACCACTCCGAGTGGGGCGATCCAGGGGCAGAGGCAGGGGGGGTGATTCCTCACCGAGGGTAGGGATCAGTGGTATCCGTCCGATACCAAAGCAGGTATTTGCAGCCCCGACCGGTCTAGCCTCAGTAGGCAGGGGAAGACCATTGTCGGAGTTGGTTCGGAGTCCACGATCGCAGTTGAGAGTGGACGAGCAAGAACTAGACGCGGTACGCTTGAAAAAAGCGGCCGAACAGGATAAGGCGGCGAAAACCGACCTGACTCCTTCAAGTTTGTTGCAATGGCGAGAATGCCAAGCAAACATATTGTTCCAGGAGCAGAAAAACTTGGAAATAGAAAGGCGAGACGTGTATCGCAAACAGCAGGCTGCTTTAGAGCAGCAACAGAAACGAATGAAGGAAAACGCTGCTCTCGCAGAGGAGTTAGCGGAGCAGGAAGCGGCGGTTCTGAGGGCTCGAAAGGAAGGGCTCCGAGCTGCCGGAGAGGCTGCTAAAGCTAAACTGGAAAAAGCTCAGCAGGAGGAGGAGGCTGAGAAGCAGGCTAAGGAGCTGGAGAAAGAGAAGTCAGAACATCAACGATTGCTTGCTCTGGCCCAGCAGTGTCAGTATATGACTGATCAGGAGAAGAACTGGTGGTTCGGACAGGGCGTAGACCCCACTACGGACATAGTGTCGTATGGGACCTACCAGGCTTTTCTGGACAGACAGAATAGTGTGCCAACCACGGGCGCTACTCCGGGGGCGACTCCTGGTACGAAGAGTCCGAGGAAGGCTCCCAGGAGAACAATGCTGAGTACAGAATTGCAAGAATTGTACGATACGAATCCCGCAATAGCGGGGATCGGATTGCACAATGTAGGTGCGGAAAAGGACGCGTCAGCATCCATTTCTAAATGTCTGGCGATAACCTCTAAAATTAGAGGTTCGTCCAATGCTGCTAGACGCATAGCTAGCGAGTCATTTCCCTACTGGCAGAAGAATTCTTGGGAAGATTGGTTGGGAGCCACCGTTGAGGATATAAACCTCAGCGGGTGGGACCAACAGGATGCAATCCCGTACGTTTGTAAGGGATTACGCATGGGAGATGGTCTCATGGCAGTTGAGCAGTGGAAAGAGGAATGCGGACCCCGCGGAACTTTCAAACAGCTCGTTGAAATCGGAACCATCCTGTACGGAGATTCCGCACGGATCGATCCGATGGTCGCTTTTAAGAAGCGTGTGCAAGGCAAGAACGAAGCTCCAAGGGTTTTCGGACTTGCATTGATGAGACTCCTGAAGAAGGTACACCCTGCTTCAGGAATCCATGATGCCTTATTTTCTAAGGAATTGTTCTCTCAGTTCGTTGCCGGACTGAGAGACCCAGACAAACAACAAACGGTGTATGACACGTGGAGAGCAGATACGTCACTAGATGACCTTTTTAAGGCCATCGACATACATGCTCTCAAAAAGTCACTGTTAGGGGACCGGATGCCTACCCGGGCCTCGGCCATTATAGAATGTTCTCCGGAACAGTCTGATGGTTCGGGCAGTGATGAGGAGGGGGCAATAGCTTCAGCGGCCCAGTTCAAGAGGAATGGAAATTCCTCTAAACCGCCGTGGAAGAGTAAGAAGCCGGAAGGGGGTGGAAACCCCCCTCCGAAAAGGGAGTCATCAGAGCCGAAGGCTCCGGTGATGGACGCAGCGTTTTTCACAGCGCTGTTTGAAAAGATGACGACTTCCATTCAGGGGGCTACACAGCCTAACAGAAGGAAGATCAATCGGAGGACCGCTAAGTGCTATAGGTGCTTAGAGATCGGTCACTTTGCCGCGGAGTGTACAGCTCCGAGTCCGAAAGTTCCCGGAAAGGAGGGAAACTAGAGGGGGTAGTCCGAGAAGGCGAGCGGACAACCCCTGGAGATGAAGTACGCCAACATACCAGAGAGGTAGAGCCTAGTGAAATTCAGAAGACAGGAAGGGAATCAGGGGTGGCTTCGAGCTTGAGGGGCTCGGATGCCGGCCTGATTAACATTCCAGTCCATCAGTTGCCCGGCAATGAGGCAGGGAGGCCCATTACGGATAGGAACGAGGAAGTTGCGGCTGTCACAGACACCGTGTGGGTAGGGAGTACCCAGCTTTCCCCGGATCATCCATGTTTCGACCATTTGAAGAAACATGGCCTTGATCTGGCTGCTCCGAAGGATTTCAAACGCTTCACTGTAAACCCGTCTCCGCTGGGGGGGAGGCGGTGGTATGTGTCTGTTACTGTGGCCGGTAGGGCGGGCGAATTTTTAGTAGATACGGGAGCCAGCCACTCCTTTATCTCCTCCAAATTCTATGCTCTTATGCCGGACAGTCGTGATAACTTCAAAACGAGGGTAAACGCCTGTTCAGCCGATGGGTCAAGTATGCAGACGTATGGGCGCGCGTTCATACCGGTCCGAATTGGAGGGAAGGAGTATGTGGCTTCTCCCACAATTGCGGATATTGCAGACGACGGTATACTGGGGTTGGATTTTTCGGCGTTGTATGACGCGGTCCTGAATCCTGGTACAGGGGTACTCCGAATAGAGCACCCGTACCGTGCGGTGGAGCAATGTGTGCTCCGACAAGTATCGACAGTGGCAACGGTGGTCCAAACTGTTAAGATTCCTCCCGGACAGACGTGTGACGTGCTGGTCCGAAGCAAGGGGCTTAGGAGAGAGGAAGAAGCAGTTGTGGAACCGGATGTGGCCATGTTGGGAAGCATCGGTCTGACAGGCATGGATACCCTGGTGGGGGACGGTGCTTGGACCGTAGTGCCGGTTTCCAACCCCGGGTTGGAACCACAGTATTTTAAGAAAGATACAGTGTTGGGGAAGGTGTTCACCAGTGAGGCCATAGTGTCCGCTGGACAGGTGAGCATGAAGGGTGACCCTTCTCCGACCCCGTTGAGTGAGGGACTCGAGAAAATGATATCCGAAACGGATCTGACGGATCGGATGGATCTCGATTCTCTAAGGAGGCTGGTAGTGAAGTATCAGGATGCATGGCAAGTGGAGGGGGAGCCGTTAGGCCGAACCGACAAAGTGTTGCATTCTATCAATACTGGAGATGCACAGCCTTTCAAAATGCCTTACCGACGTTTGCCGTTGGGTAAGAAAGCTGTTGTTGAAGAACAAGTGAAAACCATGCTGGAACAGAAGGTGATAGTGCCTAGCACTAGTCCCTGGTCCAGTCCGGTTCAGATGGTTACTAAAAAGGATGGGTCTATCCGATTTTGTATCGATTATAGGCGCCTGAATGGGGTAACCAAGAAGAATGCATATCCTCTCCCCCGAATTGATGAGACTCTGGACTCGTTGGGTGGGAATCAATGGTTCTGCACCCTTGATCTGCAGTCCGGGTATTGGCAGATCGGGATGAAGGAGGAGGATAAAGAGAAAACGGCTTTTACGAGTCACATTGGACTGTATCAGTTTGAACTGATGCCTTTCGGGTTATGCAACGCCCCGGCCACATTTGAAGCTATGATGGAAACTCTGTTGAGTGATCTACTGTGGCGCAAGTGCTTGGTATACTTGGATGATGTCATTGTTTTCGGCAAGACGTTTGAAGAGTGTGCGTTGAACCTCGGAGAGGTGTTGGAACGAATTCGGTCCAATGGCTTGACATTAAAGCCAAAGAAGTGTGAACTTTTTCGGAAGTCCATGGTCTATTTGGGCCGGATCATCTCCACCGAGGGTGTGCAGGCTGATCCGACTAAACTGGAGACTGTGGAGACTTGGGAAGTTCCAAAAGGACCAAAGGATATCAGATCCTTTCTAGGGTTCTGTTCCTATTACAGGGACTTCATCCCCGGATTCTCTAGGGTGTCTCAGCCACTCCAACGGTTGAGCCATTGGACTCCGGGGAGGAAAAAGGAACCCTTCCCATGGGGGATGGAACAGAATGAAGCCTTCAAAGAGATTAAGGCGTTGTTCCGGACCACCCCAGTGCTGAGATACCCTACGGAGAAGGGGCATTTCATCCTTGACACTGATGCGAGCAATGAGAGCATCGGGGCCGCATTGTCCCAAATCCAGGACGGAGTAGAGGTCCCGTTGGCGTTCGCTAGTAACAGTATGAACAAGGCACAGAGAAATTATTGTACTACCAAGCGAGAGTTGCTCGCAGTGGTGGTATACACGAAGAAGTTTCGGCACTTCTTATATGGAGGGAATTTCACACTTCGCACTGATCATTCGGCCCTCAGGTGGCTCCTTAACTTTAAGGACGCGGAGGGAATGATTGGTCGATGGTTGAATCACCTCAGCGAGTTCGGACTGGAGAACTCTCATATCCAGCACCGAGCGGGCACAAAGCATATTAATGCTGACTGCCTGAGTAGACGTCCGGTACGCCGTTGTGTGCGTCCGGAATGTGGGGATTGTGGTGCTCACAATGCTGTGGTAGCGAGTGTGCGTTTGCCTTATGATGGGTTGTTGCAAAACCTGTTGGATTGGTCCACCGACACTATAAGGACGTACCAGATGGCCGATCCTACCATAGCACGACTGAGGGAGCTTGTCCCTACTGGGGTCTGTCCAGTGAGACCCGAAATATCGCTGGAAAACCGTGAAATGCGACGTTTCTTGGCACAGTTCCATGAACTGGAGGTCCGAGACTCGTTGTTGTGCAGGTGGAAGACTTGTCCAGGAAAGCGGAGGGTATTACAAATGGTAATCCCTGCTGCTATGAGGAAAGACATCCTGTACTACTGCCACGGCCATTCCACTAGTGGGCATTTCGGCAAGAAACGCTCTTTGGAACGGCTGAGTCGGAGGTATTACTGGCCCGGAATGTCTGGCGACCTTTTGAGGTGGATCGAGACATGTCCGGCATGTTGTTTAGGCAAACCTGGTCCTGGATTAGGAAAATTGCCACTGCAGCAGGAACTATTCGGGGTGAGATTTGCTCGAATAGCCGTGGATATTATCAGTGGAGTGAAACCCACTCCTAAGGGTAATACGTGTATGATGGTTGTCTCGGACTACTATACGAAATACACCCGAGTGTACCCACTAGAGGATCATACTGCTGCTACTTGTGCGGAAGCACTAGTAAAGGGGTGGATCCTCCATCTGGGGGCTCCCTTGATGTTACATAGCGATCAAGGGAGAGAATTTGAGTCCAAGCTTTGGGCAGCTATGTGTCATCAGTTGGCTATATGCAAAACTCGGACCAATCCGTACCGACCACAGTCCGACGGGCAGGTGGAACGGTTCAATCGGACCTTGATCCAGGTTTTGAAGCCATTAGTGAACTCCCATATGGATGATTGGGATGATCAGTGCGAATTTGTGGTACATGCGTATAACAATACGGTCCACACTTCGACAAATTGCACACCAAACCTCTTGGTGTTCGGAGAGGACTTGATCATGCCAGCGGACTTAGTATTCGGGGTGGTAGGGATCAGTCCGGAAGCACCATGTACGGTGCTATTTGTAGAATCTCTACGAGAGAGGTTCAAATTTGCCTACGAAACAGTTAGGGCGCATTTGCTCAAAGCTGCGAATTGGCAGAAGGTAGGTTATGACACCGGATTGAAGTTGCGACGCTTCGTAGTAGGGGATCGAGTGATCCGCCTGCACGAACCGCTCTGCAACGTCAAGCTGGCAAATAACTGGGATGGACCACACACCGTGGTTAAATGTATCAGTCAGACGACTGTGTTGATTCAGTCCGAAGCAGGGCGCATCCGGACGAGCCATGTGGCTCGGTTGCGTGCTTGGGCTGGAAGGGAGCTCACCCCGGAAACGGAGGTGGAAAAGGGAACTTCGGAGGCTAAATTTGTACCTTTGGAAGGGGTGTCAGCGGATACCCCTAAGAGAGTGGTACGAAAGAAGCCCCAGAAGACCGTGAAAAAGAAAGTCTCGGCAGGCGAAGGAAGAAGGGCACGGAAAACTAAAATCAAGGCTGGAGTTTTAGTTAAGAACGAGAGTCCTTCGGCCAGGTTACGAGAGGTGAACGGGAAACCCGTTCGGCGAAGCCCAAGGCTGGTGGCCAGAGGGGCGGTAACCTAGCTTGTTTACACAACGAGTGTGGTGTCCTGTGTTGTTTTATATGTTATATGTGTGCTACCAACAGGGGCACTCAGAGTCAAATAGAAAAGAATGTTGGAGTGCTCCCGAGGGTGGTGGACGGATAATCCGGTGGGGTAATCTTCGATTTCCCATATTAATCCACTAATACTCCTGACAAACTCTTTATTCGAAGTATATTTTGACTTTTGCGAGCCGCCTACGTGGCAGTGTGATCCCCCGAGCCCGAGCTGCGGGCGGGAAAGGTCGTGACCTGATTAAGCGATAATTGGGTCACACCGGGTAACGGGATCGCGTCCAATCACGCGAGACGCTGCGCATGCGCTTTGTTTTAAAAACAAAAGCGAGGGAACCGCCATATTGATTTTGGGGCTCTCCCGGATCAATCGTGCGTGTGTCGGCAGCGGAGAAGTCGGTGTTTTTGGGCAGCTAGAGGAGTAAAAAAGGCATACAAAGAGTAGGAACTGTGAGTACTCTTTGCTGGTCCGTCTAAGACAAAGAGGGAGACGGGGAACTAAGTGTTTCCCCGTCAAACTCCCGTCGCAAGACACTTGAAGAAGTGAGGATGGCCGAGCAGCAGCTCCGCCAGTCCGAACTCTCCGGTCACTCCGAGGTGGCATCCGCCACCGAGGAGCACATGGATGCTCAGAGCCCCAGTGGTGATGAGCTTAGCCAGACTCTGTCGGAACTACGTGTGGATCCGATCGTGTCACCGATTCGGAAGTCTCCGTCACCCGAGGGCAGCGAGGACTCCGGAATGTTGCGAGGGATCGCCTACAGTGCAGTAGAGTCGAACCCCTCCGAGTCGACTGGACATCTCTCTCGGATGTGCAGTCTGAGCATTTCGCCCAGCCTCAAGAAGACAGTTACACGGAAACTGTCTATGGGAGGCGACAGCGACTCCGACACTTCACGTCCGAGGACGCGCGGTGGTAAGGGTGCTACCCGAGATCGGTCCCGGTCGGCCGATGGTAAGGTTAGTACCAAGGCTCTTAAACACGTAGGTGTTGGAAAGAAGCCTCCGGGAAAGGACGAGCCTAAAAAGCCCGATCCGAAGAAGCCTAGTACCCAGGGTACTAAGAAAGCGGATCCAAAGGTTGCCACTGCCACGGTAACCAAGGATCCGAAGACGGTCACTCCCAAGGCTCCGACTCCAAAGGTGCCAAAGGATCAAAAGAAAACTGATCCGAAGCCAGCGGCTAAGGACCAGAAGAAGAAGGGACAGACGTCCGGCAGCACTCAGGCTGTCAAGACTCCGGGCCCTACCAAGTCAAACATCCCGATCCCTAGCAAGGAAAAGGATGCCAGTAAAGCAGCTGGAACGTCAGCTGCTCCGACGTCAGCCGTGGATGTGTTGTCCTTCTCGCGAGAGTTGGACAACAGCTCTGCAGTGGCCGCTACGGCCGCAGCCATGGCTGGTACGTCCGGGCACGGGGGAGCTCGTCCGAAAACGACAACTCACCCAACTGAAACTAGGACCGAGGAGACTATGGATACGTCATCCGCAGCTCATACGGTCAAAGTTGTGCAGGAGGTGCTGTCCGGCATCACCTTCCAGCTACCGGCTCCAGTGGAGCCAAGAAGAGAAGTACCCGTTCGGGTGGAGAGGCCTCCTCCAGGAGCAACCCCCATCCGAGTGGAGACTCCTCACCAGCCTGCCGAGCCCCGTCTGGAGCCATCCAATATGGATACTTCGGATGAGGCCGGTAAACTGGACCAAGCTGCAGGCGGTGGTTCAGGTGGATCGGGGGTACCGATAATCCCCCCAGTCCAACATGAAGTATGGGATAAGGAGGACGCCGACGTCCCATCCCTGCTACGAGGAGCCATCATCGCACAGATGAGCAAGGAGGAGATCAGGTCGTTTGACTTGGTCCAGATGAGAACCTTCCGGGGCCTGGACATTCTGTCCGACCGGTTTCCGACCTGGTTCCCGGCCTACGTGACGGCTGCAATGCAAGGCCTCAGTGAATCGGCGGCTACAGCTCGCTTGGTTGCTGAGTCAGAAGGACGCCCCGAACTTATCGCGGCCCTTGAATACGAAATGCTACTCGCAGACGAATTCAAGGTCGTGCATAATAGAAGGGAGAAAAGGCGACAGCTGACGCCCGCCATGAGGCTGGCCCGGAACATGGAGAAAAAGACTAACGAGTCTATTCTTAATGATACCCTGGAGGAAGAGATTGTCCAACAGAGCACAGCTGCGACTAGGTCTGCTGACACTAGTCGGATGGAGAAGGCCAGTCGTAGGCATCAATACCTACGGGAGACTATCCGGTTGACATCTCTGAATGCGGGTCAGTCCCCTGAAGAGGTAGATGAAGTTCTGAAGGGATTGGACAAGAACACAATCCCGGACAACGAACTGCAGGAATTGGTCCGGACTGCACTCCGAGCCAATGCCGCTGGTGGGTTTCAGTTCTTTAAACCCATGTGCGTAAATGACTGTGTTAAAGATAAGCGGTCATCCAAGGTTCCGGAGGAAGTGGGTCCTGACGGTCTCTCGGACGACGAAGAATGGATCAAACCTGATCCTCTAGACAAGTCGGTACAGCTGTACCACTACGAATTGCTGGAGAAGGTCCGAACTGGTAGCACCAAATACCATTCGCTCCTTCAAAAGACGAAGTTGGCATGGGCAATGTCTAGATGGCATTCATTTAGTAAGTGCCCATTCAAAGCTTGTCGAGACATCGATGAGACCCTGGAGAAACCCCGAACTTGGCCTACCAAGGTTCGGTATGCAAGGCATGTTACCCGCCATCATTTACGTCATTTCATGCGATATGACTGCCTGAGTGTGGGTTCGAAGCAGAGCAAGGGTTGTCCGAATGGTGGTCTGTTCTACACCAGAGCAGACATCATTCGACACCTTGCCAAGTTCCATAGCTTGGCTCTGGAGACTGCAGCGGAACGCATTCAGACCGCTCACGCAGAAGTCTACTCCCATTTTGGGACCCTAGTAGACAAGAATGACAACCTCGAGGTGGATTTTGGCTCCAACGAGAAAGGGAAGGTGCGGGTCTTCTACAAGGTGAACCCGGATCGCACGTATCTCCATATTCCGGAGGGCGAACTCTACGATGAGTTCGAAGAGTACCAGCAGCGTACCAGTACACGGAAGCGGCGAGCTCCGAAACGATCCGATGGGTCCTCGGAGCCCACCGACCCGAAGAAACAGAAAACGGATGAAAGGCAATCCGTTATGGAGAAGGCAGATCCGGGGTACAAAGGACCGGCATTTACCTCTCGCACGACCGACTGGAAGTCGGGTCCCCAGGGCAGGCCACCTCGGCCTAGTCTGGAGGATCCGAACTCCAGTGCGGGGGGATCGTTCGTTGACGAATTCCCCAATCTGGATTTGGTTCCGGGAGGGGAGTCACAGACTCTCACCCAGACCGGGAAGGACAAGGCTTCGGTGAAGCAAAAGCCGAAGCCAAAACAGACTCCGGATCCCCCACAGGAGACTCCGGAGGAGGGGCACTTAGTCTTGCGACTAAGGGGCCCTCCCACGTTTCCTCCCGCCGACTTCAAGTCCTACGAAGCCGGACAGGAGGCCTTCGACCGGTGGCAGGATAACTTCCACCGATTGCTTACTGGCTTAAGTCAGGAGGTGGCGATGTTGTCCCTGGACACGGTGCATCATCTCCACCGGAGTGAAGTCGCTACTCAGAAAGCAGCGGCCATGGAGTCGGTTCAGGAGGAGCGTGAAAATGCTCGGACTGAGCGAGTTGCTGCTAAATCCGAAAGGAAAAAGCAGAAGCTGGCAGTCAAGAACGCCGAGGAAAAACTGGACCACGAACGTCGGAGGTTCAGAGACTGTTTCGCGCACGAGATGCACGAATGGGATGGGACTCGGGCTCAAATCGAGCTCTGGCTCCAGGAGCTGACTCTGGCGGAAGCTGAGTCAGACTCTGAGGATGAGGAGGCTGCGGCCAAGTCGAGCCATAAAGACGACTCGGAATCCGGATAGGATTATCCTATCTTAGGATCCGATCAAGGAGAAGGGGGGGTATTTTAAGGATACCACCCCTACAGGCTAAAAACACCCTGCTATAGGGTGTACAAGTATCCGGACGAAAAGAAGCGGCAGGCTGGCTACGCAAGGAGGCAGTCTGCCAGGCAGAACGGACGGAGGAGGACGAGGAGATCCGGAGAGAGATCAAAGCTCGGGACAGGAGTACGCTACCACCATGGATCCGATACGAGATGTTTTTTTTTTATAAACTATATATATCAGGACCGAGTGCTCCTAGTTATAAGTCCGAAGATCGCCTGGAGGCAGGACTTGGAATATTTTTTTATACTACTATAAGCTCCCGAGCATGAGCTATGAACTTTCTCGTTCCGGTGAGTAAGAGCTGAATGAAGTAGGTTCTGAAAGCCGGGCGGAATGCAACATCATCAACAGAGGATCCGGATCTTCGCTATAAAATCACGTATGATGTCTTTTTGTAATAATACTTTAATATGTTTCTAAAACCTTAAAAGAAGTGATACTGTTCATCACTTATAAGTATTATTCATTACGAGTATAATTAGCTCGGGGTCCTGAAGGGACGAAATTTTTTTACTGTGATATTGTACTTTTTCAAGTGTTGTGTATACTATATGTATAGATTAACTCCATCTATCCTAGGGAATGGGGCGTAATTTTAATTACGGTCTATATATGTAGATATGTGTGTAATTAATACCTTTTTGTGTTCAACAGTAACGTCATATTGTTTGTAAGGTATAACTTTAATAAACCCCTAAGGTGGTATTTATAAGATAATGCCAGTCCGAAGTGTTTTCGGACTATAACCTTAATTATTTACCTCCCGGTTATTATCTGGTAGGGGGTAGTGTAGGGGCTAGGGTTATACGGGGTTGTTATATGACGAGTGCTGTTGGATGCTGTGTTGCGAGCTCAGTCCGAACCCTTCAGTCCGACGGTAGGTGGCGACACCTACCCCGGGCTTGGGGTATGGACAGAGGTCGCTATAGGCTTCCGGTCTGCGTGTGCGCACGCAGGCTGGCTGCCTATATATACCCGGCATCTGACGGTACTCGTCGGTTACTCTGAGCCACGCTGGCAGAGGAGACCCTGTGATCATATCGGCTGCTTAGCCTACTGACCCGTTCCGAACTCTATAGGGAGTTCGCACACTTAGTGACTGCTTGTCTAGGTTCTCTGAATAAACCTGATATTGCAACCTGTAACACTTGATCCGAACTGTGTCGACTTTGTTCTTTAATTGATACTCTACCAATATCATAAAGATACAAAGTATCGTTTATTACACAAGTTTTTGCTATTTGGACCCCTCCAGGACGGAGAGCTATGCCTATACTATAGTAATTAGTATAGATGGGGTGTAGATGGTAGGGGGGGGTCCCATGTCGCATGTCAATTTTAAGAAATGTCCATGTCTCATGTCCATGTCGCCTGGTAATCCCCATGTCTATGTTGATTTTAAGAATTGCTCATGTCCCCTGTCACTATCTTTTCAAGCCTCATGTTGCATGTCACTAGGCCTCATCTCGGATGTCGATTTTTAGAAATAGCCACGTCACCGTGTCAAATTTAGCCATCCACCCCCATTATAGAACACTAGAACAGTACAAAAGTCACCATAAGGCCAAAAAATTGCAAAATTTGTAAAAGTGGTAGTTATTCCTGTGTCACTGACAGTATAAGCTTTGATTTGATACAAAATATGTATATTTGTTCATTTCTATTATATTTTCTATTAAAAAAGGTATTTAAAAAAAAAAAATGGGGGGGGGGGTCAAAAAAAAAAAGTGTTGGCCCTCTTTAGCTAGGTAGGGTCGGGTGACCGGAAGACAATTTTTTTTAAATTTGGCCTTATCTTTTCAGGCGGTGATCCACTGCCACGAATTTGCTCCGATTTTGCCTATAATTAAGCTATTTTGCTGCGAATTACACTCGTGCGAGTACACACGCACAAAACATTCCAGCAGTGGATCAGCTGCTGCGAGTTCCTGTGACTAGGTCCTCGCGAGGGATGAGCGGCGTGCGACTAAATTCGCAAAAATCTACAAGTTTTGATTTTTGCAGCTCTCTGTCGTACGACAACATTCACAGCAAACTCGCAGCAGTGGATCACCGGCTATCAGGATTAGCCAAAGATCGGGGTGCGGATTATACGCAAGTTAGGCTTTTATAAAAAATGAGCACTCCTGGGGGAAATTCTTCATCAGTATTGCATCTAAATAACGACTATGGGAAGGGTGGATTTGTGAGTGTTAATCCTTTTTGAAGCCCCACCAAAAGCTTTGCACGTCCAGGGCTCGACAAATCGTTCAGCATGTGTGTGTCCGATGGGCACAGACACAAAAATATTTTGTGTCCGGTCGCTGAAATCTGTGCCCGACCGAACCATGAAAATTTGGAGATATTTCTCCTAAATTAGGATGATATATTTTAAGATCTTGTATTGAGATATTGACCTCCATATTAAGAATCCTGACACTGCAAGCTTTCCAACTATATAACACCTCATTATTTGTCTGGTGGTTTTTGCTCATGGAAATATTGTCCAAAATTTGCTCAGTTTCACTTGTGTCCACTGGGCACAACTGTCAAATATTTCTGTGTCCAGTGTAATTTTTCTGTGTCACGGGCACTGGACACGGCGATTTGTCGAGCCCTGACGTCAGTGCAAAATGCCACACCTCTTGTTTTCCAAAATAAAGTTTAGAATGCTCACATAGAAATCTGCCATACTGAAATATGACAACTACCGGTTTCTTATAATGGAGTATGGTCTATAATGTAGAGAGAGGAGAGGGAGAGAAATATTGTGGAGCTCTTGGAATCGGAGTGGTGGAGGTGGGGGGTCTAGCAAGTGACCAAACTCTCAAGTTGAGCTTATAGGACTACTAACACAGGGAATCGATTTATATGTTAAGCTTTTACTTTCAATTTTTAATCCATAGGATCAAGGAATTATGATAGGATTATGATATGTTGTACTGTAATTGGTAGGCCTATTGTGTAAGGGAGTGGTCGTTTTTCAAACAACGGGGGTCTGGTTGGTGGATTTAGGGGGGGGGGGGGGGGTCAATTTGGACCCCACCAGGACGGAGAGCTAGAAAAATTGCTGTAGGCCTACTATGTAGATCTACCGTCGCGCTTAAGCGCCGGGTATTGAATAAGCGCCGGTCTTGTATAAGCGCCGGGGGTATGAGGGTCTTGAAATTTCTCTTAAGCACTGAAACTGGATCTTGAATAAGCGCCTGTCTTGTATAAGCGCCGGGGGTAAACACCCCTCCAAAGTTATAAGCGCCGGGGCACTTAAACACGACGGTACGGTATGAGTCCCTATTGTTAACAAATGACCAATCCCTAATAATACCAGCTACTAAAACATTGCTCATTTACAGTCGGAGATGGAGTGGTGTGACATATGACATGAGCCTTAGAGGCGCTGCACTGGTCGTTTGTATATTGACAACAAACTTCCCTCTCCCTATAGCTACACCAATGTTCTCAGAAGTGATGTCAGTAAATCGTAAATAAATGACAATGTAAATGAATTAGTGACATGAGACACATGTACATAACTACTGTTGCATGGGTCAATGAATAGCTTATGGAAAGAGTGAAATAATGAAAAGACTATACAGTAAAAGGTGACGAACAAAGGCTTTAATCATAAACGTAGTAGGAGATGGGTTATTTATTAGCTTAATGTCAAAATATGTACAATGTATAGTAAAGGTTGGGAGCTATGTAGTTGACTAACCCATAAAGCAGGCAATTCAAGAAGTATATCGTCACCACATATGGGTATGCGTAAAGTGCTTTGTTAAACCCTCCCTCAGGTGGTCAGTAAGCGGTCAAGAAGAGGGGATTGAGCATTACGATCCAATAAGCTCAACTCCTAAATACATTATAAAGGTTCACTGGATGAATGCACATTACATGTATATGGGTTTAATCAAGTGTATTGAGGAAATGGTTATGGAGTAGAGGGTAAAATGTCAGAGGGGAACTCAAAAATATGTTGATGGGTTGTGAAGTATTCGGAAAAACTTGTTGTTAGTTGTCAAGAGTTACTAAATAAAATCACAAGAGGGGCCCTTGATGGTGCGATTTTAAGAAATGCCCATGTCACCATATCGATTGTAAGACATGCCTATGTCGCCATATCGATTTTAAGAAATGCCCTATGCCCCATGTCACTATCTATTTTTTCCTCATGTCCCATGTTACTAAGGCTCAAAATGGCACATATCGCCATGTCAGATTTAAGGGTCTAGGGCCATACAAGATAGAGGCCAGAGAGCAGTTTCATAGTGATCCATCTATGAACAATCTACCTCTTTTAAAATGAACCAGGGTATTGATACTATTGAACTATCTACAGACCTCAGACCACATTTTCTTTAACAAATCTGTTCCATTTATTCTGATCTAGCTTGATGTCATTCTGATATTTCAGGCTTTGGTTCGCTCTTCTATTCACACTGATTTGTGAACCATTCTTGTGAACCTATATTTAAATGAAAGGCAAACATTGCAGCACATTGCTAGAATAATTCCTATATGATTACATATATGAATACCTAGAACATTGGTCCCTTGTTTCCCCTGCGGCCACATAACATTAACAAAGTTTGCACCTTTCTGTTGCAGTTTTGTCGTTGATGATGGCAGCTCCCGGACCATGGCAGGTGGCTCACAAACTGCACGACCCTCTGGTGGTAAAATCATAACACAGAACGCAGATCTACTGTCTCTACTCATAGAGCGCACCCAAAGCAACATGGCGGACAACAGTCCACTCGAGAAAATCTATGTTGACTCTCCGGCATTTGAAGAGGATGATGACGATAAGTACAGATATGTCAGCACAAATGTGGATGAGTTTGATGAGGGCCAGATGTCAGCCTTCCTGATGGACAAGCCTGGGTTGGACCAACTTGTAGATAGTACAGATCCGGATCGATTTGATGATGAGGATGTTGGGCAGGCACCAACAGGGTATGCAGGAAACCAGAGGGCAGGGTCGAACCAGTTTAGATTGGGAGATGATGAGGATGAGGAGTTACGGAGAGAGCAGGAGTATCAAGATGGCTTGCTGCAGAGACTCGCCGAACAAAAACAGGATGATCAAAAGTTTGCAATCCCAAAGCTTGATTTGTCTGATGAGGAAGACAATCCGCGAGATTCACTGGATCCCACTTTGGGTGGATATGCGGGAAAGATTCATGAGATTAGTGTTCGCGATTCGCTTGATATTGATGAAGAAAGAGACCAAGAACGGCTTCGTGTATTGATGGAGGATGCTGATCCACAAGGCTTTAAGGTCCTCATTGGAGACAACCTGCACAAACCCTCAAGGGACAATACTCTTCACAGCAACCCTTACAAAATAGATCTAAATGAATTGAGGGAAACTCCAGTGCCTCAACAGAAAGCAATATCTCAGCCAGTCCCACCAGGTGATGATCCGAGGCTGAGAAATATGTTTCAAGAACAGCAGCAATATCAGCAGCAGTATGATTCTCCCGCACACAATCAGAACCCAAATTATGACAATCCAAATTATGATGCACCACCTGTGAATCATTATACCGCCTCCCCGCATCATCCACCCCACTCTAGCGGTCAGCAGCCCCCACCGGCACCATACCAACTGCAGCCTCCCCACCCACAGCTGCACAACTCCCAGAATGGACAGTACCAAGAGGACTATGGACCCCCACCACAGTCACAGTACTTGTCACCACACCCCAATGGGGCCGGTCCAAGTCGTGTAACTACCAGCACCACACAGCACTGGCCGCCCAGCATGGACCGCGACACCCATTCTCAGCAGCAGTTCTCTCAGTACCAAGCTGCCCACTATGATCCCGGTCAGCATCCAGAGTCCAGGGCCGCACCCGGCCATGGTCACGGTCATGGCCATTACCCCGGGCAGGAAGCCGTGAACCAGCAGCAGGGGCTCTACCAGCATGGACATGGCTATGGGCATGGGCCGCCACCACCCTCACAGGGTCAGCAGTACTATGGCAGCCCACAACATGCCTACCAAAGAGAACCTCAGAATTACATGGTGTACCAAGCTCAACCAGAACTCCACCGAAATCCACAACATGCCCAAACTAGACCACAACTTATTCAAAATCAGCCACAACAATATCAAAATGACCATGTAGACTTTGGACACCTCCAGCAGAGACCACCTCAAGGCTTTAACCCAGCCATTGATCAAAGTACTTTTCGGCACCCGGCACCAGCCCAGCATTCTGACCAATATGATAGGGAATTTGATGAACAATCAGGGGCATCTAGCCCTACTCTGTCAGAAATGAAAAAGAGTCCAACAAATAAACCGAAGATTGATTTCTTAAACAGGAACAAGAAAGACTATGCTAAAACTCTTCCTGGCATGAAGAACTCCTACTCTAAGGCCTATTCAGACAGGAAGAAGATCAAGGAGAACCAGCCGCCCCCGCCGGCACAGGGCGGCAAGCGGGGCCCTGTCAGGGCTCAGCACCCTCCTCAGTTAAAGAAGGAAAACACTGCTGAGACTTTCATTGTAGAGGATACCAAGCCAGGGACAGCGGAAACAATGTGGTCCAGGCGCACACAGTCATTGGCGCAAACACGCAAGACCCAAGGTTCTGGTGGCAAGAAAGGGAAGCAGCATGCACCACTTAAGAAGTACCCGAGTGAGAGTCGAGTGGACCAGATGAAGACAGTGCATTCTGCTCCATCCAAACTTTTGCCTATCAAAGGCAGCCCCCGACAAGCCTTCACTGAGCCGCTGAGAAGTGAGATTGACCTCAATCAGGACGGCGGGAAACCTCTACGCCATACTGTATACACTGATGATGGTCAGAGAGTTAGCGTGGATATCAACCTAAAACTTAGTCCAGGTGCCTATGCACCTCCACCCTTCTACCAAGGTGGGTATCAACCACATCCACACATACAGGCCCAAATGCCTCTTCAGCAGATTCCTCTCACACCACCGTCTATGAGGCCAGTCGGTGGTTACCAGCCCCAAATTGGCCAAATACCACAAGACAATGGTTACTACTACCAGCAACCACCCCCACCACCACAGGACAATGGCTACTACTACCAACCACCCCTACCACAGTATCAAGGCCAATACCAGCAGTATCAACACCAGGTAGGTCCACCCTGCTACACTGTTAAACCAAAATGCTGCACTTCTAAGTAGTAATGTTCAGTGCACAGCTATACTAGTGTAATCATTATAATTTTTTTCATACAGTCGATATTTTTGCATTCAACCAGTGTTGGTATATAACCTAAAAAGTTGGCTTGATCAAGAAATATCTTATCCGGTCACATCTAAGGTTAAACTTATCCCTATGATCACAATATTCTAATCTGAGGATCCAGGGATCAATGGAAGGCCATGACATGAAGAAAAAACTTAATGATTTCTGAGCAACCATGAGGTAACACATGCCTGCCAACAGTAATAGAGTGAGTTAGATCAATGCCAGGTTGGGTGCAGCTCCCAGTAGGGGGAGGGATTAGGCTGACAGTCCGGGTTGACACATACCTACAGCCCAGAGTCATGGCCACTGACCACCGTAAAGCCTCACCTACCTCGTATAATCCAAACCTGGACATTGAGAATATCAGCCAGGAAATCCCACAAGCTATATCCTGGGGCTGCTTAAGGCCACTTTGGTTGTGTGCACGATTTTACAGTAATACCCTGTGTGTTAGCAGGACCCTGCCAAGGTGGTGGTAGTTGAAGGTGAGCTCCAACACAAACATCACAACTCTGTACAGTGAGCAGACTGGTTAGTCCAACCAAACACGGCACACAGGGCTCTGTAGGGTCCACAGTGCACACATTGTAGGCTATTTGGGATACATTCTGAAAAACTGAAAGTTGTGTCAAATGTTAATCACATGATGTTGTGTATGTTTGCATATAGAAGTTATAGTGAATTTATGTAAAGAAGTTCAAAAAGCAGGAAATGAATAAATGATAATTGGGTGAGAGTATTCACTAATAAATTAATGTTGCTGACACATTTAATATAGTGGCAATAGTGGTGACAAACATGAAAATATTTGACTTTCAAATCAAAAACCAATATCTTATGTAGTTGATTTTTGCCAGATCTGTTTGTGTCCTTTAAAGTACACATACAGATTTGATAGATCTCATGGACTTCTTTATAA
Source organism: Harmothoe impar (assembly GCA_947462335.1). NCBI lineage: Eukaryota > Metazoa > Annelida > Polychaeta > Phyllodocida > Polynoidae > Harmothoe > Harmothoe impar. The sequence goes on from OX381717.1 coordinate 23,503,737, forward strand.
CCAGGCCCAGGCAGTCTTTGGTTGTCTAGAGTAAATTAAGGAATATCAAACTCAAATTCAAGTAGAAATACTTATCTGAACCATATATACTTATAGGCTAGTAGTAATAATCTAAACAAATTCTCCCATAGTACAGATAGTACATAAACTATTGTGGGAAATGTGAGACTACAAAATTACTTTTTTTTCCTTTAAAATCGTATGCACTAAGACGGGGGACATCATGCACCTAGGACACATGCACTATGGACACCTGTTGGGTGGTCGGGTTGTGCAGTATTGCCTCAATTGCGCTATAATGACTGCTATATCAAAACATCTGAGTGTGGATCAATGTGGTACATAACCCCTGTAAGAGGGTTGAAGTAGTGTGTCATCTTCACAAGTGCCTCTCACCCTGAGTAGGGCTGGTTGGATACACGCCTGCTGCGGGCCTCAGCTAGGTCTCTGAAGTACTCTCCACTAAGCTCAAGGTGGTTGATGCTTGGCTCTTGAATGGCTCTATCAAAATGTATGGTCAGAAATACATCCTTGAGCGAACTAACACTTTTAAAACTTATCAATGAGAAAAGGGTAGTTTCAGGACCCAAATACTATGTGAATAGAGTTGTGTGCATCATACAGTAAAGATACATTTTACAACAGTCTGTCTGTCACATCATTGCAAATAGATTTAGTTCATATCTATAATATTGAACCATAAATCATCTACATATAAATAAACAAGAGCTAAAGTTTTACATGTTATCATACTAGGCTTATAAGTTATTGCTCGTATATCAAAGTAGGAATGTATCCCTTGCTGTTCGTCCTTATCATTGGATCGGCAACAGGTTCAGTGTACCTGAGTTTGGGCTTGGTCTCCTTGCCACAAGAAGTATTTGAATAACTTTGCTTGTGTCCTGATCGGTGGTGATCTGACGTCGTTAAGTAGCTCCTAACTCCTGAATGTGTGTTTGTCTCAGGGCTTTAGAGGCTTGTGTTGTATTAGGAGTTGTGCCAGCCCATGGCCCAATATTGGAGTGTAGCCAACTGGAGGCCTATAAGATCGATTAACTCTGTACCTATGTACTCTGACCGGAGGATTAGTCCGCAATGTTTTAACGCGAGGACTTGGCATCGGAAACCAACCATATAGGTTCACAGGCAATACAGTGGAAGGATATAAACTACAGCCGTATAATATAGGCCAAGTATGCTAAGCAACAAAGCTGTACGTCATAGGGTCACAAGCCCTATGTGATTGATTCCACGCCTGTCTGTTGTATATATTTCTTTTATATGCTCAATTGCAATTTTTAAACAACACGGGGTGGGTGGTGGATTTGAATGAGCGCGGGGGGACAAAAGGTTTCAACCCCTCGGGAGGGTGTGTGTGTGTGCAATCAAACGGTTTTTAATGAAGAAAAAAACATGCCTGTTACTACGGAAAGTAACAGTGTTACTTTCCGTAAGAGGTCCCAGGTCATAAATTTGGCAGTTTAAGGTTCATTGATATTGACTGAACTGTTTCAAGACATGACATGCTTTCATCAGGGTTAATTCACATCCTGGATGTCTCCTATATGTAATAGTGCATGTACATGTGCAGTAGTTTTGGCTTTGTGACTCAACCAGTGTCTAAATATTAATAACAAATACAGCTTGATTAAGTGCAGGCTATGCTAAAAGCTGTCTGTGTGGTATGTGACGATACATAGGTACCCGTTTTTCTCGAACGTGTCGATTTTTAAAATGGCGGTGTCGCTAATGTCATTTTTTAAAAGGGTGGTGTCGCTAGTGTCATTATTTAATAGGGCGGTGCCGCTAGTGTCATTTTTTAAAAGGGCAGTGTCGCTAGTGTCATTATTTAAAAGGGCCGTGTCGCTAGTGTCATTTTTTAAAAGGGCCGTGTCGCTAGTGTCATTTTTTAAAAGGGCGGTGCCGCATGTGTTGAGTTTTAGCCATGTATAGTTACTGGTATGGTGCATGTGTCAGCTGCCACAACACTAGGCCACCACTCAGTGCCTCCAGACCCTCCAGGTCCTGATTAAAGTCTATATGGGCCATTGATCAACCCAGCCACTGTAAACAAAGGTCCTATGACATAACTCAAGTATGGTATCCATACAGTTATGTCATCCTGCCAGAGTAGTATGAAATCTAGCACCCTAGATGGTGGGGTTACTTCTGTCCTTTATATCAATATTGCCCCTCATATCAATTACTGATTACGTGGTAGGAGGTTACAAAGAAGTCAAAGGTACTACTGCCATCAAAGTGAGTGATATCATTCCTACATGTGATACAACTGAACTAAGTATAATGGACCTCGATGATCAATGATATAATCCTTCCTTATAACATGATTTCTGACTTTTCATCATATTTATGGTCTTAAATAGAAGACTCTTAACATTGCAGGGCCCAGAGGACTATGAGCAGATCTCCCACCAACAAGGCCAGCCCATGGCTGACCGCTCCACCCCATTGTCGCAGCGGTCGGTGAGAGCGGCCAGCCCAGGCAGTCCCTTCAAGGTGCTGCCCCCTATCGGGTCGGCCGACAGTCACGGGCGGGACACGGCGCGGCAGGACGGCAGCCAGCCCGGCACCGGCAGGAAGGTAAGGCCACAACTAGCCCACAAAAATAAACAAAAATGGGAAAAACTCATCATTTTCCCCTTTTTTCTCCCTTGGATCAAGTCTGATGACTTTAATAATTGGAACATCCATTAAAGAAAACACAGCTCACTAGTAAAGCATGTCTAGATAAAATTCCGACTATCAGAACAGTAAATTCTGATGGAATTTCATCTCATAGGGCTGTCCAAGGAAAAATAGCATAAAAAAGAACAATTTTGTTCCATTTACATTCCGACCCTAGAAACGGTCATTGAAATCTTGGATTTTAAAGGGGGATAATACACAATCATCATGGTGTAAAATATGTAATACTCTGATGGGAACCCATCAAATTGTGTAGGTTTCAGTTCACTATTCTGATCTTCACATCCCCAATGCCCAATAAAAGCTTAAAAGAATATATGCAAGTAATGTGCCCAGAGAACAAATTCTACGACAAAGTTGTTGTAAGCGAAACCAAGCAAGACACATCAAGTCCGGTAATGTACTGAAAATCATGGCAATAAACTTGTTCAAAGACAAAAAAGGCAAAAGAAAAATACTTTATAACTATTTCTGTAGCAGCCTAAGAAGACGCGGCCGCCGCCCCCCACCCCCAAGGAGGACGTGCTGCCTCCTAAAGACAACAGCAGTTACCTGGAGACTCTGCGGCGCGCCAAGGAGCGCAAACCTGTTGAGTACAAGCAGCACACCGTGGAGGACTACAAGAAGTTAAAGCGCGAAATTAAGCTCGGGGGACTCGGACCAGATCTTGACAGTAACGTTCTGAAAGAGCGAGTAAGTTTTTTAAATATTTATCTTTTACTATTTTCATTTGAAATTCATGTCTAGGGGGATGTTTTGAAACCAAATCTTTGGAGAGTGGATCCCGTTCAGGAATTATACAAATGTATATATTAACCTAACTAAAATATCAAATCCAAAACACTTTATACAATTGAATTTATTGGAAATACTACCAATTATAAACGTCATTTTAACTTTTGACAAAACTGGATACTACCTGGTAGTTAAAAAATCGAATGTGGCTTAACATGGAACAACTTTGTACAGCTCTCAAACAGGAGCCTACCACTCAACACATAGGGTGGAGTTTGTATTGTATGTAGAGATTCAACTGTCAAATAAATATGACACAACATCTACAATGTAATCAAATTTCATCCCCAGAGAGAAAAGCGGGAGCGGCAGAATGAGTATGCTAAACACATCAACATGAAGAACAAGAAGGAGCTGGAGAACGCGCCCCGCGTAGCCCCGAAGCCGACAGCCGAGGAGTTAGCGGCAGAGGACGACCTCCTGCACCGCAGACGGGTGGTGAGTTATCATACAGGCCATAGTGTGCTACAAAACTGCTGAACGGTTCACCTTTACTTCACACGACTGCCATTTACAGACCTATGGCCGCTTATAAACCTCAGAAAGTATTGCTTCCCTGTTTATAAGTGTCAGTACCAGGTACCCATAGATTTGATTATAGTTGCATGAACGTTGATATCATGACATATTAAAGCATCATGCATCTTTGGAGGATTAAAAATTGGTCACAATGCAAACCACGGAAACTAACATTGTCTGTGTAGTCTGAAGAAAATATCACCACCTCACTACTTGACGCCAACTCTGTACTGTCAGCAACCACTGACAGCTTCCCATCAATGATGTACAGGTACTTTGTGTTTTGCTTCAGGCGTTGGAGTATGCCAAGAGTGTCCCCAAACCCAAAGTGCGACCTCAGGTGGAAAGAAGAGACCCGGGCCCGGCGGGACCGACACCCGGCCCTAAGATGACCACCACCACCATCCGGCCCTCCAACAACAAGCCGGTCGTCACCATCACCGACCCCGACATGTTGGACCTGGAGACCCTGAGACGGCGACACGAGGAGGAGAAGCAACAAGCGGCGCTCATACGGCAACAAGTACAGGCCGCCCACACGTGAGGGCATGGAGGACTGCCGTATTCAACGTAATTAGTACATGTCCCCAAATAAGGACCTTAATCCTCTTTCTGGCCGAATTTTAGACGACGGTAAATAGATCTTGAGGGACAATTGAAAAAGAATAGTTTTTAAATGAATTTGTAAGCGTACTGTTTGCTAAATACATCGAATACGGTATTATATATTTCTGTGTTACACATACAAAGTGATTTGTATAAAGGTTAGTGGGAATGTTAGGCACTATGTGTAAGTAGAAGCCATGTCTATTTGATACTTCTTAGCCCTGTCTCTTATATATGACCCTTATAGGGTCTATTTCATTTTTCTCATGTAGACCTCATTTACCTGCCAAGTTTTGTAACAAACCCCAATCTTGCCCTTATTACGATTTGAGAGCAAACCTTACATTTGCTATCCGTCATATGTGTATGAATAACGGGAGTACGGCTGAGAAGAAGAAACACATTTCAGTTCAAAACACGTCCAGCTCAGCAGAATCTGTGATATAGATCAGGTGATCATCCCAGTTTTATATTTAACTCATGAAATAGTATATTACTACAGCTGGTATCGCAGTAAATAAATCATAGTATACATGATATCTCGTAGTACAAGCTCACAGTACCTAAAAAATAAGATACCGTAAAACCTCACAAATTAGCTGCGGCTTAAAGACGAATCAGAACCCCAGTGCGGCTTATAGGATATTGCCTAAAGTCGGGGTGTGTCTTATATGCAACGATTTCGAAGTATATTACAGTACTTAAGTTGCCAAAAACACTGTGCAGCGAAGAAAAAAAAAACGGGGGCAGACCTACCTGACTAGGCTAATTTGAGGTCACTGAATCCAAAAATGATGGTAAAAAATGCCTCATAAGTCTCAGTTTCAAGATATTCCAACCATGATTATTTGTCGGTCTACTACTGAATATATGGTCCGACCAATATACAGCAGGGACAGCATTCATAAAAAATTGTCAATTTTGTTTGCCTGGCAGAGATAACATGACTCTGAAGCACATTTAGTGTAACATACCATAAAAAACTGGATTCTACACTGTTTTGAAGCTAAATTAGTGATATTTCACCGATATCAATTGAAAAAATACCATTAAATATAGAAATTCATCCTGAAGCGATATAACATTTTTTTTAAGCTACTAAGATCAGGATTGTGACCCGTTCTGACAAGAGGTATCTTCAGGGAAGCTATTATTACTGTTTTTAGCCCCCACCGGTGCCAGAATCCCAAAAAGAATAATAAATAGACAGAAAATTGCTCGGATAACCCTTTATGCAGAATACAATGATAGATCATTGGTGTAACATCTTTGGTATTAAAATTCTGTATCTATAATGGTTTTTTTTTAGACAAAAATAGTACAAAGGCCAGTATCTGTTTACCATGGTAGCCATTGACACAGTCAAAATATTGGATATTGGCTCTAGAATATTGGAAATGTCATCAATATCGCAAACCTCAAAACAGGCCTTGCAAATTCCTTTCAGAACTAATTTCCTACTCAAAGGTATCCTTGTATGAGGATATTTGACCATAAAACCTAATTTTACATGAAACATTAGCCAGGCACATTGCTGGAATATGGTCAGAGGTGGTCCTGATAGGGAATAAAATAGGAAGACAAAGCGACCTTTTTAAGCACTAGTTATATGTTTCAAAGTGTTATTTTGGACCTATTTATTCACATAGAATATTTATTTCCGTAACAGATCAGTAATATATTAATAATGTAACTAGTTAAAAATAAGTTTTACATAAAAAGAAGCATTTTCCTACTCTATGATCAAATAGTGTATATATAAGCTCTAACCGGGTATACAAATAAGACCATGTGAAAATCTGAAAACTGAGACTTACCACACAATTTTGAGTGCTATTTTTGAATTCCCCAGGTCAAAATACAAAAGAATGATTCAGTCTGGTCCCGGTTTTTTTCAATTTTTGAAAATTTGTTGTACAGTGAAATCAGACAGCCAGGTGCGGCTTATATGATTTCCTCATACTTGAGGTGCGGCTTATACATGAGTCTAGCTTATACGCAAGGTTTTACGGTAGCAGTATATACTGCTCATGTTGTCTGCATTAACTACTTGTAACGTGGTGTCATTGTGCACCTCACATGAGAACATACTCGTTAGTGACAATCTGGGTTAAAGCTACCGGCAATAGAAAATGTAATAACAACCAACAAAGTCATCACTGAACCTTTAGTATTAACTACAATACACTGTTGTGACACTATTCTCAATGAACAAGATTAACCTTGCCGTAATGAAGAAACCAGATTTACTTTTAGTTTCTTTCTGTATAAACGAAACCAAAACACTGCTTAAAACACTGCACATATAACTATTTCCTTCCAATAACTAGACTGCTGAATGCAGCAAGCAATGTATATTATATACCGGTATAGACATGGAAATATCTGCCTGTATTTTAAGTGGATCAAAAAATTGCATGAATTGATCTTAGACCCATGCAGGGTAAACATATCTGTGATGCTTGTTATAATACGGTAATGGTTGTTTAAAGGTGGTACATGAGAATGTTCTGCCTGCCATGGCGCCTCGTGCTTGTTTCTATGTGATATGTCAAGACGATAGTTATATACTACATGTATAACGATAGTTTCAGTCGCCGTATGTTACATTGTATATGTATGTACATTGACACTGTAAAGGTCTCTTCATTGGATTCTGTCATATTTATATTTTTCTCATTTGTTAAGAACTTGTAGATCTCTAAAGAATTATGAAGAAGATAAATAAATGGTTGGTAAATGTAGAAGGATCCTACATTCAACGATATCTAGTGTCAGTAATCGAGCCAATCGCCACTTAAAAACACTTGTTTCTCATCGCCATATAAAGTATGAATATGCCCTTATTTGTCCATAATTTGTCAACGTTCCCATATAAAATTGTAAGAGAAAATTTGATTCTCAAAACCTGATTTCTAAGACATGTGGGGTGATAGGAAACTACCTGTAGTTATTTTTTCAGTGGCCTTCGGGACTACTCGTACAGTAAGTCGTGGTTAGTTACCGGCCGGCACCACGCTGTGTGGTGCGGGTTGTATCAAGTAGTCGTGTTATCTATGAGATACCAACACAGTTTGTTGTTACAGCACCTGCTACCTACTATTGTGGTATCACAGTGTGATATGGACGTGCCTCACAACAAGATGGAATGCTTATTTCAGTGCCTCTTTCTATGGACTTTCTAATATTGTAGATTATGTGTGTACAGACAAATTCTTTATTTTCATAATTTATCAAGTATAAAACTGGATATATGTGACTGTGTTTAAGTCGTCAGTTTAATGCTTAAATTGTATAGATGTTCAAATGAATAAATACTGTAAAATAATAGAGCTTTTTTATTGCACTGTGTCAAAGGGTTACTCAGACAATAGGCTCGTTTCATTCAAAGGGACATGAAATATCCAGATCTTAGATAAATGCATGCCTTCGAAATAATTAGCACAGGTGCGCTTATATAGAGCCCACTACAATATTAGACAAAAGTCATCTAATATGAAATTCTTTGACTGATAATAAAAAATCTTAAAATGGATACTACCGGTATTTACATCAGTATAATCTTTTCACAATTTACTGTAAAGTCTAAAAACGATCCAGATAAATAGAGTATTTCAGTGACTGCATGTAAACTTAAGAATAGAATCAGTCCTTCAATGCACTGCCCGTTTGCCATATGATGCATGAAAACTACTGTTTCATGCTGACTCAATTGGTCCATCATGACAAAGTTACTCGAAGCCTTAACGCATCATGTTGTCCGTTAAGGCCTGTAAAAGCCGCATAGTGCATTAAAGCAGCCCTAGCGAGTAAATTACATCATGTCACGAAGATCTTTGCGAGTGTACCAAATCCCATAGGGTCGTCATGATGCATGAATGCAGCACTGGGGACTTACTCCCTCGGGCTTCATTCATGCATCATGATGACCAGGGTGATGCTGCCATACAGCACTATGCGGCCTATATATGCACGTCCTGCACGTGTCTAACCCTCACGTGTCTGTGGTACACGTGAGCTGGTGCTTCAGCAGGTAGTCCTTAATCACAAAGAGGCGCCCGCACCGGTTACACCGAGAACCCCGCTCCCGGTACGACTTGACGTGCTTGGCCTCTATGTGTATGTTCATGGCCTTCTTGACGGCGAACCCTTTGTTACAGTTGGGGTAGGTGCACCTGTACGGGTACTCGTCGTTGTGCCGCCACATGTGCCGCTTTAGTGCGTCCTTCAGGGTGAAGGCCTTACCACAGAGCTGACAGGGGTGCGGCAGCTGCTGGGGGGGCTGGGGGCTGTGGTAGGCCTCTGTGTGGTGCTTCAGGCTGTCCTCATACTTAAACCGGTTACCGCACACGCCGCACGAGAAGGGCTTACCCTCCGTACGGTGGATCAACGCGTGACGCCCCAGATACTGCTTCTTGTCGAAACACTTACCACAAATGTCACACTCGTGCGGTTTGTCAATGTGCATCAATGCTACATGCTTAGTGAGATGCTTCTCGTTTCCAAAACACTTCCCACATGTCGTGCACTGATGTGGCTTTACGTCCACGTGGATCTTGACATGCTTAGCGAGAATCTCCACCGAGGCGCAACATTTCCCGCACTTGGTACACTGATTGGACTTAACGTTGACGTCTTCTGGCTTTGTCTCTTTGTCACCAATCTCCAGAGGATGAATGATGTGTTTTACGTGCACCAAGAGGTGTTGTTTTAGTCGTGGCCGTGACGCGTGTCCGGCTACACAGAGCGTGCAGTGGTGCAGGGGTGGCGTCACGTGCTGATGGACGTGGGACAGCAGCTGGGTCTCCGGGAATATCAGGGTACACTCACTACACACGTACACCGTGTCACCCTGCGGGGACGCCATGACTTAACCCATGTAGACCGCTGATACATGTAGAGACACGTGGGAGTCTTCACATGGACGTTGTGTTCAGCAGATACAGGATGAGATCTGAAAGACAAGGTGACCGTTATCTATAAACCTGTATCTCCTCCAGGTGTGAATAAGGAATTCTTATTCACCTCAAGTCAAGGAGGTGTGTATTGTATTTCTTATTCACACCTCCAGGAGATGCCATCAAGGATTCTTATTCACACCTCAGGCTCAAGAAGGAGGCAACAGATTTTCGAAATTTTCAATGATTTATATCTAGGTCGAGGTCGACTTTAATCTTTGAGGGGCCCCCTTTTTTCCAAACAATCGACCATTATAATATTACATTAGGGAGTCATAGACAGGGGCGGGTGGTAAATTTTGCACAGAGTCCATGATATTTTTTTGACCCCCTCCCCCCTCCAGAAAGGCCACATGGTTTGCCCCCCCCCCACTTCTCTTTGGCAAAAAAGAATGCCCTCCTAAAAATTGAGCTACTGTGAACGTATTAATTTTCGCTCAGTACATATTTTCGCGCATTTCGCGCACATGCCTATGTGCGCGAAAATATGATGTGCGCGAAAATATTGAACAAAAAAAATGCTTTCCAATGATATCTGACATTCTATACCGACTGCAGAGGAGACTCATTTACCAAATCTAACATGCTGGAATGCATTTCTCGTTTATGGAAGTGACTTTCGGACTTCCATAAGAAAGTTATGGACTCCATCTAAGTTGGGGGGCAAAATATTTGAACAATAATTTTGGGCTGTAAAACCCTTAATAACTGTCCGATTGAAAAACCGTAAAAACTGACATGTAGCTGAAGATCCCCTGATTGCAGCTGCGCGAAAATATGATTGCGCGAAAATACCTCTATGTGCTAAGTGCGCGAAAATTTAGCTGCGCGAAAATATCTACGTTTACAGTATTTATCCCTCAATCTAGACACTGAATCCCTATACCTCCTCGAGCTGCGAATAAGAAGTCTTATCCACACGGGCTGGGGTAGGTGTAGACTACTGTAGTAGGTCTAGTACTAGTAGGTCAACAACGGTGACTACCTTTCACAGGTCATGTCAATTGATTCAATGATTGGTGCGATATTGTGCAGATCTAGTCTTAAGTTATGTTTGGTGCCCTTATATTATTATTTATGGGCATATGGTCATGAAATACCTACAAAACTACTCACTTTTTAACTTGTCATTTCACGGTATGTCACTATAACATATGCCTCTGTATCATATTTGTATATACATGTATTTATCCATGACCCATGTATCTCATGTACCTCTCGCAGGTTTAGAGAAATAACAAAAATATTTGTCAATGATGGCCATTCGGGCCTTGTTCTAACACCCTGTAGAACGCCCTGTTGGATGCTGGGCACACAAATCGGTTTAGTGGACAAACATTTAGGCTTAACCTACCTTCAATAACAATATTATGGTTCTAGCATCACCAACGACTGTCATTTTCCGTAATTTATCAACTACATATTTCCCAAAACATAGCAAATGGCACAGCGGATGTTGATCATGACATCTAGCGGCAAAACGAGGAATCACAAAAGTGCCAAGTCCTCACACGAGGTGGCGTGGATTATTTTGGCGCCACGGAAAGGAAGCGATAGAGGTGCAAGGATTCAAGGGAAGGATGCTGCTACTCATTATAGAATTTTGCAGGGGACGGGTGGTGGTGGTGTGGGGGCATGTTCTTTGTGGATACCGGTGATATCCACAAGTATGGTCAACATGACGTCTTCCTGACAGCTACATCTGGAGTAGGCCTACTTTACTCATGCCATTTATGATTTACAAGGACTTTTACTAGCCTAATTATAGATTTAATAAATCAAAATGTTTTCAAGTTTCATTCTATCACGGTAGCCCTATAAATTGGTTACATTTTTAATAGGACTATGGCGGGGGGAGGGTAGTCGGAAGTAAATTTTCAAGACCAGATACTAGGAGGAATAGGCTATCCCTGGAAAAATATGAATCTTTGATAAGACAATTCTACAATTATTATTAGGTGACCCAGTATAAATACTAATATGTTATTCATAATGCACTTGAAGGAAGACACCTAGAGGATAATCTGTGATACAATAATTTATTTCATGAGTCCTCATTAAATCACAGGATGGCAGTAATACGTATGTATCCTCGACGTCTTTGATTAAATCTATAGATGATTGTCCATATATATGATGCATATTTACAAAATTGCTGCATCATGCATGTGATTAGACTTAAAAAGTTCGAAACACAATACCTGATATAATCACATAATGCATGCAAGATTTAATTACAATACAATGTTTTCAATATATCACAAGAACTTATATCAAGCATATGCTGAACTATGTAGGTTGTATCTTAAAAGGTTAATGTGTAGTCAGTTTTCCCCTGTAAGGGTTCTGTTTGTCAACATGTGGAAATACGTTACAGTAGTGAAATGAGATTATTTTACTTCTGGGTTTGTGTTTCACATTACTATGTCATGGTTGAACTGCTGAAAGTTTCAGTTTTCACTGCTATACCTATTTGACAGACAATACTACAGTGTTTTCATTGTGGCTGACAGACACAAATATAATACTAAATGATCCATACACCAGCCCACTCATTTCAATTATAAACTGTTATCTATTCATAACTTGAAGTCATGTGTCAGACTATGTGCCTGCAGCTTGATTCTTAGATTGAATCCTTCCCCACACACTTTACATGTGTGGGGGTGCTTTACATACTGGTTTGCTGCTGCCATGTCCCTTAGGTATTGTTCTCTATGGTCAAGGTCTAAATGACTTCGTAGGTTTCCAGCAGTACTATAGGTCCTCCCACAGTAAACACATATTTGTATTTCTTTGTGATTTTTCACTTTGTGTTCTAGTAATACTTTTGCTTGTGTAAAGACCTTGCCACATATTTCACATTTATGCGGCACATCTCCGGTGTGTGAGGCTGCATGAATTGTAAGATGACTCTCACAGATGAATAGAGTTCCACAAATCTGGCATTTAGCGTTCCTATGTTTGTATCTGTCCCACTCATTGTTAAAACTGTCCCCACAGTGCACGCAGTGGTAAACCAGCAGTGGGTGTGACTCCATATGCAGCTGAAGCTCAGATTCAGTTTCAAACTTTAAGTCACATCTGGAGCACTGGTTGACAAAGTCCGTCTCCATATGTTGGGTACTTAGATGTTGGGTCACTTCTTCAGCTGTGGCGAAGGTCTGGCTGCATGTGGCACATGTCCATGGCTTACTCTCATCAGGCCGTCTCCGCAGTAGTCTGTCCATAGAAGCAGGGCTTCTCCTACCTGTGTTGCCCCCACGTGCTGCTCTTGGTCTCTTCTGACTGGGAGAAGGCATCAAAGCAGGACCTATATCATAATCCCTCTGGTGAGATTCTAAATGCTTGTTTAAAGCGGGCCTAGAGGTATAGCCCTTTGCACAGTGCTGGCATACATGAGTTTTTCTTTTACACTTCTGTTGGTGATCTAATAGACTTTGCCACTGGGTAAAGACCTTAGCACAGATGTCACACTTGTGTGGGCTTGCACCCGTGTGTGTGGCCTCATGGGCTGTAAGATGACTCGCACAGACAAACCTAGTGCCACAAATCTTGCACTTTGAATTCCTATGTTTGTGACTCTCCTGTGATTCTTGAAATCCCTCCCCACAATAAGTGCAGTGGTAATATACATGATGCTGTGTTTTCATATGTACCCTAAGGTCCTGTATAGTGTCAAAGTTAATCTCACACCTTGAACACTGGCTAGCAATGTGGGTTGCTAGGTGTTGTGTCACAGCTTCTGCCGTTGGGAATGTCTCGCTGCACGTTACGCACTTCCACGGTTCGCTCTCTTCATGTGGTTCGCTCTCTTCATGCGTCCAGTCTGAAGTCTTTTTCCTATTTACACCACCGCGAGCAGGCTGCTTTTTCCTGGCTACACTTCCCCGCGTAGACTGCCTACTACCCTGCCTAGGCTGCCTTTTCCTACCCCTGTGGGTAGGCTGCTTTCTCCTATAGACACCACCCTTGGTAGGACGCCTTTCCTTACATCTATCATTCGCCTGTGCTGCTTTTGGCATATTCTGGCCAACAAAGGGAGGGTCTGCAGCATTTACAACACACAAGCTACTTCCTACATGTGTCAGCAAATGTTTTACCAACCCTTGTTCCGTGTCAAATCCCCTCACACACAAGCTGCAGTTACACAGTTTTCCTTCTAGATGCAGGAGGAGATGTTCTGGCAGTTCTTCCTCATCTATCACTTGATGACATGAAATGCACTGGTAAATGAGTTCCATGCTGTTCCCTTTGATAATTGTCAATTGAATAGTGAATGAGCCGCAAAGCTCTTTCAGTTGATAGATGTGTGTGTTCCTCCCACTTTGTGATATTGTTTTACCTAAAAGCAGAAGGATATATTTAATAATGATTTTGTTTCTGATATTAAATTAGATTGTCTACACAGGCGTGCATGGCACTACCTGGGCTTCTTAGAGAGAACAGGGCAGCAAAAGCTATTGACAGGTCTGCTGAAATATGGGTGTCTACACTGATACTAAAAAACGGTACATGTAGATCTACCTTATCCTAAAGGCATATATTGTAATTAACCTTTAGGGAATGGGGACCATTTAAGGTTGCCTACCATCACGCACACATTCATTGTGACGATTTCTGCACATCTAGCATGCAGGCTCCCCTATAGAGCAGTAAGTCAAACTGTGTCATAAGGCGGTGATCCACTGCCGCGAATTTACTGCGAATTACACTCATGCGTGTAAACACGGAGAAAACATTCCAGCAGTGGATCTGCTGCTGCGAGTCCCTACGACAACGTAGTTGCAAGAGGCGTGTGGCTGCGAGTAAATTCGCAGAAATCTAAAAGTTTTGATTTCTGCGAGTGTACTCGCAAGTGCCTGTCCTACGACTACATTCGCAGCAAATTCGCGGCAGTGGATCACCGCCTATAGCCTATGACATAGGGTGCATGGGATCATATGTTGAATGTAATACTATTAATTTAAAATGTTCTGAAGAATATTTTAGGGGAGTTTTAATAATACAATAGACTATCATTTTACTACTATTATTCACAAGATAGATGAGTTCCTGCTTTATATTTACATCTTAAAGAGTAGCTTGGGACCATCCATATATCTTTTGGCCTTTGGGTTGAGGATGAGTAAGGTAGGCCTACTTAAGACACAGGTTTGGGGTAAATCTAGATACTGTACTCTTAAAAACTAAGTAGACAACTAGAAATCTACCTAGCTGTGTGTCTAGGCCTCTATGACGCCGAGGTTGAAAGCTTAATTAGCAACTACCTTAATAACAGGTACTTTTTTTTGTTAAAACGTGGCATCATGCACACATGCATTCCAACCCCCATTGTCACGAATTTCTGACCCTCCCCTCCCCCCTAAGGCGTGGCATCATACATGGGGTATCACCCTGGGCCATTGACACTCCTGGCCCGACACTCGGTCAGTGTCAGTGGGGTTGAGGGTGTGAGCACCTTAATCTACACTTGCAGTAACATGCAACTAATTATTGCTGACAAACCTGGGTGACCATTTTGGTTACTTACTTATTTAACAAACTGCCTAATGGTAATGTATGCAGACGATATATCATAGCTGGAATCCTGGAAAAGGTGTCTGTCAACCCTTTCTATTTAGCTTTGTTGTTTTCCTGTGGTGCACCGGATGTACTTGCTGCCACCTACCGGGTAGTATCTAATTCAGGGACACCACACCTACTCTTTGTACCAGGTGGCAGCACAAGCACATTTGGGCTGCCGGGTTCTCTTGCCAGGGGATAAGGCACGCACGGTATAGCTCTCCTAGGTGAGAGGACAAACGTTTAGAGCGTTATCTTATTAAGGGAGTGATAATTTTTTAACAACAGGGGGGTGGGTGGTGGGTTTCCGCGCGGAGCGCGCAAAATTTTTGACCCCCCCCCCCCCGGTCAAGGGGTCAAAATTTTTTACCCCCCGCCCTTAGGGTCGAAAATCGGCTCGCGCGGGGGCCCTTTGAAGCATAGTAACGCGCGGGCTTTTTGGCTCAAACCAGGTTAAATTTTTTTGCCCCCCCCCCCCCAAGAGGGGTCCAAATTTTTTTGCCCCCCCCCCGGTCAAGGGGTCCAAATTCTTTTGCCCCCCCCCCCCCCCAAACCCACCACCCCCCCTGTTGATAATAAATGATCACTCCCTAAGACTGTCTTATTTGTCTTAACGTGAGTTCCTGAAGTGGCCACCTTACCTTCTATATAATCCGACATTCGTAAGTCCACTGTGTGATAGGCTAGTTGTTAGTATGTGGGGCCTAATGGGGGGCTCTGCCCCCCAACCCCCGTTTTTTTTTCTTTTCTTTAAAATGTATGTATGTTGTCTGATCTGGGTGTAGGATATATACAATAAAGTTAAACCTCAGGTAGCATAGTTTGGGTAGGTGACACTAGGTGGATGACAGTGTCAAAACAAAACAGCCCTGCCAGATTTTAAGACACTTGATTAAGATTTAAGATTAAGATAACTCTCTAAACGTTTGTCCTCTCACATAGGAGAGCTATCCCGTATTTGCGGGGATAAGGAAGACTTGTGAATGACAGCATATGAATTGTGACACAGACATTTTATTAGTAGTGGTATATTTGCATATAGTACATGCATAATTATTTGTCTTTCAATTGAGAAACAATATAAAGTTATTTCTAGTATTGTATGTACTTGCAGCAATAAATGGAACTGTTGGCAGTTCTAGGAATAGCCGACTTACTTATATTTAAAGTTATAAGCGTGCTGATGCATTTTTGCATGATTTAATGTTATTTATAATCGTTATTTTGTGGACCAAAGGGCACCACAACCCTAAAGTATATTCTAAATGGGAGGTAATGGGGTTGTGCACGGGTATGAAGCTAAGATGAGATATGAGATCAAGTAGTAGTTGATTTAACTACCATAGGAGACTGGCCAAATACACAATACTGTAATTATAGTTCATACCATTAACTATTCAGCTGACACACACAGCTGGGAATACACAATACTGTGGCCCAGGCCCATGGTGGTACAATGTATCCATTTATAGACTCTAACAAGTAACAAGTCTCAATCTCCTGAACACATATCTGAAATGCATTTTTACGGCTACCCTGTAGTGAATATCTGCTGCCATTATTGAGAATACGAGTATAGTAGTGAGTCTTCTTTTACATTATTACTGGGTATTTATGTTATGTCTCATGTAGATGTAGCTTGTAATAACCTGTTTGGTAAATGCCTAAGAGGCTAAGTATTATACCAAGGTTGACAATGTTGAACTACAATCAGGTTAAGGTGGGTCGCTACCCTTTGATTTCTTCAAATTCTAAAATCTATCAGAATGGGCCAATATTGCATAGCCAGATACATATATATCTTCCCTAAACTGTGTTAAAAAGTTAGATTATTTCAAACAAAATTGTGCATTTTGTAACACTTTGAATTTTTGATTTAAGGGTAACTGATAATATTTCTAATTTTTTAAAAAGTGCCAGTAAATTGCAGATATTTAATATTCAGAACACTATAGATGCTATGATATTGCTCGAAATAACCAAGGGTATAAATCAGGACAATAATAGATATAGATTTTTACCATTTTACCCATCATGCAGTGCCATATATAATTAATTTAGTCATTTTTTGGCATTATTTTTCATTTTCAAAGGTCCAAAACCCTAAAAATATGCCCGGGACCCCCTATCAAAATGACTTCTATATGTTAGCAAATGATCTGAACTATTTTCTGAGAGAGTTTAAAAATATTCTGTTAATACTGAATACTATTTTTAGCCAATAAGGCTACAAATAATGATGATTTCTTTGTATTCTTTCCCGAAACCCCATATTTTTACCCAGAATGCCATGGCATAAAATTGTTAAATTATTTTTCCAGTAAAGGAGAACATATAGGCGTTTGTCATGTGAGGATATTTTACATTTCTGCGCATAATGGTTGATATTTATAAAAATCATGGAAGTTTTCACATTTTTTCTCATTTTCAGAAAAAAATCAAAATACTTTAATTTTTCAAAATTCTATATCTAAAAAAGTAGTTCGGGACCCCCTATTTTTCTTTGCATTTTCCGATTATATATAATTTGAACTGCCTATAAAAAAAAAATTGCGAGATTCTGTTAACTTTCAGTGATTTTGACCCAAGGGTAGCGACCCACCTTAAGGACGTTAACAAGTCACAGAGATGTCAGTTAGGTTCTAGCAGAGCACCTCCAAATCATTTTGGGAAACAAAAATACCCAGGGTATCTATACACCACATATCTATAATTGAAAAAAGAATCGACAACATTTGGTGCATCTTAAAAGATAACAAACCATGATTAAAATTGTAAATCTTTTTTTTTTCTCTCCTCAAATATCATCCTAAAACATTTGAAACTCTGACATTTCCTGACTCATCCTGCATCCCCATGACTACATAATACTTGTGAAATAGGTAACAGTATAAGGAGGCCACATCAGTCCTAAAAAAAAAAGTTGTGTTCCGGTAACATGGTCCCAAAAAAAGAGGGTCGGTAGGTCGGATTTTTTTTTTTTAACTTTTTTTTTGGGAGTAAAAAGGTGAATTTTAGTGGTAAAAACATCAAAAATGTCCTAACAATAACAACAATTCACAAAAATGTCTAAGAAAAATTAGGGTCGGCCCCCCAAAGGGAGGGTCGGTCGGGATAACGGAACACAACTCTTTTTTTTTAGGCCTTACATATGCGTTTCACTTATTACCCACTTGTACACTATCTAGCGGACCTGTCACCTGACTGTGGTTATTCATCCGTTAAAGATGGCATAGTGCCTCAATACATATACCCTTTATCGTTATGATACATAAATGAAGCCCTGGCGAGGTCATTATGCATCAAAGCATTATGTGGTCCTTGCAGTGTAAAACCAGCCCCGACCCCCGACGTCCCTACTGCTGTGTGAGTCTGTGTAGCCCCAGGTGCGTGAAGAGCCTGGCGTCCTACTGCTGTGTGAGCCTGTGCAGCCCCAGGTGAGTGAAGAGCCTGGCGTCCTACTGCTGTGTGAGCCTGTGCAGCCCCAGGTGAGTGAAGAGCCTGGCGTCCTACTGCTGTGTGAGCCTGTGCAGCCCCAGGTGCGTGAAGAGCCTGGCGTCCTACTGCTGTGTGAGCCTGTGCAGCCCCAGGTGAGTGAAGAGCCTGGCGTCCTACTGCTGTGTGAGCCTGTGCAGCCCCAGGTGAGTGAAGAGCCTGGCGTCCTACTGCTGTGTGAGCCTGTGTAGCCCCAGGTGAGTGAAGAGCCTGGCGTCCTACTGCTGTGTGAGTCTGTGCAGCCCCAGGTGCGTGAAGAGCCTGGCGTCCTACTGCTGTGTGAGCCTGTGTAGCCCCAGGTGCGTGAAGAGCCTGGCGTCCTACTGCTGTGTGAGCCTGTGCAGCCCCAGGTGCGTGAAGAGCCTGGCGTCCTACTGCTGTGTGAGCCCGCGCAGCCCCAGGTGCGTGAAGAGCCTGGCGTCCTACTGCTGTGTGAGCCCGCGCAGCCCCAGGTGCATGAAGAGCCTGGCGTCCTACTGCTGTGTGAGCCCGCGCAGCCCCAGGTGCATGAAGAGCCTGGCGTCCTACTGCTGTGTGAGCCCGTGCAGCCCCAGGTGCATGAAGAGCCTGGCGTCCTACTGCTGTGTGAGCCCGTGCAGCCCCAGGTGCGTGAAGAGCCTGGCGTCCTACTGCTGTGTGAGCCCGTGCAGCCCCAGGTGCATGAAGAGCCTGGCGTCCTACTGCTGTGTGAGCCTGTGCAGCCCCAGGTGCGCCTTGAGCTGCGCCTTGAGCTGCTGCACCTCCTGGGTCATGCCCCTCACCTGCTCCTTGAGCTGCCTGTTCCTGGTCTCCAACATGGCCGCCTCGCGTCTCACCGCCTCCTGCCGCCACTTGCGGTTGCTCCTGCACCTGACGGAGGCGATGCGGTTCTGGGCCTTCTGTCTGTGGTAGCGGTTGGTGACCAGTTTGTAACAGATGTGTTCCCTACAGGCGGCGGTCTGGGTGAAGGCCATCCTGCACGCGCCGCACCTCTGGTGTCGGGTACAGCTCAGGGCGCTGCCACACGCCCCACACTGGTGGCCAGCCTTACCCGCCTGACGCGTCTGGTGTGTCACTAGCCCCTGCTGCTGCTGGAACCGCTGCCCACAGATGTGACATCTGTACGGGTACTTGGGGGGCTTGGACTTTGTCCCTAAACAATGTTTATGCTCCAACAATGTGTCCTTGTTGGTGAAAGTAATCCCACATAGTCCACACTTGGTATGGCTCTCACAGGTGAAAGCAGTTCCACAAACTGTGCATGAATCGCATCTAGTAGATTGTTGTTTGATATGAGCATGAAGGTTCCTTTTTTCTTTAAATGCCTTAGAACATATATGGCATTTATAGGGCATAAAGTTCACACAGTTCTGAAAGTGTAATTTTAAGATGACTTCGTAGGCGAAAGCCATTCCACATTTGGGACAATGATATGGCTGGGGGTTGGTTGATGGTGAAGGCATGTATATGTTGTCTGCCTCTTTAGCTGCTTCAACACCCACTGGCTGCACGGTGTCTGGGGCTGGCAGATCCAGCGGCTGAGCACTCACATCCACTGGCTGCCGTGTGTCCGGAGATGAGAGGTGGCTGACCGGTGGCTGCGGCTGCGGTTGCTGCTGTGTGTTGGTTGTCAATGTCTGTGATTGTGGGTGGGTTGTGGTTAGCTGTGGCACTACCTTAACCTCCACTGGTGGGGGTATGTTTGGGGGCGGTAGTGTAGTCTGTGCATGGACACTTGGCAGCTCTGGGTGCAAGACCTTGATTATCTCTACGTGGACATTTGGTGGCTGCGGCTGTTGTTCTGTACCCGCTGGCTGCAGTTGTGGCTGTGTATTTGTTAGTTGTGGCTGTGTATCTAGTGGCTGTGGTTGTGGCTGCGTCCTAAGTACTGCTGGGTGTGGGATCTCAGGCTGTGGATAATGCACCAGTGTATGCTGTTGTTGACCGATAACCAGTGACTGCAGCTTGGAGGGAGGCTGCACCGGTCGCCGGGGTGGCACGATGATTACCCGCTGCGGCTGTTGGAGATGACTCAGCAGGCGTTCATTTTTAACAGATAACTTTTTCTTTTTCTTCGACTGCTGCGATTGCCGACTTCTAATCAATGGCAACATCTTCTGATGGTAACTCATTGGCGTCGATTGTACATGGCTATTCACTTCCTGGGCTGCTTGATGATCTGCCAATGCCTGGGATGGTGGATGGACAACCATTGGGCCAGTTTTTGCATTGCTAACCAATGGATGAAGTGGAGGGTTAGGCAGTTTATGTGTTGTGAGATTTGGCAATAGGTGAGGTGTGGATTGGCTGGGCAATGGGTGTGGTGTTGATTGGCTAGGCAATGGGTGTGTTGTTGATTGGCTAGGCAATGGGTGTGGTGTTGATTGGCTAGCCGTTGGTTGAGTTCTTGCAGGACTAGTCAGTGTCCTTGCATCACTAGTCAATGTGTGGGTTGTGGGATGGCCAGAGAATGGCTGAGATTTTGTCTGGCAACTCAAGGGGTGAGGTGAGGAATGGCTAGTCAATGTGTGAGTTGAGGGATGACTAGTCAATGTTCTTGCCTGGCCAGTCAATGTGTGAGTGGAGGAATGGCTAGTCAATGTGTGAGATAAGGTATGGCTAGTTAATGTGTGAGTTGAGGGATGGCTAGTTGATGGCTGAGGGGGTGGGTGACTTAAGGATGGCTCAGGCTGTGGGTGTATAATCTGATGTCTCGTAAAGGTGGACTCTTCCATAAACCTGATACCACATACTGCACATACATAAGGTCTGTCACCTGTGTACTGGGTCCTGGGCTGCAGTGCCACCATGTGGGGGTCCTTACTAGCTCCCTGACTGACTGTTGTCTGCTTCATATAGCTTAACATGACTCCCACTTCTGGTAGACTTCCCCTTCAGCCAGTCACTATGGATTAGGTCCCTCAACATTCCTGTGTTAATTGGATGTATGATGTATCCTGTATGCTGCAACAAATGCGGCAGTAGAAGCTCCTCACGTTCAAATGCCCAACGCACGCATCACAGTATTAAAGATTCCCGTTAAGGTGAATCAGCAGGTCGCATTCACCAAGTGTCTCGTGCATTGAATTATACCGGCAGAATCTTTTGTAGCTGCTCAATGAGACCAGTACCGACACAGTGTAATCTGTGTTGGCGATCTGCACTTCTGACTGTACAGTGCTCTCTTCAAGTCATTGAAGATTGGAGATGCTGTAGCATATCTTTACATCTGGAAAGAAAGAAGACATTCATATTGAGAAGAGATGAACTGGTTGGTCGGTCACGAAATTGCATAAGTGGGGACATATAAAGGAACTCGCCAGCACTTCATCGGTATATCATGCTCCCTTAAGGTAGGTCGATACCATTGACTCAAAAAGTTTAGAATTCCTCCAAATTTCTTCCAGAGGTGCCTCAGATCATTTAGAACAAATATCTGAAGAGAAAATAGGGGGGTCCCGCGCTACTTTTTTAAATACAGAATTTTGAAAAATCAACATATTTCGATTTTTCTCTAAAAAATATAAAAAAATATCACAAGTTCCATAATTTTATTTTGCCATAACCTGCAACCACAAAAATATGAAACATCACACAATGAGGGCCCAGATATTTCTCTTTATTCCAAAAATACTTTTATGGTTCTGTGATGTGGCATTCTGGGTAAAAAAATGATGTTTGGTTGAAAATATGGATTAATTTGTAATTAATTAAACACAAAATCGATTAAAATCAATAGAAAAAAAGTTGTCATTTTTCTTAAACTTCATAAAATGAAAGTTAAGATCATTTGGAAACTAGTAAGACTAAATTTAACATAGGGTCCCGCACATTATTTTGGTGTTTTGGGCCTTTGAAGTAAAAAAAGTACTGCAAAAGTGTGCTAAATAAGATATTTGAAGTATTGCATTATGGGTAAAATGCTAGAAATCATGTTGTGAAATGGTCTCATTATGTAGCCCAGGATATATTTAAGCAATCTATTCACCTTTATAGTCTGAATTATATCATTTATTAGTTTAAAAATGTGGTTGATAACAAAATGTCCGAAATGCAAAAAAACAACAACTTTTAATTCTTGTACACAATACATTGTCGATAAAAAGCTTAATTTTGGTCAGAATTGTCCAAAATTTTACATGGGTAATGAAGGTATATATGACCATAAACCTACTAAATATGAAGTCATTCTGACATATTTAGAGAAAAATCGAAATATGTTTAAGGTAGATGCGCGGAAACATGCGCAGTGGTCCCGTTTTCAATGGTATCGACCTACCTTAAAATATTTTCATTCATTTTTTAAGTTGTTCGCTTTATTTTGCCTTTCTGTGAGCCTTTAATATCTATGAGGGAGTGCTCATTTATTAGCTGCGCGGGGGGGGGGGTGGGTAAACATATTTGACACATTCTGAGGGCTAACAAAAATCTGTCCCCTCTTGGGGTGGGGGGGGGGGGCATAAAAAAACTATGCCACTTTTTATTTAAAAAAAAAAAGCCAGCACAGAAGCTCCCTAAATTCATTGACGCTTTTTAAATTAGAACTAAAATCGGCCTCTAGCCACCTATCAATAGATATTGATAGATCATACCCCGGTAGATATCTTTTGAAATAGGGTATCGAAACAGTGTGTATCGATACCCCCCCCCCCCCCCCGAATCTCAGCTTTCTACCACTGAGAGATTTTCCTTTTAAAGGCTGAGATACAGGGAATGACAATACCGACAATGCCAATGCCAATGGGCCCCGGGCAATGGGCTGATAAAATAAGACATTCTAAGCGATATAAAATAGAATCTAGATATTAAACTTGGCAGGGGCCTCTCTCCTACACTGCAAATCTTAGGCCACTCAAAAAAAAAATTGTTTCTCATCACCAAGCAGTGAAAAATATGACGAGGGCGTCTTTTATTTCAACTTTTTTTTTTTTACTTGATGCCGAAATACATCGGGAAATTTGGATTTTTCGCGGGGAAATTTGAATTTTTCGCGATAAATTTTCACATTTTAGAAATTCAGAGTTTATTTATCATTAAAGGTTGTTATAATGCAAGTTATTACCAGCGGACTGCCTTGCTGACCTTCATAAGCTTTAATTTGATACCAAATTTGCCAATATTTTTTCCAATTTTAACATTTTTTTCATCAAAAATGTAAAAAAATAATAATGAAATAAAAATTCCCAGATCATCATGATTTCTATGATGCGCGCGGTGATGAGAAACAACTTTTTTTTTTTGAGTGGCCTTACTTAGATATGCCATATGGACAGTTTCGCCCAACCCTTCGGAAGGCCTTCCTAAATGATTATGATAAACCAGTACTGGTAGTAGTGGTAGTAGATCATGAATTGAGTGACTGCACCAGGCTGGCCCAGGACCAAGGTCCGTCCGCAGGCAGAGGGAGGGCCGGGACGGAGCCCAGGGCGAGGCCCAGGCCCAGGCCCGGCTGCCAGCCCAGTGCCAGCGGCTGGGGTCCAGTGGGGAGGGGCCCCATGCACGCGCTGTTTTTATGCACGGTTGTAGAGAAAGGATGGTGATGATCAGTAACAGGGACCGTAGTTCCTCGAGACACTTACTTGTTTGGCGGTATTCGCCCTTGTAGTTCATTAAATTCATGTAAACCCTCTATTTTGTTGACTGCATCGACAAAATGTGCGGCAGTTGTTATCCCCGGATGTACATGCTGCCACCTGGTGTCAGACGCCAAGATTCTAGTTCTAACCTCTTCCACGAGGTGGCGTCGCCAAAAAAAAACCACCAGCCTGCGTCCAACCATATTGTGTTCCCGCCACAGCTCTGGGAGCACTCAGACTCAGTCATCAGGTCAACAAAACCAAGTCAAACGATTGTAAAGTAAGAATGAGTGAGTTTTAACAAGAAGCAGAGTGTCTTTATGTTTAGCAAGATCACAACCTGTTCAAGGGTTTGTATTCCTCCCTTTAAAAATTAGTTTACTAAATTGTAGAAAATCATTATTATGTTGTTATTTCCTAATCAATTTCTTTTTTATGCTCTGTGGTGTTGTTTTATATATATCCTTTTGATATGAACAATGCAACATTAACACTAACCCTAAATATTGTCTTTTCAATAGCTCTATTCTAGGGCTGCAAGTATTCATAGCCATTTTGGAAAGCCTGGACATTTCATTGATGTCAGTATTTTCAAGAACCAGTCCAATGCCGATATATATATATATAACTGGTTGATTCATAGCCACCCTACCTAGTGGTCACACTCCAGTGGTCTGTTTGCCCACCGCACCTCACATATAAATAGAAAAATCTAGTATATGTAACTCGACCTATACCTCAGCCAGACACCCTCCCCTGCTGTGCTCCCATGCAGTGCGCCGTTA
Organism: Harmothoe impar; assembly: GCA_947462335.1. Taxonomy (NCBI): domain Eukaryota; kingdom Metazoa; phylum Annelida; class Polychaeta; order Phyllodocida; family Polynoidae; genus Harmothoe; species Harmothoe impar. The sequence goes on from OX381717.1 coordinate 23,528,721, forward strand.
TCACCACTGTAGAGGTTAGTTGGGGGGGGGGGGCACTCTGTCATATTTGGTTGCCATGTGTGAACATGATCCCAAGGGAAGGGATCCATTCTGAGGCCATTTATGGGCAAGGGCTCCTGAGGAATTTCCTGTCTAGCTTGTTGAGCCACCTCGTGTATCAAGGGTACCAAATTTGAGGTGATGTTTGCACATAAATGCAATGACTGTAGGAAATATGGAGAGTGCCCCCCCCCCCCACTGGGTTGGTTGTCACCCAATATGATGTCACAATGGGTATTCAGAACTGTAGTTCATGTGCTTCTCACTGGGGACAGCACAATCACTGATATTTTGTGCATGAGAGTCACTGATAGTGAATATACCACCCAGGAGTTGTTTTTCACTTGACACAACCAGTAAATATACCAAGGTACCCATTTATAATAGCGAAATAACCGTTTAAAGACCTCCGGATGTGGTCTTCAATTTCAAAGGCCTTTTACCCCCGGCTTCTATTCAAAACAGGCACCTATTCAAAACCCGGCACCTATATGCAACAATACGGTATTTGAATTCAACACTGCAACAGAGGTGGGTCTAGTCCTCATTCATGTCGTAGTATCATGCTACCATTTGATGTAATAGCCACTGTCCAGTGGACGGTAACCACCTCGGGGGTAACCACAAGGAGACAAGACGAATTATTAAGATCTGACTGTAATTACGCTAAGACTACATGTATCTGGATGTAAAATCTGTTCCAGAATGGAAACCTGTACTACCACAACAAGCGTTACAACGAGGCCATCCAGTCCTATTTTTCAGCTGATACATTAGGGTCGATTAAGGTAAACCGAACCAGTTTTTGCTTTACCCTCCAAAAGTCCCTAATAAAAACATTTTTCAAATATGATCTATTCCTTGAATTAACTAGGGCTATGGATGTATGTGATACAATAGAAATAATTTTTATAATGTGTGTTGTCTTGATGTCAAGCCAATTCTAAGGGGAAAAAAATAGTGGTTTGCTTTATATGAAGAATTAGGTAGAGCGAACCAGTGGTCCTATTTAGACCATGAGACAGAAACAGAAACCCTCTCCCTTATGAGGGATTTTGTGAGGCCAAATTTGTTGATACTTATACATGTCCAAGGCTGAAGTTTACCTTTTTGGCATTCTTATGGCAACCAGATAACTAATGAATTTTGTCTTTTTCTTTTTTTTTTTTTGGGGGGGGGGGTCGGGTTCCGCTGGGGTTTGTGGGCCTCTGACCCTGGTAATACTTTCTGGCCCTCTGATCTGCGACCACTAGTGATCTGGCAGAGTTTCTTATATTGTTGAAGTGGTCATAGTAGATGGTTGGTCGTAAAGATGGATTCCACAAGTTCTTTCATACTCTCTTCCCTGTGAGAACAATCATTGGTGGTACCATTTGTCTTATAGCATTCATACCCACAAGATTGCCCTCCAGGGGTTGTGGTCACTGTTGGCACACTCACATGCTCTGAAACCTGACCGGTCTTTGGGGTACTCTGACAACCTATCTCATCAATGTTCCATATATACCGTAAAACTTCGTATAAGCCGCCGCCCCGAGTTTGGGCCAATCCTATAAGCCGCAGAAGGCTTCTGAATGAGTCCTGGGAGAAACCCATGTATAAGCCGCCCCCCTAACTTTGGCCTATCTGAGCTGGTGTTAGGGTCCTCCTATCAGCCTATGGAGCCTCCTAGCGGCCACCACCACCTCTGGTTTTGTCAGCTTTATGCCCGCAGTATCACTCAGTATGTGTGTGTGGGGGGGGGGGGGGGGAGGGGGGGAGGCGGTGCTGCAATGTTACTATTAGAATGCTGGCAGTGATTAGTGGCGGTCTGTATTGTCTTAGGGCTGAGGTGCGAGAGGACAGCATTGTCTTAGGGCTGAGGTGCGAGAGGACAGCATTGTCTTAGGGTTGAGGTGCGAGGGGACAGCATTGTCTTAGGGCTGAGGTGCAAAAATCAGTCATTGGCACTGCCCACTCACCTGACCCCTTCAGCTTTCTTTACCTTTCTTTGACCTTTTAACTGATCGCCTTGAAAAATGTTATTTCGGCCTTAATCACCGGCCCTATGCCAAGAGAATATGAAATTTAAATATATGTGCTGCCCTGGGCTAGTGGCTAAGGAGTTAAATATGTTGTATTGGATATGGATCTTCGATTTTCGGACAGAGGGACATACCATTAATTCCTGCATACTACCCACATCTTATGTATAATCCGCACCCCGACTTTGGGAAATTCCTATTACCGTAAAACCTCTAGTACGCGAATCAGATCGGCAGTGCGGCTTATAGGAACGGCCAAGGGTCGGGGTGCGGCTTATACGCGAGTTTTTGCCACTATGATACAGTACTAAAATCGGCACATTCAGATCGCCAGTGCGGCTTATAGGATCGGCCGTAAGTCAGGGTGCGGCTTATACGCGAGTTAGGCTTATATGCAAGGTTTTACGGTACCCGTAATGAGGGTCTGAGTGCTCCTAGGGAAAAACCCTCGTATTACCCGTACCTGGAGTTTTAAGCTATTACTCACACCACTATCCCCTTTCCCAGCAGCCAAGTGTGGTTTATATACTTGCAATTGAGGTGGGGAGAGGAGGTGTGAGCGCTAAAGATGCTACCCTGCATGGTCTACCTGCTGTAGTGTATACGATAAACTGATACCACATAATAATGTACACCACTCTCGGTGTGTCTTAACTGCCAATTAAGGACTACTCAAGGACCAATCATGAAGCAGTGTAGGTGCAGACGATTTTATATGTTGTATCTGTTTCATTTATATTGGCTCTAGTGGCCTAGTTGATGCCTCTTTTTATGAATTGGAAAGGAAGGGGAGTTCACAACTAATTTATAAAGACAATGAATATGTTCTTTATAATACATTGGCTGTTTAATGCATCATGGACGGTAGTTATATATATATACTGTATTTACATAGGCTTTGTATGGCTGGGCACATTTTTGTTGTCTTATGACGTCATTCTCTAGATATTTCTTTTGTGTTTAACTGCTACATGGTGCAGACTTTGATAGAATGTATGTCGGAATACTGCTTATCAATGTTAGTACTACCAATAGAAGTTCACATAAAATTATGCTGGTTTACATAGATGCCCTTTAACTTATTGGTAAGCAAAACAGTTAAATCTTACTATGACCCTCACACATAGGATGTAGGACCTATTACATATAATAATTTTTAATGCTAAAAGTGTCCGACTTAAAGCATGTGTCCGTCTTTGGGTGAATCTACCCTATGCCATTATCAATATAGTCATGTTATATTTCATTGCAAAGGGAACAGTACGGTCTGAACTTATCTTCAATGGAGATAACTATAAGATGTTCTCTTTAAGAAAAATAAAACCTGTGCTCTTGACCCATAGTTTTAGGTGCGGGCCCATAAATTTCTGAGGCTATCGCTGACCATATTAACGTCAATCTCGCATCATAAAAGAAGGATTTTGCACACGTAGGGGCTGCTTTATTAAATATGATTAATACCTTAAAAATAATGAGAGAAAAATAGTTCCAAAATACCAGTACACAACAGTAGAACTTTATTGAATATAGTACTTATTTCTGCATACATCTATTGGTTTCTCCGTGTCATCTATTCACATGCTAATCTACGGAAAAATATGCTTAAATCCAGATAATTGGATTTTGCCGTTTAGAGCACCATTATAAACAATGATTATTAGTTCAGACTATATCTAGTACCATCTCACTGTCATCTCCCTCTGCCGCCCTGACCAATATGTCAGCTGGTGAGTGCTATCTATTAACCCAGTGGGCATAGAACATTGAATCAACATTGATACCTGGTTGTCAATGTTGATTCAATGTTGATTCAACGTTGATTCACCTTTTAGCTGAATTCTGTGCCCACTGGGAAGCCATGCAGAGATGGCCTATCTCGGTTTAACCATTCAGCCTCGCATAACTGTCTTCACCATTCAGGTAGCTATCGAGCAGATAGTGAGAATACAAACTGCCGACATTCACAAATTAGCACCAAACACGAGCTTATGTTGGTCATACATATATTTAGATGTACAAAGTAAGTTGCCATTTTTACAGGTTTACAGAATCTTATTTACAGATAAACTCGGCAGATAAGCAGACCATAACCCACATGTAAGGAGCAATGGGTGGCAGGATTCTGTCACTTGCACATATTAAAGAACTATTTACTATTATTGTCACTATCTTATGTGATGATCTTATTTAAAATTTGGATGCTTCTGGTCGATATCCTTGTAAAGCGCTATATCCAAGGCAGTGCTTTGTCGCCCTCTATACTTTAGTCAGAATGATGTCAGAAGGATGAATGGTATATCACCACACACTTTAATCCATCGGTGCTACTGCAAAGTAACATACGATCCATATAGGTGCCATTGTCCTGTACACACATGTGTTACCAGTTATACTTCAACAACACAACCCTTTGTGTAGGTGGCTGTAAACATACTTGTCTTTTTCATCTCACAATTTAAAAAAGATATCACCCATGTGCTACCAGCTGGTTGTGAGTATATGTACAATGAGATAGGTCACCACACCAAAGACGAGCACCACCCCGCACACAATGCCGGCAAGGATAGCCGTTTTAGTCCGCCGCGACTTAGAGCGCCACTGTGCAATCAAGTTGGCCTGGTCAACTGTAATAATGTTTGCTGTGTCTGGTGCAAGTTCTGAATGTACATCAAAGTTATCATCAATGATGTCATCATCATCGTCACTCGTCATCGTCATCTCCATAGAGTCCATCGGTAAGAAGATGCGGTCTGAAAATACAGTATGGGTCATTGTAATTAGTCTACACTATGATGTCTCTCTGTACACAATAATTCCACACAAATTAACATAATGGGTTTTATGATTCTATGAGCCACCTCAATAGATGGGATGAAGACCACAGAGGGCTGGGGAGCTAGAGAAAGGAAAGGTTGGATGAGACAGCTAGTAACTGTAATACAATGGCCGGGTTGACTATCTAATTGCTATAGTCTAAGAAGCAGAAGTAAAAGGGCAAATAGTACTAGAATATGTATCTTTAAATGTGAGGGTCTTCCCTGGATTTTACCAGAGAAGTTCCCGTCCTTACAGAATGCAGCAAGGGAAGTCTTAGATCTTCTAATGATCACCACTGCAGCCTCTCTCTCTGGGAGACCCCTGAGCCCCAAGGCAGGGTTAACGAGGTGGAGGATTGAAGAAGAATTGGCCTCAGAGCAATATGTTAGGTATATAAAATATTACTTTAAACACATAGGGCCCAGTACACAGAGGACAAAATGAGCATCAGCTGTACTCTCCACAAGGTCAGGCACTGCCTGAGTCAGGTGACAGTCTTCTATATAGCAGTCATGCTGAACTTCCTTTGATAGTCACATAAAGTTACTCCCTTTTCAGAGTGAGCCTGATCCTTGAATGATAATCAGGCAAGACACTTCTTCATGTCAGAGGCAGTCTGACTTTCCATCACAATCAGGTATAAATCTGGGATGAGGGTCAGTTAAGACAAAAAAAGGTGTGTTTCAGGTTGCCCGACCCCGCCTAGCAAAACAGGCCGACCCTAGAAATTTTTATCCAATTTTTTTTTAAAGAAGAAAATTTCAAGTAATTTATGGGCTAGTTCAGAGTTGAGTTGATAGTCGGCGAGTCGGCGCTGTTGTCGGCGAGTCAGCGTTGAAGTTTGTGAGTCAATATTTGACCCTAGCAAAAGACCCTATGCTGGTACATGTACCTCTATGTTGCTACATACATATGGGGCTGATACTTTGAATTATAGCTAAATCATAGGTCTACTCTCTCAGGTCATTATTATAATGCTTCACTCTCTCTCTGAACCAAGAGCCAGACACTACTGGACTCAGCCACAACAAAGAGGGCCATCTCTGTGACCAGGATCAGCCATCGAGAGTCCAACATTGCCTGACCTACATGCCAATGTGGCAGACATTGTCTGGAGAGTAAGTCGGGCAATGCTAGACTCACATTGCTATAAAAGTCAACAATTCTGGGCCCTCTTTACAGTGAAAGTCAGCCTGACTTTCACATGAAGATGGTTTTTGATGACACATGCCTGACTGTAGTATGTAAGTTCAGCTGACTCTCACTTTTTCTTCATGTATGATGTAAAGGGCTGACTCCATTGCCGTCCACTTACGATCCGTCCGTCGACGGAATTGCACCAATCCGTCGGCGGATTTGTGAAATCCGTCGGAAATGGGTCAACAGTGTAAAAATTTGCTTCCACTGATTCCGTCCGTCAAAGGATCCGTCCATATTTGATAGCCTAGTTACCTGTTTTGACGGATCCGTCGATGGACGGATCTGTCAATGGACGGATCCGTCGACGGACGGATTGGTGGAAGCCAAATTAGCCGTCTCAAGGACCCAAAAAAGTGATCCACTGATCCGTCCGTCGACGGATCCGTCAACGGACGGATCAGTGGAAGCAGGAAAATGGAAATCCATCCGTCAACGGGTGACGGATCCGTCACATTTTGGCGGATCCGTCAAGGGATGGAAATATTAAAATATTTAGATATTGACGGATCCGCCAAAATGGTGGCGGATCCGTCACCCTTTGACGGACGGATTTCCATTTTCCTGCTTCCACTGGTCCGTCCATTGACGGATCGGTCGACGGACGGACCGGTGGAAGCCATTCTGACGGATCCGTCACATTTTTGGCGTGCTGATGACGGGGAAAATGACTTCCACCAACCCGTCAGTGGACGGATCCGTCCAAAAAGTGGACGAATCCGTCCAAAAAGTGAACGGATCCGTCACGTTAGGAGAGTATGACATATAGTAAAGCAAGAGTGGAATTAACTTACCTTTGACATAAGTAGCTCCTTCTATTGTCGTGTCGGGTACCGGACCACCTGCGGACATCCCGACCCCACTACCCGCCCCCCTGGGGGCCCCCCCTGACCCGGCGTCCCTGACCCGGGAGCTGCGGCCATGCGCTCTGAGCTTAGTCCTGCCTGACGCGGGGGGCATCACCAACATGGGCACGTCGTGGATGTTACCGCTCCTCCCGGCGGCGTCCTCATCGTCGATGCTGAAGCGGGGGTCGGGGAGCTGCTCGTCCTGTAGGTCCCAGTCGGTGGTGGTGGTGTCGCGCTCCCAGCTCGGGGTGGTGTCGCTACCACTCAGCGCCCCCGGCACCCGGGTGTAGGCCACCTCCACGTCCTTACGCCCTATACCCAGCACCAAGCCGCCCAGGGAGCGGGGGCGGGTGGTGCCATCACCCGGGTTAGCCACATGGATGTCGGGCTCCAGGTGGTCATAGGACATGTCTGTTGTTGGTAAGCCGCTGTCATGTCCGAGTTGGTACTCCTCCCGGTCAAAGATGTCTGCCTCTTCGTCTGACTCCCACACAAACTGGTAATAGTCGCCGCCCACCTCGGACGACACATGCCGGATGGCAGTATTGTCCAGGTCGCTACTCACTTGCCGCACTGTGGTCGCCATTGTATTATCATACTCCAGGTCGCTCGACAATGGTGGTGCGCTCAGTTCTGTATCCGGTAATCCTATGGGATCCTCCCCCCAAACATACTCCTCTTCCACTTCAAACTCCTGCCCCTCTCCCCCACCTAGCACTTCCCTCCTCTCCTCCCCTGCCCTGCCCTCCTCTTCGTCCTCCCCGTCCTCTGGCTCACTCTCTATGACTCCTTCCGCCTTCAGTTTGAGGATCTTGGAGTCCAGCCAGTCCTCAAAGTTGGGGTCGAGTTTGAGCTTCCTGAAATACGCCATATTGGCCGCCCATGGTGTGTGTTGTACAGGTGGTGTCACACTGTGGTGACAGGGCTGGGTGAGGGTCAGGGGGCTGCAGGTTATCAGGCAGCCCAGGTATTAGGGACATGGGGGCACTCTGTTACACAGGCTACATGTGGCCTCCATGGTCTCAGCTTATGTAAGAGCAAAGTACATTTAGCGACTGCAGCCGTTATTGCAGTTTTTAGCATCATTGTATGCAGGCCCCTAAGTGGGTATGCAAATATTACATGTGCATCCAAAGAATTACCACTTGGAGAAAGGGAAGAAGTGTTGTTATTGGAGCGCCTCCTCCCATTCCTACAACCCTCAGATTGGGGATTATTTCTCCGCCCACACATTCTGTTCCTGATAGAGGGACATTGTAGTGACTGAATCATACGACCTTGAGAAATAGGCTCCTGAACTTTCCTTTTCCAGTCAAAAAATAATGTACTACGAATTTCAAGAATGAATCATTTTAAAGACATAGATCACAAATAGGGAAAGCAACATTAAGTGGCATCCGCTTCTAGTATAAATGATACTTTCCTGAACTACAGAAGGGAACAAGCACAGCAGTAACCACCATGATGAGTATGTATCTATGTCAAAAAGCTGAGGAAAGGAAAGAATTCATAAGTTCTCATGATGCATGGGCACAGTAAGCATGCATATGAAACGACATGGACAAGTTGATGTAGTAACCCCCCCCTTCTTTGCACTTCTCTTTAGCTGATGTGATTTGGGATAGTCACTGATAAGGCTCTGATAACAGACACGATTCTACAGGTAGGTCCTTATCTAATCAGGTCACAGGACACGTACAGTCCACAGTACTCCACATGCACTGATACTGTTACAGTGGGTAAATCATAATAATAACACCTGCTGTATACATATAAGCGTATCTCAGGTTAACAGTAGCATCTAAATTCAATCCTATGCCGGCCTCTTAAAAGTCACTCTAACATAAAACCCCAGCAATATGTAATGCTCATTCAATGATAGAAACCATTGGTCAACAACATAGATTCAAAGAGTGTATGACACCTAACCGGGATAGAATGGTTATGTACTAAGGCAATTACTGCTTGATAATACATATATTATAGCAAACTACCAAGGTGATGGTATACGCCGTTCCAGCTAGGTGATGATAATACGGATAGAAACACTGTGGGTTCCTGGAGGCACTTTGTTGGATGCTCTTTGATAGGTTCTATGCTATAGATATAATAATGAAAGGAATGTGGTCAGAATCGATTTGCATCATAAAAAGCGGTTAAAATTGTTGCACTTATGAATAATAATTGAAAGATCAAATACAGTCATGTAATATCCTTTATCTCTTGTATAAGCCACACTGAATTTTTGTGGAATAAAATGAAATCCGATCAATTCTGGTTCAATTGGATAACCAAAATGACCCAATGTAGTTGGTGATTGGAAGACCAACTATTATCTGTAGCACACTTTGTATGTGTTTCCCTCTGCCTGGCTCATGATGGGTAGGTCTGTAGGATATATGGTCATCCTAATTCAACGTGGATAATTTATGTCAATCTATGCAGTTGAATTAGAATTAGAACCAAGACTGTGCTGAGAGTGTGTTGCATATTCTGGCGACTTAAACCCCACAGAGAAGCCCTCTGATTAATCTTGTGTTTTATAATGGCACTTTAAATTTGATTCCCTTTGTTCTTGTATTTGAAATACAAGTCACAACAGCTGTTGATACTTTAACACTGTTTGCCGTATTAGCCGCGAGGGGACACCTCTAGTGGCTGTCCACGTTTACACCTCTATAACTACCCCTTCCAGGACCCTACCCCACACCCCGCACCCCGCCCATACTGGTTCACCCCAGAAACCAATCAATTTAATCTTCCCACTGTTGGTCTCCATGACGACCCGTAAACATGGCTATTGACCCGCCTCGATGACTACAGGGGCGGCGGCACAGGGGCGGCGGCACAGGGGTGTGGGGTGCACAGGGGTGTGGGGTGCACAGGGGTGTGGGGTGCACAGGGGTGTGGGGTGCACAGGGGTGTGGGGTGCACAGTGGGGCGACTTAAGTATGGGGTAAGGGGGTATGGGGAAGGTGGCAGAAGGATTGCTAAAACTAGTGGGATATGTTGACACATATCCTATACATGATAGGTTTAGTGTCTAGATTGATCCATGCCAATTTCCATTCAGTCTGTATAAGCCTGTAAGGAACGCAGAGTGGTTTAATACATCATGCTCTTTATCATTTTGATGCATAAATGCAGACCTCGTGAGTAACTCGCCAGTGCTGCATTCAAACATTATGCTGACCCTACATGATTTTAAACCCTCTTGAAAGGTCGACATGATGAATGAATAAAATGCAGACGTGGCAAGTACACTTACATCGTCTGCAATCAATCATGACGACGAAGGACACAACACATTAAAGCACTATGCGACCCTTAAGGGGCTAATCGTATTAACTAAGTTATGGTGAAGTGCTGACAGCGTATTTGACACAACGCTGTCACATTGAAGGCCTAGATCCAGATACAGTCGGAGTGGAGCCGGGACAGATCCGCAGCCCTATTTATAAGGGCGCTGGGGGTTTAACATAGCCTGTGTGTCTGTGTCTCCGGTGGCTCCCCCTGCTGAGTGCTGGTGACATTTCCCGCCATACCTCCCCCCCCCCCCCCCGTACAGTCCTAGTAGGTCGTTGACTTGTACACTGTATTGATTAATTTCCCATCAAATCGATTTTACCCCCAGTCACCTATCAGCTAGGGACCTGCTATTGGTTGGGACGGTAGGTGTCGATGTGATAAAACACTGCTATAACGACTGATGGCAGTTCCGCTGCAGTTCAGTATACAAAGCATTGCTCTCTTACCCCAACAACGTAATTGATCATGTTGAGACTGACATTCCTAATGACCTTCCCGCTATAACAGACTGTTACCAAACAGTGACATGCCAGCCAAACAAGAACCCAAAGAACCAATCAGAAACCTTTGTGCATATATAGTGCCTGCTACGAGGCCCCATCTCTGTACTACTCCCCCCCCCCCTACCTTGTGGTGTCTATAGTGCCTGCTACGAGGCCCCATCTCTGTACTACTCCCCCTTACCCTGTGGTGTCTATAGTGCCTGCTACGAGGCCCCATCTCTGTACTACTCCCCCCCCCCTACCTTGTGGTGTCTATAGTGCCTGCTACGAGGCCCCATCTCTGTACTACTCCCCCCCCCTACCTTGTGGTGTCTATAGTGCCTGCTACGAGGCCCCTTCTCTGTACTACTCCCCCTTACCCTGTGGTGCCTATAGTGCCTGCTACGAGGCCCCATCTCTGTACTACTCCCCCTTACCCTGTGGTGCCTATAGTGCCTGCTACGAGGCCCCATCTCTGTACTTCTCCCCCCCCCCCTCACCCTGTGGTGCCTATAGTGCCTGCTACGAGGCCCCATCTCTGTACTACTCCCCCTTACCATGTGGTGCCTATAGTTAGGCAGTTCGACGACCGGGCAGTTTGGCCACTTCCTATCTGTCACAGTGTTAAAGAAGGACATCTATATAGCATTATCATAGCTGTTGTGTTATGTTCATAGCCATGTGTATGTAGCTTGTTGGAAGCATATCATCTTCTTCTTTTTATAATGTGAGATTATATGCTTTAATCTGCATTTCCTTAATTAAAATCACACATTTTATGTGTTGATGCTGGTAAGAATATGAGCAGAGTGGGCTGGGCCGCACTACCCACAGGGCAGACATGGTCTTTGCTTTTGGGTGAAAAGAAGGGTTAATTTTAATATAAATGCACCATTTCTTCGGAGAGTATAGTAGACAGAAGACACTTTCCATATATGTAACTTTTGTATTATATATATTGTAATTGTTAGCCATTGAGTCACGAATATAGTGTGAATTTGCCCAACTTCCAGCAACCACTGTTCCTTAAATACCTTCTAGAAGAGTCTAGAAGAGTGGCTACATATTCCTTATAAATAACTTTTATAAACACAATTAATACTTTTGCTTTATCTATTCCTCCATTTTCCTCCAAAGCACACAAAAAGAGGTCCCCACAGTTAAACAGACTGGGGGTTGAGTATGACCAGGCCCTATGCAGCCTGTGTGACGGCCCTCCCTGTGACCTGTGGCCGGGGGTGGTCAGTGCGCCCCCCTGCTGTGTGACCCACCTGTACTACAGCCACTGCTCTTAAAGGGGTAAATGACAGAAACTGGAATGGACTAAACACATAGAAAATGCCCAATACCCACCCTAGATCTTCACCAATCATCATTATTTCAGAGGACATATTGATTTCTGCATGGTGTCTGGCCATTAAAAAATATTTTTTATTAATATTTTGAATATTTCTATTTTTGACCGAACTGCCTACTATAGTGCCTGCTACGAGGCCCCATCTCTGTACTACTCCCCCTTACCCTGTGGTGCCTATAGTGCCTGCTACGAGGCCCCATCTCTGTACTACTCCCCCCTACCCTGTGGTGTCTATAGTGCCTGCTAGGAGGCCCCATCTCTGTACTACTCCCCCTTACCCTGTGGTGTCTATAGTGCCTGCTAGGAGGCCCCATCTCTGTACTACTCCCCCTTACCCTGTGGTGTCTATAGTGCCTGCTAGGAGGCCCCATCTCTGTACTACTCCCCCTTACCCTGTGGTGTCTATAGTGCCTGCTAGGAGGCCCCATCTCTGTACTACTCCCCCTTACCATGTGGTGTCTATAGTGCCTGCTACGAGGCCCCATCTCTGTACTACTCCCCCCCCCTACCCTGTGGTGCCTATAGTGCCTGCTACGAGGCCCCATCTCTGTACTACCCCCCTTACCCTGTGGTGCCTATAGTGCCTGCTACGAGGCCCCATCTCTGTACTACTCCCCCCCCCTACCCTGTGGTGCCTATAGTGCCTGCTACGAGGCCCCATCTCTGTACTACTCCCCCTTACCCTGTGGTGCCTATAGTGCCTGCTACGAGGCCCCACTCTGTACTACTCCCCCTCACCCTGTGGTGTCTATAGTGCCTGCTACGAGGCCCCATCTCTGTACTACTCCCCCTTACCCTGTGGTGCCCGTAGTGCCTGCTACGAGGCCCCATCTCTGTACTACTCCCCCTTACCCTGTGGTGCCTATAGTGCCTGCTATGAGACCCCATCTCTGTACTACTCCCCCTTACCCTGTGAACTACTCACACAGCCTGTCAGAGAAACGTGAACGTCACTTAACTATCTACTTCTGAAACTGAAAGTCAGGCAGAAGTAGGTGGTTTTGGCGACACTGACGCTCACATTCTTCACTATGCTCTCGGACTTTTCACAGCTCTGAAACTGATCCATTCCCTCTACACTGAAAATCCATAGATTGAAAGGGTTAGTCAGTTCAGACTATCCTAGGTTGGTCATATGAGTGTTAGTCATAATGGCAAAGTTATATTCAAAAATGACTGAGGGGTCAGTCAGTAGTGGCTAACCTAGGTTCATCATTGGTGTGTTGTATTTGTATACCACTAGTTGGGGCCACCTGTCATGACCACTCGGTGGCTCCCCCTGGAAATAAAAAGACTAAGGTGGGTTGGTCAATCCCGACCAACCTGACAATAATAACTGACCTATGTTGGGCGTATAGGGAGCCAAAAAATGACTAACTAGGTTAGGCACTAGTGACTGAGAGGTTGGGCGTATAGGGAGCCTAGGAATATCAGTGTAGATATTTTCCAGAAACACGGGGGCCCCATTCATCACCACTTTCCTACTTTTGTAGTTATTCCTACTTTACCCCTGCATTGTTGTGTTAGTTCTCTACATAATCTGACCAAACAATAGGATTTCCTACTTCTATGGACTAGGTAGTGACATCTGTACATTAGATATCCCACTTGTAGTCAGAAATCTGTTGGATAATGGAACCATGTTATCTGAAAGGTAGGGCCGAAGTTTGCTGGGATTTTTTGTAATGTCTTATTCGCATGGATAGTGATAATTTGTCTGAAATTCAACCTAGTGATGACAGTGTCACAATGTCATGTTTACTACAATAATATGGATGAATAATGATCTGGTATTTGCTTCACACGTATGAATTTACTCTACTATGGATATTTCGATCACCCTGCAACAGGTTATAATGTGTATATATATAGTGACTCATATATGGCTGTGTCTCACGACCTTGGGACAATGTTTTTGTCTCTGACTGGGTGCCGTCTCTGACCAGGTGCCGTCTCTGACCGGGTGCCGTCTCTAACCGGCTTGGCTTGATAAGGTCAAAATACTAACAGCAGGAGGCTAATTCTAATTATAACTATGATTATAATAACAACCGCCATAACGTTTTTCCAAATCCTTATATATATGAGTATAATTCTTTTTAAAACACCTTTTTCCGACACCTGGTCAGAGACGGCACCCGGTCAGAGATGGCACCCGATCAGAGACAAAAACATTGTCCCAAGGTCGTGAGACACAGCCATATCCGGCACTTCTGCGGTCAACAATGTGTAGAGGTAACTGATGATAAAACAAACCTAGAACAGGGGCTTCTTGTCGTTATTTAGAAAAATACAGCATCAAACAGCATGTATATATAATCTCATACATATTACGTAAACCCTTAAGCGCCACTTATTTTAGTGCTTGAATGAATGATGCGATTGACATACAAAGGCGATGGTAGCACTGCAGTGGTGTTCTCTTCAAAGTAAATATAAAGCGATAAATCCTCACCAATGGTATACATACAGTTTACCTAGTATTGGTGTGGTCAGATAACGAGTGGTGAGAGCTGTAGCTGTAATGGGTATGCTTATCCCCATTCTCGATCCCCATCCTCCAAATCCCCTACCTCTAATAATTCCCGAACACCCCCTCCCTCCCTCCCGCTACCTCAACCCTCAACCCCACAATCACAGATTCCACACACGTGGGGGCACAGCGTGACGGGCCGGAAGTGCGCCTCGTTGTGCTGACGTCAGCCTCGTTCCCGTGTGCGGCCAGAGTGAGGCTGTGACGGACGCCGTGTGGACGCTACAGGAACGCCGCCCTGACCGCGAGCTGCTCCCCACGGGACGAGCCGCTCAGCGTGGTGTACAGCTCTATAGCCGCATCCTCAGCAGGAAGCCACACCTGGCGTGTCTGGTACTGTTCTAGTCAACTGACAAGTGGTATGTTAGTGGTGGGACTGAAGCTTTAGCTCTATTATGCAGCTTGGATGCACAAGGGATTTGTATCATGGAAGGATAGACCGCCTTTTGGTCAGGATTTACCACAGCTGACTGATTAGAGAGGGTTGTACGGAGTAACTAAGCATTGGAGAATATTTATAATTGAATTTAAATTCATACGAAATTCACTGGAGATTCATACATGGAGGAACTACCCACATTTATAGTTGGCATTATATGAGGTGTTCATACAGGATTGACCAACGTGATTGTTCTCTGAATGGCAGCTACATTTCACTAGGCGTCTTAACCAGGTGCTTCTACCTTTACCCCAGCCAACAGTTACGTAATGGGAGTAGTTGGAAATACCATGTTGACCCCAACTTAGAGGTGCCCACCATTATTCCTGTATGGATTGCCTTAATAAGAAAAACAGGTGATTACTCGACATAATTTCCAAACGTCAATATAACCCTGCAGAAATCCAAATCTCATTACGCGGATTTATCAGGAGTCCATGGACAACAGAATAAGTTATATCATAATGTTTTTAGTGCTAACAGGCTCGTTTATTTTTAGTTTCTTTTATATATTTAGTTTCTTCTATATAACTGTCACTTAAAGCAGTCAGTGAGAAAATAGCGGCAAAGAATTTATAAATTTGTTACAGCATTCAACGTGTTGTACTGTTCTGTCAACATACAATGAATACTGAAACATCCATGTAAGGTGATAACAACTATCTATACGTGCACGCACCCCACCCTATTGTATGTGTTATTATGACTTGTAATGGGATGGTCATGTACCTAAACACATCATTGTTTGAACAGGCCGTCATTCACACCGTTTTCCAATTATGCATTGAGAATTAGGATCGACATGCATCTCGGGCAGCTTTATTTGTATAAAAGATGTAGAAATATGTGTAGTATCCCAGTAAACACCCTACGTATTTCCAACGTAGCTCTGAGGTTTCTCTAGGTAGTTTTCCAACCAAAGGTTTGAGATTGGTAAATTTGGAAGGTTTGTAGACGTCAAAACATGAAGGTTTATTTACGTTCAACAGACGTAGAAGTCTGATTTACGTTTATCTACCTCATTCGGACGTAAATTTACGTAACAAATCCACGTAGATCTACGTTAAACTACGTAATTTTTCAACTTCAATTGGGTATATAAATTCTCAGTTTCACACTAGGTGGCAGCACTTTCAACTGTGGAGAGAATATGGCAGCTCTTTAACGAATCTACCACATTCAAGCAGTAATTTCTCATTAATTATGAATTAAATGTTATGCAAATGAACCATATACAATTTGATAATTATATATTATGGATAGCAGGTTAAAGAATTAAGCATTGATATGCACATTAAAGCACTTTACTGGGCAGACACCACATTGGTGGTAATGGAAGAAATACAAAGCCTCTCTGCAGCCAAAACTATGCAATAGATCTATACTGTCAGGCTGTTCAGTTAAACTATAAAGATGTACTATAATATAGAGAGAGAAATGTGATTAAGAATGATAGTAGTTAGTTTGTATAAATATTGTCTGTTGATCTAAATGTGTCTGTGATATCTTTGTCTGAATCTCACTATGTAATATTATATTAATGTGTTTACAAAGTTGGACGTAGATTTACGTCTGGGCTACGTAAGTCAGACCTGCAGGTTTGAGATTGGTAAATAAACCTTAACGTTCTAACGTTGATAAACCTTCCAAAATTACGTAGTTCAGACCAAAAAGCAACGTTAATTTACGTCTGACCAACGTAATTGTGTTTACTGGGATATGGGGATGTGTGTGAGTAGTATATGGGAATATGTGTGAGTAGTATATGGGAATATGTGTGTGAGTAGTATATGGGAATGTGTGTGAGTAGTATATGAGAATGTGTGTGAGTAGTATATGAGAATGTGTGTGAGTAGTATATGGGAATATGTGTGTGAGTAGTATATGGAAATGTGTGTGAGTAGTATATGGGAATGTGTGTGAGTAGTATATGGGGATGTGTGTATGTAGTTTATGGTAACATGTGTGAGTAATACATGGGAATGTGTGAGTAGTATATGGGAATGTGTGTGAGTAGTATATGGGGATGTGTGAGTAGTATATGGGGATGTGTGTATGTAGTATATGGGAATGTGTGTGCGTATTATATGGGGATATGTGTGAGTAGTATATGGAAATGTGTGTGAGTAGTATATGGGAATGTGTGTGAGTAGTATATGGGAATGGATGTGGGTAGTATATGGGAATGTGTGTGAGTAATACATGGGAATGTGTGAGTAGTATATGAGGATGTGTGTGAGTAGTATATGGGAATGGATGTGGGTAGTATATGGGAATGTGTGTGAGTAGTTTATGGTAACATGTGTGAGTAATACATGGGAATGTGTGAGTAGTATATGGGAATATGTGTGAGTAGTATATGGGGATGTGTGTGAGTAGTTTATGGGAATACGTTAGTAGTTTATGATGATTATTGTGTGAGTAGAATTTGAGAATGCATGTTAGTAGAATATAGTAATTATTGTGTGAATAGTATATGGGAGTGTGTGTGAGTAGTACATACAACTGGGAATAATCGTGTGTAATTTTATAAAAACGCTTAATTTGTCCATGCCATTCATTCCCCCAGTAAAACCTGTCTATCCCTTTTTTAGGTAGCTCCGTTACTGACACCTTTACTGGCACCTCCGATCGCATCACATCAGGAACTAGTCTATTGGAGGAGTCGACATTTTCTCTGGATATCTTTGGACATGAATGAGACGCCACACCACATTATAAAGGGACATTCCCCAGATATTGCTCTATGATAAACGTATTTACTACAGATTCAGGACTAACACTGCACACTGATGTACTCCATCTTCACCTACCACTTGTATTATTGAATTTTCATGAATACACCCAAATCAATTGACACATTGGATAATGTGAATGTGTTCCATCACAGCCTAAGTAGGCATTATAGACTACACTCCTGAGGACACAGTTGCCATGTTATGGGCCTGGCCTGGTGTATACTATAAGGCTTTATACAGTGGGGGTTCCACGGACTATAACTAAGATGCATACACCTCTGCATAGTACCTCTACCTCAACACTGACTATGTGGACCTACTGGCTGATTGTCATATTCATATCTCTACTCTCAGGTAATTAATTATACTATCGTTTCAATGGTTTGTACCTATAATGATGCGCAGAACAACTAGGACGAGAAGTACGTTTCACAAAGTGCCAGGTTTATCCAAAAGATAGATCGCAGCGTTTTGCCAATAGCTAGTTAGACATCTTATGAAACGTTTATTAATTATATGCAGGATATACCATACACCTTGAATATGATAGTCTAATAGCATCATTATATTTAGTTTTACTTCCTTGCGCTGAGAGCTATGTCTGTTTCACACTGATAAGACATCAAATGTATTCATAAGGAATAAAAAGACTTGTATTGGCCGTGTAAATAAAGATTAACGTCTAGGAAAAGGGCATTTTGAATCGATTTCCCTTATCATAATAATTATAATCTCTTATCCCCAATGGACCCATGTCACGTGTGGGTGTACATGAGTCTATTCCTAAGTAGATATATTTTTAAAGTGTTTTATTGGGTTGAATAATAATATATACAAAAGTAAAATGAAATTAACCTAGCACATGCGCATTGCATTACTTACGATATGACATGTGTCTGTGTCTACAGAGTACTGTGACGCCAAGGGCCGGGCAGGGACGGCAGTAGAACCACCAAAGGCCACCACCCCGTGAGTACATAACCCTCTGTATATGAGTTCCAGTACTTTTCTTTTGATATCTTAGTTAATTGTGGCTCAGACCAAAAAAAGGCGTGTATCAGGTTAATACATAGTCTGAAAATCTAGGTAGGGAAGGTCGGATTTTTTTTCTTTTCGAATTTTTCTTTTTTACTTTGGTCTGAAAAGTAGCCAAAAGCTGACTTGAAAACTTAAGCCCCCACTCGCTGACAACAGCGTTGACTCATGGACTATTAAATTGACTCTGAAGTGGCCCAAAAATTACTTGAAATATAAATATTTTAAAATTGCATAACAATGGCTCTCTTTTGCTAGGTTGGGTCAAAAATTGACTCGCAAACATCAGCGCCGACTCACCGACAACAGTGTCAACTCGCGGACTATCGAATCGACTCTGAAATAGCCGAAAAAATTACTTGATTAATATTTTTAAAATTGGGAAAGAAATTCTAGGGTCGGCCGTGTTTTGCTAGGTAGGGTCAGGTGACCTGAAACACACCTTTCTTCTTGGCCTCATCAGTATACAGTAGCGTAGGAAAAGGGGGGGGGGTCCGGCCTCCCCAATCACAGAAGAGAGGGGGGGGGGGCCTGAATATGTTTGGGCCCCCCAAAATTTACCAGGACCCTATGATATAATACATATACTTTCCAAAACATACCTTTCCCACATAGGGAAGAGTGGGGATATTGGGGCCTGGCACCCAATCATAACTAAAGGGACTCAAATACTACTTTGCTATTCCTATATATGAGCGTGTATATATATGCACATTCCTGATTGAAAGCCGACATTTAAGGCCAGTTGGGGTGGGCCCCCCTGGGCCCCCCAACGAAGATTTGCTTCCTACGCCTCTGGTATACCATTATGTTTCTAAGAAATCAACATCTATATTGCCTCAGTCTCTGCTTTCTTTTTGACTCTGGTCTTGCTGAAGATTATAGTTGTCTAGTCGGCACAGAATGTTGAATCAACATTAAAAACAAATTGATCAATGCTGATAAACCAACTTTCAACGGTGATTCATTAATGAACCTTTGTGTCCCACTAAGTCGATATAATTATAAGCCTAGACACATGTTTTGACTTGATTCACTCACATTAAAATAATTCATTATGATATGTTACGGTGATCATTTACAATGCATATTGAATGTTTGGTATATCATCATGGCACGAGGACTATTACCCAAGTGTTCTAAATCACATATCTTACACGATAAAAGTCCATCTCTACTGACAAGAAAACGAACGAGAAACAATGGCATAATTCAACCTTTTCTGGATTGACTCTGTCAATATAAATGTAATAGAACTTCTCTCACACCAGCTTTCAAGTTTCGGAGTTGGTATTAAGGGGGCAGTCAGGGGGGATAGTCCAAATACATAATACAGAAACAACTATAAGCATTAGAAGAATATACACATTTAGTTCCATGATTGCCCTTTAGGCCTATACCAGCCGCCCCTCACACACTACATGTATATATATATATATATATATATATATATATATATATATATATATATATATATATATATATATATATATATATATGCACAGCCCCATTTATAGACACCAGTCACGTAGCCGGCCCCAGGCCCGTCCACCCCCGCCAATACTAACCGGAAGTCCGCCATACTGTGCCCTTACCATGATGCATCATGCCATGGAGGCCGCCATTTGCAACGGCTGGCCAGGTATGGTCACGTGACTTGGCTGTCTGATAAGGGTTAGTATCGCCATGTCTCACCTGGGGCGCTGTAAATCATGACTCGGCAAAAATGCGCGACCGGAAGCAGAGGGCACTGCGGCGGCTGGCGGAGAGAGCTTTGTGCTGAGATGGCGATTTTAGCAGGAAAATACAAAAATAGTCCCTTTGTGGCGGAGTGATTTACGAGGTGCAGGGTCAGTGTGCAGGCAGAGGGTGGTGTGGTGCTGCATGCACAAGGAGGGCCGTCCAGGGGCGCTGTCTGCGGGCTGCCCAACACTGTATGTCCATAACTGTGTACTTCTTAATACCACCCAAGTTACTGACATGTTACTGTTGGTGCCATGTGTCCAGGTAGCGCCACTGAAGTTCTCTCTGGTGCACTGCACAAGGGACGTACGGTCACCGATTATACAGGACAGCGTCTCTTATTACCATTTTCCTGAGGAAACACCTTATTTAACTCTTTGAGGTCCGCAAAGTGTTTTGAAGTGCTATGCTCTTTGTCATCGTGATGCATTAATACAGACCTGACGAGTCTACTTGTCAGGGCTGCATTCATGCATTAGGAGTGTATCAATCAGTCAGGTCGGCATGATGCTTGAATGCAGCAGTGGCGAAGTACAAGGCTACATTCATGCATCGTGATGACGCAGTGCATGATACATGAGAGCACTGTGCAGGGTAGACACGCCGGTTCCCAGGAGTCGCGCCTTGTACCCTGTACTTACTATGGGCCGGGGGGGGGGGGGGGGCTGACAGATGAGCATGTCGCATGTTGTTGTACCGCGCCGAGTCGCTGCCAGCTACAAATAGAAACCCGCCTCTCTATCACCCTCACAGCCGTCTCAAGCACCCTACCTTCAGATGTAAACAGGGAGAACAGAAAGGGCCAACCAAGCTAGGGGTACTCTGATGATCTTGATCTTTCTGTCATTTGCCCCCAAATCCATCTGACAATCGCCCTGTGTCCAGTAGCATTTATTGAGCCACTTGCCGTTTAGATGCAAAGCTGAAATATGCATTTTGCATCCCAGTGAACACACCTTGACTACAGAATTCCCAATTACAAATGTGTGATTGCAATCGGCGGGAGTCAAAAGTCTGCGTTCAAAGTCTTTATAGAAATATCCAACATGTGTAAATAGTTTTTTTTAGCACTTTTAGAAATGAGATGGGACCTTAATTCTATTAAACCCTCGTTCATCTATGCTCTGTGCAGTACGGGAACTATACTTTATCATCCCAAGTAAACACACCATAATTGGAGTTTAAATGGTCCAAGCTAAATAGGAAATATAACCCCAAATATATATTTATTACTGGACGTCAAACAGGTGAATAGGGATGTACTCGGGTGAATCGCGTATGCTTTTTCCATTTCTGGCAAAAAAAGAGTCAAATTCAAGATCAAAAGTTCCAATTAAGCGTAAAATGACTCTTTCAGAGTCATTCTCACTTGTAGGGGGCATTATTTAACAGGCTTTAGTTGACCTTCTCTAAGGTGGGAAATTCGTAACCAGCACTATTACCGAAATACACTATTAAAACAAAGTCTCAGTATCTAAACTAAATCTAAATATCAACATTTGGTCTGGATGTCCCCTCCAAGCAAAAGGATCTCTGAACATAAACACGCGGTAGCTTCAACTAACAGCAATCGTCCCCCCTACCAGGGCAGGACCACCACTTAAAAATAGGTCAATATTCTCTATTATAATTATCTCTTTAACGACCCCTTTTTGTCATATTTTGACAGCTCCCATCTCTGTGTGCACTGTGCGTCTGCGACATAAGGCCGAGTTCGATCTCTTGACTGTGATTGCTGCGCGCTTTGGGTGAAGTTTAACCCTTTAAGGTTCACACAGTGCTATGCCAGTGGACAACTTGATACATGTACATCGATGCAGCTCCGGCGAGTAACTCGCTAGCGCTGCATTTAAATATCATATCGACCGGATTTGGGTGATACACCCCCAGAGGGTTGGCAATGTTTGTGTTTGGCAATAAAGCCTTGGCGAGTTACTCGCCAGGCCTGCAGTAAAGCGCTTTATGGCATTTGCAGGTTTAACGTAGCCCTCTAACAACCTGTCATTTACTGAATGGGTAATGGAGGCAGACAACTTGTTGTCACCCGGTAACCATGGGGACAGTCGATCCGCCATTTACCCCACCTTTACATCCCTGGTTGAGCCCCATGTGATGCTGCAACCCACTATTGTGCCGTCTCCAGGTAAAGCCGCTTATGATACGATTCAAAATGTCATGACTATGAGTGTTTTTTGTACCTACCCAGCTCTATATTTACAAATATCCAGTCTATAAACACTACTTCTAACCCGGACTCACTGTCACAGTGCTTGTAACCGTATTAGTAGAGAAGCACATCGCAGACATTTTAGCCATGTTGCCATAAAGTTCCCCACTTTAAATACAAACTCCCAGACTTTGAGGCAGTAACTCGTGCTCGCAGCATATATGCTACAATTTCCCCACTAGTCTTTTTCTGAACCCTCTCTTGAGGGTAAGACAAAGAAAGAAAATACTCAATAAAAGGTGTCTACACTCTAAGAACAGTGTGTTGCGGGAACATGCATAGGGATTTACACACACATATTTGCAACACACCTTTGAGATCAACACACTTTTGGCAAAGAGCATGTAGTGTGTAGTGTGTTACACCAAAATGTGTGTTAAAAGTGGCTACAGAAAAGTGTGTTGATAAGTGTGTAAACGTAACACACTGTTCTTAGAGTGTAATACTGTATTGGTGTGAATAAAGCATTGGTTGTAAATGCAAACTGATATCAGGGACGTCAAGAATGTCTGAAGCCCGGGGTGTGGAGTACACGTGTGTCATGTGACGTGCTGGGTGTGGTCACGTGGGTACAGGTGTGGCCCCCTGGTGGTGACCCCGCGTACCGTGTGGCTGAGTCAGTGACCCTTAATGACCCGGCCACAGACACACATACCACACAACGTGGGCACCCACTTAGCATATATGTAAATACAATACCATCTGTAGTCTGGTAAAGCCTGTGAACAGTTTCAAAATCAATGTCTCAACAACTGTTGTGTTCCTACATAGTGATAAACTGCCGCCCCTCCCTGTCTGGTACACTGTCATCTATTGAGTATAGAGTAGGGTCTATACTACAATCCAAATCACTGGTTTGTTGCCACCGCCTGTATCATTGAAACATCAATACGATCAATCACATGGTTCTATACACTGTAAACACAAGATAAATCTATCTCATATTTCTTTTGAATTTCCAAGTTCCTGGTGACCTATATTTATTAAAATCTTGAAGGTCAGTTTTCTCCTTTTCTCACACTGTGTGCTGTCTGCGTTTTGAATATCACTTTATTCACTACCGTCTTTATATCATTTCCTCCCAAATTCATAATTTTTCAACTTTTTCTTTACAGGCCATACCCGTCACTGGTCCGTCGTTACTACTATGCATACTACATTAAATACTTCAGCAATAGTGGCCTGATCTACGCACAGGCGGGCCGTGACAGCTCCAGAACAGGTCAGTCCTCTCTCTACTACAATTAACATTTAGGTGTCCGTAACTGGGGGTCCACGACGCCATTTTGGACTAGAATCAGAGATGAATCTTCACGACATTCTTAAAAAAAACAACAGTTTAATAATTTGCAACTACACAGCATAACCTGCCGTAGTTTTACAGTTTTAGTGTAAAACTACAATATACTCCATACCATGTAGCTACAGTCACCTTTTGCATCGTAAATTGCATAATATAGATACTGTCTAGACCACAGGTTTAAACTGAGTTCTCAGACTCAGGTTGGCGAGTGAATATGTGTAGAGTTATATAACAAGGTCTGTCATTCCTAGACGACCATCATCTTTCAACTGACCCAGATATCTAATATGTGCAATCTGGAGCAATCTAAAGGAATAAAGGGGTGCATTCTCATAGATTTTCAATATCAAAAGGATGTACAAAGCACAGATGAAGGTTATTCATAAATAAGCCTATAACAGATGATTTTCGGTTAGACTACCATCATCTTTATGTCAACAATGCTGCTGACCACTGTCCACGTGCCCTGAGTGCAAGGCACCCTAGGCCAAGGGTGGGTGCACCCAGCCTGATACCACCAGTCATGACTGGTGATACGAGGCTGGGTGCTCACGGACTAGGACCTCTCCTACCATATAAGACTTGTGCCAATTACCTTGCACTGGCATGTAAACAATGGTGGGCAGGGTAATTCTATTCTCACTTGGCAGGAAAAATATAAATCCATTTAAAATAAATACAGAATATATGCTCAATATATTCTGACACCAATAGATGAACCTTCCTCAAAGGTATGTAATAATTCAATAATATGCAGTAAATAAGAACCCTTACAACAAAAACAAACCCCCCTCCAACATCAATAAAAAGAAAATGGCCGCTAGACCTAGTGGCAGACCTTCAGGTAGTACTATGATTACTGTTCTCCAAGCATAGGCTCAGTCTCGGCCTGTGGTCTAGACCAACCTTATGACAATGGTCCATGAGCCTCTGCTTAACGCTTGGGCTCAATACGAGGTTACAGTTTGGCTGCATGCATCTCTGTGCCTGTCATCCTGAAACTGGTCGTCATATGGGCTGAGGGAGGGGGCATGTTTACGAAATATTTGATCAGAAAACAGTTATTTTGCCTACAGATATTTGGCCAATTATATACAAAGTTAGACATTTTAATTCAGAAAATTAGATGCTGACCTTTAGTAAGTAGCCTAAACCTGACCTGAGACAGCTCATTCAAAATTATAGCCAAGGACAAAACACCTATCTGACTCCCAGTCACAGGAACCAGAGTACTGTCGTAGTGGGCAGAGAACATTGAATAAAGTTTGATAAGTGGCCATGGTGAATCAATTTAAAAACTGAATTTTGTCCCCACTGGGGTCTACACTCTTCAATGCCTCAAAATTGGTGGATAAACCCCACAGTATATATGAGAACTGATATCATGTTAAACGATGTCATTCAGTGACGACGTGTGAGAACTATGAGCCGTACTATGAGAACGCGACGGTGCTGGGTGTGTTCCCGTGCCCCATGGAGCAGGACCCGGATGACTTTAACAACTGCTGTGGGGAGAGTCGTTACGAGTACTGCTGCCGCCTCGTAGACACGTGAGTAGAGAGTCGTTACGGGTACTGCTGCCGCCTCGTAGACACGTGAGTAGAGAGTCATTATAGGTACTGGTGCTGCCTCGTAGACACGTGAGTAGAGAGTCGTTATGAGTACTGCTGCCGCCTCGTAGACACGTGAGTAGAGAGTCGTTACGAGTACTGCTGCCGCCTCGTAGACACGTGAGTAGAGAGTCGTTATGAGTACTGCTGCTGCCTCGTAGACACGTGAGTAGAGAGTCGTTATGAGTACTGCTGCCGCCTCGTAGACACGTGAGTAGAGAGTCGTTACGAGTACTGCTGCCGCCTCGTAGACACGTGAGTAGAGAGTCGTTACGAGTACTGCTGCCGCCTCGTAGACACATGAGTAGAGAGTCGTTACGAGTACTGCTGCCGCCTCGTAGACACGTGAGTAGAGAGTCGTTACGAGTACTGGTGCCGCCTCGTAGACACGTGAGTAGAGAGTCGTTACGAGTACTGCTGCCGCCTCGTAGACACGTGAGTAGAGAGTCGTTACGAGTACTGCTGCCACCTCGTAGACACGTGAGTAGAGAGTCATTACGAGTACTGCTGCCGCCTCGTAGACACGTGAGTAGAGAGTCGTTATGAGTACTGGTGCTGCCTCGTAGACCCCGATCCTGAAATTAGTATCCTCGCCAGGATGACTAGAATAGAACTTCAGGGATACTTAGCATAATGACTATATATGCATATATATACATATATGAGCTTCCATGGTAAACTGGGTACACACTTCCTATTACTAAGAAATAAGGAAGGATCAGCTGTTATAGGCCTACACTTGATTTGCGTTATTGGGAAATGTATGGCTGAATAGACGAGTCCTGAACGGTGGTTATTATTTCTATAACATGGTATGTACAACTGGAATGCCAAATGTTACAATGAAAACATGCCACTGTCAGATTACATTTACCATTCTAAGAATTAACAAATTTATCTCTTCAGGCAGAACTTCCGGCTGGCGGTTGGACTGGGTGTAGCAGGAGCTCTGGGACTGATCATTGCTATTATTGTCTGCATCTGTCTGTCTCTCAAGTCAAACCAGAAAGAAGCCAAAGCCAAGAAGGACAATAAACGACGTAAGTTAAACAAATTCGCTCCCGTAAGCTTAACATAGTGTATAATCTCCCCCCCCCCCATCTGTAATATATAAATCAATCTGGCAGTATCATGTGCACTAAAATGTTTTCCTTGTCTATTTTCAGAAATGCTAAACGCGGGTATACCAAAATACGAGAGTAAAAACACAGGTAAATATACATAAGTCCATCAACATATTTAAAGAGGGGTTGTTAATGATATTTGTTATTGGCTTTTCATACCCCGGTTTTCTGAATTCTGGAACTGATATTTAAAAGAGATTGAGAAGTCAACACACTAGTATGGTGGATGGAATAATTTAAATCATTTGATCCCTAGCAATTCTACTAGGCAGGGTTGCATTCATGCATCACTTCAACCATTCGAGGGTACACTGTATGGGGCACTAATACAATGTACTGTAATATCGATTCTTGAATGCAGCTCTGGTAAGCTACTCGCAAGGGCTGCATTCATACATCATGACGACACAGGGTATGATACACATGCTGCATTAACCAGTTCTTCCCTCCCCGCAGGCCGCTACTCGTCCCAGCAGAGTGCGGATGGTTACATGGTGGTGGTGCGGTTCAAGAAGAAGTCCTTCTACGAGGAGGTGTGGTCGGCGCTGCGCACCAAGTACGCCGCCCTAGCGTGGAGGCAGCAGGACGGGGGCACCAAGAAGGAGGTCAAGGTCAGCCACAGGCGGCACTCCTCCGGCTGTTTTTTCTAACTTTTTTAGACTCAAAAAACAAACAAAAAAGAGCCTTGCTCTAGTTTATTTCTTAAAATCCTACATAATGAATAATTCATGCTAATTCTTTTTTGATTTCCAATATTCTTTTTAGGTCAATTCATAACAGGTTATTTGACCAGATTTGTGTGTACCGCGTAGATAATACAGGGGATGCTGGACTTTATAATACCAGAATGTGCTTTCATAAAATAGCATTCACTCGGGAAAACATGTTGACTAGTATTTGTGTGATCTTATGAAATGTCTTCCAAGATGGTGTAGGCTCATTCCAAGATAGTTTAGGCTGATTAATACATTTGTCCTCAATTATCAAGATGGTTAGAAATGTCTGGACTCTACCAACATACTGACTGCTACAAAGCAGGGCAAATTTACTTACAGTCTGCGTGCATTTTACCCCAGTCTCGCCCTCGTCTCACTTGTGTAGAACCTTGTGCGAACCAAGGAATAGGGATTGCACATCAGTCAGTATGGCCGAGTGGAGCCTCACCCAAACGTCCTTCCTGATTGTTCCCGAATAGGCTCGTGTCCACTAGCATATATATAAGACTGTTTTGTCGCCGAAAACCCGTTTTGGCTCCGACAAACCCGTTTTGTCGGCGCACGGGTTTGTCGGCGCCAAAATGTGTTTTTTTCCGGCGACAAAACAATCTTATATATATATGCCAGTGGACACAGGACTATTGCAAAATGGAGCTGGTAGATCTTAGAGGAGCGGCTTCAGCATGGCACCTGGCTGCTAGCATCGGGTACATATATATACGTGAAGGGTCGCATAGTGCTTTAATGCCCTTTGCCATCATGCTGCATGAATGCAACCACGGGGAGTAACTCGCCATTATTTCATTCATGAATGCACCATGCAGCCCATTTGTAAGTGTATCAACCCCATACAAGGTCAGCATGATGCTTGAATGTGGCCCTGGTGGTTTACTGCCGGGGCTGCATTCAAGGCATAGTGCATTAAAACACCATGCGGCCCTTAACATACCCTACAATGATGCCTGGGAATGTACCAGTAAGAAGAAAACCACTCTACAGTTTTAATTGATAGGTAGGCGTTGACGTGAGATGTAAATGCAAACAACGGGCAGCAAACAGATCGTACAATAATTTATCGAACCCTTATGATAATCGATATATGAGAGCATGGGGTTGAATTCGTGCCGGGACATCTGCACACCATACACAATAGGAAATCAACATTTTTCATCTGGTCGTGCGTGTTTCCCTTATTACATAAACATGTTTAGAACATTAATAGCAGCAAATGTACCTATTTGCCTTTTATACTTTGAGATCTCAAAGTGTAAAAGAGAACTTAAAGTCATATCTATATGACTAAAGTTCTCTAAGTTATCTGTGAGTGAGTAGCACTGAGCTCAATCAGTGAGGTAGAAATGTTCACAATCCAATTCTTTTTTCTGAGTTTACCTTATTGACCAGCTTATTCAAAGAAATCAGAAAGAGAGATATCTTAGAATTTTAGAATTCCGTCCTCATTTCTGCCCTGCAGGCAGTCTGCTGCGGAGTAATGCAGTCGACACAACATAAGTGGCATGAAAGTGAACAATTAATGACAAATATATTCCTAACTAGACACAGTGAATATTGCTGGGCTTTCAAAGAGGTGAAATCGTCCACCCCCTTGCCGTCATATCAGCACAAGGCTTCTGTTAGGGAGTGTTCATTTATTATTTACAGGGGAGGGGGGGGGGTTTTGGGGGGGGGGGACGTAAAATTTTTCGACCCCTCCTGAGCGGGGGGGGGGGGGCGTAAAAAATTCTGACCTCTCTTGAGGGGGGGGGGGGGCGTGAAAATTTAAGCCCCTTTTTAGCAAAAAAAACGCGCATTACTATAGTTCAAAGGGGGGGGGTTTCAGCGCCTTCGGCAAGGGGGGCGCGAAACCTTACACGCGCTCTCGAGGGGGGGGGGGGGTAAAAGATTTTCGCCCCTCTGCGCGAACTCTCACCAACCCCCCTGTAATTAATAAATGAACACTCCCTTGGACTGAAGATTCTCCTCCAGGGCGTCATCAAGGGCTTGAGTGCTGCCAATGGCCACCGCCCACTCGGGAACCTCGGCTGTTTAAGCCTATACATTCAATATATAATTCCAACTGGTAAAGGCCCAATGGATGTTGGCGATAACACTGATGAACCAATATTATTCTTCAAGCATACATTTGGAACTAGTCTAGTTTGCAATTACAATGGTGTATAATGGATGTCTAGGTTGAACAAAGATGGACCAAATTATACAATATAAATGTGAATAGTTACAAATTGAACCTTCATACAGTCCTTAAATGAAGGTCAGTAAATGTTTAAAAATCATCTGCAAAATCCTCCATTGTGTTGTGGAAGCAGCAAGGGTGGGGGTGTCCCTTGTTTACCTACACGTCTGTCATGTGGCAGCAGTGCTATGGGTGGAGGTGCCCCTTGTTTACCTACACGCATGGGCGAGAACCTACATCTCCAATCACAGTCTTGGTGGTGGAGTGGGTAATTAGAAGAAGGGTCCGTCACTATGAGTACTACACTGGCCACTTGTGCCTGTCTCTGCGCTATGTTGCTCCCCCACCATGCTGTGGCTATGTAGGTCAGTAGGCCAGTCCTGCAGCAAACTTGGTGCAAGGCAGAGGGGGGACTTTGCTTGAAGGGGCTGTATCTTTAGTTATAAATTCATTTGCAAATTCTGGATACCAGTAATATTCCTAATTATGCCTAATAACAAATATGTGACCTTTCAAGGAATATAAATACATGTATTCTCACCAGAATACAATGCTCAAAGGAGATGGGGGACTTCTAGTGACGGACCCTTCTTCTAATTACCCACTCCACCACCAAGACTGTGATTGGAGATGTAGGTTCTCGCCCATGCCTACATGTCTGTCTTGTGGCAGCAGTGCTATGGGTGGAGGTGCCCCTTGTTTACCTACACGTCT
The DNA here is from genome assembly GCA_947462335.1 of Harmothoe impar. NCBI lineage: Eukaryota > Metazoa > Annelida > Polychaeta > Phyllodocida > Polynoidae > Harmothoe > Harmothoe impar. Next base: position 23,559,170 of record OX381717.1, read on the forward strand.
GTCATGTGGCAGCAGCATGGGTGGGGGTGCCCCTTGTTTACCTACACGTCTGTCATGTGGCAGCAGCATGGGTGGGGGTGCCCCTTGTTCACCTACATGTCTGTCATGTGGCAGCAGCATGGGTGGGGGTGCCCCTTGTTTACCTACATGTCTGTCATGTGGCAGCAGCATGGGTGGAGGTGCCCTGTGTTTACCAACACGTCTGCCCGGGGGTCTACCCCTCATATTCACTGCATGCTTAGCAAACATGGATTATAGAAAATCAATCAGCACAGCAGCTTTGACAAACCCCATAATTATAAACCTATCACAGCGGGGTTATTTATAACCCTGTCCCATAACGAGGCTCATACAGTGGCTTAATTTGCATATTGATGGACGTTACACTTTTTCAGGAGAGCAGTCATTGATTTCATTTGCGCGGATGTATAGAATGCAGTTGCATCTTTTATGTAGATGAAATAACAACGAAAGCCTAAATTCAATTGAAAATGGAATGAAGTGCGATAAATGCAGGTATCTATTGTATGAAATTCCCATCATTGATCTGATGGGCCATTATCTATAGGATCTTTACATGATCTATAAGTGGGTAGAACTGTCAAACCGCCTCGATATGTGCCATAAGTATTTTAGATTATCTGTTTCGGCAATGTGTTTTTCACACAAAATACCTACATTAAAGATGAATCATCACAGGTAGCACGGTTGTATCGGACTATAGGCAACATAGCTGATATAAGCAATATCTGAAGCTGGAGCTCCATTATACAATATGGGCCTTCTTTGTATCAGAATAGCTTTGATTCGATGAAGAATCAGGCAGTGGAGTCCCAGACTAATATACACTATATGAGATATGATCAATGAAAATCAGAAGAAATCTTTGAGTGAGAACCAATATGAATCATTTACCAAAGGCTAAAAATGTGCATGCTCTCTGTCGGTTTAACCGCTATTGCTGAGCATTTTGGCTCAATTTGAAGTAGGCCTACATTTATAAAATAACAATGTGTAAAAAGGCAATGTTTTGAACAGTTTCTGCTCAAATATGTTATCCTCAAAAGTCAAATCTCTTCCTCAAAAGGTGACCAGAAGTCATCTCTCATCTCTCAAATTGACTATTTGTTATGATGGCAGATGATTATTAAAAAATCTATTTTGTGGATAACGCCAATAAAAGGTATTTTGAGTGACTTTTAAGTAACTTTTGATGACACTTCCCCCCCCAAAGTAGGTTCCGAAAAAGTAGTCCAACATGACATTGTGGTCAGTGTATTGCCAAATCGGTTTCCCAGCTAATATGAAGCAGGTTACCTATGAGGATGATATATAACATTGTGCACTGATAATAAAACCTATAGTCAGTACTGACTATACCATCATATTTTGACCCCCGTAGTCAGGGGACTATACAACTTAGTCACATATTAGTCATAAAGATAGTCAGTAGTGACTATATGTGGATCACACAAATTGATGATGTCACAGGAATGTGTGCACAGGAAACAGTTAGGATTCAAATTTGAATGGTCCATCGACTTCAGGTAGGCATATCCTCCCCTAAACCACTGTTCTATGGATATCCCTGCTTGTTATATGTTATATTACAGTTGACTATGACAACTTAAGATGTCATAGGGCGCATGAGTTCTCATTTTTGATAGAGTTATCATGGTAATTTGTTCCAATTTTGAAAACAGAAATACATGAACAGTGTATGTCTAGACTGACAGAGCATGATAGGCTTACACAGGAGCCTGTCACCTCCTCTGCCTTATCCTAGCCTGTCCCCTGACCTGTTTTATCCTAGCTTGTCCCCTGGCCTGCCTTATCCTAGCTTGTTCCCTGGCCTGCCCTATCCTAGCCTGTCACCTGCCCTGCCTTTTCCTAGCCTGTCCCCTGCCCTGCCTCATCCTAGCCTATCCATGCCCTATCCTAGCATGTCCCCTGCCCTGCCTTATCCTAGCCTGTCCCTGCCCTGCTTTATCCTGGCCTGTCACCTGCCCTGCCTTATCCTCGCTTGTCCCCTGGCCTGTCTTATCCTAGCCTGTCACCTGCTCTGCCTTATCCTAGCCTGTCCCCTGGCCTGCCTTATCCTAGCCTGCCCTGCACTGCCCTGCCATATCCTACTAGCCTGTCCCCTGGCCTGCCTTATCCTAGCCTGTCCCCTGCCCTGCCTCACCCTAGCTTGTCCCTGCCCTGCTTTTATCATAGCCTGTCCCCTGCCCTGCCTTATCCTAGCTTGTCCCCTGGCCTGCCTTATCCTGGCCTGTCCTCTGCCTTGCCTCATCCTAGCCTGTCCCCTGCCTTGCCTTATCTTAGCTTTTATCCTGGCCTGCCTTATCCTAGCCTGTCACCTGCTCTGCCTTATCCTAGCTCATCCCCTGGCCGGCCTTATCCTAGCTTGTCCCCTGGCCTGCTTTATCCTAGCCATGTCTACCCTGCTGGACCTTGACCTGCCTTCAGTACTTAAGTTTCCCTTATTTCTCATGATTGACTATATCTATTAGTCATAGTGACTACTTTAGACCATGAAACCATTAAATTCATAGTCACTTGACTATATAGCCCAAATCAGCTGATTTAATGGCTGACTATAGGTTGACTATATGACTAACTTACTATAGACATAGGTGACTAACTTGGTGTAGTCGTTTTTGCTACATTCATGTGACTATAGAAATGTAGTCCGTAGTGACTAACATTTTAAGGTCCATTATTATCAGTGTGCTGTGTCTGCAGGTTACCTATGAGGACGGTATATAACATTGTGCTGTGTCTGCAGGTTACCTATGAGGATGGTATATAATATTGTGCTGTGTCTGCAGGTTACCTATGAGGACGGTTTATAACATTGTGTTGTGTCTGCAGGTTACCTATGAGGACGGTATATGATTGTATTGTGTCTGCAGTTAACTATGAGGAAGGTATATAATTGTATTGTGTCTGCAGGTTACCTATGAGGACGGTATATAATTGTATTGTGTCTGCAGTTAACTATGAGGAAGGTATATAATTGTATTGTGTCTGCAGGTTACCTATGAGGACGGTATATAACATTGTATTGTGTCTGCAGGTAACTATGAGGACGGTATAATTGTATTGTGTCTGCAGGTTACCTATGAGGACGGTATAACATTGTGTTGTCTCTGCAGGTTACCTATGAGGACAGTATATAACATTGTGTTGTGTCTGCAGGTTACCTATGAGGACGGGTCGTGGGTGACGCTGGTTTTACAGGACCAGGTATCCGGCAAGCCGCAGATGACGGTGGTCAGGGAGAAGGCAGCGGTGGAGTGGATGGATACCGTCTACGAAGAAGTCTGTGCACAAATACCAGGTACTAAACCACAGCATTTAGCTGCAGTCCTACTCTCCACTGCCATTTTACGAGGGAGCATTTCTTGCTGTTAGCTAGGCCAATCCAAATAATATCTTTGTTTCTCATTATCAAGCCATGAGAAATATGACGAGGGCGATCAAAAAATCCTCAAAGCATGAGTTTTGGGATGCGCATGGTGATGAGAAACAAGACTATTATTTGGAGTGGCCTTAAGCTATGACAGATATTCAGCAAAGAACAAAGTGTTTTTCAGGCCCGACATCATTGCAGGCCTGAAAAGACAGAGGTAATATTTCATATTATTGAAATAAGTATACTTAGACTGTCGTATTGCTCTGTCTATGATAGCTGACTCTAGCCTGTGTTCCTGCCAGTATAAAGTTGACGGCTCATTTACGACACCTTTCCCTTGAAATTATTTTGGTCCCCCCCCCCTCAGGCAAGTTGAAATTGAGTGCTGCCGACCCTGTTGAGCTATAGTAATGCGCTGGCTTTTTCGTGAAAAAGGGGTGCAATTTACTTTGGTCCCCTCCCTTCAAGGGATCCACATAGTTTTGGCCCCCCCTCAAATCCACCGACCCCCACTGTTGTTAAAAAATGACCACTTCCTTATGACTATTTTTAAGATCTTATAACTATTTTTCAAATCTCTCTGACAGATGACTCTGGGCTGTGCGGGTGCCTGTCGAGCAGCAAGCCGCAGCAGGTGCACCCCGAGGCGGCCGGGGGCAGCCACAAACACCGGCCCCACAGCGCCGACAAACACAAACACAAGTACGAGATGAGGCGCTCACGGGACCTCAAGGACGACACCCGCAAGTCACGCACCTCCCTACAGGACGACCGCAAGAGCTCTCCGCGCTATTGAGCGCCCCCACTACTGAGGGCTCCTCACCCAGTTGGGGAGGGCTCCCCCACTACTGAGGGCTCCTCACCCAGTTGGGGAGGGCTTCCCCCGCTACTGAGGGCTCCTCACCCAGTCGGGGAGGGCTCCCCCCGCTACTGAGGGCTCCTCACCCAGTCGGGGAGGGCTCCCCCCGCTACTGAGGGCTCCTCACCCAGTCGGGGAGGGCTCCCCCCGCTACTGAGGGCTCCTCACCCAGTCGGGGAGGGCTCCCCCCGCTACTGAGGGCTCCTCACCCAGTCGGGGAGGGCTCCCCCCGCTACTGAGGGCTCCTCACCCAGTCGGGGAGGGCTCCCCCCGCTACTGAGGGCTCCTCACCCAGCCTGGGAGGGCTCCCCCCGCTACTGAGGGCCCCTCACCCAGTCGGGGAGGGCTCCCCCCGCTACTGAGGGTCCGGGGCCGAACCCGCTCCTGTTATCCCCAGTGGGTACAAAATACAGTTCACTGTTGAATCAATGTTGAAAGTATATTGCATCAACATTTGCAATCAGTTGTCAATGTTGATTCGATGTTCAACTGGGTGATAGCTTGGCAAGCTTTAAATATGATAACCCTTTAAGGGCCGCATAGTGCTCTAAGGGCTTTGTCCTTATAGTCGTCATGATGCATGAACACAGCCCTAGCGAATTACTCACGGGGCCGCATCATGACAACAAAGAGCATACTGCATTAAAGCACTATGCGGCCCTTAAAGGGTTAAACAAAGAAAAAAACCAGTGCACTGCGGTGATGGAAAAATATGTCACCCCCTGACCACTGCCTCACCAAGCAGAGACAAATTGCAGCAAAACCATAATACATCCACTACCATACTCGTCCTAATTGTTATTAATTCACAAACGGTGAATAGTAAGGCCTGTCCTGCAGCCCCTGCTGCTTAGTAGAGTTGTTTTCTTTTTATCATGGAGAGAATGTTGGCCATGTCGACTCGCTTTATTGATCTAAATCAAAATTGCAGCGATCCTCCGTGTTTTCTCAATGGTTAACTTATGACGTCAGAACCTATGTATTTATGATGTCAGATCCACGTCAGAACGATCTCTGGTATATTTTTGAGAATGAGCTGTAAGACGGTTTGTATATGATATATTTTTGTTTGTTTGTGAATTTCGACTATCCTCGTAGAATTGTGCACAAGACACCTTGAGGAGATGATTAAACAGAAAGTCGAATAGACAGCATATTCCTGAATATGACTGCAGTTCTTTAGACAAAATATAATTTAATGTTTTACATCAAAAACACCATGTATGTATTGTAAATAGTACTACGGAAAACCGAATATACTTACCTTTCCTTGAAGAAGCAGTACTCATACTGGCACTATAGTACTATGGTTGTACAGTTCCTACCTCTGTGAGTTATCAGAATCCATGCTATGTACTTATCGACCATTCGCGGATCACAAACTAATAAAACACATGAATGTTAGTGATTGTAAGGGTTGGAAACGGATACTGTACAAATAGGTTTTAAAATGATCTACAAATGATCCTACATAAATAGGTAAAATTTTATGATGAAAAACACATCTAGTGTGTAGGCTTCTATGTTGTTTGAATCACATTATGATCAACCACTAAACATCGACTTTTAGATCCAAAAGGCCGGCAAATGTGTACTACCCTCTGCATGTTGGGGAACACCTGACGAAATGTCAACATGTCACCCTGTCCCAAACACCCCTCCCGGGGAGTGGTTACCCAACACCGAGGGGTTAAAAATAACAAAATCAATACCCCGTACCCTATCCTCCCAAGGGAAAAAGTGGGGAAATATGGTAAAAAGACATCTTATATGGCACTATTGATGGGGTGAAAAATATTTTTCGATCATCTATGTTTCAGTCCCTAACCAGGAAATGTACTAAATGTATTTTGATGAAGCCTGATAAAAACACACGATAAAGGTGAGTGTGAAATAAGGTGCAGACAGTAGTAGACAGGTGCAGAAGTATATTTACTACACGATGTACAATACTGTATAATAGGAATAGGCCATCACGTTGTACTAATGAAGAAAGCATTACGAGTGGGTTTGTTAAAATTCGGATTAAAAGAAGCAATTCAGTTCCCCCTCTCAGTTAGGATCATCGGGTTGTCATGTAACAGTTACTGTGAATAACAACCATTATAATTTTAGAAGTATTTGCAATTTGGGTTGTCTCTATAATTTGCTTGAACTTCTGTGATTCATGCCAGACTGTCCAAGACCCTAGGTATGGGTCTAGCATCTAAGTCTATAGTAAATGTGAGTGTCAAGTCTACCATATAGAGTAATATATGGTACTTTTTACACTTCATTCTACAAAGGGTGTTCCAGCATCAAGGTGTCTCTTCCTAAGTTTACGATGTAGCATACAAGCCTCACATGCAGTTCCATAATATGAAAATAGAAATGCATATCTATATTTTTCTGTCCATCAGTATTTCTATCTTGCATGACAATTGTAAATAGCCATGCATACTGTTAAAACATGCATGGGCTTTCAAATGATATGAAAGGGTGGGCCTACGAGACACTATTGACAACGTAGATGCTGTAGCATCTACTGTAGCAGAAATTCTTTATAATTATTCTTATGATAATTTCAATGCATAGTAGATGAAGCTCATTCATGAAGACATGATAATTTGCCGCACAGTCTTTATTATGAAGATAACAGACCGAAGCTGATTTATCTTGAATCTTTTGGCATTTACTACATGCTATATAGATGAAACCAAGATGCATTAGAAATCAGGTATCAGTTTAATAGGGGCTTTTTTTCTATGGGTCATCTTCTCTCTGGGATCGTTTTCTTTGGGGCCGTTTTCTCCATGAGGTGGACGTCTTTAGTCACCTACCACATGTGTCCAATGTACAGAGTAGGTAGAGTCTCACCTCACGTCTCCACATGTTTGTACATAACTAAGTAGTGTATATGATGTGATATTGGCACTAATACAAAGTCTACGCAAACTAGTATAGGTCAGTGTGTAAAACAGTCAGATTGGACAGTCGCTGATTTTTTAATAACTTTGATTATGTTCACTATACTTGTAGGTTTTCAAATATTTATCATTGATCAGGGTATATATATATATATATATATATATATATATATATATATATATATATATATATATATATATATATATATATATATATATATATATATATATATATATATATAGGTATATATATATATATATATATATATATATATATATATATAAATATGTATATATAGATTATAACCTTACAGCAAGTGGCATTGGCAGCATAGTAGGCTAGTATCCTTGACAACTTGAATATCTTATTCATTCGGCAACTGTTAATACATTTATATAGCTTTGATCCCGAGCTTCAACTTGTTCAGATAATGTTGAATAAACTATCCTACATTTCATACTTGATTGTTCCTCTTGAATGTCTTAGAATCAGTCGATAGGAATGCTTGGTGTTACTACCTCACGTTTATATTTCCCACTAACCCCCCTGTTGATACCCGCTAAATATATGAATTCAACTCAGACATTATTCATTATAGAGATCTGCTGAACAACAACACCCTCAACATTAGAGTTTGGATCACATAGAAATCATTTATTGATGAAAACAATTGAACACAATTTAAAATACATTTGAACACAATATCAATTTATCACAGACTGCAAGTGACGCATCTTACGTCGACTTACTTTTTGTACATAAATTAGCACAAATAAACGGATAAATGTGCTTATCATAATTCTGTTATACACAGGAAAGATCTGTAGTGGGTGACGTTTTTGACGCCGACCTGACTCACAAATGGGGGCTATAGGTGGATACAAAAATACAAAGGTGTAAACTTGTATACACAAAAAAAGATAAATATAGCAGAAAAAGGCCCAATATCTGGTAGTGCCTCTCACACTGACCTGAGTACAGCCTCCCTCTCTGTGGACGATATGTAAGTGTATGTAATAGCATTATAACACAATTAATACTCATTTGGACAAACACTTTGGAGTATAATTAATGTATACATCTGAATAATGCAACAATAATCGTTTAAACTATGAAGTCATTTTAAAATCATCATGGAATATAAAACTTAAACATAGCAACTTGTCAAAATTATAAAGGGCGACACACATATTTACTATCCAATAGATAACTCTCGTCATGGGGTTTGCTCTAAACCGGCAGACACCTGTCTGTAATGTTTGGGCTCTGTCGCTAGGGTAAGTCTAAAATATAAACATATCTAAACATATTTCTTCTTCATTCTTGGTATAGTACATTTCTTGAATATAATACAGCACCTTTTATGCTTTTCTAAAATCTTCTGAAGATATTGTACAATGGTACAAAGGAAACGTAGAAATGCTAAATTATGCAGTGTTTTTCAAACCATGCTGTTCTTCTTGCAATTTTGAGGACCTGTTTTAAGAACAGTGGGATTGGTTTCCCTTCTTGGACTCCACAATGGGGGTGCAGCTCCCACCCAGGCCCTGTCTAGGGGCCGCCCACAGCTGTAGGACCGGCAGGGTTGTCCACCCCGCTGGTGCCTCTACTGACGGTGGGGGTGAGCGGGTTGTTAAACCTCTGGGCCGGAGTAGGATGACGCTGGTGGTGGACGATGTAAACTCCCACCAGCACCATGACACACACAGCCACCAACACTCCCAACACCACCCCGACTATGGCGCCACCTGACATACCAGCAGCTGCAACACAAACAATGACATGAGCTTTACGCCTTCATTTCTAATTATCAAACTTGTGTGAAGGTCATTGAAATGTGGAACTACCGGAAATCAAAGGTGGGATGTTACCACTACAGCATTGCCGTACCTACCTGACGGCTTCCTTACATACCGGTAACTGGATGGGTAGGGTACCGAGGCAGCAGTGATTAACACAATGCACTGATTGTTCGCATTTAAGCAACTTTGAAGGTAATGTTAAACGGTTCAGAAAATGCTATATAAATGTCACAAAAAGGTCATAATGTCATTTAGGCAGCTTTAAGTAGAATTAGAGATGCTTTAAGTGTGATTTTAAGCAGCTTTAAGTTGCTTAAATGCAAACATTCATGCAGTGGTGCCCCCTCACCGTTGGCCTATCAGTCCACCATGGGAAACTGGCTCTTTGTATAGATCTTACATGACTGAATTCCAAGTATCTACTGTCATAGAGACTCTTTTTCGCACGACTTTTTACGATCTTAAGGATCCACAGAAGCACTGAATGAATTCTTAGATTTAAAAATATTTAAATGTGTTGATATATTATTTAGCATAGGACGCACAATACCATGTCCATACCTGGTTTTGTTGGAGGTTCCTTTGTGGACAGAACCACTGAAATACAATGATATATGTTAGCATATAGTAAAGTATGTTTTTCAGTACCATCCTCTAATTTGCGGTGAGATTCTTATAATTTTAAGTTACAGTATAGACGTGCTCCAGTCCCGGGCACTATTCAATTCGGCGGCACCTTTACCAGACGATGATTTGAGAAAACATTTTAGTGCTGAAGAAAATTTGCAAAGCCTCTCTAACCCAGACACTCTTTTAAAACTAGTGCTTCATGGTGATAGTAAGGTAGTCTTCTAAAACTAGTGCTTCATGGTGATAGTAAGGTAGTCTTCTAAAACTAGTGCTTCATGGTGGTAGTAAGGTAGTCTTCTAAAACTAGTGCTTCATGGTGATAGTAGGGTAGTCTTCTAAAAAACTAGTGCTTCATGGTGATAGTAGGGTAGTCTTCTAAAACTAGTGCTTCATGGTGATAGTAAGGTAGTCTTCTAAAACTAGTGCTTCATGGTGATAGTAAGGTCGTCTTCTAGAACTAGTGCTTCATGGTGATAGTAAGGTAGTCTTCTAGAACTAGTGCTTCATGGTGATAGTAAGGTAGTCTTCTAAAACTAGTGCTTCATGGTGATAGTAGGGTAGTATAGATGTCGTCTACCTTTGTCGTATCTGCAGACGAGGCCCAGTCTCTGCTGACAGTCTGCATTCCTCCAGACGGCTGTAGCGGGGTCCACCTGCACACAGTCTCCTCCAGCAGCCTTAGGGTAGTCCCTGCTCCAGGGCATGAAGGTCATGGCGGCACCCCCCAGCCACCCGAACACGGACGCTGCAACACACAGCAATCACCAAGGCATCACACTCTCATATCTACAAGGCAACCTCATATTTCATTTGTCAGACTATCCCTACAACACCACTCTTTATGCAATATCTCACTGATCATTTGAGCCAATAAATTATAATGAATATGACACTATAGTAGTAAAGGACAAAGGTGAGGCATACATAGACATATAATTGAAATCAAATTTATTATATCCTGAATTTGTTTCAACTGTGGAAATTCATTTCATCTAGCATGGGGTCTCCAGGAGGATGATCAAGGTGTGCAAGGCGCACGGTCCAAAACTAAGGTTATTCTCTCTCATTTTCAATACAGTAAGGGAAACATTCAATTCTTTTAAACGACCCAAAATTAATTGATATACAATCTCCCTCTGATGTGGGCACCCTTGTGACTATGAACATTGTCTGTGTTAGAGGGGTGGCCGCTAAGAGGGAGATGAAGGACCATTTTGAGTATCTCAAAATCGTGCCTAAATCCCTTGAGACTGAGAATGTACACCAGGTGGGGTTAGTGAGTTTCTAAAGGTTCTGAACATCTCCACAGGGTCCCGCCACTAGTTTCACAGAATGAGCCTTAACAATCTGAAAAAGGCTTTTATCAATTAACCTTTTAAAGACCGATAGTGCATGAATGCATCATGCCCATTGCTCGGCATGATGCACCAATGAAGTGCTGGCAAGTATGCTTACCAGCACTTCATTGGAACATCATGCCAACCCTGTGGGGTTTTACACACCCGGAGGGTCGGCATGATGCTCCAATGAAGTGCTAGCAAACAGACTTGCTAGCACTTCATTGACGCTGGGCAATGGGCATGATGCACTCCTGAAGTAGGGGCCTTAAAGGGGTTAAGCCGCTATAGTGTGTTACTTGAGTTGATGCGGGAGGCGCCGACCCAGTAGGAGCGGTTGGTGGGGAGGTGTGTGTGTGTCAGCATCTGTCGGTGTACGTGGTCGTTCTCGTGTTCCGTCAGGATGGACGTCAGGTAGCCGCCCTCACCCAGACACAGCTCCTGACAGGGGGAACACACAACAAGGTAACAACCATATGTCCTCTAGCAGTTATTGGACTGTTTTAGCGCCGGAAAACACGTGTTTTCAGTGCTTAAACAGTCTCATAAATGCTAGTGCACACAGGGTTTAAACCAACATGTGTATCAATGTAGTCATCTTTTAAATCTCACAGTAAAGGGTATAGGTTATGCTTAAATGATAGCCTGTAATGGCCTAGTGAAACATTTTGAAAATTAAATGGCGGCTACAACGCTCAGACTGCCAGTCTTAGTGAGTCACGTGACCACCAATTGACCAATAAGGGAAGAGTAATAGCTCCGCTAGTTCCTGTGAGCTTATAAATGACTCCATCTTTGGGCAGTTACCCATCTTTGCCAGGATCCGTGCCAGCCGCCCTTTATTGGCAGTAAATAACTGTTCAAATTAGATATTGATATTCGGGGGACTGAATATTCTGGGGGATTGAATGCGATGATTGAACCCTCTATGCCAAAAGACGGCCGATTCTCAACAGTGAGCAGTCTTTAAACCATGACTCGATGATGTACTTACAGGGCTGGCAGGCATGGCAGATACAGGTGTACTGCCATACATACAAGTTACGACGATACATAGATCACTGTGACTTGTACACTAACTCACCTGTGCTTGATACCACCTGCTGAACTCGTCTGGTCTGTAGAGGAAGCATGCTGCCCCGTACGTCTCCCACTCCGCACTCGGACAGTGCCCCGGGCCGTCAGTAGGGCGCGTCGGGCGTGGGACTGCAGATAGGACACGGTGTGGTATTGTTATCTCAGACTTACGTCAACTGATTGTTAAATATAACTAGGCAGCCATGCAATATCAATTTTCCATTCTTTGTGAGAAATAATAGCTACGAAGCTATCAAGAATGCTACTTTAGAACAGATTTTCATCTGATATAAATAGGCGCCATTGATCTCGACATACGGTACATGTATATCGTACTTACTGAGCTGAAGCTTCAATGGGTGATGTATGATAGAAATGTGTGTTAAAAAGTGGGATTTGTGTCTATTACGTGGCCTTACTGTTGAAACTCTAAGGCAATGGATTATGGCTACATCATACTCCATGGGGTCATGGAGAACAGAGCTGCCATAGGTTTAACATGGAGAGGGCACTATATACGCATCCCTATTTTCATCACTATGTTTATTATGCTCCTAAATTATGAAATGACTCGTCCTGCACTACTGGTATAAGATGTCTTACTTTTTGGTGCTTTACAGATGTAGCCAGCTGAACGGTCACAGTTGTACTCTGTCCACATGGACGGGTGGCTCTTACTCATCACGGCGCACGCCTTCTCCTGGTCGGGGTCTCCATGTACGAAGTGCGTGAACTGTACAGCGGACCCATCCACCCACCGCAGCTTGCCATCTGTCATAATATAGTTATAGGCTACAGGTAAATAACAATTGTACAGTATTATGGGTATACATGAGAGTAACGGTAAGCAGTTATAAATATAGGCTACATGCATGAGAGTAACGGTAAACTATTACAGATACATGCCACATGTGAATAACGGTACAGCATTATAGACATGTAGGGTGCCTATTAACAACTTACAGTATAATGAGTATTACAGATATATAGCCTACTTGTAAGTAATTGTAGACCTACAGCAGACCCATCCTCCCACCACAGGGACCTATAGTTGTAATATACGGGAAGGGACCCGTCTTTAAAATTCACCCAAAAGCAGATTGTTTGTGGTATGGTCCTTAAGTTAGGCCAAATAAAAAAAGAGGGACACGGAAAAACTCTTCTGTTCCAAACAATCGCGACCACTTGAATGACCCAAGATTGGGTCTCAAGCTGGAGGAGAAACCGTGGATGCACCGACTTCCATGCATCACGCCCAATGGCTTAAACCTTCTAGAATAATCTAGGGCCACCCCAGAGACATACAATTACCCGTAAATGCGCCAAATAAAAAAAGGTGTGTTTCAGGTTACCCGACCCTACTTAGCTAAACAGGGGCGACCCTAGATATTTTTATCCAATTTTGAGAAAACATTTATATTTAAAGTAATTTTGGGGCTATGTCAAAGTCAATTTGATAGTCCACGAGTCTATGCCATTGTCAGCAAGTTAGCACTGAAGTTTGGGAGTCAATTTTTGGGTGGATTTCAGGCCAAAGTAAAAGATGAAAAAAAAAATCCGACCTACCCTAGCTAGATTTTCCAACTATGTAACTTGAAACACACCTTTTTTTCTTTTTTGCCTTAGCTACATCACCCACCTTTCTGGGACCTGTGCATCCCGATGAACATGTCACTGAGCAGCAGGTTATCTGCCTGCGCCTTCTGCACCTGTTTGTAGATCCAGTCGTTGTCCACCACGTTGTGGATGGAAACCTGGTCAAGGAATAATAATCTACATAGGTGTAAGGTCTCCGTTTATACCTGTTATAATGAAGTATGCCATTTATAAAAGCTTATACATGTACTGAGAGTCATTTCATAAGAAGGAGTTACAATATCGTTAACTTTGTGTGTTTCATAAGGCGCTATCGTTATTTTAGCTCTCTTTAAAGCTCTCTTTAATTCTGCTATCGTTAAATGCATTCGCTATCGTTAAAAAGCAAAATTGAGTGTATTTCATAAGAAATTAAGATAGCGTTTTTATGAGAGCGAACTGATATTTAACGAGAGCGATTTCGATTTAAAGAGAGCGATTTAGCTTTTCATAAACCATATTTATCCAGACCTTGACCCCTGCTGATAAAGGAAAAAATATTTGATTTCTTAAACATAGATGATTGGACCACATGATACATGTATCAATGATATTCTATCTCAGATATTGTGGACAGAAATTGAAAAGAAAACATTTTATTCAAGTTTTACCACCGATTTTGGACTCTGTCATTTTTTCGCTATCGTAAATCCCAAAATATGTCCAATAAGATGAATGAAAATAAGTTTTTTCTGCATCATATTAATTCATAATTGGTTTGTAACTTTATATATCATTGTCATTTGTCTGCCTAGTAATTCCCTAATGCTTTTGTACAAGAAAACCAAGATTAAAGTGCCATATAGAAATGGCATTAAAGTGCACTTTTGGTTGGAATATCTACAAAGTTCTTTCATTTCCAGGAGGCTGATATGGTCCTTAATCATATAGAAATTTAAAATTATATCTTTGATAAACTTGTGGAATTAAGATAGCGAATTGGCTAAAAATATAGAGTGTTTCATAATCTGCTATCGTTAAAATGACATCTGCTATCGTTAAAATGACATCTGCTATCGTTATTTTATTTTTAAGAGAGCTGAAATACCTTCAGCTTATGAAATACACTCAGTTTTGTCCATTTCAGCTATCTTAAAAACGCTATCGTTAAATTTGGGCGCTATCGTTAAAACACCAAAACTTATGAAAAGGCTCTCTGAGAGCCTTTTCATAAGGCAATTTTACGATATCGTAACTTTTGTGTGTTTCATAAGTCGCTATCGTAAATTTCGCTATCGTTATTACTATCGTTAATTCCGCTATCGTTAAATGCATGGGCTATCTTTAAAAAGCACAATTGAGTGTGTTTCATAAGGAATTACGATAGCGTTTTTACGAGAGCGAACTGATATTTAATGAGAGCGATTTTGATTTAAAGAGAGCGATTTAGTCTTTCATAAACCATATTTATCTAGACCTTGACCCCTGCTGATAAAGGAAAAAATATTTTATTTCTTAAACACAGATGATTGGACCACATGATACATGTATCAATGATATCCTATCTCAGATATTTTGGCCAGAAATTGTAAAGAAAACATTTTATTCAAGTTTTACCACCGATTTTGGACTCTGTTTTTTTTTCGCTATCGTAATTCCCAAAATATGTCCAATAAGATGATTTAAATAGTATTTCTCTGCATCATACTCATTCGAAATTGGTCTATAACTTTATATTTTATTATCATATGTGTGCCTTATTAAGTTTCTAATGCTTTTGTATCAGAAAATCCGAGTGATCATGCTAAATGAAAACGCTATGAAAATGCATTTCCGGTAGGAATATTTACAAAATTGTTTCATTTTCGGGAAGCTGGTATGGTCCTTAATCATATAAAAATCTAAAATTATATCTTTAATAAACTTGTGGAATTAAGATAGCGAATTTGCTAAAATTATAGTGTGTTTCATAAGGCAGCTATCGTTAAAATGACATGTGCTATCGTTATTTTTTTTTACGAGAGCTGAAATACATTCAGCTTATGAAATACACTCAGTTTTGTCCATTTCAGCTATCTTTAAAACGCTATCGTTAAATTTCGGTGCTATCGTTAAGTAGCCAAAACTTATGAAAAGGCTCTCTGGGGTTACAAATTCACCATATCAATTAAGATGGACCACAAGTATGGTCCTGGACGCAGAAAAGGGCAATGCAAATGTCCCTTAAGAGAATATGAGTTATACTACCTAGCTTTACATGTTTCCATGTAACCTATTTATAACCTGTTTTATATACAAGGCAACGGAAAGTGCTATAAACCGGGATGTTATATGTTATCATTGTAAGTATCAACACCAAGAATGTGAAATTTCCGGTTATCCATTTGAATTCTAATTCAATAGTTTCATTCGTTCATAGTAGAACGAATTAGTAGAATAAGTACTCGTCAAATTGAAACTTAATTCAAGGCAATCGAAGCTTACCAAGCTGGCCTTGTAGTAGTGTGTGAGGCAGTCATCCATGGCTTTATACCACGACTTCACATGCTGCGACTACAGCAAAACAATCAGCGAACATGACATTGTTATCTATCAGTACATATACACAGAGAAAAAAGTGAGCGTCAGCTAGACTCTCCCCAGGGTCAGACACCAGAATCTTCCCATGCTCAGGCAATGTCTGACTCTGGGATGAGGGCCAGTTAGCCTGAGCCTTCTTTGTTTGCTACCAGGTGGTGACACAATACAGTATTGAGCTTTATGGTAGGATATATGACACCATTGTTGTGGATTTGAAAATTGTATAGATTAAGATTCTGGGATCACCTCTGACATATGTTGATACGTGTATCTCTATGTTGTTACATACCTATATGACTGGTGGTCTGTGATAGTAGACTCTTGCCTGTTCAGGACAACACTATTATTTTGTGTGTGATTTCTTTACAAGTGTCGGGGAATCCATATATTCATCTTAAAACATTATCCCTCAATGCGAATAAGCAACTTATGTTACTGTACCAAAGGCCAAAGTCCAAAGGCCAAAGTCTTGCTAGAATCACATCCATATGTGAGTTCAGCTTGGCTGGACTCTCGGTAACTAGAGTCTGGCATCTCTGTACTCTCATTCTCGGTACAGTCCAGCATTGCCAGACTACCCTTTAGTGTGAAAGCCAGGCGGTGTTGAACTCTCGTAGATGGGGGTCCAGCATTGCCCGACTTTGACTGTAGAGAGAGCCCAGCACTGCTTGACTTCCCTTGTCATGCAGTGCTGGACCCTCTCTACAGTCAAAGTCAGCCTGACTTTCATATGAGGGTGCTTTTGGAGACACATGCCTGAATGTGGCATGTGAGTCCAGCTGACTCTCACTTTTCTCTCTGAGTATGTACATCTTATAAATCTTACAATTTAATCAGACTCTTTCCTGAAACAATGTATTTTTACCCAGAATGCCATGTTATACAACTTTTAAAATATTTTAGCAGTAAAGGGGGACATACAGCCGTTTCACATGTGATGTTTTGCATTTCTGTGCGTGATGGTTGATATGAAAAAAATGATTCAAGTTTTTACACTTTTTTCACATTTTTTGAGAAAAATTAAAAAAACCGTAAAATTTTCAAAATTCTATATCTAAAAAAGTAGTCTGGGACCCCCATTTTTCTTTGCATTTCCAATTCTATATGATTGAAACTGCCTGTAGAAAGAAATTGGCGAGATTCTGTTAATTTTCAGTGACTTTGACCCAAGGGTAGCGACCCACCTTAAACAGTGTTAAATTGATGATTACTTGCATTGATTGAATGTATATATAAGCCTCAGCTTATACAGGGATATACATTAGACTCGTAATTTCCCTTGTTGTGGGTTCATATAATTATGTATCACCATGGCTGTTTCCACAGGCTGAGTCCTAAGACTAGGTTTTGAGATTAGTAATAACCCAGAACGTGTGCCACTTGGTGTTCTGGCCATTTTGCTTTTATTGATGTTGTATGGAGGTTGGTCTTTGTTGTAAGGGTCCTTATTAACTGCATGTTATTGGAATAATATATACCGTGAATATCGTTCATCTATTTGTCCGATAATTACTTATACATATTCCCAGGATTTCTTTTAAACATATTTACAATTTTCCTTTCAACAAATGTTCAAATGTTATTAAAATGATAAGGCCAACAGCCTCAATTGATGCCTGCTATATTGAAGCACTGCAGTCTGACTCACCACAAACAGGTAGCAGTAGGAGCCGTGCGGCACCCAGCCTCCCTCCGGGGGACACTTCCCCTCCACCTGGGCTGGGGTCGTTAGCGCCGGGCCTGACCAGAACATGGGCAATAGGATTTGAAATTAATTTCTCTTGCTCTAATAAATAGGCAATAGTTGGGCACAGCTAACATCTACCTTCTTTTACGGCCCAATTATTTACCTTCTGTCGGAGTGGTAAATTAGATTGCTGTCTTACTGATTGGAATTACATTAACAAAAAATGTAATATCTATGTTAAGACGTCATCAATATAGAAGTTCTATTGAAATCTAAATTTATTCATTTGGCATTTATTTTATTTCTGTTAATCTTGTCTACTCCCGCATGCAAGTTTGCACAACAGTTAGTCAAAGAAGTAGGTAATTCTAGGCCCATTTGAAATGTCACTACAGCATATTATTTCAAATATAACTAAGAATTAGAGCTAATATTCAGTATTGACTAATAATACAGAGGTGTTCCTACCTGTGGACTGCTTGCACACATAAGGAAGCTTCTTCTCACAGTCGGCGCCCATCCAGGCCCCCCATTCCAGCTGCTGCAGCGCACAGTCCCCGCCTCCAGGGGCCTTGTTGCCCTTCCACCGTGTGTACAGCACATACTCCCCGTTAGACCACTGCCACTCTCCTGATGCCTACAGAGATGCATCATGTTACTACACCAGACTGCCACCCCCTGACACCTACAGAGATGTATCATGTTACTACACCAGACTGCCACCCCCTGACACCTACAGAGATGCATCATGTTACTACACCAGACTGCCACCCCCTGACACCTACAGAGATGCATCATGTTACTACACCAGACTGCCACCCTCCTGACGCCTACAGAGATACATCTATTACTACACCAGACTGCCACCCCCTGACGCCTACAGAGATGCATCATGTTACTACACCAGACTGCCACCTCCTGACGCCTACAGAGATACATCTATTACTACACCAGACTGCCACCCCCTGACACCTACAGAGATACATCATGTTACTACACCAGACTGCCACCCCCTGACACCTACAGAGATGTATCATGTTACTACACCAGACTGCCACTCCCTGACACCTACAGAGATGTATCATGTTACTACACCAGACTGCCACCCCCTGACACCTACAGAGATACATCTATTACTACACCAGACTGCCACCCCCCTGACACCTACAGAGATGCATCATGTTACTACACCAGACTGCCACCCCCTGACACCTACAGAGATACATCTATTACTACACCAGACTGCCACCCTCCTGATGCCTACAGAGATACATCTATTACTACACCAGACTGCCACCCTCCTGATGCCTACAGAGATACATCATGTTACTACACCAGACTGCCACCCCGCTGACACCTACAGAGATGTATCATGTTACTACACCAGACTGCCACTCCCTGACACCTACAGAGATACATCTATTACTACACCAGACTGCCACCCCCTGACACCTACAGAGATACATCTATTACTACACCAGACTGCCACCCCCTGACGCCTACAGAGATACATCATGTTACTACACCAGACTGCCACCCCCTGACACCTACAGAGATGCATCATGTCACTACACCAGACTGCCACCCCCTGACACCTACAGAGATGTATCATCATACTGAAGAGGGATGGACCTTACTACTCTGCTCAGGTGTACAATTCCAAAACATCAATTCTGTTCTTCACTGTTCTAATCTATAACGGCTATCCTCTGTTATAAAAAAAACACAGGATAAAGTATACCCAGGTATAACATTTTACGCTAAAATAACGTGTTTTAACGTTATATAACGTCTTGCCATATAGAAACGTTATATAACGTTGCACAACGTTTTTTTGATTCTGAGTTTACTCACGCCCTTCTTGAGCCCGAGCCATGCGTCCACGCCCCCCGTCATGAGCAGCACGGCCGCGTTCTCCTGCTCCGTGTGCACTGCCACCAAGTGGCTGTCTTGGGAACTACACGCCGCCTCCGCCTTGTCCCAGATCACTGCCTCTGCACTAAATCTGTAATGGAGTTTTATAAAGGATTTAGGGAGTGTTCATTTATTAATTACAGGGGGGGGGTGGTGAGATTTCGCGCGGAGGGGCGAAAAATTTTTACGCCCCCCCCCTCGAGAGCGCGTGTAACATTTCGCGCCCCCCTCGCCGAAGGCGCCGACAATTTTTCGCCCCCCCCCCTTTGAACTATAGTAACGCGCGGGCTTTTTGGCTAAAAAGGGGCTTAAATTTTTACGCCCCCCCCTCAAGAGGGGTCAGAATTTTTTACGCCCCCCCCTCGGAAGGGGTCGGAAATTTTTACGCCCCCCCCCCCCAAACCCACCACCCCCCCCCCTGTAAATAATAAATGAACACTCCCTTATAATGTGTCAGGGCGAGCCCAGGAATTTGAAAATGGGGGGTCCACCAAACACCAAAGTACCTAAAAAAGTGACGTGCTGCGACTTGCTGCGGATCAAATTATCATAAAAAATATCTACATCTTTTTCCAAAAGTGGGGGGGGGGGTCCGGGGTCCGGACCCCCAGGACTCCCCCTGGATCCGCCCCTGAATTATTATTGTCTTATTACATAACGTGTTCACTGCCTCTGTACTAAATCTGTAATAGCGTCTGTTTTATAACGCCTAATTGAATAGAACCGTCCCAATTTCTAAGGAATTGCTCAGTTTAGGATTTATGTATGCTTGTGGGATTTAGTATCAATTAAGGTCACACCATCATAGAGATATGGTACAATTCAGGAAATGTGGTATTTCTTGCGAATTGCAATTCTTACTCCTTTCACTTTTTATGAATTAGACTCCATAAAGGCTCTACCTGTAGCAGCCGGTGTAACGCCATGTAAAGCCGTTTCTACATGGGTGACTCGGTGTAGGGCCAGCTGTAGGAATCATGTTATTTGGATCTGTAAATGTGAATAGCGTTATTAACATGTTATAATATCACTTGGTCTAATATTGATTTATCTTGATTACGGTAGTTCCCGACCTCTGCAGCTTGTCAGCTAGAGAGGAGGTGTTGAGCATAATTACGTGTGCTGGCACAGTGCTGGGACATATTTTCTATTAGCTAATTTGGCGAATACATAAAATTTTCCACTCGCTAGAAGAAGTATCAATAAAGCTTTTGCTGAATCTTAACTACATGCAGTAAAGTCATCTCATACCCATATGTAAATTCAAAGGCGCAGAGGCTACAACTAAAACCTCTTTTGGGCGCATTCCAGTGGGCACAGAACATTGAATCAACATTCAATCATTGTTATCAATGTTGATTCAATGTTGCTTCAACATTAATTTATTGTTGAACTGAATTCCGCGCCCACTGGGATAGTGCTTGCGTCATGCCCCTGTCTGCATGATGCATGAATACAGCCCTGTTGCATCTTCTATAAAGGTTGATATTCAAATAAACAGGTCAACGGACAGTTCTCACTGGACATTGTGTAGAATGTATGTCTAGATAACTATTGCCCGGGAGAAAGGAGAAAGTGAAGATTTGGCTCAAGAATAGCACATTTTGCCTAGGTCATTCTTGTCATAAGAAATGAGAAAGGGACGATTTGGCTCAAGAATAGCCCATTTTGTCTAGGTTAATCTTGCCATAAGAAAGGAGAAAGTGAAGATTTGGCTCAAGAATAGCACATTTTGTCTTGGTTATTAATCTTGCCATAAGGAAGGAGAAAGTGAAGATTTGGCGCCCATGGATAATGTATCTGTTTGTGTTGCAAGTGGAATGCATTATTATATCATTCAAGTTTCATAATATAATCAAGCAGTGCTTTCACTGTTGACTTGGTTTTACCTTTATGGGTTTGACAGACATACTGAGCCCTATCTGTGCACTCTGTCCCCTGCCAGGGACTGTCTTTCCAGGTACCGGGTTTTGTAATTCTAATACACTCCCCCTGCAAAAGGAAGCACTCAGATAATTTTGTAAGTTAACACTTGAATCTATAGTCAAATTTGACATCGAACAAGAAAATCAATACTCATTTTTTCAAAGCAATGATAGAACGATCAAACAAGACACTTTTTGGTTTAAAAAAATATGTTCGTCCCCAGTGGGCACAGAACATTGAATCAATGTTGATGAATGGTTGACAACATTGTTTCAATGTCAAATCAATGTTGATTCACCGTTGAACTGCATTGTGTGCCCACTGGGGTCGAGTCTTTTATTGCCCTAGCCCTAGGCAAATCTTTTCCTCACTGTCTTTTTGATGTCATAGTTTTGATCTTATGAATTCATTTTTACTACATGAGAAATCGTAATTAACTTTCTAAAATAAGTTTACGCGCAGCATACTTGTCTCTCCAAAGTAGGCTTAAAGTCAGGATCTGAGTTATCACTCCATATCCAACCGGTGAAGCTGTCTGAATCCCTCCTGCCACCGACCCACATATGGGTCTGCATCTGTGCCATAATAAAGGCTGGAAAGAAATTATAACCAGAGTTAGGAGATTTAATGTTGTTATTTCCTCACTTAATCGTAGATAATGCTGATTCACAGATTAGATACACAAGGAGCCTGTCATGTCTGATTAACATGTAACAAAGTATCCTCTCACCAGCATCGGATGTAAAAGTGTAAAGCTAGTAGTAGTACCACAAAAAATACAGGTGAGAAAATAGCCTCGATCCAGTGCTCGAAGCCACCAGCCCTACAAAGTCACAATATACAGATATAACAGGCGATGGGTTCTAGTCCTGAATCGAGGCTGGAAAGCATAGGCCTTCGTGCCGATTGATTAATACAGAGCCATACTACAGAATGGGCGTTGACTAATTTAAATATGACAGTATCATCGGCCATCGCCCCATGCAGCCTATGTTCATGCAAATCTCTCTATCAGGCTGTCAAGAATTACCATATCTGACAACATTACGAGCATAACATTAACAATTTATATATAACACGTGTGACGTGTTGTGAACTAGGTCCCAAGAGTAGACCCGTATGTTATGATTTTGATAATTTTATTGAATTTATTGACACAATAAGTGTAAACTTAAACCTATGGTAGTGACTTGAATAAGCGCACCTGCGCTTATTGATTTCGATGGTAACATTTATCCTGCGCTTATACAAGACCTACGCTTATTCAAGATACAAAAATGGCCTAAATTTCCATTTCAATGCCCTCATTTACCCTGTGCTTATTCAAGACCTGCGCTTATTTGAGACTCCTGCGCTTATTCAAGCCACTACGGTACTTACCATTGTCCACGTATGAGTGGACGCTGGCCAGGTCGGGTCTAAGACCAGGCTGAGAGCGGCACACAGTTAGTGCCGCATCCCATGACACAGCTTCGTCTCCATAGAACAACTTGTAACACTTGGTACCTGCAGACAGTTATAGAGAACACCCTGTAACACTTGGTACCTGCAGGCAGTTATAGAGAACAACTTGTAACACTTGGTACCTGCAGGCAGTTATAGAGAACACCCTGTAACACTTGGTACCCGCAGACAGTTATAGAGAACAACTTGTAACACTTGGTACCTGCAGACAGTTATAGAGAACACCCTGTAACACTTGGTACCTGCAGGCAGTTATAGAGAACAACTTGTAACACTTGGTACCTGCAGGCAGTTATAGAGAACACCCTGTAACACTTGGTACCCGCAGACAGTTATAGAGAACAACTTGTAACACTTGGTACCTGCAGACAGTTATAGAGAACAACTTGTAACACTTGGTACCTGCAGACAGTTATAGAGAACGACTTGTAACACTTGGTACCTGCAGACAGTTATAGAGAACAACTTGTAACACTTGGTACCTGCAGACAGTTATAGAGAACAACGTGTAACACTTGGTACCTGCAGATAGTTGATAAATGAAATGCAAATTGTAAAGCTAAGCCCCTGCAGAAAGTTAGACCCCATGGAACAGTGAGAAAATATACATTTTATTGAACATGCATAAAGTTAGCGAAAAATATCAGTTTGAATCATTAACCTGTAGAAAATGTGCTTATAACACCAGATAATATAACATCATTTAGTGATAGATATTTAAAAAATGTTGAGCATAATGGTATGAGTAAAAATTAGTCCTCATGTGATATGGCCACGAATTCCCACCAATAGACTTAGAGGAAGAGAGTCCGATGAGAAACTGAATAAAAATTGAAAAAAAAATGGGCGAAATTCATTTTTTAAAGACAATATGATACATAATTCTAGATAACCTACCAGTGTCTGTATACCCAGCAGGGCAGTAGCCAGGGGTGGGGGTGGGCGGCGGGGTCGGGGTAACAGTTACGTTGTCTGTACGACGCTGACACAACACTGCAGCCTTCTTTAACCCACAGTTTGATGTGAACCATTCTCTAGATGCTTTAAAGATAACAGACATAGGTCAGAGAATTAGACATAGAGACACATGAGCGACATATGGTAGTAAGTTTGTAGCGACAAGCAGGTCAGCCCAGAGTTTTCCCAAGAATTACCTTCATACGTACCACAAGAGTGCCTGAGAAATATTCGAGGGGACCATAATATCTACACCAGTATAGTCACCATATATTGCTGAATAATTATTTGGAGCCTGCTTACCCATATAGACACAAAGTTTTCCCATGACGTCATCGCTTGGTTCCTTGTCACCCCACGGTTTATAGGAACCGACAGGACTGCCATCTATCCAGCTTAAAAGTTCAGAGGAAAGTATGAGGGACTATAAGACGTAGTTAACGGTCAATGTGAGAGTCATGTGTGAGAGTCATGTGTTGCCAAAACGAACACTTCTGAAAGTCAAACGCTGCCTTTCATAAGGTGGTCGTTTTTGGTGACAATGACGCTCACACTTTTCCGTGTGTTTTATAGGTAGGGCGTTACCTACCTTAACTGACTACTGAAGTTATTCAGTCCTATCCAGAGGTTGGAGGTAAAGGGCCAAGTCTGCAGTTGAAGAGAAATTCTTTACATAGCTTCAGATTTTGGCACAGATGAGAAATAAGAGCTGTTTGATAAAGGTTCACAGAGGAAAATAGCTGGACTCACATGCTATAGTCAGGCCCATGTCGCCAAAAGCACCCTCATGTGAGAGTCAAGCTGACTTTGACTGTAGAGAGTCCAGCACTGCCTGACCTTCATCACAACAAGAGTCCAGCACTGCCTGACCTTCATTACAACAAGAGTCCAGCACTGCCTGACCTTCATTACAACAAGAGTCCAGCACTGCCTGACCTTCATCACAACAAGAGTCCAGCACTGCCTGACCTTCATCACAACAAGAGTCCAGCACTGCCTGACCTTCATTACAACAAGAGTCAGGCAGTGCTGGACCCTTCTTTATGAAAGTGCAGCACTGCCTGACTTTCGCACTAAGGGTAGTCTGGCAATGCTGGACTTTCCCTAGTGCGAGAGTACAGCGATGCCAGACTCTGGTTATCGAGAGTCAAGCCAAGCTGGACTCACATACGGATGTGAGTCTAGCAATGCTGAACCTTTGCCTCAATGAAAGTCAGGCATAGCTCAACTCTTCTCTGTACAGTAAGACTAGTTGCTTTTTTGCATTGGGGGATAATGTTTTAAAAGATTTATATGGCCTCCCTGACACTTATAAAGAAATCTCATACAAAATAATATTATTGTCCTGGACATACAAGGGTCTGCTATCACAGACCACAAGTCATTTAGGTATGTGTCAGAGGTGATCCCAGGATTTTAATGTATATTATTTCTAAATCCACAAGAATGGTGTCATATATACTACCATTAAGCCCTGGTAGCAAACAAAGAAGGCTCAGGCTAACTCACCCTCATCCCAGAGTCAGACATTGCCTGACTGTCGAAAGAAAGTCAGGCTGACTCTGGTATGAAGATTCGTCTTGCCTGACTGCCATCCAAAGATCAGGCTGACTCTCAAAAGGGAGTAACTTTATGGGACTATCAAAGGAGGGTCAGCCTGACTGTCTTTATTGGAGGTGAAAGTCCAGGAGACTCTCCTACCTGAGTCAGGCAGTGCTTGACCCTGGGGAGAGTCCAGCTGACGCTCATATTTGTCTCTGTGTTGTGGGCACAACATGTGACGCCACAAGGGCTTCATCAAGTTGATTGGCTCTTGGGTACTGTTTCTCCACAAATATGCAGAATATTGCCAGCAGTTTATGGTGTTCCTATGGAATATTTTACACAGTAAATAGACACCGTTTACCTACACCAAACTGTAGATTCTACTGAGTACCTATTAGGTTACACAATTATCTAAGGTAGACTTTACTGTGCAACTACAATAAGGCCAAATAAAAAAAAAGGTTTGTTTCAGGTAACATGAGAAGAAACTCTAGGGTCGGTAGGTCGGATTTTCTTTTTTTTTTTACTTTTTTTTTTTTTTACTTCCCCTCTAAAATTGACCCAAAAAAGCGTAAAAATGGGGAGATTCTTTTTCAAAATTTTGTAAACCTAAAATTTACTCCAAAAGAGTATAAAAGTATCAGAATTTCTTCAAAATTGCATAAAAAAACGTGGGGTCGGCCCTGTTTATATAGGGTCGGTCGGGTGACCTGAAACAAACCTTTTTTTTTGGCCTAAGGTACACACCTACACTCAAAAAGTAAACTTGTCTCCAGACTCTTCCAAGTGACATGCGACATGTCCATTTTTTAAGATTGACAATTGACATGGGGACCCACCATCCAGACCCCCTAACTTGGTATGTCCTCAGGTAGACAACCTTTAACTCGTTTATTTCATGACAGTCACTTTAAAAACCCTAAACTCTTCTTACAAGACAACCGTTTGACAAGTTTGAATCCCTTCATTTTATCAGTGTAGTGCCCGGAGGAGCTATAGTGTAGATGAGCAGTAGACTCAAATTTAGTTGTACATGATATACAATGCTGCATATACAAAGGTATTAGTGTATACAAGGACAGTACATTTACTGTACTACTGTAGGCTACAATAGGTTTTATCTTTGGGTAAACTCTTTAGACTGTACTTACGAGGAGAGTGTCAGTTATGAAGTCGGTCTGGTTCTGGTGGTGTATACTGGCCAGGTGCCCCCCCTGTGTGAGGCACTGTGCCCGCGCCCCGTGCCACGTGGTCCTGCTGTCACCATGGTAATAGTACTCGTGAGGTGTACCAGGCATGGCCTTCCACTCCGACCTACAGCAGCACGCTGAAACGTAGGCATGGGGAGAGAGATTATTCCAGGAAGTGTATCTTTGCTTTCTAATTGTCACCATTCACTGAGCTGTGAAAGGGAATCTACATAGGAATGCACACATGGCTCAACCGGCCGCATATAGAGCTCAGTGGACCGTGGACATAATTATAAATGACATATCAGGTCCGATCAGTGCACCAAAGTAATAAACATTTCCTGACTTAATCAGCCAGAGTTCCCCAGTGGACGCCGGCCATAAGTAGGTAACCTAGTGCCCTCTGTACACAGCTGATTACAACTGATAAATGCTGAATAAATTAAAGCCCAAAATAAAATACCTATATATGAAGACATGGAGTTTATATAGGACATGTATAGCTTAAACGGATGTATAGAGCCCAATGGATGGTGGCCAAAATAACACTATTGGAATTATTGTATAGAATAATAAAATGAAGAAGAATCACACATGAATTAAAGAGCAGTTTGGCAGTCTAAAATTATCAGTTAATATTGTTGACATTCATCTACAGACAATTTAACCATAAAAAACAACTTTAACCAGAATATACACATATTCAGAAAAGTCAGTGTCATTGTCGCTAAAACCAGTTCAACTTAATATAGACATGACAGTACAATCTAATCATTCTTTAATGTACATACTAATACCTGAATAAGCTCTAAATTCTCCTCACTGATATCTGTCACTGTCTCATGAAAGTGATGCAGGTGCAAATGGTGATGTACTGTATATGACCGGTTCACGTTTTTGACCGTCAACATTTTTGACTGTCAATCTCAGAATAGCCCCAAATTTGAAGTTTTCCTTGTCCTAGATACATACATTGTAGTTATTAAGTGGTACATTTAGATATCTGTCACTGTAGATACAAGTGCTAGGCGCTGGTCAGATGTCACCAGGTCAAATACATCACTATTTGCACCTGCATCACTTAAGTGAGACAAAGTCATATTTGTCCAGTTGTAGCATTATACATACCGTGTCCGCCCGTTTTAGTGCACCTGCGCTTACATATTTCACCCTCCTCTTTGCCCTGCGTTTATACAGGACATGCGCTTATTTGAGATCCAGTTTTAGTGCTTAAGATTATTTTGGGACACTCTTCTACCCTGCGCTAAAACGGGACACACACATGTGCTTATTTGAGTACCTGCGCTAAAATGGCCAGATACAGTATATATTAAGCACTGGTACTATTCCAAGTCACTTTCTGAACCGTGTGACAATAGCCAATTAGTTGCCATTCCAGCTAGATAGCTGAGATACTGTTACATTGACATCAGCTTTAATACTGATATGTACAATATCAGGGGAATTCCTTCATCCTAATTAGTCATTTCCTTCTTTATCTGTGCTACATATTGTTATTTTTATTTATAAATATGTCTGGAGTTGAAAAGGTGATGTCACACAGACCCTGAGGAGACCCCCCCCCCACCCCCATGTCACTTTTTGTCACTAAACCCAAAGACCCACCCACCCCTACCAGGTGACGTCATTTGTGAACGTTCCCCATGGTGTTGATAAGTCATACTCATCTTTCTGAGATTTAATGTTCAATAATTCAATAATATGCAATCCCTAGGCTCTTTTAGGCCTTCGTAAAACACAACATCAATCCCAGTTTGCATTTATGGTCGGAGGGCATAGATGCACAGTCAGGGGGTAGGCATAGATGGGTGCCCCGTATACTTAACACTTTAAGGGCCACATCACGATTTAATTTACTGTGCTCTATTAAAATTGTCGTTATCAGTTATAATGCTACGGAGTTGAGACATGCACTCCTAAAGTGTTGGCATGATGCACCAATGATGCACCGGCGAGTTACTCACTGGGGCTGCATGATGATGGTGCATCGATATCATGATGACACATGATGCTTTAAGTAAAGGGTTAACGTACACACCGGGAGTCTGGGTCGTATCAAGACAATGCCCCCTTCGCAGAAAGTACTCGCTGCTATGTACGTAGTCTTTCCTTTCTGTGTCAAATGTCAACTTATTGAAGTAATATGCTACTTTAGTGCATGGAAACTACCCCTGGATGGTGTTTCTCCACAAATATACGGACGTCCATAAATTTGCGGATGTCCGTAAATACACTCTCCATATATTTATGGAGCTCCGCAAATAAAGGCCTATATGTATTGTTGGTACTTTAGCATACAGATACGGAACTCCGCATATATTTGCAGACATCCGTATATATTTGCGGAGGTCCATAAATATATTTGCGGACATCCGCAAATTTGCGGACGTCCGTATATTTGTGGAGAAACACCATCCTGGACTGTAAGGTGCATGGCTGCTACCCTGGCAGTGTTTTCATGACACTCACTATCAAGATGATATTTCATATGTCAATCGTATTTAAAATGAAGTTTCAGTTTCATTAGAGAACCCATGAGGAACCACATGATCATAAGGCCAAAAACAAAATAGTTGTGTTCAGGTAACATGGGCCCAAAAAGAAAGGTATAAAGTAAATACATTTTTTTGATTTTGAGACAAAATTCTTCCCACTTTCGTATAATTTCAGTAAAAAAAAAATCATTTTTTTTGGTAGAAAATGTTTTTTTGGTGGGGCAAACAAAAATAGGGTCGCTAGGGATACCTGTACACAACTGTTTTTGTTTGGCATAACTATAAGAATATGTTTTGTACACGGTATCACTTTACAAACCAGTCACCAAACAGTAACTATCATGAGGAGTTTTTGTACGTTTACTATGACCCCAAACACACACTCCTAATAATAGCACTTGTGTAGATATAGGATAGGCTAGAGTATTTCTATAAGGGGTTGGACTTTGCGCTTTTCCCCAGTACTGAAACCAATGACCTTTGACTGCTTGATAAAGATTTGAGTTGAGTTACATGGCATCTGAAACACACACCAACCTGGCCCCATGGTTCCAACAATGTATTCCTCCATATGTTTTGAGATGCAATTAATACTTTGTTGCAAGCAAACGTTGATTACTACACCCTCGCTAAAATTACCCTCACCTGAGAGTCAGGCAGTGCCTGACCGTCAGATGAGGGTAGTTTTAGCGACAATGACTCTCACTTTTCTGTGTGTGTACATTTAGTTGTATTGCTCAGTATACTACAATGTTCAGTTGAAATTGAATTAGATTGAATAAGGTTTCAAATCTATTCAAGGGATAACGTGTCTTCTGAAAGCCTTGTCTTTTGTAATAGTTACTGTGCTCTTTAAAATGGCTCTTTATTGCGGCCTATGTTATTGAACTACAATAAACACAATTAAAGCAAAACAAACACTATCATTGAAAGAAGAAACATGAGGATATCTGTCTCACCTGTTGATAAGAAGATGAGGATTGTGAGGATGGCGGCGTCCATGGTGGGACTGTGGTAGAGGTAGACGTGTCTGTAGTAGCAGGTGGTGGTAAGGTGTCACTCTGTGCCCCTGGTACCGGGTATCACACACACTACTCTAGTGTACCCGTCAACTGCTCCCTGACGGAGCCCCCTGATCTCCTGATCACTGCCCTGCCTGTGTGGAGGTCTCAATCCCGCACACAGTGTCATCTAGTTGTGTTAGGGAGTGATCATTTTTTAACAACAGGGGGGGGGGGAGGGGGGGGGGGGGTTTCCCTGCGGAGCGTGCACATTTTTTTACACCCCTTCCCCCCACGCGGGCCCTTTGAGGCATAGTAATGCGTTACATTTTTTTATCCCCCTGGTCAAGGGGTCCAAATTTTTTCACCCCCCCGGTCAAGGGGTCCAATATATTTTGCCCCCCTCCCCAACCCCCCCTTTTTTTGTTAAAAAATGATCACTCGCCTAGAGCCTCCTCCTGCGGCTGAGGGCTGGTGCTCCTAACCTCCTTAGTGCCCCTGTGAGGGCCTGTTACTCACTCAACCCCTGGTGTACCCTCAGAGACAGAGTGGCCCCTCCAGCAGCACGTCTGGATACCTGTGCCCGGGTTCACTCCTGCTGATAATTATCTCCCCATCATTGCTTATCACTCTTATAAGTTGATAACGGGTAGAATGCATGTGCAGCTTGGCACGTACACAGTATACTGGAGTTACTGCTTGAGGGCTACCCTCGGACATTCCGCCAAACCCAAGAATGTGTTTGGTGATACGCTACCCTGCTCGGAGATTGTATCCGTCAAACTCTATCCAAATTTACAGCACAGTTGGCTGAGGGAACAAATGAAATGGCCTGACTGTATTTTACTTATACCACACTTGGCCGGAAGAACAAAAGAAATGACCCGACTGTATATGACTTATAAAAGGTGAGAAAACACTCACCACTGGTGTGGCATAAGTAAGTTAAACCACAGTCAGACCCCTCTACTGAGGATATTGGCTTAGTCATATGGCTGAGCACACTCCTCGCCACACTCGTCTACGACTTGTGATCAGCCTAGAGTGTCACCAATATCCCCAGTACAGCTAGGGGTCTGACTGGTTTAACTACTACTTACTAGTATACGGATGTATGTGAATGCGGTCCACTGAGCACACTCTCTTCCTGTGACCGTGGGTTTAAGTCTGATATGATACGTGTGAGTAGCCGCATTTATAAGTGTTATAATCCTTTGACAAATTGTAGTTATACGTGGCTGGCGCCTTGGACAATTACCCTGTCCTTGGCTTATAACACTTATCCAGCAAGTCGCTTGTACCATATCTAATACATAAAACGGGACAGAAGGGAATTGGTGTTTTAAGATGTCTTTTCCTAGAGTGCAATGACTGGAAACTCAAAATCCAAGTTCAATGTCATGTAGCTGTTACCAGAGCCTCCCTTTGGATGGATTTGGGAATGAGAGTATGACTGGAGTTACTCGTGTATCCATGTAATCAATGTTATTGTACGTGTCTGTGATATGGCATAGCTCTACTGCTTTGCTTCAAATGAAACAGTATAAGCAACAGCTAAAATGCATCGATGCCTCAGTAACATAATAATCGTCCTTGGTATTTTTTTCCCCAACGCTGAAACATGCATTTTTGTGGATAAGATACAGTATCGTATTTTTCTAATTATTTTAGAAAAATCAACAACCGGTCTAAAAATCCCTGCATGTATACCATAAGTAAAGGGAAAATATCAATTGAAGATTGATCCGACCTCTAACCTAAAACTATATTAATAGTTTTGACTAGGTAAATAAATTTCCTACCTTGGTAGGTTGCACTTAGACAGTGCTAGTTCTCTACAATACAGAACTGACAAGTCAAGCCACCCAGGTCACCTAACTTGGTCAAAGGAAGTGAATGCCACCCACATATTATGTGAAAGGCAGGACTACCCCCAGGGGAGTCTAAAAATTCACAAATGGCTATAATAAATCATAAAGATTATTATTAGACCCTTTTAAAACTCCTGAATGTCTACCTGATGAATCTTTGAATAAGATGAAACATCCTGATCTCAACCACTTACACATTCTGTGCTGAACCCTATTGGTCTGAAAAATATTTATTTTATTTTTCAAAAGCCAAACTATTTATTTTCTGGTTTACTAGAAATAAATACTCTATTATGAGATAGCACCAAGTCTGTATTTTCATGAATTTCTCATGAAATATTGACAAGGAACTATGTTTTGGTGCCCAGGAATGGGCAGTGACACTGTGACTGTGACCTGCATTCACACTGTCAACCAATAGATCTCCAGCAAACTAGAACAAGTGTACATGTGACATGTCAGCCATGTTTAGAGAGCGGCAAAATTGACTTACCTAGTCAGATCTGGATGTAGTAGCGGAGCACCAACAACCCCGTCCTTTCACCAATCGTCCTTGGTATTTATTTCTCATCGATTGTCTAGCTCTACGTCATCTTATATTGTCCGTTTACCTTTTCTGCAATGTCTTTGAGTGGGGTAAGCTAGCTATTAAATGTGCCTTTGATAGTAGAAATGGACATTTGTGAATACACGCAATATGGAGGGAGATGGACGGGGAGACCAACATGAGGAGAATATTTGCAGGTTCCCCCCCACCCGTGATTAGGGTACCGAATTGGAGGCAATGTTCACGCATGCTAACTGAAAAAAATACAGGGAGTATATGCCCCCTCCCCCTCCGTGAGACCGCTAAGTAGACATGTATTTATAGTTGTTATTGGCCATGGCCATATGCCTAATCTGATATATTTAGTTGTTTTTTTAATAGTTATTTTGTAAAGGTTTAAATTGAAGTTTTGTACATGAGGTATTTCACTGACAGGAATGTACAAGTACCAGTGTGCACACCTTATCAACCACGTACAATACCACCCATTGTAATCGTTAAAATCAATCCCGCCATGACTTTGCATATCCTTGAAATGATTGATATCAATCTATAAGTAGCTACATCTTGAGATAAACTTCGACTTAATTTGACTTATATTGATAACTACTTAGATAATATACATAGGGCCCTTGTGGAATACACCACCAATTAATATTTACATAGATCAATAAAAAACATGGATTTTAAGTAGATGTAGCTAAATTTAAAATGGCATTAATAAAATTAGTGCGGTTAACTTGATGTATAATACACATAGAAATAGCAAAGGTGTGCCAAATATAATATGCACAGGGCGACATTCTGCTCAGACCCTACTGTGCACCTTCATATTACTTATCTCCTTATGCAGCTCATTAAATAGATTCGATCATCCTAGATACGACCATCTTGTGGTAGGCCTTTTTCAGTCTGCCATGATTTGTGAAAACTCATAATGGCAGGCTGGGTTGCTTTGGGCCAACCGGACATTAACTAATCAATCAGGTAATCTGAAATAGGGGGAACACCTCCCATAAGGGGAGCTATGTTTGATTATCTCTGTCCTCTTCCTGTCCCCTTGATACACACCAATACAGCAGGATAAGATAACACCATGATGCATGTAATCCGTGCCGCCTATCGTATCTCATGCACACCTTACACTTCATATGGTAGTCTCAGGCCCTCCCTAACATGGAATATAATTGATATGTCCACTCAATGTGCAGATTGCTGTACAAGGAAGCTACAGCAGTGTAAGCTTAGTGGTCGAGTGTTGTCCTACCTCCTACCTCGCATATCAATATAGCGTTAGAAGATGGACAGAGGGGGGGGGGGAGGTAGATTTGAGAGGGACCATGCCAATAAGATTGCACCCTTTTTGGAGCAAAATAAAAAGTTATCACGTTACTACTGTTACTATATCTCTCTTAAATAAGTCGACCTCGATATATTTGAACCTGGTGGGAGGGGGCGGGCAAAAAGACATATCGGCCTGCTCACGCGAGAGTCCACTGACTCCCTCTTGTTGTTGTTAAAAAAAGACCACTGCCTTATAATAATCATTATGATATACTCCATTTGAATACTGACGGCCTGCCAAGCAAGGGACGATGAAAGGCAACGATTATCGTCATAGACAAATTGAATTGGACTGATATTTCGAATTGACAATATGTAAACTGCAGCTGAACGCTCCTGTGATTATGCAGCATCCATGCAGCATCCAGTTGAATGGTTGGATTAAATAAATACAATTTCTATCACTAATTCTTGTTATTAGAGATCATCAGGACGTTGGCAAAAGTTAAGCAATGTCCCAGGAGATGAGGAATGAGATTTAGGTTCAGAGAGAGAGAGAGAGAGAGAGAGAGAGAGAGAGAGAGAGAGAGAGAGAGAGAGAGAGAGAGAGAGAGAGAGAGAGAGAGAGAGAGAGAGAGAGAGAGAGAGAGAGAGAGAGAGAGAGAGAGAGAGAGAGAGAAATGATGAAATCTCAGATCTCAGGAGGTCTCACCCCAAACTGGTACCAGAGGTCACTACCCACTTATACTAGTTATAGTATTTCGGAAGACACTCTCGGCCTGCCGACTCCAACTATACATAACTACATGTACTATGTAAAAGGTTAGTACCGAGATTGTATCCTTCAAGATCCATTAGAACTGACATAAACAACTAGCCTAATGTCATATCTTAGCTGTACATCCATTATACATTGTGTATTTTAATCATAATGAATATTGAAGGTTATCTAACCTTCTAGATAGCACACATGTACAGTATACAATTGGAGCCGCCAGGTCGGATGGCAGAGAGTGTATTGCTAGTAGTAGAATCTGGGACCAGTTAGGGCCCAGTCTCCTGTTAAGGTGCTGCCACCTGGTAGAGTACAGCCTAAAACATGCAGTAAGTTCTGAATGGCAATTCATCCAAGATGGAAAATAAAAGTTGAATTATACTCCCACCATCAGTTATAAGTAATGTGTCTACATTGCAAAGACATCTTTCAGCTAGTGGATCTTCTTTTGGTAGAATATACTTATTTGCTATTTAGCGGAGAATAAAGAGCATCATTTCAACTAGCACATGTACAGTAGATTGGGTGAAATAAATAAGGATCAACAAGAGACTATTTTTTACTAGCATAATCTATATATACTTTTATTCTATCTTATCAACATCAATTTTGATTTTTCAACAAATCGTCCCAGTAACAACGCTGTATCCTATATTGATATGTATAACAGATAAGCCCCCCAATACTCTTTCAACATAAACACAGAAGAGCTGACACCTGACCTCTATATTACACTATAGCTGCTACATCTAACAATCTATACATCTAGTCCTATATATCATATCACAGCCAATGCTTCACTACCATACATCTACTCACCGACAAAAATATCGATACCATACACAGTTTCTTAGGATGACCATGCACTAAGGATATCTCAGTGTCACTTTTACACGCAGTACATAGAAGACCGTTTAATGGTTGGAAAGAAAATGGTTGATTTCTTGAAGATACTTGTCATTGAAAAAAGTCTACACTTAACCTATTGGTCTATTGCAATCGGATGATATTTGTGAGCAGAATGTAATATCATTATAGACAGTTGTGTTTGGGATAGCCTTAAACTAGTGCAGGCTAGAATCTACTTACATCCATGCCTTTCCACAGAGAAACCAGTATCAAACTAAGATGCATTTAACCTGCAGTAAACTAGTGATATCCTGTTTAGAAAAGTATAATTAAAGAAAATATAATTAGTAAGCTCATATCTACAATGCTTATCTTGAGGACAAATCACAGACGATTAGCATGAGTACACTCAATACATAAAAACATTAAAAAGCAGCTGTCTTGGGGCGAGCCGTATTAATCAACTCCCTCTTGTAGGCGAGAAACTCAGGACCGGACATATTTGTTCCTAGCTTTGCCTCACTCAACCCAAAGTGTCCAACAACATCTCCGCATTCTTTAGAAAACAAAGCCCGCACCAGTCCACCATTAATGACGTCACACATGGCCCAGAGGTCGCAGAGGGCGAAGGGCGTGGGGCAGTAGA
This sequence comes from Harmothoe impar, assembly GCA_947462335.1. Lineage (NCBI taxonomy): Eukaryota > Metazoa > Annelida > Polychaeta > Phyllodocida > Polynoidae > Harmothoe > Harmothoe impar. The sequence continues at coordinate 23,595,527 of OX381717.1, forward strand.
CGAGGAAGGCCCCTGTGTGGGTGTCCAGCCCCACCACACGCCGGTCGTACTCCTCTATCTTGTCGGTGACGAGCCGGATGAGGTCCCTGTGTGGGACCTCCACGTGCGGCAGGAGGTCCAGGAGGTCGGCGTCCTCCGTCAGTGGGTGGTGCTTCAGGCGCCAACACTGCCGCAGCGCCTCCGACACGAAGCAGTTCAGCGCGCGGAGGACGGGCAGTTCCAGCTCCGCGTCGTCCTCCAGTTTGAAAGCCAGGTTTGTCACGTGGTGGTTGAGTTTGATGCCGCCTGGAGAGAAGAGCATGTCTCTATTAACAATAGATAAACATATAGAAAATGCATACTGATAGTTAACGTACATCATTATGTGCTAAAATAAATGCTGAGGATATGTGTCGGCCCATATTTATGAGGACTGCGGTCTCAAATTAACACCGGTATCAAATTATAAGCGTTTGGAGTACAGGGGCCTTGAAATGACAATTACAATAGAATATTATGGTGCCATACAGTCAAATATGCGCCGGTATCATATAAGAACTAGGGGCATAAAGGCACTCGGCGCCTATAGGGGCAATACAGTTACAGTATAAAGAGAACATTGTACAGGACACAGACACGACCATGTCTGATAGAAAGAAAAGCAAACGGGTGGTGAGTCGGGGCGGAGCCCCTGATACATATAAAGGAAAAGAAGAAAAGGTCAAGTTAATGTCCCTCTGCCGGCCGCAGGATACAACTTGTTACGTTGGCTCATGGCCTCGGGGCCGTGACGTGTCCTGCGCGCCCCTGCTCGCACTCTGATGCTGCATACCCCGAGGTGATATATCGAGGGCTAATAACCAAAAGGTCTTATCTCACTTTTTAGTTATTCTGAGTAAATCAAGAAAAACTTTTTTATTTTAAGATCAGCCCTTCTTTTCAAGGGAAACTATCTCAGTATCGTTTTTTGTAAGGCAGGTGATGATCTGAAAGAATCCTGTCCAAGAATAAACAGCGGTTGGTCTCAAATAAAAGAATGTTTAATATAGAACCATTTGGCACTGATTTATGTGTCATAATGAAGAATTCTCCTAGTGCCAAAACATCTCATCTCAAAATACATCATTTTGGTTCATACAATATCTTACACAATAGCTCATTATTTCACTAACAAAAGGTCTTATCTTAATATAGGACCTTTTGGCCTTAGACCCATAGCACAAAATGCTGAACACCTTTCCTGCCAAAAGGCTCTATCTTGACATAGGGCCTTTTGCTTTCAAGCACATTGCATGAAATGCTTGGTCCCTTTTGTGCCAAAAGGTTATATATTGGTATAGGATCTTTTGGCTTTATACATGTGTCAAAAAATGCTTGACACTGTTCCTGGTAGAAGGCTCTATCTGGACATAGCACCTTTTGGTTACAGGCAAATGGCATACATTACTAGGCATTTATCCTGTCAAACAGCTCTATCTTGCCAAACAACCTTTTGGTTCTAAATTTTTTTCCAAAACAATGTCCAAGTTATCTTGCCAGAAAGCTGTATATTATGTTTTTCAATGAAAAAAGATTCCCTATATTCCTGACACACTAGATATTCCATCTTTTAACATTTATATCATAAAGCTGCTACATTTGGAAACTGTTTCACAAAAACAAACACCAATTCTTGATCAGAACAGTGTACAACTAGTCAGAGAGAACGGTTTTAGTGAAGACCAAGACCCCAATAAGAGGTGAGAGGACCCTGGGAGTACTATGGATCCCTGCAAAGGTTGGCAAAGCATATACAGGTGCGATCTGGAATGAACATTGCAGTTACAGACCATACACAAGGAGTAGACTAGAATGATTCATGAGAGTCCCCAATCTGAGGCTAAAGATTGCTAACAAGGATTGCGGTTGTTGCCGCGTAAAAAAAATGCCTCAGGCATTTTTTTACGCGGCAACCACCACAATTCTTGCATTTGAAGGAACATACTGTCTACATGGTTGGCACCACCACGTCGGCATAAAAAAGGGCCAAGAGCTAGGATAGGGGGATGATAATCCCAACTTGGAGGGGAGAGGGTCATGCCTATGAATGAGGATTAGACTGCACAAACAGAGGGTGTATGAACCTGATGGGTCTGAAAATCTAGAATACCAACACAGGGGGTTTGGGATCACATAGGGTAAGATGCCCTTGAGTCAGCCATGTACCTTGATTCAACCACTTTGCCCTCTTCTAAGTGCCATGTTGCAGCTATAAAAAGCTGTTAAATTAGTATTTATCCTATTTTCCCTGGCAGAATAGAGGGAGATTCAGCTTACTGCTACTTAACAATATTGGGGATTTACTTCTCCCTCCCTCTAGCAGATGATTTATCTATCATGTATCACCATCTTTTGCTGCCCTTTTTTACCAATGGTGGGTGAATTCCAAGCCAATCTCCCAAATTAGGGCTTTCTGCTCAATGACTACAGGTGTCCATGGCTGGTATGATGTTCTTTGGTAGGAAATGTGTATATTTTAGATTGTTATGTTAACATGAAAAACAAAATGAAATTTTAAAAAACTTACGCATGATTATGCATTCTAGTAACCTGCTGGATGGGGTGTGCCACTGTGCCAAGGTGGTTGACTCAAGGTACCAAAGTGGTTAAGACATGGTACTGATGCTGACAGATTGGATACATTATTAAGTTAAGCAAAGAAGGCCCGATGTCTTGGATTTGAAAGTGAGGACTTAATTTTTTTTATAATGACTAGGACTGTGACCATTTTTTGGAGACCCATACTGGTTAACATACTATAGCATATGGTTCCCAAAATACCTCACAGGTAGAATACAGGACCAAGTGGCCGACTCATGGGCACTTTACCCTAAAAGAGGTAAAAAATCAAAAGGGCCAAGTGAGCCCATTCAAGACGCCAAATGTCCAGAAACGTTTTGGCAAACACACACAATGAGCAATGCCATAATTAAAATTGGAAGCCTCCCTGGAAAAAAGTGAGCCCCCCTCCCCAAACTACTGCCGACTCAGACAGCAAGCTAGTGCCGACTCTGACAGCAAGCTAGTGCCGACTCTGACAGCAAGCTAGTGCCGACTCTGACAGCAAGCTAGTGCCGACTCTGACAGCAATCTACTGCCGACTCTGACAGCAAACTACTGCCGACTCTGACCACAAAGTTCTGCCGACTCTGACCACAAAGTTCTGCCGACTTTGACAGCAAAGTACTGCCGACTCTGACAGCAAAGTACTGCCGACTCTGACCACAAATTACTGCAGACTCTGACAACAAACTACTGCTGACTCTGACAGCAAACACAAATCAAAACAACATGGACTGAATGACGTCACTGCTAGGTGACGTAGTAACGTTGCTAAGTGACGTAGCGATGTTGCCTTGTGACGTAGTGGCGTCGCTAAGACTGTGACGTCACTGGTGCTGTGACGTCACTGACTGTGACACTCTCCATGCAGAGGTTTAGTCGAGTTGCATTGAACATACTGGTGTATTGGAATGTGTTGGGAGAATGTGAAAATACACATAATTTTGGCCATTTTTGTTTCCTCTCAAAGTTTTTACTGCATTGTGTAAACATCTGGTGTGGGTCACAGTGACTGATCTAATTACTTGTTGATTCATCTTTAGGTGAGTGATAGATGATCATAATCTAAGATCATCTTCTATGTTTTTAGTTTGATATGAATCATCTTCCTGTGAATCGACCATTGAATCTGCCAATTGAATGCTGCAAATCCCCCAGGAAATCCGACCACTGCATAAAGTGCTGGGCGAAGCCTAGCATGAAGCTCACTTCGTGAGCTTCATGCTAGGCTTCGCCTAGGCTCACTTTAAAAAAGAGAATTTTGAACAGGCTATGATGTCGTATGAGGGTCCCAAGTGAGTTTTGCACAGGTCTTATAAGGTTTCAGAAACTCTAGAGGGTTCCGTAGCCTATACAGGGGGACAAAGACCACCAAAAGGGGTGGTTGAGTCAAAAATCCCCAGAAAGCCAAACATCCCCAGAAGCAGTAACTACATCAAGAGCATAAGGCAATAGAAGATAGCAGAAGGCTTAGGCAAGGATTTAGGCTGGCAGAAAGGTTGAATGAGCATCCAAAGACTCAAACCAGAAGGATTGGCTAAAGCGCTACTACAGTAGGAATGAGGAATGTTGTGTCCTCTCTTGACCATAACTACAAGAATCCGTGAAGCCGTACTAAGAAGAGGGTGAGCCCATTTCAGAGATCAAAGACCCCAAAAAAGTTTGGATTAGCTCTTACAAGGGCACCAAACCTTTCTCCATCCTGCTATGGGTCTGTGCAATGTTTCATCTAACCCAAGATGGGTATGGTGAGGCTATATAAGGCTCTCAGTCAGCTTGTGTTAGCCCACGCAAGACCATTATAAGAGTTAACTAACATTATAGAAGGTTTTCAAAGGTCCCTAGGGCGGATAGGTGCCTTTATAAAAGGGGCAACTATTTGGGCCTCTCCATGCAAGTACTGAATGACCGTCAGAGCTGGTTGACAACCCCAAGAAGGACTATGAGATGGCATACTATGACAAAGACTGGGAAAAGGTTGGTTGCAGCCATACAAGCCAATGTGATATCTCCCAGAAGAGCTCATTGTGCCTTCATGTCCAAACAACCCAAAAAGGGTGAGGCAAGCCAATATGAAGTCAAAACACCTCCTGATAGATCAAGTTGGTACATTTAAGTGCCTAAAGAGCCAAATAAGGACATAGAAGGGGGCAAATACCTCCACAATAACCGGGTGAGCCCATAAATGAAGCCCCTGGTTTGAAAAGGGAGATACAGGTGATAATGAACCTTTTGGTGGTCTCTGGACCCACAAAAGGGTGTCTTTGGTTGTTTATACAGCAACCCTTCTAGAGATGTATCCTTCTCAAATTGGCTCCACTAGAGATTGTGAGTCTTTGGCCTCAAATAGGACATACACCAACCCTTCTGCAGATTTCTGGCCCCTGATTCAGGCTTGTTGAATGTATTTTGGGATTTCTGTATTTTCAAATGATCTTTCGTCCCTCAACGGGTTGTCTAACCATTCTGTAAGTATTTATCCCAATATATAGGTTTGTAAAAGTGGGTCTTGGATCCCTTGTATGGGCTTCTTAAATCTTTCTATTGGCCCTTACTCCCTCTATTGGGCTTGTGTAATCCTTAAGGGTGTCCTTGGTTCCTCATATTGGATTGTCTGATCATTCTAGTGGCCAGTGGTCCTTCATAGGGGTTTGTGTAACCATTCATGAGGTATTTGGTCCCTCAAATAGCCTTGTAAACCTCTTTAAATTGTCTTCTGCACCTTGTATGGTCTTTTTTTTACCCTACCTGTGTATCTTTGGTCTTTGAATAGGCACGTAAAACCTTCCTGTGGGTTTTCGGGCCCTTTAATGGGGTTATTTACCCTTTCTAGTGCTTTAGTCCCTCATAGAAGCCTGTTTATACATTTTCGGGGTCTTTGGTCCTTCGTTTGGCATTTCAAAACCATCTTTGGTCCCTCATATAGGCTAGTACAATCACTATTTGGGTCTAAGGCCCCTTGTTTGGGCTTGTTTTGCCTTTTTAATTACCTTTGGTCTCTCATATGTAATTGCCTAATCATTCCATGGGTATTTGGTCCCTCATATGGCCTTGTAAAACACTTTTGGTGGTCTTTGGCACCTCATATAGGCTTTTCTAATCTTTCTGTGGATATTTGGCCCTTCATATAGAGTTGTAACTAATGGCTGAGGGGCTGGGGTTCCTTATATGGGCTTATTCAACCTTTTTAGTTGCCTTTGCTACCTCAATTGGAGTTGTCTAAACACTCTGGGACTCTTTGGTCTCTCATATGGCCTTTCAAAACCTTTTTAATGTTCTTTGGTCCCTAATATAGGGGTGTATAAGCTGTATGTGGGTCTTAGGTCTCTTATTTGGGCTAGTTTAGCCTTTTTAGTGGCATTTTTTATCCCTCATATAGGTTTGTCAAATCATTATGTCAGTATTTGGCCCCACAAATGGCTCTTAAAATCCATCAAGTAGATCTTGGGCCTCCTACATGGGCTTGTTTAGCTTTTCTAGTGGCCTCCGGTCTCTCATATCAGATTGTCTTATCATTCTGTGGGTATTACGTCCCTCATATGGGCTTGTAAATCACGTTTAGTGGTCTTTGGCACCTCATATGGTCTTGTCTTACCTTTCTGTACACATTTAGCCCTTCATGTAGGCAGGTAACTCCTCTCTGTAGGTCTGGGGTCCCTTATATGGGGTTATTCAACCTTTCTAGTGGCCTCTGATACCTCATATGGACCTGTCTAAACATTCTGGACATATTTGGTCCCTCATATAGGCTTGTATAATCTTTATGTGGGTCTTAGGTCTCTTATTTAAGCTAGTTTAGCCTTTCTAGCATCCTTTGGTCTCTCATGTGTGATTGCCTAATCATTCTTTGGATATTTCTTCCCTCATATGGGCTTGTGGAACACTTTTAGTGGTCTTTGGCACCTCATATTGGGTTTTCTAACCCTTCTGTTGATCTTTGGCCCCTCATATAGGCTTGTATAACCCTTATATGGGTCTATGTCCTCTTATTAGGCCTCTCTGTGGGTCTTTTGCCCCTTACATGGGCTTGTTTAGTCTTTCTAGTGGCATTTGGCACCTCATATGGGCTTATCAAATCAGTCTGTCAGTATTGGGCCCCACAAATGGCTCATAAAAAGCATTTAGCAGATCTTGGACCCCATACATAGGCTTGTTCAGCTTTTCTAATGGCTCTAATTCTCTAATATGGGTTTGTGTAATCATTCTGTTAGTATTTGGTCCCTCATATTGCCTTGTTAAACACTTAAAGTGGTCTTTGGCACCTCACATGGGCTTTTCTCACCTTTCTGTGGATTGTTGGCCCTTCACATAAGCTTGGAACTCCTCTTTGAGGGTCTTTGGCCCCTTACATGGGCTTGTTTAGCCTTTCTATTGACATTTGGACACTCATATTGGCTTATCAAATCATTTTGTCAGTATTTGGCCCCATAAATGGCTCCTTGAAAGCATTAAGTGGACATTGGGCCCCTTACATGGGCTTGTTTATCTTTTTTAGTGGTCTTTGGTCCGTCATATTGGTTTGTTTAATCATTCTGTTGGACCATGTTGGTATTTGATCCCTCATATGGGCTAATTAAACACTTTTAGTGGTCTATAGCACTTCATATGGGCTTTTCTAACAATTCTGTGGATCTTTGAACCCTCATATAAGCTAGTAATTCCTCTCTGAGGTTCTCTGGTCCCTTATATGGGCTAATTCAACCTTTTAAACAGCCTTTGGTACCTCATATGGACTTGTCTAAACATTCTGGGGGTCTTTAGTCCCACATATAGGCTTTTGTTTTCTTTGTGTAGGTTTTAGCCCTCTTGTTTGGGCTAGTTTAGCCTGTCTAGTGGCATATGAACCCCAATATAGGCTTGTCAAATCATTCTGTAAGTGTTTGGGCCCACAAATACATCTTAAACCCCATTAAGTAAATCTTGGAGCCCTTACATGGGCTTGTTTAGTGGCGTTGGGACTCTCATATTGGCTTACCAAATCATTTTGTCAGAATTTGGCCCCACAAATGGCTCCTAAAAAGCATTACATGGACCTCGGGCCTCTTACATGGGCTTATTTAGCTTTTCTAGTGGTCTTTGGCACCTCATATAAGCTTTTAACTCCTCTCTGAGGGTCTCTGGCCCCTTATATGGGCTTATTCAACCTTTCTAGTGGCATTTAGTACCTCATATGGACTTGTAAATCACTTTTAGTGGTCTTTGGCACCTCATATGGTCTTGTCTTACCTTTCTGTACACATTTAGCTCTTCCTATAGGCAGGTAACTCCTCTCTGTAGGTCTGGGTTCCCTTATATGGGCTTAATCAACCTTTCTAGTGGCCTCTGGTACCTCATATGGCCTGTCTAATCATTCTGGGCATCTTTGGTCCTTCTTTGGTAAACATACTGGGGGTCTTTATCCCTCATACGGCCTTTCAAAACCATTTTGGTGGTCTTTGGTCACTCATATAGGCTTGTTGGTGCCCTTTATGTGGGTCGGAGGCCTCTTATTTGGGTTGGATTAGGCTTCCTAGTGGCATTTGGACTCTCATATAGGCTTGTCAAATCTTTCTGTAAATATTTGGGCCCACAGATGGCTCTTTAACCCCATTAAGTGGAACTCTTGACGCTTACAAGGACTTGTTCAGCCTTTCTATTGGCCTTTGGTCTCTCATGTCTAATCATTCTGTTGGTACTCGGTCCCTCATATGGGCTTGTCCAACCTTTCTGTGTATCTTTGGCCCTTCATATAATTATATAGGCTTGCAGCTCCTGGCTGAGAGTCTGGGGCCCCTTATATGGGCTTATTCAACCTTTCTAGTGGATTTTGGTACCTCATATGGACTTGTCTAATCATTCTTTGGATCTTAGGCCCCTAATTATAGGCTTTTATTCCTTTCCGTCAGTCTTGGGCGCCGCTCATGGGCTTCTTTTACCTTTCTAGTAACTTTTTGTCCCTCATATGGACTTTTACCATTCTGGGGGTCCTTAGGCTTCTGGTGGTAATTTGCCTCTACTATAGGCTTACCCAAGCTACCTAGTATTTGGGGGTGAAGATGGTCCATGCAACTCCTCTGTGTTTCTTCAGCTCCTCGTATAGGCTTTCTAGGGCATCCTTCTGGGAATCCCTTGTCCCTCATATCAAAAGGTATAAACCCCGAGTTTTTCAAGCCATTTTGCTGGTATATTACAGAGTAGCTGTAGGGGCTGTACATTATTACAGGAACATTCCCTGGGCTAAGCCTTTGCTGACCATATTTAATGCTTAGGCAGCCATAGCATCAACTATAATTGATTCTTAGCCAGCCATGGCATCAACTGTAGCTTATGTTCTGCCACAAAGGGTTAATGACAACATCAAGAATAAAAATAGAAGTAAGAATTCTGAGATACAACCTTTTGGCTTAGTCATGTATATTGAGACAATGCTCATCCCTTGGGGTCTATCTCAAGATATGACCATTTGGATCAGAAATGTATACCAGAATGTGACTAGTCCATGGGACCTATCTTGGGATAATTCTTCTTGGCCTATGAATATATACCAGAAAATACATAGCCCACAGGACTTATCTTGAGATAGGACCTTTTGCCTCTATTAAATTTCTTCTTAATAGCTAATACCTTAGTACCAAAACATCTTATAACAAGATAGGACCTTTTGCCTCAATGATATTGGTTCTTAATAGATAATGCCATAGTACCAAAACATCTTATTGCAAGATAGGACCTTTTTGCCTCAATGAAATTGGCTCATCACGGATAGTGCCACAGTGCCAAAACATTGTATTACAAGATAGGACATACTGGCACATATTATAAGAAATTAATTAACTTGTAAACATAACACCAATAGGTCCCATCTGAAGATACGTCATATTGGCTTTAACTAGAATGGAAGGCATTTTAGATACTACTTTTTTTCACACACTATAAAATTATGATAAACTATCGTATAGCTTAGCAGAAAACATGAGATGATGCGGAATTGAAAGGAGATTCTTGTCAATATGAAATATGAAAATCAGCAAAAATGCTATATAAGACCTTTTGGTTATCGACCCTCGATATGATATAGTTTTAAAACCAACACAGCCGAAGGCTGGTCAGCAGGTCCACAGAGCCCATACGGACCGAACCTGGTACCCCGAGGGAATGGCACTGGTCTATTCTCTGTGGGAATCGCCAATATCATCGATTACCTGGGGGCATAGCCTGGACTTATATATGGTAGACTACTGGTCTATGCTCTAGGGGAATCGCCCATATCGTAGATTCCCTTGACTAACTGTTATCAAGATTGGACAGACTAAACTAGGCTTATTGGTATATGCCATGGATAAAAAATAACTGTTGATTCCCTTGGGACATGGAGAGGCGACATACAATATCTAGATCCTACAGGCAGATCTTACGAAATATTTGTCCCTCAATGACCAGCAGTCTGCAGTTCAAATCTGTGGAAGGCTATCCCAAGGCTAAGGGAATCAATGATATGTACGATCCCCCGGGGCATTGATCAGAAGCCTACAATTTAAGTTTGTGGAAGGTAATGCTATAATCCATAATATGAGAGTCGTTAAACTAAGACTTGGACTATATTTTTAGGATTAGACAGAAAATAATGTCCACGTTCTGCAATGACCTATGTATGCTACTAAGTATAGAGCTGGTCGATCCCACAGGTCCAATCCAGATGATAATACTGCAAAGAGGATAACTGCAATAGGAAACATCTGTTGTTCTGAAGTATGACTATTGAGTTACAGTCTGTTTTCAAGCAATTTTTGCAGTGGCATGCCCCGATATATCTTTCACACATTGCACCATGGACGCTGCCATCTCGGAAAATGGACCCCTGCACTAAAAACCCTGGGTTAAAAAAAAGGCCTCACTAGTGAGGACTTTTGGGTGATCATTTTGATTGTGTCGAGGGGTAGTACCCTGGTGATCTTCAGAGTGATCATAAGTGAGGACCCTGGAAGGTTTTTCTCTTTTTGCAACGATGTGTTCTAGATAATTCGTTTATCAAATTGTGTTTCTAATTGATTTTAGGGAATTCTCTCAGCACTAACGACCTCTTTTCAAAGAAGCTAAGTTACCTCGTTAGAGGAGAAAATAAAGTGTGCTTCTATCCCAGTTCTAGAGAAATCGTTTGAGGAAAATAGGGCATTTTCGTTGGGCATACAAATTGATTTAGGGGTGAAATTGTATTTCAGGAGGGGTATTTAGTAGGAGGTTGGAAGGTCCCACTAACTAGAATAGAGAGTTCCTGCTACTTTAATAAATATAAAAGAACATTTCTCTTTGCAAAATAATATAATTTGTATCGGTGAGAACACTTTATAGAAAATTCAAATTTGTACTTCTTTTTTATACATATTTCCAAAAACGTTGAAGTCCTGTAAGTTCTTTGTGTGATCGTTCAATGGACAGGTTTTAACAATACATCAGCTTGGTGAGTAAGTACCCCATATCCTATACTCACTCACCAAGCTGAGGTGTTGCTAAAACCTGTGACAATTAGGCGATGATTCATAACGATTCTCTTGGTCTCAGCTCTGGACTGAGAAATGTGTGACGTCACCAAGGGAATTCCCTGGGTGTTTTCCGGAATGTAGACTGTTTTTTTTATATTTTTGTAATAAGGACAGGTCACAAACGAATTGCCTGTACATACTACTTCCAACGAATTTCCTGAACAAATTTCCATTGTGACCCTTCAAATTCGTTTTCGTTTAAGGGCCCAGAAACAAACACCTAAAGATTATGTGCTCAGAAATACAAATTACAAATATTATAAATAGATTCTCTTGCCCATTAGCTGATGAAAATCGTTTATGAGCGAGTTCTTGAAAAAAAACAAAAAACCTTCCAGGTCACCTAAGGTGATCAATCGGGAATGATCACCCTGTGTAGTGAGTATCTTCATATAAGCTTGGGTTTTCAGTGTGGCGATATATTGGATTTTAGGATGCGACTATATGGGGAATCTCTCACCTCCCCCCTCTCGCAGAACAATGGTTATATATAAGCCTAATGTGAGCGATAACCTCATCCGAGCCAGAATCCACTACTAACTTAATTATCTCTGAAAGGGGATCGGCCTGATTATTCACATCCCAAATTCCAGATGACCTAAGGGTCTATTTGTCCAAGATAGTAACCCATCTCACCCCTAAACAGTTCATTTCATGTGCAGAAGAAGGTTCCTATGCTGAAGTGCTAAGATGGCTGGTCTGCATAGCTCCATGAAGAAGGTGGATCCTGTTCTCCACGGAAACTTTCTCCAGCATGACATCATCAAAATAGCAAGACATATTTGAATGTCATTTTGAATGGATAAACTCACATGACCCATTGAAATTAGGGAACATTCACAAATGACGTCACCTTTTTTTGGGCCTTTTTCAGGACCCCCCCACCCCCTTGTCACCTTTTGTCACCTACCAGCAATAATCCCCCTAAGAAAGACGTCACTATTTTTGAAGACCCCCCCCCCTTCCCCCCGCTGGCGAACCCTCTAAATGCACAGTCTTACACAGATCATAATTGATACTATAAGTCATTCATGCCTGACAGATATAAGGCTGGGAAATATAAGCACCAGGTTTTGAATGGATAGGGCAACTTCAGTACTGTACTATGATAGCAAAAACTTGTGTATAAGCCGCCCCCTGACTTGGCCAAGGTTGATCCCATGTGTCACACTGACTATTGATTGTGGCCTCTAAGTGGAAATTTAAGGTAATCCTTCATAAATGTAGATGTACTAAAACCTGGATAGCCTCTAAATTCCCCTGTGATATATATGTCCTATTGTAGCATAGACATACATTGAGGAGTGGTACTAGTCTCAATCACTTTCTGAACCGTGTGACAATGGCCAATTAGTTGCTATTCCAGTTAGATAGCAGTGATACTGTCACATTGACATCAGTTATAATAGGCACAATATCAGTGGAATTCCCTTAGCCTAATTAGTCATTTTCATCTCATTTTCATATATGCTCTATACTGCTGTTTTTATTCTTAAATATGTCTGGGCTTGAAAAGGTGATGTCACACAGACCTTGACACCCCCCCACCCCCATGTCACTTTTTGTGACTAAATCCAAAGACCCACCCACCCCCTAGCAGGTGACGTCATTTGTGAACGTTCCCTTAGTTCAAACTTGCAGTCTCTTCACTTGCAGGACATTTTGCGATTCTTGATGAAGAAACAGGTCGTTTATACAGATCACGGTGAACCTGTGGCTTTAAACCACAGTGGAGGGGTAAGACAAAGGAGTTCACACCTTAGTTATTTCCACATACCCTCACATAACCTTACAGCTGTGGTTTTAAATAGATAGACAATGGTTATGGGAGGGTAGCTCAAAATTTAACTACTGTAGAGTGACAGGCACCCTAATTTTCATAACCATAGTCTATCAATTACATATACTAAGCAAAAGGTCAAAAACTGAAAAGAAAGCCTTGACAAAAGGCATATCCTGCATAGTGTTAATAGGCATATCTCACGTAGTCTGACGCACAACTCATGTTATCTTAACACCTACTATATATGTACGATTTTTTGCAAGGCTCACTTTTCAGGTCGTCCAAGCGTGCATATACTGACCTAGACAGTAGCAGACGACATTGTCGTGTGTGACCTTGGTAGACTCGTCCCTGCGGAGGGCGGCCTTGAGTTGTAGCGCCTGTTCCCGGGCGGCGGGTGCGTCGTGCAGGATGCGCAGTACCCGGTCCCTCCACACACTGGCGTCTTGCCGTACAGCGGCTGTAGAGGGCACCACCGGCACCAGGATGTTCTCAGGTTCTGGTGTGAGGTGCTTGATGAGGGAGGACACGGCACAGTTCTCTGCCATCAGGCACGGCACACCCGCACTCAGCAGGCTCAATGCTAAGTGGCCGTAAGGCTCTGCCCTACACGGCAGGACGGCCAGCGTGCAGGTGGTAAGGTCCTTTTGGAGGTCGGTGAGGCTGGAGTAGGCGTGGTACTCCACCTGCAGGGCGGCCACCGTGATGTACGGGGAGATGTACTCCCTCAGCGCCGCCTGGTGGTCCGGCCGCACATTGCCCAGCACCAGTCTGGGGGTTGGACCAGAGACAGGCCTGTCCATCATAGCTAAGGCCACCTTGTTAATAGCACAGGCCACAATGTCCAGACCCTGCCATGTGGAGGGGGGCCCAAAGCTGAGGGCCAGCACCACGGGGGCTGCCCCCGCCGCAGGCACCTCCTGCTGCACGTCAAACATCTCCTTAGCAGACTGCGGCAGGAACAGGCGGTGGTCGATGTTCTTGGATGCACGGTTCCTGAACTTGGCCCGGAAGTGCCAGTGAAGCTTCTCGGTGACGGAGTAGACGACGTCGGCCTGCTCAGCCAGCCGCACTAGTTGGGTGTCGCTGGGGATGGAGTAGACCACATTGTCACCCAGCCAGGCCACGTCATCAGGCAGGATGTGGTAGAAGAGCAACACCTGCAGGAGGAAGGGGGCAATGTGTAAGCAGGTCAAAGAAGTTGATATAAAGACAGCATTGTGTACAAAAGTAAGCATCATTATCGGCAAAAGCACTCTCGCCTGAAAGCCAGGCAGTACCTGACTTGCAGTTGAGAGTGCTTTTGAAGATAGTGATGCCTACTTTTCTGAGGGTATAGGGATAGTTCAGCAACATCGGTTTTTAGAGAAATTGTTCATGCATAGTCAAGCTGACATTCACCTTTTTCTTTCTAAAAAAAGGTTAATGAAAATAAAAACAAAAGGCAATGCTGTTTGCACTGAAACAGGCATCAACTGTTCTTTCATCTGACTATATTCAGCATGGTTGGATGCATTGCGGAATAGAAGGGGTCACTTACATCTGGAGTAGATGGGTGAATAAGATGCAGGAATGGAATTGATAGGAATTCCCAGGTGAAGGAGAATGTGCTGGTGGTTTGATTAATGGTTTGAAGATAAGAAATGTGCAAGATAACCAATGAAACATCACTAAACCAGATTAGTTTCAGTGTTGCTTGTTTAAAAGAAATCCATGGAAAATGGGTTATCGTGTGTCAGAATGGAATGCCAACCAACTGTGTAAGTGCTTGGGTAAGTTTCTCCATTCAACCATTACAAGTGGACACTTACAACGTGTAGTTTAAAATGACCTAATCAATACCCCAAAGTACCTTGCTGTCCCTGTAGGTGTTGTCCCTGAGCAGGATTGCTCCGTGCGCTGTGATGGGTGAGTGGCCGATGATGTGTGTCACCCCCGGCAGGTGCTTGAAGAGTCCTGGGAACACGGCCTCCGGGTCCTTGTTAAACTCGTCATGGACCCGGTCCTCCTCCAACTCCGTGCCGATCAGCTGCACCCCATGACTCTCCGCATCCTGACAAGTTAGCACACACCACAATTTGCATTAAAATATCAATCTTCTTCAAAATGAACCAGAATGAAATCATTCAAGGTCAGTTAAACCAAAATCTTTGCCAAGGTCATACTCCATTTGCTACCACGTCTGTTTACTGGAATTTCCTAAAATCAAGCTTTTTAAAAATAATTCTTCATCAAATCTATCAGATCCCAATATGCTTATCTTGGATTGCAGGCCACTTAAAATGCACTGTAACAGCTGTGATTGGTATGAATGTATGCCACGCAATCTCCCAAAAATGATTCTGTAGATTAGCGTAGAATTAGATGAAGTGGGATTTAGAATTCACAAATTTTCGAATATACTAACTTGAATGCTCTCTGGTTTAACCTTGGAGAGGGATGTGAAGACGGTACAGTAGACCTTGACCCCCGAGAAGCGGCTGAGGTTGAGGGCCAGGTGTCTGTTGACGGCGTACAGCCCATCCCGGGCCGGGTGCCAGCCGTCCGCCAGCAGCAGCAGGCATCTCTCTGGTACAGGCCCCATCTTAGCCTCTTCTGTAAACAAACAACACTCTGAGGATCATTCCTGAAAACTTGGAAATCCAGGTATCATCCTTCGGTACAGGTGTGGTGCGAACATTTGAGTGTTTAATGTAATTCCAAGAAATGTGCATGCTTTGCCAACTTGAGCTATCATATCTTTTGGCATGCCTTCTTAACCAAATATGATATTCCAGGGTGTTTTGTCCTAGTAAGAAGTAAATTACACGTGTAAGCCCAAAGGCCACGGCAACACCACACTTTGTTACCAATGATGATATCAGATCAGCAAAAAATATACAGGAAAGAAATTATACTCTCCTACGCGTTATGTCTGTAGGGGCTCTGTGATGTTTAAAGCAGCCATTTTGTATAAAATATTTCTCTTGGTATAACGGGATCCTGGACATCCCTGATTGCAGCTACATATACAGCAGATTATGGCTTCCTATTCATTTAGAAGACATATTGCATGACAATCAACAATTTTATGATACATTTGGACTTGGTAGCGTTAAGTTTCCCAAAACAATATGGCAGATATCTGATGTAAAAGTGATGAAAGACTCTGTCCGACATGGCCATGTAGAGGTTCTGGGACAGCACTAAGTCCACCTCTCTGGCTATATGTTACAGGTACCCTGAGACCCTGGTAGCAGCTTAGTGCTGTGACATGTAACAAAATGGTGTATTACAAACACACTTGTAGCCGCCCAGTTACCACCTCCAGCCCCACACGTTACATATAACTTATACGGAGGGTGTGAGGCTGCTATTGCTATGTAGGTAAACATATTCATACAAGTGCAGGCTGAATTGGGCACTCACAGCCGGCACATTGTTGACTCACATTATGGCATTGCAGCATTTACACAATACACGACTTGTGCGAGCAGGCCGCAATGTGCTTTCAACCTTTGTGGACTGGTTGAATAAACATCTGAGTTAGATATTTTACATTTATGGAAATACCGCTAAACATTTTTGTATTCCTTCTCAATTCAATTAAACAGTGATTTCCAGATACATTCCAGATACATATACTTTGGATACACATAATCGTGTGGGATATGTGTAGTAGGCTCTACTTTGCCCGATTCATATAATCCCTCTGAAACCTAAAATGCAGGTTTAAGATAGTAAAAGGGTTCTCCCTAATTATGGCACGAGAAACTGGGTGGGGCAGGGTATGGGGAAAGTTGTATGTATTTTATTCCATCGCTGATTTGGTGCTGTCTGTGTTGAACCAAGGGGAACTCCGTATGGCATGCTCTCATGGAGTCCCAGCCAACTGGGGTGAGGCTGAGGCATGCTAGTGCCAGCTAGGGCGAACTACTTTTGTGCCTAGCTCAAGGGGTGAGGTAATGTGAGCTTTGGGTGAGGTGCCCTATATCCCTTGCACATGCCCACCCAATCCTAACCAGTGGCTAGCTGGTGGTGGGGGAACTTGGGTGAGAGGTGGGTAAGGGCTTGCACAAGGTGTGGGGTTGTCCAATGTGCAATATATATTAGTTACTTATATATCACCACCTCATACCCACACTGTAGTATGGTGGTCAGCACCCTCGCCTTGTACTTCAAAGGTCCGGGGTTCGTGACTCGGCCATGTTAACCTACCCACCATTAATTCTTCATAAAGATAGAATATTGAAGATAAAATGGTGGGAAAGTTGACATGGCCGAGTCACAAACCCTGGACCTTTCACATACAAAGTGACAGTGACGACCGCTATACTATCGGATCTGTGTTGGGTGGCCATATAAAGGAACCTCTATTTATCCACCATGGCAATACACAACCTACTACTAACCACCGGTGTGCATGCTTGGGTGACCTTGGGTAAGGTGGTGTGTCAGCACACAGACCAGCAGGTCACCCTCAGTGTTGGTTTGGGCAGAGGAGGCTACAGGTACAAGGTTTGCCCAGTCTAGCGCATAGGGTGAGCTTCTTCACACAGGGCTCACCCTACCCAGTCTCAGGCCCGACTAACTTGCCCTCAGGAGTTGACCAATCAAATCTTGTACACCAATTCCTGTGCACGGCCTGACAGGAAGTAACAATCTAAATATACCAGTTGCACCAGTCCCATTTGCAGCCCTTGTGGCGGAAAACGGTACTGGTTGAGCGAGTCTGACCCTACCTTGCTCTATGGGCATGCTCGCGCTAGTCTCATCCTTTCTCACCCCAGTTTCCTGGGGTACGATATGGACAAGAACCCACGAATGTGCGGTCAGGATCCCAAATAGTGAAGAACGATGGACCTCATAGACTGGGTATTTGCATACTTATACATACTTCATGACATTTTCCATTGATGATATGATGAAATGTAAACGATGACGTCACAAGTCATAAGATACGGAAGCACAATGTCTAATGGGAGTTGTAGAATATACAGGGGATTTCTAATACTGAAACATAGTTGTTATCGTATCTGGTATGAAATAAGAATGCATACTTCATGACCTACTATTAAGTGTGTTGATTTTCTATATTTCTTTTACAGATTGGATATGTGAAAAATGTAAAACCTCACGCATTGTCATACATTTCAATCAATCTTCCCTGGTTGAGCCCGTCCCGCATCACACTAATTGTACGGCGTCGTATGATACGGTACAGGTTCAACTCACAAAGTACAATCGACACGATATGTATGCAAACAGCGTGAGGTTTTGTCAATGTACTGTCTAGGTAGAAACCTGTTCTACATAATTGGTGCGGCAGCATGAACAGTACTGAGTGCTTTTAGCAGCTAAGTAACGGTAAGTGGTCATTAATAATGTATGAGGCTAGACAGTGTAGTGGAGACAGGGAGATGTAGATATAGCAAGAGATGGGGAGAGGAAGAGATGAGGGAGAGGTGTGTGAGAGAGTGGGAGAGAGAGAGAGAGAGCAGTGGCGGATCCAGGATTGTCTAGAGGGGGGGGCCCAAACCTGGCCAACCTGGAGTGACTATCTGTTTCCCGCGCGCAAAGCGGGTCAGCTGTATTAGGGGGTATGGGGGCATGCCTCCCAGGAAAATGTTATTGATCTAGCCTTGAAATGGTGCATTCTCACGCATTTTAGGACACCCCCCATCCAAACCAGGGGCCCTCAGTCAGGCCCTATGAATCATACTCCACAATCTCTTTATCTCTTTCCCTCTTTTCTTCTTTTTTCTTTTCTCTTCTTCCTCTTTTTTTTGGCCCCCCCCCCCCCCTGGATCCGCCAATGGAGAGAGAGAGAGAGAGAGAGAGAGAGAGAGAGAGAGAGGGAGAGAGAGAGAGAGAGAGAGAGAGAGAGAGAGAGAGGGGAGGGAGAGGGAAAGAGAACCTCTCCTAAGTTGACCAACTCCAAGTTCCGTCCTTGCGTGTAGTAACAGCACTACACAATAAGTACAGGAGGCTCTTTCAGAATAGACTCGTCAGTCGTCATAATGCGGTTTTCGTCAAAATTGTAATATTTGCAATTGACAAGATTTTTTGTACCCGGCAAAATGTGGTATTTACTATAGATTTCAATAGAAATTATCGTGAAATACTTTTTACTAGTGGTCGCCAAAGAGGTTTCGTCACATTACCAGTTCCCTACGACCACATCAGTTGTTCTGAATGAGCCTCCTGGTGTAATACCGGTGTATGCATCAAGTATTGACTGGCCCAGAAAATATATGCATGAACAAATGACATTGATAACGTACCGGCCAGCAGGAGAAGGCAGAGCAATGATTTGCACGCTTGTTGCATTGTTGAACAGGCCAATTGCAAATGCATAATCATGTTGCATATGGACTAGACCATCTTTTCTTTGCAGATTAGAAATATTTTTTTGAGGATGAGTTGTACGGAAGGGAAATTAAACTCATATACTGAACATAAATATTGTAATTAATACAATAATTGATGAGGCTTTAGCGATGCGGAGGGACATCAGACATAGAAGATCCCTGCTATAGAGTGTGGTGGTTGTTGGTCATGTGTAAACATGATTAGAGCTGGTGCTTGTTATCTGTATGTTGTGTCCACCCCCTACACACTACACAGACATCCACTACTGACTGCTTCCCCCACACCGCACATCCATGCCACCCTACAATACACAGAGATCCACTATTGTCTGGTCTTGCTACATGATGTCATTCAGCACCCACAATATGGGTCGTAAAACACTATTATGACGTGTAGTTTAAAACCTAATCGACAGGCTGACCCTGGGTCTCCCAATGTACAACTAAAACCTATAGATACATACCTCCTTTAATCATTTATCCATTACCCCACATCGTAAGCTTTCTCTCGACATTTAGCTCAGCAAGTATATGCTAGATGCAAAAAGCCTGTCATGTATACTGGCCAATGCCGTGTGCCCTTGGTGCATCCCCTTCTTAACCCCCACCTTAGTTAACCCTGAATGCAGCACTGGTGAGTAAGACACCTGTACTGCATCAATTCGTTCTGCCAACCATAAAGGTTGATACACTGCTGAATGGTGGACATGATGTAGCAATGCGCGCACTTACTTTAATGAGGAATCTAATATGAATCCTCCAGAGTAAGTATTGCATGTATTTACTTAAGGAAGGAAAGTGTATATGGTCACAAAACGTCCATGACATCTTGAGACACCATGCTGTCCTCATGTGGTTAACACCGACTCACCCCCTGGAGGAGGCACTGTGTGTGGTATCTGCATACCTGAGGTGCCTAGATACACGTGTTAATGTTTACTTATTATAATGTGCTTATCTCACTATGCGCTAAGCATAATATATGTGTCCGTCAACAAGGGGGGAGGAGGTTCTGCCGATGTCATGCAGTGTTAGATACAGGAAATACTTGTATGTGTGTGCTTCTGGGATATTGTGGAATGTATTTCTAGGCAGACCTTACTACATTTTGTATTAGGGCTAGGCCTCCATCCATTTGGGATTGTATCAGTCCCGTAGACTCCCCAGTGCTGCTTCTATGCATCATTGCAACGATGGGCATTCAACTAAATGCACCATGCCACCCTGAAATGTTTAACTGCTCTCGTGTCCAGTAAAGAGTTATGGAAGTTTAAATAAGCTGCTATCTTAAAAACTGTCACATCCTCATATATCATAGACCCCTTACCGTACTGAGATCAACAGGCAGGTATAATATTTCCTACTCTGTATTTTATGCCTTGTCAATTCACAAAATCTATGTGCATCCCCTTATATGGCCTCATGAAATCAAGTTGCAAGGATTTACTCTGATCCAGAGAGCGTTTATAATTACCAATGCCATTTATAAATGTTTGCTTTTGTAGGTGTCTCAGGGAATATAGTATATAGCTATAGTTTAACACAACACAATAGTAGCATGGACTTGTTGACATTGTATCGCAGCTAGGTACACGGGGTATTACCCACACTGTATCTAATCTCTAGGTAAGCAGTTACCTAACAGTATTATGTGTGTGAGAAGGGGCCTCGTGTATCCATTGTAGTACATCCAGCTATTGGTAGTGGTATTACTGGTGCCGTATAGAAGGCTCAGTGATTAGGGAGAGTGTTTTACATACATGTAATGGGCCCTTCATCCGTCAACGTCGAATCATCCTGTCCCACACTAAGGATAGTGAGAAGGGCATTTAACGTGTGGTGGTTGTACCATGTAACAATGTGCTAGTAGCCGAGAAGGGCATTCAGAGTGAGAAGTTTGTGGCAAGACGCTGAGCCCATCAGGGGTGCCCGGAGTGCCACTGGCAGCCCTACCACAGATGTGGGCAATGTTGTAGTTGTTGTTCAATATTCTATTTGGCAAAAATCTTGATAAGTGCATGTAATTTTTTCATCAAGATACCAATGTCTGTACTACAGCAGGAAACCCTAGACCCCAAACACAAGACAAAACACACTTAGTGCCCAATGCTGGCTTGTACGTAACGCACTATGACACATTTGTAGTGGTGGTATAGGCTGTGGGGGTGATTTTGTGTGACGATGCGCTAGGCTAACGCAATGGCTCACAACATGCCACCCATAAATGTATATCCAAAACCGAATATGGACATGACTGTAGAAAATTGGAAATTTTACCTGCCATGCCAAGGCCTTTTGTATATATCTATATATACCGTTATTCCACAAGGTAAATCCGGGCTTTAATGTCAACCTCTCCTGCACACCTCTCCACACAACCCTGCCTGTCCACTGAGCAGAGACCTGTGGCTGTAGGAGGTGGGCCGGGTTTCACTTCACACCACACTGGTGCTGCCACTGGCGGGGTTGCTAGGTACTAATTAGTAAACCATTGAGGCTGAGAACTGTAAAGCTTCATCTATTATGTATGACCCTGCCATAAGGTATTGTTGTATATCCCAATAACTAAACACGAGAACCGCTAATGTATCATCCATGATAACATATCATGAATAGAGTTACCATAGCATGCGCTCTGAATTGGACTTTGGAAAAAGAATGCTAACATAAGAGACATGCACATTGAAAAGATGAAAGAGGAGAGGATATCCACCTACTATGGGTATAGCATGTAGCAACCAGGGTTTATCAATTTGATATATGCCAAAATCTCATTTGAAGTAACGTGGTAAATAATTCGTACATGTTTAAAATGATATTCAAAGGGGTTAAGCAGATGTTTTAGTAATCAGTTTGCCAAATATTCTCATGATTCTAAGGTGCTACATATTTTTCTGAAATATCTTTTGGGCGAAATGGATAAACCCTAGACCAAGTGGCAATTGACTGCTCGCATGTGACGCTTTACGGCTGTCCCTGACTTAACGTGGGTGTGTCACAGTGGACATTGGCGTCTTACACATGGCCGCTTTACGGCCGTATTGATTCAACAAATACAAACTTGGGTTGGTATTGATATAGGCGGCCCGCCTTGTGACACCCCGCCTGGCGGCTACTCTGTGAACTACACCAGCCCAATAACCCTACTCTGACACATGTTATTTTCAAGATGATTTAATATCAAGTAGTACGATAGTGGGAGTCTAGTGGGACAAAGCTACCCATGAGCAGGCTAGTACACGGGTTAGTTCTGAAAAGACCAATGAGAAGACCAGAAACTATAGAATTGATAGTAGCAGAGCCCTTTGCATGTTGGTCATCATTTGAACATTAATTACTATTCTCTTATATATACCTAAAGGTAAAGAAACAGTACCGATGTATGGTTATACATTATGCCTCGAATGGCAGTCCCTTGAGTACTATTTTTCTTGTCGTGAAAATAGCATGGCCAATAGTCCTGTGCATACATAAGTCAGGTGAGAGAATGACGAGAATGGTGTGTAGCATATCGTCTGAATATGCCCAGAGAAAATAAAGCCTAAATCAACGTCTCTCATCTGTGTTCAATAATACTTACGACAAATTTTATTACTACAGAACGCAAACCTGTGCCGATTTTATTGGAATAAGGTCCAAACTACATTGGCCAAAACAAAGGTGTGCTTAAGGTTACATGGTCTGAAGATAGAGGGCATAGGCAATATCATAGTTGGCAATGTGTATGCATACTGGGCGTTGCTCCCCCCCCCCCCCTTTCTTTCTTTTCTTTTCCCTTTTAAACTGATGACAGAACGATAACTTAACTGGTTCACGTTTAAGACTATGCAAGTTCAGTTATAGTTATGTCATCAGTTTAAAAGGGAAAAGGAAAGAAAGAAAATGGGGTTCGTGGGCAAAGAGAAAAAAATTAAGAAAGAAAGGGGGTTCGGGGGAGGGGGCAAAGCCCCCTATATATAGAAGAACATTACCAAATATGATAATAAGAGCAAGCTGAAATGCATCTATCCCGAGTCACTGACGCTATTAGCACACCTAACAATAGCCTGAAAATATGCAAGATATGCAATTTAAGAATACGCAAAAGTCAAGGCCCCCCCTTTGAGTTTGTCCCAGCATACTGGCGAGAGTGGAGGTGGGGTGATGAGCTAACAGCAGCACTCAGGTGTGTTGTCGCAGTATACAGGTGAGGCTAACTGTGTACCTGACCAGGTACACGCACCCCGCCTTAATTACATGCCAAGCTACAGGTGTGTCGGTACACATGGGGTCTTACCACTGGGTGTGGGCTAACATGCAGAGAACGGGGCTCAATCTATAAACCAACGCAGCAACAAAAGGTGACCCATTAAGAAAAGTTAATGATAACGTTGTTTTATATATCTGAAGTCTAACTGACATTATATATATGACCTTAAAATCCTGCATTCGAATATACACTATTTGAAAGAATACTATCCAATGAATCCCTTGACATTAGATGTTCACAAATGTAGCTATTACAGGCAATGCTATTAGCCCAACGATAACACAACTGTATATAGTATAGTATGAAAAAGTTAATGTATATGTCTGTATCAGACCTCCATGGGCAGACATTGTATGAAGCTCGGTGTTGTGAGATTAAAATCAGCAACAACCATTCCATGCAGACACTATTTGAAATCATGAATTCTAAACACTGATAATTCAATAGTATATTCTGAGCAGCCATAGCTATGCTAATGGTATGCATATATAGACCTCTAGACCAACCCCCTCTCTCAAAAGCCAGTTACGACTGACTTGACCACAACTTATCCCCAATGCCAGGCATAACTGATAATATAGGTTTTGAGTGTTCACATAACACCAAGGGCACCCAGGCAATACTGTTGATTTGTATGATCCCCATGGGTGTTTGGTCTACATACCTAGCACTGAAACTACCCTGTGCATTGTTTGATCCCCATAAGGCGCCTTGGAGCATGTGTTTATGCCTATGCTGGCCAGAAATAGAATGCTCGGTACAATCTGTGGTCAAGCTTATTACCATGCCATACCGAATTGCCTGCTGTCCAATACCACCCCCTGTCTTCTATCCCATTGACTATTATAATTCAAGGCACTGCTTTAAGGATCCTACCCATCCATAGCCGAGGGTGAATTGGCAGTGATAACATACAGCCATAACGATCAGGTTACAGTATGCAGCTATCCTGAAAGGTAAGCCTTACACTGAAACAAGTCCACAATAAATGCCAGGGACGTATTTGATTATCCCAAACCTGCCCCACAACCTGCTTCTGCAATGTATCTGTAAGTCACATGGAAGTAACACGTGGTTTGAGGTTCAAAATATCATCATTTTTCTTTTCAGATTTCCTTGAGAATAATATTTGGCTAAGGTTTGACGTATTGTCAAATTAGGGTTTCGTGCGTTTAGCTATAACGTATCGTAGCTTTGCTACTATGTATATCATCTGATTGTTACTGAAGTAATGCTTTATTGTGTATTGGCACGGAGAGTCCCGTAACCTTATTCAGAAATCACTCTTGCAGGAGATCAGATTCCTCAATATATTCCCTCATCGATCATTTCCTGATCAGATCAGAAGTTTGTGATCCGCAGGTAAAACCCCGCAGTTATCATCCAACCAACTACAAGAGAAGAGGCATGCAGAAAGGAGGGTCCACACGCCCCAAGTAGAGGGAGCCAATTGTCATAGATCTGAGAACTAATCATTTACGAATCTTAGACTTAAATATGCCAAGTACATGAGATAAACGTATGGGATCCACAACGTGTTAATGGTTGTTTAGTGCCATTCTACATCAGATGGTCTGCCTATCGTATACTGAATATCTTCTACAATGGAAGTATTGATCAGGGGTGGGATCAATATCCAATACACAGTAACATGATTGATTCTGTATGACTATTCTGCCATTCTGCTGTGTAGACCAAACTGCAGCATGAGTTTTTGAGTTTAGTAATTTTTATTTGGCAACAAATCCTTTACAAGTAAACAGGTTGAGGACATGACCACTATTCTAGTACGCCCTAAGAGAGCTGTAATTGTACTCACAAACTAGGGCGTACCAGTATAATGGCCTTTCTATCAGTAGCAGTGTATCTGGGCATTTTCATTATATTTCTCTAATAGACACAATTTAATATATATCATGTTTGGTACCATTGGAAAGAAAACATCTCAATCCATACACTGGCGATTTTACATACTACAATCTTTTAAATCTAATCAAATATAATACATTGAATAGGACACAGACATAAATTAATCTAATATAGACCCAGTAAAATCAATTTCCGAATTTTGTGTTACATTTGCTGATAAAAATAAATATACAGGGTAGTAAAATAGTTACTGATCTATCACTCTGCGTTTTGGTTTTATCCCCTAGTGGAATGGTAAGGTCATAAATAGGTAAAATCATGAGAAAAAATGGGGTTCTCCTACCAACCCATGCCCCCCAGTGTTGGTATAGGTAACACCCATTGTTCTATGAGCACTGCAGACCCATGGTAGGGGTCAGTTACCTATCATAGCTAGGCTGACATGGTCTACTGATCACACCAAGTGTACCAATTTAATGGTACACCCCAAAATCATGCACTGTACCAGAATATTGGTATGGTCCAATTCACATGGCTGTACCACAGTAGCAGTGCGTACCAAAAAGCTATGCCCGTCCCCTACCTGGTAAAGTCTTTCGATTAGAGCCAAGTAAGTGTTGGAGACGCAGCTCCTCATACCTAGTCAGTATATACCAGTACACTCACATTCTTAATATTATATAGGGGTGACATGTTGACATCAAGTGAACAGTAATACGGGGTGGCCCATTTGCCAACAAGACCACAATAATCACGTTTAGCAGCTAACAAAGGGTTACCAGACACAAGGGCACTACACGTCTCGGTTGAACAAAGAAGCTCTTACAGGCGGGATGATAATGACATTGAGAATAATAATAATAATAATAATAATAATAATAATACGGTATAAACTTCTCGGATATCACATCCTACCCGTTACTATACAATTCAATAGTACCAAAAAAATTCTGCACAATTCAGTTCTTAAGTTTACTGACAAACTTCTGATATGTCTCTGCCTTTTGTAGCTCAGATTAGCTTCATTATACCGGGGCGCCTTAAGCCTGTACCGTACTCCATATCTAAGTTTATCAGCGACATTAAAAACGACAGTGGCTTCTGACACTTTGAGCTATAGCTGAATACACGAAAGAGGTATCTATACTTTGGAAATGTTAACTCCTATCTAAATTCAGACCCACAAATGATCAAATTACTTGTAATAGAGTCAATATGAAAGACACTGAACATCCTGCATATTGTAGAGGGGCAATGTAGCACTCATTATTGCTCTTGACATATTTAATGGCCAGAATGGTTCATGGAATATACATCAGTGTATAGTAAGGCCCCCTAGTGGCAGAAATATGACAACTGTAGGTAATCAATGTGATTACTTTGAGTCGTCTTCAACGATTGATGACCCTAAGGTCATCATCACTGATGACCTTCCCATAGGATTGGGTTTTCAGTCTACCAGAGGCAATCATGATTATCCTTTGACCACATCTTACGCAACATTTCCTCTTTGATGTTAACAGTAACTGTCTTTCTTTTTTAATTTGAAATTATAGGCTCTTCGCATTTTCTACCAAATATTCTCATAATATTATTTGTCTATTTTTACCATGTTTTCCATCAATTTCTAAAAGCATCAAAATCCCATGATGTTTTAGATGCGCGCGGTGGTGAGAAACACGGTTATTGGGTGGCCTTATGCAGAGATATACAAGTTCAGAATTCTCTTTAAATCAAAGATAATAACCCTTGTTCTCCTCCTATATACACCACAGGTGGAAGCACCAAAAAAAGTAATTTTCCTTACTTTTGGAGCTATGGCTACACTGATATAATTAACTGTACATGGAGACCAAGGACCCTATAGTTGCACAGACTTGTTAATGTGATGGTGCAAGCTGTCCATGCCCTAATACCGGATACAATAAAACACACCCGAAACGCACAAGCATGCTAAGATATGGGGGAGCACGCAACCGGGACGTGTGCTGAAACAGGCTCCACTACAGCCACGTTAATCAGACCAATAGCAGGGAGTTATGTGTGCCTTGTACTGTGAAGCTGACACCGGACATTGGTGCCATGGGTAATTCTTTAGCCGCAATGTCGTATATTTTTTCCCAGGTAGAGGGCAACAAACATATCGTTATTCAATTTTATAAAACAATTCTCCTCACATCGATACGATACATACTTTCTGATCAAAAACACCCCTCTATAATATATGCGGTATCAAGTGATATAAGGTGATACCAAATTACAAAGCCAATCCAGCTTTGAGTATTGGTCCATCGCCAAACTCAGTGTTATCTTACATTACTGGAAAAATGTGTATTTAATGTTGGAATTCAGTTATTGAGGAACCAACAGCCTCTTATGTCACACCTAAGTCGACTCATATGCCCCCACAACCCCTGGCATGCTATGTCTAGGGGGTGCAGGTCACGGCAGTGTTGGTGGCAAACGACGATGGTGAGTGTAACAGTGTGCATATAGTAAAGGCAGATGGTATTGGCTTGTGGCCAAATACTTGGTACAAGGCACTATACCACAGTTAGAGGTGTAAGCTGCCAAGGCTTCCAACTATGATATAATCATGATCAAGTGTTTTAGTTCCTTAAAAGTGGGAAGGAATAATACTCTGTAGTACGGGTATAAGGAGGCTTAGCCTGACTGAGAGAGAGAGGGAGAGGGAGAGAGGGAGAGAGAGAGGGAGAGAAAAGGAGAGAGAGAGAGAGAGAGGGGAGAGAGAGACAGGAAGGGAGAGAGGGAGAGGGGGGAGAGAGAGAGAGGGGGACCGAGAGAGAGATAGAGAGAGAGAGAGAGAGAGAGAGAGAGAGAGAGAGAGAGAGAGAGCGAGAGAGAGATAGTTAGATAGATAAAGAGAGAGAGAGAGAGAGAGAGAGAGAGAGAGCGAGAGGGAGGGAGATGGGGAAAAGGTGTGGTGGAAGAGAATTCACATGCAGGGCGGCTGGTGAGAAAGAATCAGTTATACATGTGTTGATGAGAATCGTTTACCGCTGAGGGTTATCCCACGAAGCGAAGTGCTCCATAGTGTTTATTTCATGTACATGTATAATTTTGAACAACATATCAACCAAAAGAACGGTTCTAAGTTGAAGAGAATGAGTTATAGGACAAGGTCCGCAGTGAATTATTTGAAATTGGTTCCAGACTCCATGTGTTAGGTGAGCTATACTACAGGCGTCACTCTGCTGGTGTAACACACTGTAAAAAAAATTCCGTTTGAATAACGGAGATTAACTGGCACCACTGGATGCCTGACTTTCACCGTAAAAATTCACCATAAAAATAATGGTCACTGTTGTTTCAAGTTCACCATAGTTCTAACGGTGAAAGTCCGGCACCCAGTGGTGCCAGTGAATCAACGTTATTGGGAATATGGAACATTACTGTCATTTTAATACAGTGTCTAAACAATGTTATTTTGTGTAATTCAATTCATTTATTCCAGTAATTTTCAGTTCATTTATCTCCCTATACGTAACTCCTTGTTCAATATGGTTACATGCCTAATTTGTTACCATGTCAAATCAGCAATATCATCTTAGTGTCAAGACTTCAGGACTAATCATTAGGAATTAGGCTATGAGGGTCTTATAGAATGCTTCATGACATTTTGTAATGCCAGTCTATCAGTAAAAGCCGGGAGTAAAAGTCACTCTTGGATGGCTACAGAGCAAACCATACAGCTGTGTATATTATATATATATATATGTTTTTCTTATCACCACAAAAATGGTGTTCATAGCATCCATGAAAATCTTCTTATAAAGCAAACTGCCACCTGGTGTGATAAAACTGAACATCAATTAAACATCACCCTCAAATAAACTGTGTTTTACTGTAAAATAAATTGTGTTTCACTGTACTCGATTACAAATATACAAAGTAAAATTGATTGTAATCACATTTACGGTGATCCACCGTAAAATTTTACACTGATTCTTTGTATATTCAACAGAATACTTTTACCCTGCAGTGTACTAGGCTATGGCTACAATGACTCAGTATGGACCCTTTGTACAGTCAGGTGCACCTAGATAACCTTTGTGATATCTCTCACACATTGTCAACAGTCAGCTCTGACTTGGACCATAGAAGGTGTGCCTCAGGTTACCCAACCTCACCAAGTTAAAGGGTTGATCCTAAACGATTGTATCCAATGTAATTTCTTGTAAATTCTAGGTCATTGTTTTGAGTCAATTTGATGGGGCATGTGTCAAAGCCGCAGTCCACGATTTGGCACCGCAATTATCTAGTTGATCCCTGGGAGCCGGTACTTTCATGTCTTAAGTAAAAAAATATTAAAACCAAGAAAACCATTCCCAACTACATTCCATTCCCTAGATCTCCAGACCATGTAGTCTGAAACACATTTCCTTTTGCCCTAACCGTTATTTTAATGTTAGTATGAGTCTGCATGGATGGTTTCTATCAAATTCTGAAAATTGGAATTGATTTATCTTGTATATAGATGTCATACCAGTGTATCATGAGTCTTGGAATCTGTAATTTAATACATTGATATAATTTCCCCTCTTAGTATAAACGCGGACTTAATAAATATCTACGAGCCCTCCAGGTGAATAAAATTGCCTCTGTGACCGAAAATAAGAAATAAAGGTTATTCTTCAGTTCAGACACGCCATACATAAGGCATTTACACTGTAAAAAGTTCGTTGCCATTTTTTAGGCAGTAGATTCTACTGTAAATCCATTCTACAATATATTGTTAATCTACAGTAGATTCTTCTGTGTACCTACACCAATTATTTACAGTGTACTCCACCCTGTCACAAACTATCTTGAAGTAAAAAAAAAAGTAAATTTAAACACAGCTAGACTTCTTGTACCACATACATCAGGGACCACGCTAGAGACGTGACATAACGGCAGAAAGTAAGAGCTCGTTAAGTTGGGGAGCAGGCTCATCGAGGCTTGACTTGCACCACAACACCTGGATCAGGTACAAATTAACGTATTAGGCACCATACCTACTGCACCAGCGGGCGGCGGGGGACTGGCACAGGGAGCACCATATTAACCATGTAAGGGCCGTGTAGGGCTTTAATGTACTGTCTCCTTAACCATCCTGCGACCTGTATAGGTGTACGCATAGTGTCGACGTAATGAGAGTGTATCAACCCCATGATGCTTAGATGCAGCCCGGGCGAGTTACTCGACAGGGCTACATTCTTGCATCATGGCGATAAGGGGCACAGTTATTATGCAGCCCTTAAATGGTTAACGGTGGGATAAACATTGAGGAAAGAGTTGGTTGGAGTAGGTGAAAGTCTGGTGAGTAAACTATTTGTGTAGGTGTAGGTATTTACACTTGTGAGTAGATTTATACTTAGAAAGGTTAAATGGTAAGGGGTTTGTTTTCCAACTTTTTGCATAATCGATGTGATACCTTCTTGTGTATAACTGCCTGGAAAGATCCCAGACAGAATCACCAGTACTGCGGCAGGCACCGAGGGACTTTTAGTGTTATCAGGGGGTTATATGTGTTTAAAACGTTACTCTTACCACCAACATGTCACTCGTTTATATGATTATAACAGTAATATAAAAACCCTTGTAAACTCTTGGTGAGGATGCAAATATAAGGAGACGAACAATTAGCTATAATTTGTGGGTCAAGAACATGATAAACACACCCATATTATAGATATAGCAAATATTGTGGAATAGCTATAAATATTGAAATGAGTGTGAAAGTTATATATCTCTATATCTATATATATCTATTTCCTATACTAATAACGCAATGGAGATGTAAGAAAAAAGATTCTTTAGAGTTTTAGAAGCAAGATGTTTCCCACATATATCGTCAACAAAATGAGGAAATCGATGATACCTGTACCTTTGTATATATGGATTATAGTGCAGAGAAGTAAGAAACATTTCCAAAGTCTAGACTGCACACACGTTGTACGTAACGTAGTGGCAGTGTCTGTGCATAATTGAGTTGTTACAATATTGATGTATTGACATGAAGATTGGTGCAATCTATAAGTGATCTAAACCAAGTGTCGCTATTCAAAGTCCACGAAGAATCAAATTAGCCTGTTTATATCACAGTGCAGTGGCGGGTTTGGGGGGGGGCGGCAAAGGGGCGCCCCCCCCCCCGTTTTCGGCAAAATTTATTTTCTTTAATTTACAATTTGGCTCAAAAGTAATACGGGAGAATTTTTCCAATTACACACCCCTTTCAAAATCCTGTATCTGCCACTGCCACTTGACGTTCTCTGCCCCATACCACATTCATCTACATCAACGTGTCTTCTACATGCATGACATCTCGTTACAGGGAGGAAGTTCCTGCTACATGTACAAGAAGCACGTGTCCATGGTCCCAAGTGTCAGTGATAAATGTCTTAAGTATTGGTCATAAAGAACTTTGCTTGCAAAGAGCAAATTGGTCTGGTCCCAATGCCCTCCTTATAAGTACACTGATAAAATGAAGGGATCCAAACTTGTCAAAAGGTCGTCTTATAAGAAGAGTTTAGGGTCTTTAAAGTGACAGTCATAAAATAAACAAGTTAAAGGTTGTCTATTTGATGAACTGTCCGGTTACCATCCCATAAGACAAGACTAGGGTCATCTAACTGACAATGTTAGCCCAGGCAGTGGCCCACTCCAAGTGACGAGTCTAAGGTCGTCAAATTCACAAGCCCAGAATAGTTAACCCTTTATTGGCTGCAAACTGCTTTAAATGTGCTTGAATCCTTTTGTCAGCATGATGCATGAATGTAGCCATGGTGAGTCTATTCGCCAAGCCTGCATTCATGCCCCTTTGGAATCAACAGTTAGGCGAGTATACTTGCCAAGGCTGAATTCATGTATTATGATCACATAGAGCATAGCACTTTAAAGCACTATGCAGCCCTTAGAGGGTTAACCTGTGCACTATAACCTCTACTTCACTGCAGGTGGAGCTAACTGGGTTCTGAGCCTAGACATAATTGTTGTCCATGTCTGTCTCTATTTCTGAGGTTTCTAATAGCTAGTTCATACAAACATAGAGGTATGTAGGTTAGGAGAATTCCTGCCATATCCCCAATTCTATATTGAGAGTATTTCTACCATTTAGTAGCAGACACATGTGGATGTCATACCAATGGGAGTTTCCTTGCAGCTATTGTACCATAGCAATAACCACAAAAGAGGTGTATGTGTCCTACACATATTTGTTTTGTCTCAATTATATCAAAACATTGAATCCTTTTCCTTTTCTAGCATCCCCAATAGATAATTCTCAAGATTCTCCATAACATGAATGTGTATTGCCATAAATATGATTAAAATCAACATAGAAATTATGCAATTCATTCCCCAACTTTATACAGAATGCATGTTATACTGATGCCACCTACAGGGGAAATCCTGAATCAGGCCCTGATTGACAAGTCTAGGGCTGGCATGAGTCAGGTTTTGGGCTGGCACATACCAAGTGTATCTTCTATCTGACTACTACAGCTAGAGGACCCACTCTCTTGTCACTTAGAAGAGTCTGCAGACGAGTTTACGTTTTGAGTGTAGTTTTACTGTGATTGAATTAAATATCCACTTAGAATATACATGTATGTTTCCACGAATTCGATACAGTCCTAAATGGCATTAGTTTTGATACTAAACCTATGCTCATTGAGAATGAAAGCATACCAAAAGTACGCCTGGAATACACAACCTCCCTGCGTGCACCCCGGCACTGTTGACATTATATGCATGTTATAATCTGGTTAACTCAGCCTAGAGATGACATGGCCATGTTTACCTTCCATATTAATTAGGACCACAATAGGCTCTGTGCCGCAGTCCGTGTTGGAGACGGACTGTGCTGCACAGCCGTGTTAATACCCCCACACACTAACACAAACACACCTACCTCACTCCCTGCTACCCGCCTTGTGCACACCACCACACCGGAACCACGTGACAGCACACATACCCCACACTTCCGGTTTACTTGGGGCATCCAAGGATCATTTCCGATGGCGTACTACCATCTCATATTCAGATCATATACTTATATATATGTTTCATTTTGATCGAGATGCAAGTTAGATCTAGCCAAAACGATCATGGTATTCAGGATGGATTACATTAGAAATATGAACAATGATCCTTTCCTGGTTTATTTTAGACAGTTGTGGGGAAAGACCTAATTTTGAACATTATATTATATCACTGAAGAATGAAATCACAAGGCGGCCATTTAATTATAATAAATATGTATAAACTGAAGGTGTGCGCGTGCTGTGTGTCAGGGGTCGGGAGCCCCAGCTGGACGGTGCTGGGGATTAACATGACTTATACTGGAGGCTGTACTCAGTACAAGGTCTCACACAACTTATTACACAGTGCTATATCCCTCATAGACCAAACACTGAATTAAATGGTGTGCTTCAGGTTACATGGTCTCAAAAGGGAAAGGTATAGGTAGGATTTAATCATTTTTTTCTCTCTTATTTTAAAGCAAGTATTTCCGATCACTGGTGCTCAAAAATGAATTATCCTAAAAGTGGGTCAGAATGATCAGAACTACTTCATGCACTTCACTCAGTCTCATATAATAGGATTTCGCTTATATTTGACATAATGACTCCTAGGGATATTAGCCTGATGTTTATGGAACACAAAGAAAATAAAAAGTAGATAAAGGTAAATCATGATATATAAGTAAGAGAAATATGCAAATATCATTGTAGTTTTCTTCTTTTGCCACCAGGTGCCGTATGCATAGATTATGTTGTATACCTTTAAGCCCATGGTGCGACTTTCGGCGTGCACACATTAAGTCGCACCCATTATATTACACTAAACATGCATAGAGTTAGGCACCCCCTATCTGGACCCTTACAGTCCATGGAATGTATTTGATTATCTCCTCCCCTTTCAATATTAAATTCAGAGTTAGATAAATGTTTCTCGGGTTTAGACCAGTTTTGCTAGGTATGGTGGGGTAAGCTCGAACACATGTCTGGCTTAGTCTCACGACTTTGTAACAATTGGACAGTCTTTGACCGGGTGACGTCTTTGACTGGGTGACGTCTTTGACTGGGTGACGTCTTGAACGGGTGACATCTTTGACCGGGAAACGTTATTATGGCATAAATTAGACCTATATAGTAAGAAATGGGTGGAAAAAGTCAAAGGATATTTTCACACTATATGAAATGAAATCGATTTAAAGTTTTTTTACATTTATATGTAGCCCCTTTTACATGCATTATAGCATAATGTTATATTTTTCCCTCTGCCCGGTCAAAGACTTTCTATGTTGTGTGGAATTTGAAGAGCTACACTGTCCAAAGTGTTTTGCAATAACCATCCACATATCTTTACAAATAGTAGAGATATGGGAAAAAATAGAGGAATGAAAAAAGACCTTTTCTAGCCTCCCGGTCAAAAACGTCACCCGGTCAAAGACTGTCCAATTGTTACAAAGACGGTCCAATTGTCACAAAGTCGTGAGACTGAGCCGTCTGTGTTTGTTGGTCCTACCAATTGTAAAAGTACAAATGATGGACATACTAATCTACAAAGGTTTACTTATGCAGTCAAGTACTATTTTGGGCAAGTGGAATCATGAGGTAGGTTATAGACAAAATAATTCAAAGCTTCACAAGAACAGTTGACCACTGAAGGTTATTAAGAAGAGCCGAGTGAACTAAATCTCAGTTGTCGACTATTCAAGCGTTCCTCAGTATCATTTCATATGATTGTTTGTTAAAAGTCCACTTAATTGATACATGAAAGCTATTCCGTTATGTATATTGCAGATGTAAATCACAAAGATAATAGACAAGTAGATTCCTATTGGATTGTTGGCATTTATTTTGGGATCTTTATTACATGGAGGTGGTGGATCTGTTTTGGAGAGGTTGAACCATACCCAGATAACAAGTTTTCCAAACGTTTGTAAACGTATTAATAACGTTTGTTTGAAAAGGTTTTCTGTAAGTATGTACGAAAAAGATTTTCCACCAAACGTTTGTAAAACGTTTTCTTTGTTAGCTGGGTAGTTACGAGGTGCCACACATGTTAATATGTTGCCCAAACCATAATAACATCGTTCAATAACCAAGAATGTTGCCAGATGGTTCAATAAACTGGTCCATCTAATGTCGGGAGTATCTCATTCGTGTCTCTGGGCCCCTAAAGGTTACAACTATGTCCTGATGACTTCTTCATGTTAAGGCAACACATGATTCCGCTCCCACACCTGGGTAACAGACTACAGTGCCCCCTGGGGCCTGGTTGGACAAACCATGCAGCCGCCCATACAACCTGCCACCTGGTACTGGGGGACTCCACTTACTTCAAAGACAATGATTACTAGTATTATAGACACTGATTATTCTTTTAAATGAAAAAGTTTAAAGCAGTCTTGAAGATACCGAATGTACCTTATGTAATAAAGTCAGAATATAAGGATGTCAACTTGATAGTACTCTACAAGAAAATAGACCTACAAAACTGATAAAAACGAAATTTACAATACATAACAATGGTTCACTCTACAGTTCTAAATAATAGGCCCTACAAACAAACCACAAACCACTCCTTTGCCCAATACATCGCTTATATAGTGATACCATTAGAGACACATCACAATTCTAAAATATCATGATTTTAAGGCTTTCAGCAGACGTGATTTTTTAAAGAGCAGGAAAGTAGTACTGTCTTCTCCCCTTCTAACACAGAATAGTTCCTCTAGTCCAAGCCTTTGGCCAGAGTCATATATTAGACTATGCTGGGAGAGTAAAATCTTAGCTGCATATCATTTATATTCATTTTAACTAAACCTACGCTCTGTAAAATGACAATACAGCTTGTTTTTCAAATCATTCAAGGTTGCAGATGGTAGGGATAAGAAGTGTTTGTCGCCTCTCCCTGAAAATGACAATGTACAATCAAGCAATGATTCCAGGGACTTCGATGAAGCTGCCAGTTCCTGTAAAGATCTTCTTGAAAGCGATCCTGAAGTCCTTGAGTCTCCATGCAAAGATAAGAGGGTTGACCCATGCATTCGCCCAGAATATGGCTGTCATTGATATGTTCCAATATGAAATATACGTGTTGTTGGTGGTAGATAAAGACACTACAAGCTGTGGACTAATGCACAAAAGATACACTCCTAGTACCAGACCTAGAGTGCGGCTTATCTTCTTGGTACTCTGGTAGGTGGCCCCAGCTAGGGTGTTGTATGGCTGCTGCTCTGCTGCAATCTGCATTATCTGGTTGTAGGCAATCTTTGCAATACGTAGGTGGAACCCGATTGTCAAAGCAACAATCAGTTGAGTTGGTACAGCTATTAAGATACTAAATATGGAATGATTCAAGAAGATGTGATACTTGCACGGCATACCAGCTTTGAGGTGGTTGGCTGTGTACATCTCATGGTAGGGGAGCTGAGCAGGCAGTTGGTCCATGTGACTGTGAGCAGTATCACTACTCTCTGTGGTGTGATGAGGGTGTGGGAAGGCAATGTAGATGTAACGGTCTATAGACAGGTACAGGATGCTCCACATGTTGCCACTTGATGAAATAAGGCACACTGTCTGTGTGGGTGAAAAACAGATGACAGATAATGACAAATTCTGATTATCAAGTGAAAATTACATGAATTTAGAAGCCAGCACAAGGATTGGTTATTCATGGCTAGGGCACTCAGCAAAGCCATGGATGACTAGTGCTGGTTTATCTATGTATGAATCAGTTTATACCACAGTTGTAACATTCAAAAGGAAATTAGCTTATTTTTACTACCAGTATGTAAACTTGGCCATTTACAATGTTACAATCTTGTGACTTCATTGCGGTTATCCATTACTAATGCACAGTGGTTATTCACTTTTAGAGTGCCTATAACCGTGGTATAAAATTGCATATTCTCAGTGAAAGAGTTCTCTATATTTAATTCGGTTTTGTACAGTGAATAACATGTCAGCGCTATGCCATAGAGACTCTGAGATAATGACGATTTCCACCGAATCTCTACGAAAAACACGAAAATATGAATATTATATGCTCTAAATGAGCCTAGAAACAAAATATCAGCTAAAGATACAGCATATTTACATCGATAAATCAAATCTATGTCACAAAAGTAATTTGAGTGGTGCTGTAAACACATAACAGCTGGAGTGTAATATTGCTATGTGATATTGTCTTACTTGACTCACCTGGTGAAACAGACAGGTGGGGATGAATAGCGAACTGTCGGAGTAAAGCTCATAAGTCATATACCATGATGAGGGGAACCATGACACTGGGCAACAGGTCACTCACCGCCAAACTACAGATGAGGTAGTTGGTGCAGGTCTGCAGCCGCTCATATCTTACCACCGCCAAGATAGAAAGACTGTTACCTGCAACCATATCAAGTGCATTTTGTTTGGAAGGATAATTTCTCAGGTAACATGTTACGCAGAGAGAATACCGTGTTCAAAGGGAGACATGTGTTTCTCAAATGTTTGTTTACAACTAAAGCCTCATACACTCAGAATTATGATACCAGGGGTAGAAACAGATCATGGGTAAGTAGTCATTGGTTTATGAGTTTCAGTACGTGTGCACAGCCAAGGAAAATTGTCTCCAAAGTAAAACTCAATAGGGAGTTTAAGATGACAACATGTACATGTATCGTAACGCGAACATGCAATACATGCGTATAGGGGGAATTATGAGATAAGGAAACTGATCAGGTATTTAATTACTTTGAATGATATCTTTGGTATATACATACCAAATTGCTGAAGGTGTCAATTGAGTCTGGGATAAATATGTCACATTGTAATTAACTGGATTGTTGGACCATTCTCACCTACATGGTGACCTAGTCATGACCAGTCATTGGTAGGCTCACAACAAAGCATAGTGTACATGCCAATTTAAAGCAGGAATCCAGGTAGAAATAACATATCTCCCAGAATGATGATAACACTTACCCATGAAATAAAATCATAACTGCAAACTGAAGTATGGTAATACATGTGAAAACCTCTCAAGCCTGCCACATACAAATAATGCCATTTGGCATCTAAAATGTCAAATCTATAACAATGTATTTCTCCGCATGATCCTTTTGAAATGCCCTTTCTGCGTTCCTAGATTATTACTATTATATTACCAATAGTAATGGTCAGAATTTATAGTCCATGTGAAATACCTCCCTGTAATCTTTATGCACATTTCTACATACCAAATATACCCAGGGCTCCCCACAGCATTCGTACAGCCAGATACACACAGAGGGCGGCCAGGGAAACCTCATATACTACGTCGCTGGTGGACTCTGCTGTAGAGTTGAATATATCCAGAGAAGAGAGATTGGTTGTGTTCTGAAGATACCCATCGATAGTCGTTGAAATATTAGTGACATCCTCCATGGGCAGTGGGTACAGCGCTGTGATGTTATCCATGCTGTCCAGTCACCTGAATATAAAATCAGGTGATTGGAGCAGAACTGCACAATTCGCCACAGCCATAGAACAAATGAAATAAGTGATGATCTTTGAATTATATCAGCAATTCCACATACATTTTATCAGATCCCTGAACATAGCACATACCGGTATAGTTGTCCCATTATGAGTAGGGGGGTGGATGGGGGGGTCCCGATTTCCCATGTCGATTTTAAGAAATGCCCACACAGAGAGAAGAAATAGCGTCAAAAGGGAGTCCAGGTTGCCTCCAGAATGACTCCCCTGTTTAGGACCTGGACTCCCCTAAACAGGGGAGTCATTCTGGAGGCAACATGGACTCCCTTTTGACGCTGTTTCTTCTGTCTGTGCATGTGTCCCATGTCGCTATCTTTCTATTCCTCCTGCCATTTATCACTATTGTAAAACCTCTCGTATAGGCTGCAGCTAGTACGCTTGCTACTAGTACGCTAGTACACCAGTGTGGCTTATAGGATCAGGACAAAGTCAGGGTGAGGCTTATATGTGAGGTTTTAGAAATATACTATAGAGTCGACTCTAGTATATATAAGGTCTAGGTGCGACTAATGATTATGCGAGTTAGGCTTATTCGAGAGGTTTTATGGTAAGCCCCAAAATGGCCATGTGGCCATCCACCCCCATGTGAGTGCCTGCTACAACTACAAGAGTGGCCTACCTTGACGTCCTGGTGTGCTGTCCTTATCCCTGGTCACGCCCGTCCTCACAGTGTCCACGGCAGCACAGCCACCTCGCACATACATACACGTAGTAGTTACAGGACGAGTACAAAGCTGTACGCGAAAATTACCATGGAACAATCAACATGTCAGAAATGAGAACAAGCATAATTAGTGATAAATGCTGTCGCCACTTGGAAATAAATACTGTGTGCTTATCATTATGATGGTTGTGGTAATCATACACTTGTCATATAGGACACACCATAGTTTTGTCCTGGGCTAAGTGTGGACCCTGATAAAACACATAGGGTCCCCACAAGCCAATGGTGTCTGAGAAGCAGGAAGCCCAATATTCTTTATTTGGCGACTATTGGCGATTCCCACACCAAAGCCTTGTTAGGTGGCCAACTTTTGTTACCATATCTCTAAATAACCAGGTTATGATCACTACTCTGAAGGTATTCTAAAGACCTACCCAGACACGTCAAATAAAGATAATGATCTACAATAAGACTGATTCTCAAATAGTGTAGGCGTGCTGTGATATCATGACTCCACCATAACAGAGGTCTTTGGTCAGCTCGGGTCTTCCTTGATCACAGGAGGGCGTTTGACACAATGGTCCACTCCATCCTACTACAGAAACTGTAATGATGCAACATAGACCGCGGCTCCATGCAGTGATTTTGTATGTGTATTTGAATCTTATTGAATTTTACCTGTCACTATGATATAACAGTATCTGCAGTGAACACAGCCTACTAACTGCATAAATATAAGTATACCATCTCATGAACATATGGATGTGTTGGGGCACGAGTAATATGTGTAAACATGGGTTTGTTGAGTCAAGGTGGGAAGTGCCTCAGTTGGACACTAGGTGGCAACACCTATGCCATGTCCTTGTTCGATTATCCGGTAGCGGAGCCAGGCAGGGCAATCCAGATGGCGCGCCGGTGAAGTGCCACATAGACACTGCTTGGTCCGCATCCTGGGTATATAAGAGGCCGAGTTCGTCCCAGGACGAGCTCAGACCCACACCCTTCGATACCTTCGTTACTTTTGATCTACACCCTTCCCATTCTCTGGCTCTTGCACCAGCTTTGCTGGAACAAGACCAGACCATCCAGCTCTGCTGATTTCGAACTAAGCTAGAATGCTACCTGTACACTTCAAACCTTGTTTGCTGATAAAACTGTACGATACTGAATCCTACCTTCGAGGCCGTAATCGTGAGACTGAATAAATACCTGTTGCATTGAAACCAATTGGAACTTGTGTTCGCGTCATACTTTCGCAACCCACCCCCATGATAAAGATGATGAATTATCAATTGGTTGAATAATAGGGCCTGTATATTCAGGGGATGGAAATGCAGTTGGGTCGATGTTTTTTTTTGTATAAAAGTAGAAGTTCTGATATATTAGATTTGTATGTATGGGATGCGTATATTACTATATACAAGAGGCTGGAGACTGTTTGCATTCACACACTACTTCCATCAAAGTGTCTCAATGTGTGGAAATAAGATAAATCCATAAACCCAATTACTGAATGGTTTATGACCCACTACTCATTAATATATCAGTCTGTACATCCTATATTAAAGCCAGGGGAATGCCAAGCAAGTTCACCTCGCCATGGGGTATAGTACAATGGATGAGAATCACCATAGCATAGCAGTCTAATCTCTCTGCCATGGGTCACCCGGTGAGAAGATTAGAAACTAATGGCAGTGATGCAAATTACACTCTAAATGACCAACTGGAGAAAATTAATTCATCCTACTTAGAATTATCTGATCACTTTGATTCAAAGAGTGCTAGAAAGCCCTTTATATCCCTGACCTCGCAAATGACATTTTATCAAAGCTTTTCAGGCTCTTCTAGCCTATACCCATGACGCTAGTGTCAGTGGGTTTTGTAGGCTATACTAGCATTAACATTGTGTATATTGGGCAAGTAAGTCCCACCCCTTAGTTAGCTGCTGCTGCACAGGGGAGGGGGGTCGTGTTTTGGAAAGTTTGTCAGTAGTCCGCTAGGTGGTGCACGTGTTGTCTTCGCCCACTGTCTTGCGAAGCTTGGGGGAGGAGAAAACAAAAAGAAAGAAATGCAAGAGAGTCAAGGTAGGAAGCTAGTAAGCAGTGTGACGTCCGACAATGACACCGATAGTGGACATGATGAATCTGACCTTAGTGGGGTTGAAAACATTGATGAGTGTGAGTCAGATCCAGAGAAGTGAGTGAAAGTAAGTGAAGAAGAAAACGCTTTGGCTTCTGTGCTGTGTGTGGATAGCATTTTGAAAAATAGTATAGGGCTCCTAGGGGTTAGGCCATGGGCGCATCCATGGTCGGGGGTTGGAAGTTCAATCAGGTAATGCTAGGTGGACGCCTATAGACTCAGTATTGACTGAACCCCCGAAGAGTAACCCCCTCTTCTGGGTGTATGCAGAACTTAAGGTTCTTCATTCTGCCGCTTGACTAAAAACGGGGGCGCCTCGGTAACCCCAAGGTGCTCTATAGGGCTGTGTCGCATGTTTTAATTTTTAAAAGGGGCGTGTCGCCGTATTGACCGTGTCAATTTTTACCAATATCAAAATATATAGAAATATATAAGTATCCCGATAAGTATGCACCACCTATTGACAATGACGATTGTCAATTGCAAAATATGACACTATCGACGATTCTATTTTTCTGACCAATGTCAGTCGTTCTGAATCAGACCCCTGAAACGGTGCGGCCTTTCCCCCGTGACACATGTATGCAGGCTGCCTGTCCATTATATATACCGTGACCATTATATGAAGAGAGACAGAGAGACAGAGAGACAGACAGACAGACAGACAGACCGACAGACAGACAGAGAGACAGCACGACAGAGAGACAGAGAGACAGACAGCTACGCTGACAGACAGACAGAGCGCGAGACAGACACAGAGACAGAGAGAGAGAGAGAGACATACAGACAGACAGACAGGAAGAAGAGGAACCGAGGAGCATGAACAAAATTAATTTATTACAGACATGGATTTCGATAATCATAAAGCAAATATAAAACAACCTATTAATGAACCAGTCTAGTCTTGGGACATATAATATGATAGATACGTTTATACATATATATATATATATATATATATATATATATATATATATATATATATATATATATATATATATATATATAAATATATATATATATATATATATATATATATATATATATATATATATATATATATATATATATATATATATATATATATATATATACCCTGTCTAGGCTTTGCTCCATAGAAATAGAACCAATTCTACAACATGCTCCCTTATGCGATTTTTGTGGGTATCCATTGGTCATTCAAGATTGTGCGTCATTCTAGGCCATGGAAGTTCAATCAGGTAACGCTTGGATTGTGAGTCATTATTTTGAAGTCTACTCCTTTCACAGATTGTACTATTGTGGTGTGTGGATCAGGGTAATATCAACAGAATATGTTAAATATTAATACTACAATGAATTATAATATTGATTTAGAGAGTTTGATTGCATGATGCTCATATTTATAAGCATATATCAACATATAGAATAATGTATCTATGTTGCTGGGTATCATTGTATGATATTGTAGAGTTTGTGGTTGATGTGTGAATATAGTCCTACTTGAGGCTGGGGCTAAAACATCAGATGGAGAGTAGACCTATAATGTGGTTGGAGACTGCTGAAGTGGGCCGAAACATAGACTTGTCACTCACATGCAGAAGAAAACTGTGGCCACCTGTGATAGGCTGAGGCCTGGCACAGGTGTAGCAGGGGGCTGTAGGTGGCTACCATATAGCCACCGCAGGTGCCCCTCAGTAGCCAGTAGCGAGTAACAGCTCATTTGGAGATGAGCTGCGGCTACTCACCTGGGTCATGGGCGAGGGTAGGCCCGCACCTCTGGAGTTAGGTTGGAAGCATGCGGGGATGGTCACAGCATCCCCAGTATCAGGACTCAACAGCTCACTATAGGAATCTCTATATTTTTAACATTTTAACATCACTATACTCATGGAATACTTACTGCACTGACCAGCACACACATATTGATACTTACTGTTGTATCAGATGCTGAAGGTATTTAGCACATTGAAGATACCCCCCAGAGGATGTATTGAGTTGACTGGTTTGTTGGCAATTAGTAATAAACATCATTCATATACAGTTTATGTACTCCTCACTTGTCTTTGGCTAAGGCTGGAGGAGAGCTGGCCAGCCTTAGCATATTAGTGCTCTACCAATATAAGTTACTATATTAAGATAGAACTACTACACACTTTAGCACAGCCAAGCAGAATACAAACAAACACATTCTTTAAAACACCATGAGCCCCCATTCAGCTCAAGATGTCTGGCGGCTGGCCTTGGTTTTGAGATAAGCGCCTCTCTTGTATGGCTGTCCATGGTAGTTTCTGAAGCACTAAAATATGATTTCGAATAAGTATCTGTCTTGTATAAGCGTCAGGGGAATACAGACCCCAAATCTATATAAGTGCCCGGCTTTAAACACAACAGTCCAGTTGGCCCAAAAGTGTGTATACATACATTCATTCATAGAAACATAGACAGTATTAGTTGCATGACTGTGAGTTGAGCTCAGTCTACATGTAGTAGGTCTATGTTGTGGGTAGGCCCTGTCTGGGGGTCCTTCTCTTTGCTTGGCTAAAGGTGCGGCGGTGGTAGTAGGACTAGTAGCATCAAGCATGGCTATTTTACACACACTACAGCCACCTAGTGTGTCAGTGTGGAACTTACAGCCCATCACTGCCTCTGGTCACTCTAGAGTAAGAGGTATGATTAAGGTGGCTAGACCCTATTGTAAACATGTCAACTGCGCAGGTCATTGCACATATGCACATTTAGTTGTCCCAGACGACACCAGGGGGT
The DNA here is from genome assembly GCA_947462335.1 of Harmothoe impar. Classification (NCBI taxonomy): domain Eukaryota; kingdom Metazoa; phylum Annelida; class Polychaeta; order Phyllodocida; family Polynoidae; genus Harmothoe; species Harmothoe impar. The sequence goes on from OX381717.1 coordinate 23,639,960, forward strand.
GCTTTTGGTCATATTCTTGTATATTAGATATATATTTGCAAGAGTTGACCTGGGCTTGAACCCAGGGCCTCCTGCATGTGAGTCTAAAGCTTTACCCCTACTCTACGGGGGCTCTGGTTGTAGGCCTGCTGAAAGCTATACCTGTACCACATCACGACTGTGTGCTCCATTTATATATTTTTTATATCATACACCAAAAACCTTTAAAATATGCAGGGGACCATATGTTCAAATTATTGTTTCTGGGTGTAAAAGATTATAGACTATATCCTGAGAGAACTTTAGGGAAAGTTAATTACTTTAAGATGCTATTTCATGCACATATGTACTATCACCATATGATTCTATTACAGATAACTCCAAACTTAAAGCCAGATATCTCAGAAACTAGCTCGGGACCCCCCTATTTTCTATACATCATTTGAGACTACTTATACATTTGTAATATGGGCCTCATGGCGAAAATCCTGACAAAATCTAAATACTTCTAGACTATGGGGTCTATCCACCTTAACTTTGCCACATTCCCATGTACTGAGTGTGACATGTGAGGCTTGGTATGGACGCTACCTACTGGATGCGCCATTCCTATGAGAACCACTGGTTCTAATGTCAGTGAAACATTGTATAGATAACACCCATTTACACTGATACATATGCACTTTGATGTATTGAGAAGTATATCAATGGACTCTTACCAGCCATGGCAAATTTATCTTGACAGTGCAGAGGAAATGAACCGTTTGGACCAGTAGGTGTGAAAGTGTTCTGTACAGCTCATAACTAGAATATGGATAGAGAGTTTATTTACTCTGTACCCCAATCATCAATCAGTGTTTTGGCCCTTGATTTGACTCTTTTTTACATTTTACTGTAGCATACCCCAGTCCTAGAACTCACTTCTGAATGCCGACCTTACTATGCGTGTGTGTAAACAGTAGCTGTTGTTGTAAGAAATGGGTTCACAGAGCCTGTTCGACAACAGGATAAATACATGTAGAACAATTTTAAACAAACAGAATACCCATCATACACCGTAAATGCCAATACAATAGTATTGCAATTATCTTCATTTCCATTGTAAATAAACACGGTGTATGCAAACTAGCAGGTATCATGTCTGCATGCATGCATTGCCTTTCACTTTATAAATGTAATGTTAGATTACTTTCCATGGGTGGGTAACTACTTTAATTAATGGCACTCCCCAACATCTGCCACCTGTCGAATTAGTCACTTGGCAGTTGCCTTACCAACTGCTAAGTGTATCAATGTCCTTAACTGTATCAATAAAAGTTCTTTAGGAGGCCACTTTGGACTTGTCATTAATTTTTTGAAATATTGAACCCAAAATGCACCAAAACACTATCATGCATTACAGATGAAAATTCAATAAGCAATACTCTCACTTTGAGAAAGGACCAGTTTTGATACACTTAGCAATAAAAGAGTTGTTAGTTTCCCTTGATACAGATACCCCCACTTTTGATACACATAAATTGAATAATGATAAGTGTAGGGACACTAATATTAGTAGTGTAATCGAACGCCTACAAGGTAGTTCGGGCGGCCGGAGCCAGGGGGCACCCCTATCGGAGGCGGACAGTATATAAGCTGTCCTCACCCCCTTGCTCTGGCAGACCTTCTCAGGTCTCTGACTGTGTAATATATAGAAAGTTATTTGAAAGCCAAACATACATTGATCGAACCTCATATACTTCAAGGATTAGCATTGTTGTACAGGTGAACGACTAATAAACCCTGTGTTCTTGCATCTCTACATGAAAACTGCGGTTCGAGTCCTTATTTAATCGAATTACATAAAGACGAACTCTACACTGGTGCCGTGACCAGGATTTTTATGTAGAAGATAGCGGACTGACCCTGGCAGAGGCTCAGTCAAGGAACGGGGGGGATGAAGGATCGGGAGCCGAGCTGGAAGATGGGGAACTGGACTACACAGTCGCCCAAATAAATGAAATCTGGGATATTGCCTCTCGAATGCATACCCCAGAGAATAAAAAATCTCGAAAGAGGAGTCTGATTTTTCGAACTCCGGGAGAATTTCCTCCTACCAGAACAGTGCCGAACACCAATCCGTTCAGAGGGAACCCATGGGCGGACATGCTTCCCTCCGAACCGAACCTCGGACATATGGAACGAGACTTGTCTAGAAGAGGTCGACAGGTCCCTGATTATGACGCCTACTGCGAGAAATTGAAAGCAGAAGAGGAGTCAATGAGGGATCGGCATACAGCCATGAATGAGGATTTGATCCGATTGGCCAACGAAAAGGCAAGGGTAATCGCACAGAACCAGAAGGAAGCAGCGGAATTGAGTGAAGTAAAATCCAGAATCCAAGCGGATAGGAAATATATAAGTGAACAGTTGGCTCTCGAAACTTCTCAGTTGGCCAAGGTCCAACAGAAGGTTAAGATTGCTCAACACAGTCTGACCGAGGAGCAAGCACAACTCCAGAAAGAGAAGGAAGAGGCTCGCCGAAGTCGTGATCTTCGGGATACCTATGAAAGCGAGATCGAACGACAATCCAAAAGGGTCAAGAAAATCAAGGCTGATTATTCGAAGGAAGAGAAAGCCGGCGAGGCCCTGCGGGAACAGTTCGAGCAAGAACGAGAGGCGTTGAAGCAAGCTCGAATCGACATGAAGGCTGACCTCGAAAATATTCAGAAAAAGAAAGATGAAATCAATGATACCTACCTGGCTTATCAGAGTCAGATAGAGGAGATCCGCAAAGAAGAAGAGACTAGGAGGCGGGAAACAATGAATGAGGGAGCCAAGCTACCTAAACACGTTGCATCCACACCTAGTCCGATATTGAGTACGGTAGAGCCCATCGAAACACGGGGGGTTGTTTCAGAGGGGAAGTATGAACGAACCCAGGGAGGGACTGTCCCGAATGAGACTTATCGTAAAGTCACGTATGGGGGAACCGAGGAGAAAGAGATCTCTAGCACCCATGATATGACGAGCGAGGCCCCACCCAAACGAATGAACCATAGTTACGGCTCTCTGCATCCCTTTGCGGATGACACGCTGGCAGGACATAATTATACGGTACCACCACCACCGATATATAATATAACCTACCAGTATCGGGCACCATTACCCGGAGCCGGATCGAACGAAGGACATCAGTCCTATAATGAAGGGGGAGGATCGATTCCGAGCAGGGGGACAGGTGGTGCTCCAAACCCCGGAACGAATCCGGGAGGAGGAGCCGGAACTGTGCCGAACCCTGGTTCGTACGGAGGTTACCCCCCCAGTCCTGAACAAACTCAGCCAAATCCAAGAGGAGGGGCACCAAGACCGGTCCCTGCCCCGAGGAGGTTGACAAAACGATCATCTATGGGCCCGAGGGTTGCTGCCATAGTGGAATCCGATCCTTGTATACAAGGAATGGGGATAGACTGTTGCAGTCGGACCCGGGAAGATGAGTCAGAAATAATGGAATGGAGCCGGAGGCAGTCTGATAGACTGGTATGGAGTCAGAACAGTGCCCGGAAGCCTGTTCGAACTCCCCGACGGTTCAATGGAGAGAATTGGAAGGAAAGCTACCAAGACTTTTGCGACGATAACCGTTATCATGGGTGGGACAAGGAGGCTTCCTTGGGTCCTCTCATTAAATGGTTGAGTGAGGGTCCGGGACGAATAGCTGTAGATGATTGGCGAGAGACGTATGGGGAAGATGGAAACTATGACCAATTGGTGGCAGCCGCCACACACATTTTTGGGGTGCTGTCCGCGAATGATCCTTGGTCGGAGTTCCAGGTACGAACACAGAAACCAAAAGAGTCTCCGAAAGTATTCGGACTAGAGCTTCAAAGATTATTGCAAAAGGCTCGACCTTATTGGAGACGGGATGATGAATATTTCTTAGATGAACTATTCACACACTTCATAAAAGGACTGAGGGATCCGTCCCATGCTGAACTCGTCCAGAAGGAATGGGGGCGAGGATCCTCAATGGTAGACTTCTTTTTGGCTATCGATCAGCATGAAAAGAAGAAACGACTACTTTCTGGGTTCGTACCCAACCAAAGAGTGGCGTCTGCACATACGGCTGCTCCAGAGGAAAGCGATTCGGACGCTGGTTCGGATGAGGAAAGAATTGCAGCAATAGGGGGAGATAAGTGGGATCGAAAGAATCGGTGGAAGAAAAATGGTGGTAAACCACCCGAGAAAGAGAAGCCAGTAGAGGCAAGCTCTAAGCCCATCCCTACCCCCCAGTTAGGAGCGTCATCAGAGAATGAGAAACGGTTAATGGCCATGATGGAGGAAATGAAAGGATTGTTGGACTATCAGAAACGACCGAAGCTAGATCGAGCAACGGTGAAGTGTTTCAGGTGCCAGGAGACCGGACATTTCGCAGCCGAATGTACGGCCGAGAAACCAGTTTGGAGGGAAAGAAAGAGAGAGGAGACGGGAAATTAGAGGGGGTTGTCCGTGAAGGCAAGCTGACGACCCCGAATAAAGTATGCCAGGATACAATCCATACGAACGCGATTGAGGAGTCTGTAATGTATCCGCCCAGCAGCATGGGAAATGCTGATGAGCCGAAAACATGTGGGGCTGGGGGTATTGGTGAGACAGTTGCCAGGGAGAGCAAAGAAGGGAAACCGATCACCAATAGAGAGGAAGGTTGGGTAGAGGAACTATCCAGGATCGGGGGGATCCGCCTTCCCCAAGGTCATCCGTGTCTGGAGTATTTGAAAGGATTCGGATTCAATTTTGACATGGCAGACGACATCAAAAGGTTCGCAAGTAATCCCTCTATGATGGGAGGAAAGAGATGGTATGTGTCCGTATCTGTAAACGGCAGAATGGGAGAATTTTTGTTGGATACCGGAGCTAGCCACTCCGCTATGTCGAAAAGATTCTACGATCTGGTGTCGAACATGGATGATGACCTCACAACGAGGGTAAATGCATGTGCGGCTGATGGGAGCAAGATACGAACGTTTGGTAGAACTTGTATGATCATCTTGGTGGGTGGTAGGGAATATATCATTTCCCCTACTGTCGCTGGGATAGAGGATGATGGTATCATTGGGATGGATTTCGCTTCCTTATATGGGGTAAAATTGGACCCCATCACTGGAATGTTGAAAGTAAATCGTCCCTACAAAGACAAGATACAATGCCTGGCACGAGAAGTTAGTGGAGTAGCGAGTGTGGTACAGACGGTAAAAATACCTCCCGGAATGGCATGTGATGTGTTAATAGCCTCCAGTAGGATGAAGAGGGGCGTTCCGGGGGTTTTCGAACCTAATGTGACAGTGTTGGGAAAGAGGGGTTTGGAATCAGCCGACACCCTGATAGGCAACATAGCATGGGGAGTGGCCCCTATAACGAACCCGGGTTCGAAAACCATCTACCTAGAGAAAGGCACTGTAGTGGGAGAGGTGATATCCGCGGAAGCGGTCACCAGTAGCTTTGAGAATGGAAGTGGACTAGTCCCGAACAATGAAGTAATGGAAGAAGGATTGGAAAAGTTAATAGAGGGATCCGGAGTAGAGACGGAGGAACAGAGGAAAGCCCTGAGGGAGATGTTAACTGAGTGTAGTTTAGCCTTTGCGCGGCCCGGAGAGCCGTTGGGACGAACGGATCGAGTCCTGCACTCAATTAACACAGAAGGGGCGAATCCAGTAAAGATACCATATAGACGTCTTCCGCTAGCAAAGAAAGTGGTGGCGGAAGAAGAGATTACGAAGATGTTGGCGGAAAGAGTGATAACTCCGAGCACCAGCCCTTGGAGTAGTCCAGTATGTATGGTAACAAAGAAGGATGGGAGTATCCGATTCTGTATAGACTACCGAAAACTGAATGGCTTGACTAAAAAGAATTCGTATCCGCTCCCCCGGATAGATGAGACCATTGATTCCCTCGGAGGAAATAAATGGTTTTGTACGATTGATTTGCAGTCTGGTTATTGGCAGGTAGGAATGAAAGAAGAAGACAAGGAGAAAACTGCGTTTTCGAGCCATGTAGGGTTGTTCCAGTATAACGTGATGCCATTCGGACTCTGTAATGCTCCGGCCACGTTTGAAGCAATGATGGAGACTCTACTGAGTGACTTATTGTGGAAGAAATGTCTAGTATTTCTGGACGATGTGATCATATTCGGAAAGACATTCGAGGAATGCCTGGAGAACCTGAAGTTGGTGTTGCAGCGAATAATCTCGAATGGGTTAAAGCTGAAAGCTAAAAAGTGTAATATGTTTCAGAAGAGTATTAACTATCTAGGACGGATCATCTCAACAGATGGGGTGAAGGCTGATCCGGAGAAGGTTAAGACTGTAACAGACTGGAGCATTCCTAAAGGACCGAAAGAAGTAAGATCCTTCCTAGGATTTTGTTCTTATTATAGAGATTTCTTACCAGGATACTCCCGGATAAGTTATCCAATACAATGTCTGTCGCACTGGACCCCGGGGAGACGTAAGGAGAAGTTCCCATGGGGGAAAGAGCAAGGGGAATCATTCGAACTGATTAAACGGTTGTTCGTGGAAACACCAGTTTTGAAATACCCCACTGCGGACGGTCATTTCATATTAGACACTGATGCGAGCAATGAAAGTATAGGGGCAGCTTTGTCTCAAGTCCAAGATGGGAAAGAGGTTCCAATCGCATTTGCAAGCAATACAATGAGTAAGGCACAAAGAAATTATTGTACGACAAAGAGGGAATTATTGGCAGTGGTAGTATATACAAAGAAATATATGGCTCACTCTCACCAAATCAGTGCAACTAAAAAAGTGACGTACATGATCAGTGGACGTACATGATCGGTGGACGTACATGATCGGTGACGTACATGATCGGTGACGTACATGATTGGTGACGTACATGATCGGTGATTATTGACTGCCCCAGTCTTTCTGATCATCATATAACATAAGTAAACCTTACCAAGGTGTTCATATAATGTCTGTATTGGTATTTAAAATGGTTTAAATGTGTAAATGATTCTAGTAAGAGTATTTTAAATGACATTTCAATGCCGATCATGTACGTCATGTGACGTACATGATCGGTGACGTACATGATCGGTGATTATTGACTGCCCTACTCTTTCTGACCATAATAAAACATTTATAAACCTTACCAAGGTGTACATATAATGTCTGTCTTGGTATTTCAAATGGTTTAAATGTGTAGATGAGTCTAGTAAGAGTATTTTACATGACATTTCAATACCGATCATGTACGTCATGTGACGTACATGATCGGCCATTATTTATTGACTGCTTTGATTACCTTTTCTGACCATATTTAAAACATAAATCAATCATAGTGAGGTGTACATATGATGTAGGTCTAAATATGTGTAATCATAGACAGGTCAAGCAGTGGGTAAATAGGAAATTTTACATGACATTCCAAGCCGATCATGTACGTCATGTGACGTACATGATCGGTTACACATTGAGCCCCCCCCCCTCCGGCCCCTATAAATATTTTGGGAGTTTTTTTTTTCTAATAAACTCCCCAAAGACACATTACAGCCTGTAGGTATGGTTGGGAGAGTTAAACATCGTAGTGCAGGGGGTAAAAGACGGATTTTGGACTCTGCCGATCATGTACGTCCGCCGATCATGTACGTCCGCCGATCATGTACGTCACTTTTTTAGTTGCACTGATTTGGTGAGAGTGAGTCATAAGCACTTTTTGTGGGGATCTGATTTTACTTTACGTACGGATCATTCCTCCCTCCGGTGGTTATTAAACTTTAAGGACGCGGAAGGTATGATAGGACGGTGGTTGGCACACCTATCTGAGTTCGGATTGGACCATAGCCAAATTCAGCATAGAAAGGGGGCTAAGCATGTAAACGCTGATGCGTTGTCGCGAATCCCGGTGAGGAAGTGTCAGAACGACGGATGTGATGATTGTGGGAAGCATAATGCCGTGTTGGCAGGAGTCCGAAAGCCTTTTAGAGATCTCGAACCCATGATACTAGAATGGGACGAGAACTCCATTAAGAGCTTCCAGGAGAGAGATGCGAATAGTATCCGTCTGAAGATGTTACTTGTAGAAGGAAGGGTCCCGACTCGGCCAGCAATATCGTTGGAGAACAGGGAGATGAGGCGACTAATAGCTCAATGGACAGAGTTAGAGGTGGTGAATGGACTGATCTATAGGTGGAAGACGAATGCGTTGGGAAATAAGTCGAGACAGATCTTTATTCCTACTGCCATGCGAAGGGATATAATGTTCTTTTGCCATGGGCATCGGACCAGTGGCCATTTTGGGAGAAAACGGTCTCTGGAAAGGCTGGCTAGAATGTATTACTGGCCAGGGATGAGTACGGATCTGTTGAGATGGATAGACACTTGTCCGAAATGTTGTACGAGCAAGCCCGGGCCTGGGTTGGGTAAAATGCCCTTAACCCAGGAACTGTTTGGAGTCAGGTTCGCAAGAGTGGCAGTGGATATAATCACAGGATTTGTGACAACTCCGGAAGGAAATACATGTATGATGGTAGTAACGGATTACTATACGAAGTATACGAAGGTATTCCCAATGAAGGATCACAAAGCAGCAACTTGTGCTAGAATGTTAGTGAAGGGATGGATACTGTACTTGGGAGTGCCTCTGATGTTGCATAGCGACCAAGGGAGAGAGTTCGAATCGAATCTATGGCAGGAAATGTGTCATCAATTGGCCATTTGCAAGACCCGAACCAATCCGTATCGACCACAGAGTGATGGTCAGGTGGAAAGATTCAATCGTACCCTAATACAGGTCCTGAAGAGTTTAGTAAATCAAGAGATGGATGATTGGGATGAACAGTGCGACTTCGTTTGCCATGCTTATAATAGCACGGTACATGCGAGTACGAACTGCTCTCCGAATCTGTTAGTATTCGGGGAGGATCTGATTATGCCAGCGGACCTAGTGTTCGGAGTAGTTGGTATGAATCCAGATGTCCCGTGTCAGATCATGTTTGTGGAGGCGTTGAAGGAACAATTCCGGAAGGCATACGAATTAGTAAGAAAAGAATTAGGAAAGACAGCTAAATGGCAGAAAGTGGGCTATGATACTAATCTAAAGGTTCGGCGGTTTGCGGTAGGGGACTTAGTAGCAAGATACCACGAACCTCTGGTTGGCATCAAGCTGAGAGATAATTGGGATGGTCCGTGGAGGATTACCCAGAGAGTAAGTGATGATACAGTCCTGATGAGAGATACCTTTGGGAGGAATCAGAAATCGAATGTGGCCCGGTTGAAACCGTGGAAGGGGAGAGAGTACTCCACGGAAATGTTCAAGATGGGACAAGAGGAGAAGGAGGAGATGAAAAGAGAGTTAGATAAAGTAATCGAGAAGAGGGGTCCGGGTAGACCCAGGAAGGTGAGGAAGGAAGCGGTGCAAATTAAATCATCTCCAAAGCGATCGGAGAAAACAAAGAATGTCTCGGCAGGTGTAGACAGGAAGAGAAGGACTGTCCCCTCTGTGGCTACGAGGGGACGGGGGAAAACCTCTCCGAATGTCAGGTGTAAAGAGAATCCAGTAGGGGTTCGTCGCAGCCCTAGGTTGAGGGTGAGGGGTGCTGTTACCTAACCTGAAACACAACGATGTAATCAGTTAAATATTGTCATAATTACCGGGGTAACCGGGTAATTCGTCTTCTATGTAGGAATGGTCACGATAAAAGTCAGAAATCCAACAAACTTACCTGTGAATGTGCCAGTGGGTAATGGACGGATAATCCGGCGGATAAGTAGTTGCTATCCGTATTTAGATCCATAATGACTCGAGATGAATTCGACAGGGCGGTGAGGGTATCAGTGCTATAATTACCTGATCGTAATGCGTGACGCGCGGGAAGGATGAATGATTGTTTATATTTTGCAAGCGCGGGAAAACTGAAGTCTCGCCGAATGCGCGGTATCTCGCGAGACCGACGCGCGTGCGCAAAGGTCGACGCGGGTCAGCAATCCGCCATATTTGTTTACGGTTCGCCGGACAGAGCAAGGGGAAGCGTATCAGAGCACAAAAGCGAGGAGATAAAGACTGTTTGAAAGTGAACTCGGTGTATAGCAGGTGGGTGAAGTCGCCAGGATCCCGCAGAAAGGGTCCTGGTACCTGTCATTCATTTATTATCGAGTGAAAGAACTTTTTGAGTGTCACGATGGCTTCGGCGTCTGGCTCTCATTCCGAACGATCGGCCCTCGACGAGGTGTCCGAAGCATTTATGGAGACCGAGGCGATGTCGCCAGTTACCAAGAACGAAGAAAGTGCATTGAATGAATCCGGAGCAGAGGAGAGTAGCATGGGAATGGAAGGAATGGAGATTGAAGAAATCCTGGAACGATCGGACGAGCCGCTGCTCGAACCGAATCTGGATGGCTTTAAATCAAGGTATGACGGTCGGGAAGTCCATATTCACGACCGGATCTTAGAAGGAGACCGAAAGTGTTGGGACGCAACCACTAGGGACTGCGTTCGACACTTCCTATCCCCGACAGAGTACCAAGCACTGCCATCCGAATGGCTCCTGTTTTACAACCGAACTGAGGCTGGACTGCAAGTGAGTCAGCCGTTCCGAAGGGCGATGTTCGATTGCGAAATCGCATATCGACAGAATCGCCTTCCGAACCTACCCCATGTATTGACTGACCATACTGGAATGGGGGTGACCGGAATGGATATTGCAGGAGAGGTACTGTACCGGGAACCCGACATGGAGAAAGAACCCAGGACTGCAGAAGACTGGGTAGAACGAGCGGAGCATCCGGACGCCCCGAGGCTCTACACTCTGAATGGAGACGAATTACTTCGTCGACTGGAGGAGTGTTCGGAGCCGGAGGAGAAATTGAACGGAATCATCAGCACGATGATTCGAGAGGGGACCTACGCCACTAGGGCATATGTTCCCGGGGCAGAGGAGGAACTGACCTCTGCTGAGCATAAAGAACGACTGGCATCCATCCGAAAGGGCAAAGCAATCCTGAAGGCCGCCAAACAAAAAGGTGGTGTGTCAACAGGGAGCGAAACCGAAGGAGAGGAGACCCTAAAGAAAACGAAAAGTAAAGGCGTGAAGGGAAAGACGAAGAAAAAGTCTCTGACCGACACCGAATCTGACAGTGACCAGGGTGCCTTCACACCGGTTCTGTCAGCGAAAGAAAAAAAGAAGTTGAAGGAATCTAAGAAAGACACAAAAATGACTGTGCCTCCGAAAGTGATTGCTAAAGTCACAGAGGTAGTGGGCAGGAAAGATCCTTCGAGTGATAATCCACTGGAGGGACGGATGGCTGCCGTTCAGGCTGCTGCCGCCGCCAAGGTCAGTGGTATTATTAAAGGAGCCACTAAGAAGGCCATCAAAGTGACTGAACCTGTAGATAGTCCGGACGACGAGTCTGGACCAGATTCGGGTGGCGAACCTCCGGAAACCGATCCGGATCCAACCACACAGGATCCGGAGGACAAGATGGAGGTTCCGAATGAGGAGGAACCAGAGGGGGAAGAAGAGGGAGAGGGTGAAGAGGGGTCGAAAGATGAGGAAGAACGGGAAAGAAATCAACGAATCTGGAAGAATAGTGAGGCGAAGTTCGCACACTTCATTCCGGGTTCGTTCGAGGAATGTGCGAAGGGCAAGAAAGCGTACGGTTGCCCCGAACCCCGAAATATGAATGACGTGATGACGAAGATTGGATTCGGGAAACCGAGGACGATCCCTTGCCATCAGATTTCTATACGGAGTGGTTTAAACAACTAACGAAATACCCCGATAGTTACTACATAAGAGACCAGAAGTCGAAGTTGCGCTGGGCCTACTTATGTTGGTATCAGAAAGACGGTGAACGATATTGCCCGTTCGCCATTTGCATAGAGGAGAAAGGAAAGGACAGGACATATCCGACAGCAATGCGGTTCCTGAGGCATCTATGCGAACGGCACTTCCACCACACAGTGGTCTACGAATGTGCCAATCAGAAAGGACAGAGGGATAGCGCAACCTGCAATGGTTGCGTTACTCCCCGAAGGGGTGTGATGCTTCGCCATCTGAAGTTTTGCCACAGCCCCGGACTGAGTGCAGCGCGCGAGAAGGTAATGACCCTGCACGACAAAGTGATGACAGAATACAACAGAATGATCCCTTCGGACTTCAAGCACATCGGCGTGAAGACGGATTCATTCTGTAATGTGCATGAGTCCAAGAAGGGCAAGATATGTGCGAGAATTGCCCTAGTGAGAGCTCGAGGGAAATTTCAGATGATGAACGAACTATTCTCTAGAGTGTGTGAATGGAGGGGTGATCCACCCAAGGCAAAGATTGACGAGAAGAGGCGAGCTAGCCGCAGCCCAGCAAGTGTCAAAGGAAAGAAATCTCGGTCCGATTCTCCCGAAAGATCGGAGTTTAAGAAGCCCCTGGCTGTGGCTCGTGACTCCAGATCGAAGCAGCAGAAACGGAGAGATTCGACTGACTATCAGTCACCAATGAGTGGGGGGTCGGAGTCACGTCCGTCCTCGTCAGCAAGTTCGGCATCAGCGTCAGCTTCGCAGAGTGATAATCCACCTGCTTGGTTCGACCGGAAAGAACCGACCCGTGAGCCGGAGACGGGTGATTTCCCAGAATTGAGCGCACAGAAGGTTCCGGCACGTGTCGAACCTGTACTGACTCAGATTCCGGACAATAGGCCCCGACTGAGCACGAGACCGGTGGATCTGTATTTTGATCCGAGTGACAGAGTGGTGTGCGCCCAAGCGCAGCAGGCAGTGGACGACTTCCAGGAGACTCAGAGGGAATTGGCTGTCCGATACAACCAGGGGGTGGCGAACTTGTTTGCCCGCTCTCTGGTTGAACAGGAGGCCAGAACCAGAACGAACCTGGAAAAAGATAATGAGGCGCTTCTAGCCGCCGAAACGAATAAAATTCGGAACGAAGCCAAGCTAGCCGCATCACGGACTGCTTTGGCTCAGAAACGCCTGCAGGAGTCAAACGACCGGAACGAGGCCATGAACGTCAAGTTCCAGCAGGTGTTTGGAGTGTTCTTGGACGAGTGGGATGGCACCCGCGAGTCCGCTCTGGAACTGCTAAAGAACCAGAGTGAGGAAGGGTGAGCCCACGATTCAAGAGTGAGAAAATATGAGTGATTTGATATTCGAAAGAGAACGAGTTAGTGTAGTATGAACGTCTACTGGGCCATCAGACAGCAGTAACCGAAGTACGCAAGATGAATACGGTGACCAGACATCTGAAGAGGAGAGCACCATTCACCCGTTCGGAAGAACGTGTCTGTTCAGTTAGAACAGAGGCAGCAGTACGAGAATGAAGAGGAGAGCACCACTAACCCGTTCGAATGAACGTGCCTGTCCAGTTTGGGACAGGACGGCTGTTGAAGAGGAGAGCACCACACACCCGAGTCCTTCCGAAAGGATGGTACTTCGTGCCTAACCGATGTTGAAAAAGGTTAGGATGGCTGCCCGGATCTTCAGTTTTTTTCCTGTGTTTTTTTTGTCATGAGAGATGTCAAATTGTTCTAGTCGCTAATCTATATATGTTTGTATGTATACTATACAAGTGTCCTTAATCATTCGAAATGTGTCGAGCCGTTCGGATATATTACCACCTATGTAAATAATATTAGTTTTGTATATTTTTATATACCCTACTGTGTTCACGACGTAACATAACGCTTTACTAAAATAAACTCAGTTGTATGAGTTTATATTATATTGTACATATATTTAAAAGCGTAAGCGTATGTAATGTCTGGGGGGGGTGGTGTAGGGACACTAATATTAGTAGTGTAATCGAACGCCTACAAGGTAGTTCGGGCGGCCGGAGCCAGGGGGCACCCCTATCGGAGGCGGACAGTATATAAGCTGTCCTCACCCCCTTGCTCTGGCAGACCTTCTCAGGTCTCTGACTGTGTAATATATAGAAAGTTATTTGAAAGCCAAACATACATTGATCGAACCTCATATACTTCAAGGATTAGCATTGTTGTACAGGTGAACGACTAATAAACCCTGTGTTCTTGCATCTCTACATGAAAACTGCGGTTCGAGTCCTTATTTAATCGAATTACATAAAGACGAACTCTACATAAGTGTAGTTACTACAGCTAGCAGGATTGATACACTTGACAGCAGTACAATGGCGATGGAGACATATTTCAAACCATTTATATAGAGATATGGTATCTGATGGGTACCAGCTGCACCATGAGAATCTAACACGACATGGAGTATGCTGGTGGCCTGTAAGGCTGTACCTCCATCTTCCTCCCCACACATGGCCGGCCCTTGACATGCAGGCCCACCACCCACATCATGTTATAGGCCAATGTAGCAAGAAAAGGTGACTTTTCAGAAAAGTTGTTGATAAAGATTTTGAACATTTGTGAAGCAGGACCAACTAATTCATAAATTTAACCTCAAGATCCTGCATTTTAATATATATACTATTTAAAAGATAATGTGAATCTCCTATTACCGTAAAACCTCGCGTAGAAGCCGCGGCTAGTACGCGAGTCAGATTACCAGTGCGGCTTATAGGAACGGCCCAAAGTCCGGGTGCGGCTTATACGTAAGTTTTTCCAAATTTTAATTCCAAAAATGACATGGAAATAGACTTAAAGGCCCAGCGCCCCTATTTATAGAGCTGAGTACCTGTCCCGAGTGCACTCTGACTGTTACTGGACGTGCAGTAAGAACTGCGCGTTTAAAACAGCTATACTTCACTGGGCTTATACTACCCCCCCCCCCCTCGCCACCCTACCTCTAGCCCCGCCTCTAGCTTGACCACGGGAAAGCTATGACAGATTTCTGTGCGGCAGGAGTGAGTTTGTTTTGTGGACAAACAAAATTCGCTCCTGTCGCTTGCCTAATACCTCCCTGTACCAACATTAGTACCACCATGCAGGGGGCTGCGTCCATACCTGGCCCCTGACAACCCCCGTGGTGCGGCATGACTGGGATCAGGGGATATCAGCCTTTTACATAGTATTGATGCCTGTAGATCACAGTAGATAGAAGAACAGGCTGCTCCTTTCAGAACACGTCACAAGTTCATCGGCATTTTTTCCTACAGAGTTTATAGTGGACATTTAATTCTGACGACTGACAAATCCGATTTGAAAAAGCACCCAGGTGCCC
The DNA here is from genome assembly GCA_947462335.1 of Harmothoe impar. Taxonomy (NCBI): domain Eukaryota; kingdom Metazoa; phylum Annelida; class Polychaeta; order Phyllodocida; family Polynoidae; genus Harmothoe; species Harmothoe impar. Next base: position 23,655,086 of record OX381717.1, read on the forward strand.
TATGTGTCAACAACGAGTTTAGGACTTGGACGTTTACCTGCATTTGTACTACATATTACTGAAGCCTGAGGCTCGTACAGGTCATGGTGAAGCGTAAAGGTAAGAATCAGTATTTTTGTCTATCTATCTGTCTGTATGTCTGTATGTCTCTGTCTCTCACCCTGAAGAGTCGGTTGCCTGTAGGGTCTGTTCCATTTATGTCTTAATTGATGAATGAAGACAACTTAATAGTTTTGTGTGTTGGACCTATGGCGTACCCCAGGGGAGCGTGTTTTTAGGACGGCGTGACCTTGATACTTCACTTTACACTTAACGTTGAACATCTTTGGAGTCTTACGGTGGTCTCAGGTGGGCCGTCAAATTTATTATAAGTTCTGCATAAATAAAGAGTTAACTTCCAAGAATAGCTCCTTTGGTGTCACGATTCAATAATTATATTAAACTTGACACTAGATATACTACATGTACATGTACAGTATAGTAGAAACTGTTATTGTTTGCTATGTGACCCGGGTATGTGTTCACTGTCACCCCTTACTACACACTCAGCATTTGATGTTATGAACTAGGTTCTACAATTCATATCAAGTACAAAAACATGCAGTATCTTTAGTGCAATTCAAAAGTCAATTCATGTCCATATGGACATATGAGTAACTTCACTCATGAGGCAAAACTAGGGTCTATCAATTATGTTTTGTATTCGTCCAGAAGAGTTTCAGTAAAATGACATGTCAGTGCAAGGATATGTATGTTTTTAGGAAGGAGGGAGGGTACATGTACTTCTTTTGACAAACAACGTTATGTCCTATCCAAGTAAGCGAACACTGTTTATGTATGATATGTTGAGGCTTGTATCTCCACTATCCCATCTATGGGTGGGGTACATTATTCTCTCGGTATCCAGGTAGACCACCTGGATTTACAGTGCCTTTCCCCTGAACACAGGGCTTTTTAGATAGATGTCGGTTTTGGGATTTTGGATCTTCAGTCTGACTTTGTTGAAATTCCTCAATCTCCTAGGAGCAGGTACAACTAACTCCTCCGTGAATTAATACATCACACACGTCCAAAACTAAAACAAAACAAAGCACCATGTGAGGTTTCAAAGGCTTCTGTGTCTGTTATTCCCTGCCCTCAAACGGGACCTGCGCTTATTTGAAACCATTTTATTGAACGTTTTAAAGTCTCAATGGCGTCCTGACCCTCCCCTCACCCCTGTGCTCATATGGGACTTGTGCATATATTTGAGGCGTTTAAAGATACAATTACAATGCTCAATTTTGTTAATGGTGTGAGGACAAGAAGGATGTCATCATGGACAGGTTGGGCGTGTACCCAGGTATGTAATGGCGACCTAGCCACATGATCACATGTCATGTGGACTGAGTTAACCCTCAGATGACGACAGGCTCCATTAACGCTACATGATGGACCAACTGGTGAGTAACGCACTGGCACTGCATTGAGTGTGGACACAACCTTGGCGAGTAACTCGCCAGGGCCGTTTGCATACATCATGACGATTTATAAAGGAATTGTTGCACTACATAGGTATGTGTTTCTTGAGGTCACGTTGTGCTTTCAATGTATAATACTATCCATGGCCAGACGTGCATCTATACCAAGCCTTCTCCCAAACAACTGACAAACGGGACCCAGTGAACCTGAGTGCACCAACATCCAGGTGGTCGTCAAATGAGGTCTGGGTCCATTTCACAATAGGAGGAATAGAGAAGGGTAACACAATTATAGCGTTCATAATCAATAACCGTTTTCAAACAATAGATTTACAGTGGCAATTTACATGGGATTATATATAATATTATATGAGAACACTATAATGTGATGCCACAGGACGAATGCACAGGCTATAGAGCGGACCATCGAGGGCATCATGAGATCTAAGCGGGCAATATGAGGGGCACATTAATTCGCTCAGCTGTGAGAATCCATCAATATTTCATTTTAGAACGCATTACGTTCACACGCACCAAAGATCAATTATAGAAACATTTTGTGGGACAAGAAAAGAGGCAAAATCAAAAACAGAAAAACAGCGCTTGGTGAAGCTCGTTTTATAATTATAAATAATTGATGTGTCATGGTGATGTGGGTGGCTGATGGAGCCTGTATACAGCTCCCACATCAGACACTGTCAGCAGCCGGGCGGTAAGGGCGCTGCACGCCCCCCGCACGCAGCACCCATCCTGCCCGGCCACTCACTACCCTTTGTGTGCATGTAGGCCATGCATTCAATATGTTGTATGGTAGAGTTTAACCCTTTAAGGGTCGCATAGCACTTTGATTGTATACTGTGAATAGTGAACTCAAAAATACGTCCTTTTATATTGTAATCCAACCGTAGATTCTATTGTCCATGTCCACTGATATCGGAGAATATACCGTAAAGCTACAGTAGGTTCTACTGTTTAGCTACATTTACTTATAACAGTACACAGCATATTGACTCTAATACCTTTTATAGAAACATATTGTTTTCGTTTCTATAAAACGTGCATTCGACCTATGGCATAGGGCACTGTACCAAACCCATGGGGCGAGCGAGGCTAAAACCTTATTAATTAAAATACATATACAATGAATCTTTGCCGGGTAGCATACTCATGGGGAAACGCACGACGAGGACTATCCTGCGACACCAGGGGCCTGTTTCTTAACAAGTGTTTCTTAGACCGTTATATTCATGTCTTAATAGATCAGAGATAATATAACAAGAGGTAACGAAAAGTAGCCTGTTGCAAAAGGCGAAAAATTAATATTTCTATTTTAGATATATTAACAAAAATATTAGTATAACGACTTATGAAACAGAATTGCCAATTTTTCGGTTGTTGGTTACCTTTAAAGTAGTTATATTAGGACATTTCTAGATATATTACCATTCAAAATATTAAGCTATATTAGTGCTACCGATATACTAAGAAAGATTAGAGACAGAGTATAGTGTGGAATCCCCGTTAGACGGAGGGGGTTCCCCAGCTGCAGGTGCAGAACGGTGCTGCCATCTAGGTATATATGTTGGTGGCGCCATCTCTCCTGCATAGTACTAACTCACAGATCAGTCAGTAAGGCCCCACCAGCAATGATAAATACCACATACAACAACAATAATAATAATATAACGCGAAAAATTAACAGGGCGATCAGGATCTTAATAGAACGATGAAAACTGTGTTTCTCGCCCCACCAGCAATGATAAATACCACATACAACAAGAATAATGATTAATAAAACGAAATGCCCTCTCCCCATTCTTTCTCAGTGGATGAATACTGGCTTGCTGGTTGCATATTGGCCTCCCGCTTAGCACAACAATAATAATTAATATTACTGGAATCCTTAATATACCCATGAAGATTTAGATAGATCGCTAAAATGTCTAAGTCCAAATTGCGTCTTATCAGCTATATAAGTACTGCAATATAAATATTTTTTGTCCAATTTTTTTGTTCACATATCCTGTATACATGTACAAGAGGTCTGTGGAATAAATTTTTTTATAAACCAATTCTATATAGTTTATGCCCACACCTCGACATGGTCCTAAACAGCTATACTAAAACAGGCTAAACGATATATTAACGGCCTTAATATAACGCTAGTGTAACGCCAAAAAGAGGTTAAGAAACATGTTACGAAATCATTGTATTAGTGAAACTGAGTTCTATTAGTAGAATGAACACTAATAGAGCACTAGTGTAGCATAATTACTAATATATCACCTTTAGAAACACCAAAAGATATCGTTCTATCAAATATGGGTTAAGAAACAGGCCCCAGCTGTCTACCTTATTTGGTCATGTAGGTCAGGTCACGGACGCCATTAACTAGGTCACGGACACGGCCACCAGTTCAACTAGGTCACGGAGGGGGTGATGCTGGAGTGTCCAGTGTCCAGGCCGCGAGCTCCAAGGTGTAGCAGCGAAGCTGCTTGTTGGATTAATAGAAACCAAGATCTACCGGGTACACCAATCAGTTTGGTTATCAAATATATGAATTGCCAATACATGCACAATGAGATTCAAATGGGACTTTTAACTCAAGAGAGACCTGCATTTATGCTAATACTTATTAAAACAAATCAAATTTTTTAAAATTCGAACACTGATTCGATAACTTTGCCCAAAGCTCCTAACTCTGTATTTGAACCAGATCCCTACCAAATCACAACTACAAGTAAGTGCTATAAATAGAAGGAGTCGAGCTGATACCGGAGTAAAGCTCTGTATTGTAGTGTTTGTGTAGCTGGTATCCATGGTTACACACGGAAATAGCCGTCTTCCTCCCCCACTCCCCAACTGTAATGTATGCTTTTGGTAGAACATGCCGTGTTAAACAGCCAGTACCACCATGCGTGTTCTTTTTATAATTAACCCTTTGAAGACCACATCCGGAGGTTTTGAATAATATGAGAACACAAGAATATTCCACTGCAATCATACGGTTTAAATAATCCTTTAATACATATTGCATCAATATGTGGATATAGTGGTATTTTCAGCAAAAGTAGTCAATCTCTGCAAATATTATATTGGTCAATGTGTGCTTTTTTCACTTTGCACAAGGGGGCACTGCTGCCTATGGTCATATGTGAAGTTGTTGCTAAGGACAGAAGTGCATGTGGGAGGTGTGTGTGTGTGGGAAGGGGAGGGGTGCTGTATGTAGTGTGTTTATATAGGGCAGAGGTATGGTCTAGCCTCCCACTACCCACCACCTCTAAGCCAGTCAGAACACCCCCTCCGCTACTCAGTGAGAGGTAAGGTCCTGGGGCCTACTGACCACTACATAGGTTTATGGGGTTGGGGGGGGGGGCACTCTCTCCTATTTGTTTCCATCAGTGAACAGGATTACAAGAGAAATGTTCCATTCTGGGGCCCTATATAGGCAAGCGCCCATAAGAATTTCCTGCCAAAAGGGTCCTAGTTTGTTGAGCTACCTCTTGTATTAAGGATACCAAATTTCAGGTAATGTTTATGCAGACATGCATTTACTATTAAAAGAATAAGGGGAGTGCCCCCCCCCCCCCATTGGGTCGGTTGTCACCCAACATGAGCTCTCATTGGGTATAGTTCATATGTTTCTCACTGGGGACAGCACAATCACTGATATTTCAGGCCTGAGAGTGGTCCCAACTTGTGTGACCTTAACCAAATAATAGACAAATAAATATATTAACCAATGAGTTAAATTGTATATGGTAAATCAGTCAATATTCCCAGGTACCAGTTTATTATACCAAAATAGCCATATGAAAACCTCCGGATGTGGTCTTCAAAGGCCGCATACTGCGTTAATGCATTTTGCCCTGGTCAGCATGATGTATGAATGCAGACTACATGCTTCTACACTTTCTAGGCCATCATTCATATATCATACCGACGCTGAGAGTCTGCATGATGTTTGCATGCAGCACTGTCGAGTTACTTAGGCAGCATTGCATAAAAGTATCATGCAGAACTAAGAGATATTCATGCCCTGTGCAACCATTAAAATATTAAACAAATGTAATCTCCGGCTTTGACCTAATAAGCACATATTGACCTGTTATTTGAATAATTGATATTCATTATGGACAAGCTCCATTACCGCGGAAAGGGGGTGCAGGCTCGGGGGGGGGGGGGGGGGTCACCCTGCCGCGGCCATCTCACGGTAAACTGAGGAACTACACCACTCACGTGTTCTCTTTAACTCTGCATGTCTAAGAAAATGTCATATTACACTGAACTATATTCTACCGCATGTGACAAGTAACTTTTCCCTTTGTGCCCGATACATGTAAGAGGCATGGCAATGTATGAGGAAGGATAAAACCATGTCAGAGGGTCTGATGTCATGAGCACACCATGACATACACACATATGATAGCTAGTATCACTAACATATAGGTATCACAACTGGATGACAATCTGACGATTCAAAATGTGAATTTGACTCCTGGACTGGTGTATACGTTTTACACCAGGGCGGTGGCTGCATGATCCCCCCACCCCATACATGGGGCGGGATGAATAATTGACATGGTTGCCATTGGTCGATACGGATCTGACTGTTTGCTCTCCAATCTGTTTAAAACTGCATGTGCCCGGGCCCCGTTATACAACCTAGTGTGGACTTTCCTATCATGGCATTTTTGCCGAGGGAATATGCACAGTATGCACACACACAGACACAAAACACAATTGCAATGTACTAACATAAAGGAGTGATCACTTTTTGTAACCCTTGGGCAAGGGTGGGGGGCGGGGGGTACAAAATGCTACCGGCTCAGTCTCATGAGTTTGTAACAGTTGAAAGTTATAAGATGGAATAAATGAGGCTTATATAGTAAGGAAATCGTTGAAATACTGCAATAATTTGTTTATACACATTCATTGGAAACATAAGTAACATTTTATATATTTATATACGGCACTTACTATGCACAGTACAGCTATTTAAACTCAAAGTTATATATAAAGTGACATCTTTGACCGGGCAGAGGAAAATAATAATATAATGTTCTATTATGCATAGTATGGTCAGTATATGAATATAACAAAATTCACTTATGTTTTCTAAAAACGTGTATCAATATATGGGTGTACTATTTCCCCGCTTTTCCTATTACATAGGCCTTATTTCTGCCATTTTAATGCTGCCTGGTCAAAGACAACACCCGGTCAAAGACGACACTGGTCAAAGACGACACCCGGTCAAAGACGTTTCAACTGTTACAAACTCATGAGACTGAGCCTACCCCTGTTAGGTGAATAGCCTTGCACGCTACTATGATTTTGCTATAGGCTGGAGATGCAGCCGTATGCCTTTCTCCAACCGCAACTTTTGGATTTAAAATTTATCGACGTTGCCATAACCTTTACAGAAAGCCAACAATGTTAAATGTCAACACTACTGTGAGGGGGGCAGAAAGAGATGTGAGGAGGACAGAAAGTGATGGACACACTTTGCGAAAGTATATTTACTTTTAAAGAAAAATAACCACTCCCTAATTAACTAATATGTGATAGATATGGTAACGTGTGTTGCTGTATATGTGTTATACGCCAAGGGCAGGGTAATTGTCCCAGGTGTCATAGTGATAATTACCACTGTCCAGGGCTTGTACACTTATGCAGCTACTCATGAATGCATATCCATATCTGACTTTTACCTAGTGATTGGTTTGTGATTGGTTGGTGATTGGTTTGTGGTTGGTTTGTATGTGTTATACAGATAGGCAGTTTTTTTGTTCTCAGGGCCACCTGTGGTATAAATAATCTAATGGAACGCCCCCCGCCCATGATGCTACCCTTTTCCCTACCCCTCCCCTCCTCCCCCTCCCCCTTCACATCATGGCTTATCCTACACTGGCGGGTCAGGAGGCCCCCGGTCAGGTGGCCCACAGTCAGGCGGCCCTTAACCCAGGGGGCCCCCAGTCCTTAAAAACTACACTGGAGGTTCACATCCGGGTTGGTAATACACAGGAGAAGAACCCCGATAAGCACCCACCCCAGCAGGAGTACCACTGTTAACCCATCCGCAGGTAAGCCGCAGCAAGCAGCTGCTGCAACTGTAGTCCTATTGCATAACTTAATGTGTTTTAGTACTGGTAATGTTCTGTTAAATTTAAATTTATAATTTGTGCTGTTGCTGTGGCGGGGAGGGGGTGGGTAATTGGGTGTGTGAACGATGGCGATGATGTGGTATTGTACGCCATCTCCAGCAATTTCAGAATATCGGAGTCCAACTTACAGATATCTAGCACACAGCTGTATAGAACTGGTCCTGTAGACTAGCAGTGGTTTATGTCTAAACACTGAGAAAACCCTCACATAGAATTGTTCAATTATCCGGCTAATCTGTAAGACCAACCAAATGTTAGTATGCAGTGGCGGATCCAGGATTGTCTAGAGGGGGGGGGGGCAAACCTGGCCAACCTGGAGCCACTATGTGTTTCCCGCAATCAAAGCGCATTAGCTATAATAGGGGGGTTTTGGGGGCATGCCCCCATGAACAGTTTGTTGATCTAGACTTGAAATAGTGCATTCTCATGCATTTTAGGACACAATATTTTGAGACTCAGTCCCCTCCTCCCATCCAGATCAGAGACCCTCAGTCAGGCCCTATTAATGATACTCCAAAATCTCTTTATCTCTTTCCCCCTTTTTTTCTTCTCATTTCTTTTCTCTTCTTCCTCTTTTTTTTTTTTTTTTGGAGGGGGGGGGGGGCAAGGCCCGTCGGGCCACCCCCCTGGATCCGCCAATGGTATGGGTACACTGTAATACTAAATTAGTAATAGGAAACCATTGGTGTGCAACAGCTATATGAATATCTATAGGTGTTATACTAGATGACAACTTTCTTGGAAAAGTAATGTGAAAGGTATTAAAACCTACTGCAATTATCATAAAAGCAAACCATTCTATCTGTATTAGAACATTGTGGATATCTTTATAGGCTCATTTTCCATTAGCCGATTTGGAGGTGCCACCGATCGGTAGGTCGTTCAATCGGCAGGGGGTGCCATAACAACAACACTACACACAGGGTGCTACCAGTGGTTTGTTGTGGCTCTAGCTGCCAATTAGCGCCCGACAGTATACCCAAATCGACTAATGGAAAATGCACCTAAATGGAATGTTAAAATACCAGAATAAGAAATTACACCTTTTGCAGAACAGCGAGTCACCCATCAGTCTCAATGTTGTAGAAATCATGGGGTAGTACTTTATATCCCTGTAGAAATGGAATAGCATGTTAAGGACTTACCCTCTGACGCCGATATTGATTATTCACCTGTGAGATACAACATGCAATTGTCACTACTCATTGACAAGTACATGTGTGGTGAGCCCACAACCAAAAGGATCGATATAGCTAGGTCTATCCATCCAGAGACATGTTGAAGGAAATAGAGCTTAGTACATGAACAAACACTGTACCACAAACATATCAGACCTCGATAACTCTGGCATGTTCTGAAGAACACTGAGTAGAGTCTTTTTTTCCCTTTTTTAAATCATTTTATCTATACATTATATATATACATTATATAATTTGGAAGAGTATATCATATTGTAATTGAACTGGGGAAACAGCTGAATGTCGAGTGTAGACTCACCCATGGTAGTACTGCCTTTAAAGTGGCATCACCGAGCATATCCCACTCACATACTTATTGTTCTAGTCTGCTATCAGTCCGGCAGTGAGATGCTGAATAATGGCCTGACCCAAGCTTCTCGGGTATAGTATTTTTCTCTATTGAATATTCATCTATAGGGTCTGGGTGATTATTTCCAGGGGGGTGTGAACATGCCACCCTTGAGCATATTTAATTATTCATGGTTGCTTAGCAACCAACAAATTTTGACAAAAATGCTTAGATACATGCATTTTGGTTGTCCATATGAAATATTGAACTTGACTTACCCCCCCAAATTCTACCCCAAGGAATCCGTTGGTGTCATTGACATGTTGCTAGGTTACTTAGTTGCCTAGCAACAGCAGTTTTGTCATGAAAATCCCTAGCAACGGGTATAAATACTAATTACAAGGAACATTAAAGGTTACCTACCCCCCTAATTCTACCCCAGGGAATCCATTGGTGTTATCAACATGTTGCTAGGTTATTCAGTTACCTAGCAACAGCAGTTTTATCATAGAAATCCCTAGCAACGGGTATAAATACTGACCACAGGGACCATTGAAGGTTACCTACCCCCCCTAATTCTATCCCAAGGAATCCATTAGTGTCATTGTAATGTTGCTAGGTTACCTAGTTGCCTAGCAACAGCAGTTTTATTATAAAGATCCCTAGCAACGGGTATAAATACTGATCACAGGGAGCATTGAAGGTTACCTACCCCCCTAATTCTACCCCAAGGAATCTATTGGTGTCATTAACATGTTGCTATGTTACTAAGTTGCCTAGCAACATCAGTGTTATCATTAAATTATCTGGTTTCCATAGCAACCAACATCCCAAGAATTGAAATAATAGCATTTAACCCGAAAAACAGGGTATCAGCCGCACCCCAAAGTTTGGTCTAAAAAATACATCGTACTTCCCTTGCCGTGGGTTGTTCGATGTATATATGGCTTGTAGACATGGGGTGTCAGGCTAGGTGTGTGTGGGGGGGATTTGGCGATTTGCATGAGGATGTTAAAGCTATCGGTCGGGTAGGTGGGGGGGGGGTCAGCATAAGGTAGCACAAACATGCCCTTAGTGTTACAACAACTCTCCACCTCGCCCCTCATGAAAAAGAAAACCCATCACCACATAGATTTTGAGCTTAGGTTCTCATGCATGTCAGAAAGAGTGTGTTTTGTTGGTGTGTTCAGAGGAAGCTGTGACCACTAATAGTTGGCACTGAGGTGTCAACTTTACCCAGGCCTGTGTATGTGTGTGTTTGAGGGGGTAGGGTGACCGGAACATACATACATAGTTCTGTGTGATAATTAGGCAAATTTATGGTGAATTTTGAAATCGAAATCAGGAAAAACTCACGTATAAACTGCACCCTACCTTTGCCCCATTGTATAAGCCACACTGACAATCTGACTTGCATACTAGCTGCAACTTCTATGTGAGGTTTACAGTAATTAATACTAGATTAAAAGTGAAGGGCTAACTTCATACAATGCCATAGCAAAACAGATGGCAGCCACTAGCTCAAATGTTATGAATTAGCTGTTGTGGATCAATCCTAGCCTGGTTATTATATTATATTGATAATAATTAGTGAAAAAAACATAAATTATGTTGAAATATTCATGATGAAACCACCAAATTGCATTAAATATTGCATTAAATCTGTTCACAAAAGGAAATGCATGATGAATTACCATTGTAGATACATCCAGAATTTCATAGTGTCATGGTTTACCCTAATTTGGGTATGCTGATTTTAAATGTCCCATGTACAGAATGCAGTAATGGTTAGAAAGAGGTGCGAAATGAGGATAAAAGTCAAGGTATCATCATAGAGCCATAAAACCATCATATTCTGTGACAATCATACTGCCCTTGGTCAAGGTCAAGCTCATCAACTGTGATTACAAGAGCTAACCTCACCCCGCTGGATAACAATGGCAGGGGCGCGGGAATATAACTAAAGTATATACACATATAAAAACTGGGGGCCTTTATATAGCAAAGAAAAGTGTGAACACCCAGGGAATGATTCAAAATAGTTAACATGAAATTTACTCCGAGACAAAGGAAACAAGAAAAGCAAAGCAAGAGTTTTCCTTGATACCTGCTGCCTTCTTATACAGATTAATAGATACATTAAGCAGCTCTTTGATACCTTTAGCGGTCGGATGTTACCACAGTCAGCGGGATTGATTCACTTTGCAGTCATACAGAGGTCCTGGGTGGGTTAGGTGGGACAAATGTTAGGTTAGGAGGCATGTAGAACATGTAGTTGGGGTCGTGGTTGTGTTAGGAGTGGCAAAGATAAGACTAGTAGGGACCATGGCTAGGTAAGAAGGGCCTCTGGACAGGTTAGAGGGGGTCAGGGATAGGTTAGGAGGGGTCTCTGACAGGCCAGTAGGGTTCATGGTTAGGTTAGGAAGTACTATGGATAGGTTAGGAAGGCTGTTGATAGGTGGATAGGTAATGAGGAGCCTAAGATAAGTTAGGAGGGACTGTGGAGAGATTAAGAGGGGCATGAATAGGTTTGAAGGTGCCTTGGACAGGTTTCCATGATTAGGTTAGGTTAGGAGGGGCCGTGGATAGGTAAGGAGGAGCCTTGGATGGGAGTAGGAAGAGCTAGGTTATACTGGGTTGCTTAAATTATTTAACCAGGTCAAACAAGCACTGGAAAACAGCCCAGTGAGTTAGATGAGAATTGGAAGGGACACCGAATCTAGCAGAGTGTACAGTCTTCGACCAACAGCCCAGCTCCCACCCCAGAAGGTGGTTCTGACTGTGAGCAGGAATAAAAGACATCTGATGGAGCTATTCCAGGCAGATATAATTCTGCATAAGGAGGACTTTACAACAAGAATTGTGGTCACTGAAAATGACCCTGTGCCAGTTGAGATCAACATGAGTGTAGTTATTAGCAGAGTAGACATGAGGGTGACACATGTGGAAGCAGACACTATGATAGTAAATCAGGTGGTGCTCACTGGCATGTCAAGTGTCTTGATTGTTGTGGATGACATGGATGTCTTTGTGCTGCTGTACCACTTCCTACACTCTGGTCACATATCTGGTATAGTGATGATGGCATTTCCAGTGAAGGGCAGGAGTTTGGACTTTCTTAATGCATCTTCTTATCACATAACTTACCCCTCCCCCCCACACACACACTAAATAGTGATTGTAGGTAAACCCCATGGTTTCATACATAATTCAAATGATGCATGTCCTGAAATTGCCAAAGGCCCCCTCCCCTTGTTGAAGTTTTATAAATTTCCCCTCTCTTACCATTAACCTCTCTATTGATACTATTTATATAAATATATATATATATATATATATATATATATATATATATATATATATATATATATATATATCGTCACCTCAGTGGAGAAAGGTCGTAAGTGAAAATCTCTTTTTTTCAGAGATTTCCACTTTTAGAAAATTAGGTGTATTTGGAATTCTCTCAAATATGAAATACTGAAGGCATGCCATTTCAACTTAATCTACAAACTGGTTCCATAGCTCTAGATTATATCTAGCAAAATTACATTTTACAATAGTCATATTAAATGGTATTTATGGTCACATGATCAAGACAAAGCAGTTACGACCTTTCTCCACTGAGTTGAAAACATTTTCAGTTACGACCTTTCTCCACTGAGGTGACGATATATATATATATATATACAACATGTTAGCTGTGGATATATTCATACCTAAAGGATACAATTGATTGCCATACTTGGAGAACAAATCCCTTTACATAGTACACTAGTGTGCATTAAAGACCACTTATTGGATTGTTTTCATTGTTCCAATGTTGGAATCCACTGTAACATAGCAACATGATAATGACACCAATGGATTCCTCAGGGTAGAATGGGGGGGTAGGTAAACTTCAATGCTCCCTGTGATCAGTATTTATACCCTTTGCTAGGGATTTTTATAATACAACTGCTGTTGCTAGGCAACTTAGTAACCTAGCAACATGTTAATGACACTAATTGATTCCTTGGGGTAGAATTAGTAGGGTTAGGCAACCATTAATGTATCCTGTGATCAGTATTTCTACCCGTTGCTAGGGATTTTTATGATAAAACTGCTGTTGCTAGACAACCAAGTAACCTAGCAACATGACAATAACCCAATGGATTCTTTGGGGTGGGATTAGGGGGGATAGGTTGACTTAAATGCTCCTTGTGATCAGTATTTATACCCGTTGCTAGGGACTTATATAATGAAACTGCTGTTGCTAGGCAACAAAGTAACCTAGCAACATGTCAATGACACCAATGGATTCCCTGGGGTATAATTAGGGGGGGTAGGTAACATTTAATGTTCCTTGTGATCAGTATTTATACCCGTTGCTAGGGATTTTCATGATAAAACTTAGTAACCTAGCAACATGTCAATGACACCAGTGGATTCCTTGAGATAGAATTTGGAGGGGTAGGTAAAGTTAAATATTTCATATGGACAACCAAAATGCATGTATCTAAGCATTTTTGTCAAAATTTGTTGGTTGCTAGGCAACCATGAATAATTAAAAATGCTCAAGGGTGGCATGTTCACATCCCCCTGGAAATAATCACCCAGACCCTATAGAAGAATAATCAAGAGAGAAAAATACTATACCTGAGAAGTTTGGGTCATAGTACAATACTGCCCTGTGATATGTGTGGCTGGGAAAATCCCTTCCACATCAATGTGGGGCATAAGGATTAGAGATGAGATGTCAGATGTGGTACTTGGTATCTTTTATTAATAATAATATTAATATCAGAGTACCAGTCACTAGGGCTCAGTGTAGATGTTACTAATGGTAATTACTGAGATGGTTCCTGAGATTGTTACTGATTTCCCTCTAGCTGACCGAGGCCTAAGTACAGGTGCCCGGCAGGTAGAGGGGGAGCCCACGTGACCGGAAATAGATGTAACAGTGGTTTTCATTGGATAATGTACATTTGACATTTGATTGGATAATTACATATTCATGGCTTTAATATGTGGCGTGCGCTGGACTGCGGGTGGGGCAGCCGGTGTCCAGTGCATTATGGGTAATAGATTACATAATAGGTGACATGTACACGTGGGAAGCTTTGTCGCTCTCCTCCAGGTGGCATCCAGCCAGCTCAAGTGGCCCGGGGTACCATACTGGTGAGGGTGTACAGATTATATCATTGTTTGTGTGTTGACCGTTAATCCTTGGGGTCAACATATAGTTCACTTGTTTGTGTGTAGGTGTGCGGTCGGTGCCTCACTGTCTGGAGTGCCGACCATTACCTTTGCATAGGGGGATAAGAGTCCGCTTGTGATCTATGGATTAATTATGTATGGGGGAAAGCTTGGCTTGGCTAAATGAGAAATAGGTATGTCTGACGTCTAGGTGTACTTTGATAGTCATATGGATTGAAAATATGTATAAAGTGTTGTGCGTATTACAAATAATAATAAATATGAATATTAATAATCATAAATCATAACAATGACGTATTATTATGTAATACAATTGATGAAGGTAGAAATAAGGGGTTTTGTGGCGTGACAAAAGTGTGAGTGGTGAGAATGCCCCTTTGAGGTACTGGCAAAACCAATTGTTTTATTGCTATATTTATAGCAAAATGCAAAAATATTGCAAGTGAAATAAACATACGTCAAACTCAAATATCGTTAATGCAGCATGACAATACAGTTTGTGTAATTAAATTAGTTTGCCACTCTAGCAATCTGGAATTTATTACTTGCGAGTATTTTGTTGGTTTACTAAACATATTTAGTTCACAACTTATATTTACCCAAATTAAAGCAAAGTTTCAAGTTGATTTTAAGTCATGTAATTTCATTCATAAATAATTTTGAGTTTGAGTTTAACATACAAGACGTGCTCAATGGAAATGCACAAACCATACCGTTGGATCATATTCTTGTTTCAGATTGAGTTTATTGACACGTCTCATGTAACATAGCACACAAATATTCCCCTGTTATAAAAATGATCAAACCCCTAAAATGGGCTGGGGGATAGACATGGAGGCCCATGAGGGATATACATGGATGCCCATGCGGTTTAAAACAATTGCAAGGTAGTCTCTGTATTGGCTGCAATATACATGTTCAAAACATAAATTGATTTTTAATTGTCTTTTACAGGGTTCAGATGAGGGAGTGATCAACACGAGTGACCGCTATAGGGAGTATTCCACTGACGGAATCGGACGTGATTTCGTCTGTCGGACGAAATTCTCCCATAAGTTTAACATTATAGACTTTCATCGGATAACGGAATTATGGCAGACCGACAGAAGTGGAATCCCCCCTTAAGGGATATGACATATTCATAAGAAGATTTTCAATTAAGGAAACCAATGCAAAAATGAAGATCTATAAACGATGTGCATTCTCTGTCACCGGGGTAATATTGTACATATTATGCTTTGTGTTCACAATTCTGAACCCGGAATATTTCTGGCAGCCATGTAAGCCACATTATAAAGACCCCAGTAACGATGGCCTTAAGAAAATTGTGTTTTGGAATTCATGGTTTTATGATAACAACTGGAAGATGTTAATGGGAGATGAGTCTGAGTTGGTGGTAGATTGTGGCGTGAAGTGTGTTCTGTCAACTGATAAGCAATACCCTCTGAGATATGATGCATTAGTGTTTCACGGCAAAAATGCTCATATCCCCCCTACCGAGAGAACACAGAATCAAGTTTACATTCTACTCCTACTAGAGTCCCCATTCCATTTTTGGAACCGTTTCATTACTGGGAATGATTTCTACAACTGGAGTGCCACTTATGACCATCGTTCCGAAATCTACTTTCCATATTTGGATTTCACAAGGAGAACAGTGAGACAAGAGAATTTGACAAGTATGTTGCTAAAGGAATTACCTCAAATGAATAATCAACGAAAGCCTAATGAAGCTATGGTGGCCTGGATAGTGAGTCACTGCCATACTTACAGTCGGAGAGAGGAGTATGTAAGGTTACTGCAGTGGCATATTGGGGTAGATATGTTTGGTTCATGTGGGGAGAAATGTGAAGGTAACTGCCTACAAAAACTATTTAAAAGTGGGCGCTACAAATTCTATCTGTCATTTGAGAATGTTGCCTGCAGGGACTACATCACTGAAAAGGCATACATACCTTTAGAGCTAGGTTGGGTTCCAATTGTATACGGTGGTTTGTCTCAAAAGGATTATATCAACAAGTTTCCACCACACTCATACATAGACGTCCGTGATTTTAAATCCCCTGCCCAGCTAGCTAAATATCTGAATTATCTCGACAAAAATGACACAGCCTATTTGGAATACTTTAGTTGGAAACAGACCTATGAAGCTAAAGGTGCCGATTACCTGGGTACAATGTGTCAAATATGTCAAAAACTTTATAATGTCTCAAAATCCAAAGTGAACAGAACTGATTTTGGTAAGCTTTGGGATTCGAAAACCCAATGTGATATCAAGAGTATAGAAAAGGTTACTGGTGCTACACATGCCCCTTCTTATCTCATAGATCTATGAGAAATCTAAGTATTGTAATAGCACCACAAGGGCGACATTTCAGAATCTATGCGTCTAAATATTATGTGTCATTGTCCCAAGCATTGGTTTTATTATGCATGGGCATTGCACAGTCCAATGTCTTCCAGTAATTGTGTATGATCTCATTAGGGTAGGTTCACCACTTTCAACCGGTCTGATCCATGTTTTTTCATGAGCTACCTTTCAGGTCTAATTACTCCTAGAGTATTTTGTGCATATCCTTCAGGATTGAACCAAACTTTAGGTATTGCTCTGGAGAATAACATTCATGATGTCTTACAAAGCCTCATATCAGTTTACAGTATTTAATTCCATGATTTATCAGAGTATTCAGAATTTCCCCATTTCACCCTAAGTCAGCCAAAATGCACCTTGAGTCAGCCATATTACAACCACCAGAAATATGTGGAATAAACCAGTAATTTCCAGATTTTCATCAAGGGATTGGCTGACATGAATGCATCAATATATTACAACTAACAATAGAGAAGAAATGATTTATTGAATATGGAATAAGACAAAGTCAGTACTGTACCTCAGGTGAATACAACTGCATTATGAGCTATCAATACAAGCAAATATTACTTGTATGAGCAACGAGGACTAAATGTAACATTATAGACATGCAGTATAGAGTTCTTTTCAATATATCAGGGGATCTGCCCCCTCACCCCCTTTTACCGCCTCTTTTTGCGTTTCACCCTTGCCCTCTATACACTACACAAGTAGTCCTGCTATCCTTAACCCTCTAGTAGACGAGGATATTCTGGGAGGAGCAAGTATTCACAAGGGTAGGGGGAGAGTTCTCAGACCAAAATTCAGGGTGACAGAATTCCAGGGGGGATTCCAGAGAAGAAAATTGCATGGTTGACTTAGGGTATGAGGTGGCTGACTTAGGGTGAATTCATGGCTGACTTAAGGTGAAATGGGTACACCTTACGAAATCAGTCCTAAATTTAATTTAGGAAATTAATTTTGCTCAATAAAGTCATGATTTGTGTAATTTAGATACATATCCAGCCAACAAAAGCGATAAACTCTGTGTATGAAAGGGACAAATACTTCAAATCAACTACCAAAGAGTACGAACAGTGGAGAGATTTTCATTCTCTGTTTGTCAAACCAGGTCAAACAGAGGTACTTCTGACAGATTCTACAGTATGAAACAGAGTGATGATGTGGATGCAATGTGCAGTATATATTTGGAAAACACTTCAATTCTTAAATCAGTGGGAGTTTATTGTCACCAGATGCATACTGAACTTGTACTTTCATGTCAAAAGTGGTTGACTCAAGGTATGAGTTTGACTTAGGGTGAACCTACCCTATTGGATTTGTGTTGTAAGTCACAGTTTGAAGATATTCACATGCTCTTTTTTGTATTACCTCTATCAGCTGGTAAGACAATAAAAAAAGAGCATGTGAATATCTTACAACACAAAAGCAGATTTTTATGATGGGCGCAGTGATGAGAAACCATTTTATTTTTTTAAATTGGCCTAATCTTATGAATTTTTATCATGAAAACTGAAAAAAGCCACATCTATCCACAAGATACCTCGGATAGTTGAATGTGCCCAACCAATGACCACATATAAAAATAATATGATAGGTGCTCTCTTAGACAAGAACCACAAGACAAGTAGAGTCTCGCCGTGACTAACCTCAGACATAGATTAGAATAAACCCATTTGTGGATTCCCATGGCTCTGTACTTCTCTTTCTGAGAGACTGTAGAGTGTAGTCCGATCTGCTTTTGACACCTGCAATGCAAGAGGCTTGTACGCCACTCTCAGACCTTGTACGCCACTCTCAGATGTTGTACGCCACTCTCAGTCCTTGTGCGCCACTCTCAGACCTTGTACGCCACTCTCAAAGCTTGAGAGTGGTGTACAACAAATACGCCGTTAGAAGCTAATATACTTAAAGATGGCATTGCACCAAACACCGTTTAGAAAACATCATATTTGCACATGGGTACCATTACCTAACTTCCTATTGTTCAGGATACCTCATTTTATACAAAATGCTACATTTATAAAAATCATGAGGAAAACGAAATGAAGGCTATATTTCACATATGAAAGAAAGCTGCCAGGTGCCCAGGCTAGAGCAATCTATCAGCCTACTGATTGTCTGTATAGTGGCCCTTGCATTACGAGTGTGGGTTGATTCATATAAGAAAGGAGAGCATGTTGAACAGTTGAACAGGGACCAAGTATTACACTTTCTATTGCATGATTGTATTTGTTTTTTCAATGTATTTATCAACACACCATCAAACAACATACATTACTGGGGGAAATACTGATAAATAACATTTCCCCTTAGTTGAAGGTGTTATCCAATCACCCATTTGTACTAGGTAATACAAACCTACCCTTGCAGGTTCACACTACCCACCAGCCAGCCGGCTGTCAATGGTCATTAGCTCCTTCAATCATGCGTTCTGGGTGGATGGTTTTGACTACAACAAGAAAGTAAAGGTACTTGATGGGCTGGTATCCTTGCTGGATATTATACAATGTGGTCAGGGGCATTTAAGTCCGCCGGACAGTTACTCAGATTGTCTGATTTTTGGCCTTTTTCAGTGATTAAATGATAACAAATTGCTTTAAAAACTTGCAAACTTCGAAAATATGATGGTGAGAATGCGTACATTATGCCAACAGAAATTTCCCTAAAATTAGGTGCGATTGCATCTTTAAACTTACCTAAAAAATAATTTCTGAAAAAAAAAAAAATCCGACCTACCTACCCAATTTTTTTTGGCCATGTTACCTGAACACAAATTATTTTTTTGTTTGGCATAATGAACTGTCAATAAGAGAGGAAATTCCCACTATTGACAGTTAGGTGAAGAACAGTCAATAGCACAGGACATATGTAGATTAAACGATTTACTTTGCATACATGTACTAGTCAAACTGGTTTATTGGTATGCTCTTTATCTTTGTAAAATGTTTCGAATTTTTCCATGCGCATATGATGAATGTATTATGAGTTCTTGAAAAATTACCCAACAAGGAACATACAAAGGATATTTCGATGTACAAGTCTCCACTTCTGGTGAATAAAGTCAAATTATTACTTTTACCACTATTGACAAGTTGAAATGTCAATAAGAGAAAAATATCCCACTATTGACAGTCTGAACTGTCAATAAGAGCAAAGTTTTCCACGATTGGTCGACAGTTTGAACTGTCAATAGCTGGCCCACCTTGATGTGTAAACTGTCAATAATAGAAATCAATCTGCTCATTGACAGTTTGAACTGTCAATACCAGGATATAATTGCCTTATTGACGGTTCAAACTGTCAATACCAGGATATAATTCCCTTATTGCCAGTTCACACTGGCAATAAGAGATTAATTTTCTCTTATTGACAGTTCCTTTTTGGAACTGTCAATAAGAGAATCTGTTTTCCCGTATTGACAGTTCTGTCAATAAGGGAATTATATCCTGATATTGACAGTTTGAACTGTCAATTTATAAGGGAATTTTAGTTTGAACTGTCAACAATGACGGCCAGCAGAAATTCAGCTGAAATTAGCTGATATGCCATCTTTAATACCAGCCCTAGACAAGGATAATGAAGCAGGAGGACTTGTCTATCCCCAATACTGATTCTACGCCTATGTATAATTTACCCATGGTCTCTGATGCCTCTAAGAGGGGGTTTGGCGCATGAATGGGTATTGATTAATTTTATGGTTTTTGGAAGCCAGACAGGCCAGATGTTAAGGGTGTAGGGTAGACTGATCTAAAGGTAACCACGTACTGTGAGATGTCCACCTTAATTATGTAGTTATTTGTGTATGGTATTGTCTTCATTTGTCCTTTGCTGGAAAGAGTTCTACTCTGTTAAAGGATCTTGGCGTTCCAGTAGAGTCCACCATGCCTCAGCGAATGAGTAGACACTCTGTCGACTGGGAGCTGTAGCCTGACTGCACAGGCCTTCAACCTAGAATAAACCTCATCATACGTCAGTGGGAACACCAGGCCACCCACCCTATGGTACAGAAGGGGGTCAGCTGGAGAAGACACACTAATAATGTCCAATAAAAAATTCCTTATACACCAAGGGGAATCAGGAACATCCTGCAAGAAAACAAAGAAATTATCCCTAGAAAACTGATCTGTTTTACTAGATTTAATGTTAATACGGATAGAACCTTCCAATGGCAGCAAACTTGTAATGCCAATATTGTGCTGGGAAGCTGTCATGTTTAATAGTCAGGGCTGTTATGCATTGGCCAGGGCCATTTCAAGACAGATGTGACCAAAGCACCAAATTTTTTTCATGGATAGAAAAATAAGTAATTAATGATTTCAGAAGGGGTGCCAACAAAAACTATGGCCAGGGGGCCGAGGGGCCCCTTGTAAACTCAGATTTTTCATGAAAAAAGTTAAAAGTCTGGAACTGGTATGACTAACTTTATCACCATAAATATGTAGTGTCTAGGTCTATAAACTCTCAGAGATACTGACAACATACATATGTAGTTACTTATTCATGGGTATGCTCATTACTCAAGGTCAAGCTCATTTTTCAAGGTCATACTTTCCAAAAATGCCTCTTTTTCCAAAAATGTCTTTAGAACATTAACTCCTGTGTCAAACAAATGACACATAGATCTTCAGAATGACGTGGAGATGATAGCCCAGGCCATCAGCTTCACAACGATATGCTAATCGTAGTAAAGTGTTAAGAAATGACATACTTGTTGTCACTTTAGTGAACTCTGTTAAAATTGCAAACTGCTCACAATGAACAGGTCAATTCTTTGTTCTGCTCACCACAATCATATTTCTTTGCACAATGAGTGATTCTTATTCAGTTTTTACCAGATAATCAGAATCTGCTTGGGGCCATTCTGGCATTTGCATACCTAGGCCTCTAATTAGTGTATCTAATTAGATCAGGTAAATTACCCTATTTAGCATGGCAATGATGGCAAAAACACCCATATGTATATTCAAAAAGGGTCAGTTCTTAAAGAAATAGCTCTTGTGAATAGAACTACACAAGAATTCAAATTTTCAGTTTTACCTAATTACCATAATTTATGCAAAAACAATGAGTAACTAGTTAATTACCTTTGTATTCTTATAAATTGGGAAAACATAGGAACAAATAAAACTAGATCAATGAGACTCAGTAGACTTATGCTTACCAACACGAAAAAGGATTTGAAACTTGGGGCCAGTCAATTTCAAATTCCTATCAAATATGGCCGCCATATTCCTAAATGGCTTCTAACGAAAAATTAAAAGAGCTCTTTGTTTCTAATTAAGTTAGGAAAACAAATAACAATTTGAAGAGTGCAAGTAAGAGGTCAGGGAATTCAATCAAACCATTTTGTAGACCCTATGTGGCAGCCATCTTGGATTTTGAGATACTTTTCCATACAAAACATTGAGAAAATTAAGATTCCTGCCATGTATACTATGTTATCTATATGTCTTACTGCTTCATACTGATGCTTATACTACTCAGCAATGTGTTTGAGGTCAGTATTACATTAAAGAGGGTATACGCCTACTGGTATAGATATGATTTATTTATGCTGTTGCTCCAGAATTGTCCTGAAAGGGCCTCAACCTCTCTGGCTGGCAACCTAGCATAAAGTCCAACCCTCCCCTCCTCTGAGACTGAGAGAATGAAAATATGCTGCCCTCCACAACAGCAAGCCCACACTGAACAATTATTGACTAGAAAATACCAAGTGCTGCTAATTAATGCACCCAAGGTTGAATCATACTCTTCCTATCCAGTTATGGACAAGCATGAAGTATGATCATTAGTTTAGAGCCATGCAGATGAGACAAGTCACATTCATCTGATCTAGCGACATATTGACCTTGAAGCCTATAGCTCCTACAAGCATGAAGCATGTGCCCCTACTTAAGGTAATTTGAAAGTGACAGGTATGGGGTCTATGGCTTATTGCTACTTGGAGAACCTTATTTTGCATATTCAAACAGGAACATTCATATATTTCAAAACCTTTAGAAAATCTGTTCATTATTATCTATAATTTGCTTAGAATACCTGCAACTTAGTAACCTATTTTTGTTTCATTGTACTACTGAAAATAGGTCCTGGTTTGGACCACCTCAGCCCACACCAGGTAGCCGCCTTTGAAACTGATCTGCGCCTACATCAGGCAGCCCTCATGAGGCCACACCAAAACCCAATGACCAAAACCTATGGGCTCAAAACGGGCTTTAATCGGTTTTCCTAATTTGGGCAACCTGTTTGGGCTATGCCTGAATCCAAGCCACTAGCCCAGGTAAAACCCAGGCACTGAGATCTGCCCCAGCAAAAAACAATTTGGCCCTATGTGGGCTTGCTACTAGGGATATTCCAATGGCCTACTGCCTCCAACAGCAGCATGTCTACAGATCCGATTCACATATATCAGTGAACAAAGATTCTCTCCCAGTAGTCAGTTGTAGCATGTTACACAGCCCTCTATAATTGCTGTTTTAGTTATTGTAAGGCATCACAATAATAGGCAACATTGAAACAATGCTAGTGTTTATCATGTGCAATGATGTCCATAGCTCTACCTATTGCCCTGATTAAGGAAGATTTATTCATGTTTCTATACCAGAGGGAGATGATTTACAAGCAAGAATTGTCAAAGATTACTGGACTTATAAATTAAAGGCAGGCTCTGAGCTTATAATATATCATGGAGACCATTAATCATTTTGAACATCTTTCTGATCACCAATAATAAAGATATATAAATAACTATCTCATAATCTGCTCTGAATCTATGTGTGGGCTAGCGCTAAGTTTCCTATGTTTATGTCGAAATATGTGTTACCAATACATTAGTACATTAAATGAGAAGTTCATCTTGTGAGGCAAAGCACCTAAAAGCATTCACACACTTTTGACTTATAAGAAATAATGTATATAAGAAATGGTTGAAATATTCCCTGAAATCATAAAGTATCATGGATCAAGTGACCTTGATCTTGACCTTGGGACCTCAATAGCCCTCAAACATTTTGAAGTACATACTGTTGGGTGTAATCTTTTGATTTTTATGCATAAACATTGATAAAGTTGTTATATTTGCATCAATTATGAGAAATTTAACTAATTTTATGTACCAGCACCCCAAAAAGGGGTAATATGCCCCTCAAAGCGACCCCTCACTTTGCACCCCTTATGATATCAAAATATATATTATTTATGACAACTGGGCAAAATTTGGGCCCTTGGTCATCGATGTCTTGAAATTTACCATAACAGCCCTGACTATGTGGCAGATCCGCAGCAGGCATCTGTATCCAAGTACAACTGAAATCCAAAATATAATATCAGTATGAGAGGTTAAGTCCAACATTTATCTAATAGCTAAGATATCTGAGGCAGAGAAGGGCTAGCGAACAGACTTCTTGGAATTATTATGTGAACTAACACACCGGTGTGCTGGGAGTATTGGACGTAGAATGCACCGCCGCGCCACCTATGTGTGTGACCCATTTACCTGTGTCCTTTGTACCTGTATACCACTCACCTGTAAGCCGCCGGCGTCTCCACACCTGCTCTACCCCTAGAGAATTCTTTTTGGCTTAATGGAGGACTCCAGGGTACTGGAGAGCGGTCATAAAGATGCCAAGAACTGTGCTAGTGGGTGTGGAGAGAGGCACCTTGCCCCTTTCGGTAAATATTGCCGATTTTTAAAGCGCTCGGTACAGCAGGAGGACGCGGATATGGGAATTATTATAAGACCTTTCAATACCGTTTAAGGTCTGCTTTAATACAAAATCCTCCGCGTGCGCTGGCCAACCTTACATCTTCTGTTGATACCACACGCCGGAGATGGATTCCATTACTTAATAGCATAGGTCACAACAGTTAGATGAACATTTTTGTTCAACTTAATATTTCCATGTCTTGAGGCTCTTTTAAATATGTTTTTTTGCTAAATATATTTAACCATTGGTAATATTAAAAGTGTTCATTCAGTGGGATATGCCCCAATGTCTTTAGAATGATCCTGCACTGTTTGTTTTATGGTGGAATACATATTCTCTTCCTGACATCACATTGACTGAGGTGGTGCATACTGCTCCTACTGAAACTCTATGTGCCACACAGGGCCTACTCATGCAGTGCTACCCTGTGGGTACACGGCCGTGCGACCTATGTAACTCCCTAGTATGGGGTCTGAGTGGCGTCTGAGGCACCGGCTTAGAAGCGGTGTAGGAGAAGGTCTCCCTCTAGTGTTGATTGAGAAACCTTAGTTCTATGGGCTGTCATAAACAATATATCACCATATTCACTAATGGGGAATATGCTAGTCTAATTACCAGGCCTTGAGCTATCATAAACTTATTAGATATGAAGGAGCATGAGTAACACCTGTTGCCTTTTCTATGCTTTTGATATCACACTCTTGGGATCCCAAAACTGGCCAAAATCAAGTTGTTGCACTGTTGATCCAGATACATTATACAACTTCTTACATATTTGACATAAAGTATCACCAAACTTAGCACCTAGTGCCTCATAGCTCTGTCTCCAAGCAAAATATTCCATATATGCTGTGTCATTTCTATCAAGATAATTCAGATATTTAGCTAGATGCTTAGGGGATTTTAAATCCCGCACATCTTTATACGAGTGTGATGGAAACTTATCAATATAATCCTGTTGAGACATACCACCATATACAATCGGAACCCAACCTAGATGTAAAGGTGTGAATGCCTTTTCTGTGATGTAGTCTTTGCAGGCAACATTCTCAAAAGAAAGATAGAATTTGTACTGCCCACTTTTATACAGTGTTTCAAGACAATTTCCCTCACATGTTTTCCCACACCAACCAAACACATCCACACCAATATGCTGCTGGAGGAACCTGACATATTCCTCTCTGCGACTGTAAGTGTGGCAGTGACTCACCACCCAAGCCACTATAGCCTCATATGGTCTGCGTTGATGCACCATCTGAGGTAATTCCTTCATCAACTTGTGTGTTACATTTACTTGCAGTTGAGTTTTCTTTGTGAAGGACACATAGGGAAAGTGAATTTCAGAGTTGCGATGATAAGTTGCACTCCAATTGTAGAAATCCTTTCCAGTGATAAATCGGTTCCAGAAGTGAAATAGAGACTCTGATGATAATAGGACATACACTTGATTGGTTGTCCTCTCCTTCAGAGGGATGTGAGCATTTTTTCCATGAAAGACAAATGCATCATATCTTTGAGGTTCACGCCTATCAGTTGACAGAACACACTTCACCCCACAATCTATAACCTTCTGAGACTCACTTCCCATCACCACCCTCCAGTTGTTATCATAAAACCATGAGTTCCAAAGAACAATTTTCTTCAGACCCTCTGTGTTTGGGAATTTATAGAGGGTGTCAGAAGGGTACCAGAAATACTCTGGGTTAAGGGAGATGAACACAAAATGTAAAATGTATAATGTTGACCCAATAGATGCTACTGTTAGGGCCCTCATCTTGACACTTGCAGTCCTGGTTTGTGCTCCCATTGGAGACTATTCTCCAGATGACTTGGTGGTGCTGTATCTCTTTCTGTTAGCCTCCATTCCCTGTAACAATTAAAATGTTGCCGATTACAGTTTCATTTACTGTGTTTGACTGGGCTATTTGTAGAAATGTTACTTTGATCGTCAGGCAAGACAGTAATAGAGGACACAATCCTATAGATCTATCAAGCCTATTTTATATTGAAGACTAAGGATCTTTTGGTGGCTTTAATTGCAGTGGGTTTTGTATGTAATTGACATTGTTTGCTGCCGGACGGATAGGATGGCAAGAAGGTGTCATGGCTGCCATACACAAAGAAAAGGCAAGCTATGTGGAACTCAAAACAGATCTATAAGAACGGCCTGCCGCACCTGCATTCCTCCAGCGTACCTCCCACCACTAAGTAGTCACCCAGATACCCATAGAAAGGGACTCCAGAAAAAAATTGAGAAATATTAAATGATCAATTCTCTTTCTTCTATGATATAGAATGTGAGAGATGTAAACTAAATCTTTTGGAATTTTGTTTCTATCTATCATAGAACCCAGACAATCTTCAAATAGGTGTAAATAAAATCCAACCAGTGCCCCTAATACATTTCCTATACAATTTTTATCCTGCTTTGGAGTCCCAGTGAACCTGTGGGGGGGGGGGGGGTGGTGACAGGGTCTGCCATGCAGGTGAGTGGGGTATGTGGGAGGTAGTTATGTAAGGGGGTTGGAGGGCATTTGAAGTACTGGCCATGCTGGGCCATGATTGACAGACCCTCTCTGCAGTCACTTATTATAGGGATGGCTGGATAGGCCTTTCTCTTTACTGCATTTCTAGGTGATAACCTAAAAGTAACAGATTAAATGTCACTCCCTAAAGGGCTGACTCCACCAACGCGACGTGACGGATCCGTCAAGTTCCCCGTCCTCTCCATCCGTCAACAAATTGGTCAAATCCGTCCGATTTGGACGGATCCGTCCAGTTTCTGCATCCACTGATTCCGTCCGTCAACGGATCCGTCCATATTTGATAGACAAGTTACCTGTTCTGACGGATCCGTCGATGGACGGATCCGTCGATGGACGGATCCGTCGACGGACGGATTGGTGGAAGCCAAATTAGCCGCCATAAGGACCAAAAAAAGTGATCCACAGATCCGTCCGTCGACGGATCCGTCAATGGACGGACTGGTGGAAGCAGGAAAATGGAAATCCGTCCGTCAATGGGTGACGGTTCCGTCACATTTTGGCGGATCCGTCAAGGGACGGGAATATCAAAATTTTTTAATATTCCCGTCACTTGACGGATCCGCCAAAATGGTGACGGATCCGTCACCCGTTGATGGACGGATTTCCATTTTCCTGCTTCCACCAGTCCGTCCATTGACGGATCCGTCGACGGACGGACTGGTGGAAGCCATTCTGACGGATCCGTCACACTTTTGGCGTGCTGATGACGGGGAAAATGGCTTCCACCAACCCTTCACTTGACGGAACCGTCCAAAAATGGACGGATCCGTCCAAAAAATGGACGGATCCGTCACGTCGCGTTGGTGGAATCACCGCTTAAGAGGGGAGTTTTATAACAGTGTCTGTGAGGCACAGCTGCACCAAAATACTTTACTTCTGCGTGCACTGTGCACAGGGGCTCACCTAGCGGATTCTTGAGTCCACCAATCCCCGATAGGATCAACATCTCACCACAAAGTCTGTTAACTGAGTGAAAATATATGGGTCACATTTTAAACCAAGTGCAAGGGCTCCATCTGCCCAATATGATTCTTCCCCATCTAATCTATGCCGATGACCTAGTTCTGCATACCTCACAAGAAGACCCTGACACTACTCTGCGTCTACTGCAGGAAGACCTAGTCACTATAGGGAATTGGTGCCTAGCAAATTTCATGACCATTAACACAGCCAAAAGCATGGTACTGTTCTTTGGTACTGCTTGTAAAATTGATCGGCCAGCCGATCCTGTAATCACTCAGGTTCTCCCAGTCTGCAAAATGTATCCAAGGTATTGAATTAGGTAGCAAACTAACCATTAAACCCCATGTCAATAAAGTCAAGAAAAGTTTTGGCAATAAAAATATGAAACTCACCAGGTTAAGGAAATGCATGACCAAAGACGTAAGTCTCTCCCTATACAAGGTAATGATCTCCCCTTCAGTCGAATATTGCTCCTTCCACTCCGGAAGTGCCTTATTTTATTTTAAAAGATGGTATTGCACCAAACACAGCTTAGACAAAACTACTCTCATATTTGCACATGATTACCATTACCTAATTTCCTATTGTTAGGCATACCTCATTGAATACTGAATGCAGCATTTGTAGAGATATGAAGATAATGTAATTAAGACTGTTATTCACTGTGGCAGGAAAGGAATGCTGCCAGGCGCTTACGCTAGAGCCGTTTATTATACGATCGGGCGACTCATGGTGCTTTTTAGGTGATATCCCCGTGCTGATATCTAGTGATATCGGCACTCTTCCGGTGGATATCGGCACTCTTCCGGTTGACGGGAGTCATTCCGAAATTTCGTCTCCCATAAAATCGGAGTTTTCATGGTGATACGAACACGCTACCCCACGACTTGAAGTCGCACACTCTACGTGCCATGCCGTGGGGGCGCTGGGTTTGGTAGGGTACGAAACAAGGATTCTACAGACGGAGTTTCAGCCCTGTAGGGGCATTATTTAGCGAGTTATGGAAGAAAACACTCTTTTTGATGTAATTTCTTCGAAAATCCATATAATTTCTTTTTTCTTTTTTTATAATCTAGGTAGTAGTTGGACTCTACTTACTTATTCGTTTAAATAATTCTAGGGCCTGTTTTTTAAAAGTTATTCCTTTTTTGAAGTAGGTTCGTTTTCCCTCAGGATCGAACCGGGGTCCCTTGGGGCTTGAGACCAACGTGCTAGCTGCAACGCTGTGGCGACTATGGTACAGAGAGAGGGGAACGCTGGTTATAATCAAACCTGGGGGAGCATTTAGTTTTCAAAACGAAAAGTCGCTACGCTGGAGTACAGTCGTATACTTTAACACTGTGTAAACAGCGGACCGAAATAATGAACGCTCCCCGGGCCTTCCTTACCTCGACCACTGAAGATTTGCACAACATGGCGACTGCACCCTCTGTACAAGACGACCTAGATATCATTCAAAATGGCGAAATTAGGTCCTTTTAAAGGTAAATAAGGACATTTGAATCGAAAAATCGTATAATAAACCTAATATTGAATGGATATGAGGGCACTCGTGCCATCTAGCATCGGATATCGGCATTCGTCCTACGGACTCATGCCGATATCCGACTGCTAGATGGCACTCGCGCCCTCATATCCATTCATTATTGGTTAAATATCACCCTACTGAGTGTGTGTATATTGGCCCTTCCAAATGAAAGTATGGGTAAATTCATATGAAAAAGGATAGCACGGCCAACAGTTGAACAGGGGCCAAATAGTACACTTTATATTGCATGAATATATTGTTTTCCATGTGTTTATCATACAGAATATATTAATGTGGGAAATACTGATTCATAAAGCTTCCTTTCAGCATATGGAGTTGACCAATCTCCCATGTGTCCGATATAAAACAATTTTACCACAATGCCTACAATCCAGCAGGCTGTCAAGGGTCATTAGCTTCGTCAACCGTGCGTTCTTGGTGGGTGGCTTTGACTACAACAACTAATCAAAGGTACTTGTGGGGTTGGTAATGTGTACATGTACATGTACAATATTTGCACACTCAATAGGGAGGGTTATCTATAAATGTTGATTACATCTATTGGTACAACTACCTAACTATGTGGATATGTTCTGGTTAAGGGACTTTGACCAAAACAAAGTGGCAATCATGGCTATGAATATTTGAAGACTGGTACCCTGGCTCTGTGTGCTATGATATGGACAGGGACATTTAAGTCCGCCGGACAGTTACTCAGATTGTCCGATTTTAGTACATTTTGATTGATTTAGAAATGTTACATTGCTTTGAAAGTTGGCATATAGATAGAGGATTGCCTTAGTAATGTAGATATTGTGGTAGCGGCAATTCACCTGAAATTAGGTGAAATGCCATCTTTAAGAGATAGGACACCTGTATGCTTTGTTGTCAAGGTATAACAAGTGTCATATGACCCAGCTTCAACGAGTGATGTTCATTACATGGCCTTACTGTCTTTAAAAGAATAAAATCAACACATTTGGATGCCATGGAGTATGGCTACACCATACGCTGTGGGGGCATGGAGTACGGAGCTCTCATAGGCTTAGCAAAGGGAAGGCCGTACCACCATGTAATACTAAGCTAAAACAGCACAGCGGTTGCATATGAGTGTATTTATTCAACAAGTGTACGCCACGGTAGCCACGAGTCTGCTTCATAAGCAGACGGGCTGGCTAGCTGGTGTGCACGAGTTTAATAAGTACACGAGTATGCAAACCACGTGTGGTTTTAGATTTGTTATACCTAGGAAAACAAAGCATACAGGTTCCGTATCACAAAAGCATATAAGCAAATACAACACAAATTTAAGAGTTATTTTACTTTTATTTAATTAAATTTTAATAGAAAAATAGAAGAAAAAAACTATTTAAAAAACCTATTTAAATCCAGTTACATTATTGATATGTTACTGATCTGATACAGATTAATTATTCACTCTTGGTAAATATGTAGGTATAAGATGACACATTGCAACATACAAATTGCGCTCAATTAGGGCCGTTTTGGGGGCCAGAATCATCTCTAACCAGGTTCCAGTAATACACTTAGCAAATACTTCATGTATAAATAGATATTATTGATGAATATCCTAATACACGTGTAATAGGATTGCTTTAGCAGAAATTTTCAATAGATACTTTGAGGCTAAGGATATTAATGAAGTGTCCATTGCTAGAACCAATATCTCATATTTAGAGTATGGAAATGGCTGCCATGGTAACCAGAAGGTGCCATTTTTACCTAGAAAAAATTCTTTTTAGATTCCACATTCTATCACCAAAGTTGAAAAACCAAATAAGCACCATTGCATGCTGCATAAAAAGTAACCTGAAGGCAGTCAGTCTATCGAGGTAGGTGTACCTTTTAAAAACAATATGGGATGGATTTTAGTGCTGCAGCATTAGAGGCTAATTAGCTGAACACCCATCACCAAAAAAGACTAAAAGCCACTATATACCACTGGAAAGCTCTGATCATGGGTGACCGTAAAAGAAAAGGTTACAAGGAATCCAAGATGGCCGCCATAATCCAAGATGGCCGCCAAAATATCAGAATTCCATCTCCAATGACCTAGATATCACTTAGAATACTTATTTAACTCTGCCTATCCCCCTAATTTGGACCCAAGGAATTCAATGGTTCTGTTGGTTTGTCTCTAAGACAGCTGGTTGCTTAGCAACAACTGTTCTAATTATTTATCTGCCTAGCAACACAGTTTTCTATGGTCCTGAGGTTGATTACAACCATACCTACCCCCCCTAAATTGGACCCAAGGAATTCAATGGTTCAATTGGTTTGTTGCTAACACGGCTGGTCGCCTAGAAAATCTCAGTAACAACATATATTTTCATGGTCCTGAGGTTCATTATCAACAAGCATTCCCAGTAAACAAAAAGACGTCATATAACGTTAAAACAAGGTTTCCTGAAAGTGTGGTAAACGTTTGAAAAAAACGGAAATATAACGTTATTTAACGCAAATTCGTTGACTCCAATTAACGTATATTAACGTTTTACCTTAACGTTTGAGTGTACAACCTTATTATAACGATAATTAACGTTCAAAAAAGTTATTTTACATTATAAAATCGTGATGGGAAATCTCAGTGAAGCTGTAGTAGTTGGGGGCCTATTTCCTTTTGAAAAACCAGGAGTCGAACCAGCCAGGGTCACCAGCGATATTCGCACAAGCTCCTCATGAGAATAACATCCACTATTCTCACGAGGAACGGCGAGAGAGGCGACATCTAGGCCTATGGCGAGAAAGGTGACATATGGCGAGACCCAGGTGGCGAGAGAGGTGACATGGGTAATTATATATATGACGTTTTCTAGACAGATCAGCAACTGACGCTTTGGTGTAGTGGTGAGGGTGCCAGTCTCCCATGTGGGAGGCCAGGGCTCGATCCCCGCACTGGGCATGTTTTTATGATGCGACGATGGGGGAAGCCACGTGACGATGAGAGATGCGACATGAAGATGAGAGAGGCGACGTGACGGATAGAGAGGCGACGTGGTGACAGAATGGCACATGATATCCACCCCACCCAGTCGCTACAATGGGTTAAAACTTCCCAATTAATTACCAGACATAATATTCATGACATTGGCCTGATAAGGATACTAATCCAAAGTGAAAAAAAAGAAGATACATAGCGCCCACTGCAGCTCTCCCCACTG
The DNA here is from genome assembly GCA_947462335.1 of Harmothoe impar. Taxonomy (NCBI): domain Eukaryota; kingdom Metazoa; phylum Annelida; class Polychaeta; order Phyllodocida; family Polynoidae; genus Harmothoe; species Harmothoe impar. The sequence goes on from OX381717.1 coordinate 23,687,738, forward strand.
CCACTCAGAATCAATGAATGCATGATTATAAAACTGAAACCTGGGGTAGGTGGTTAAGTATGCCTCTGTGGCCTAATGGAATCAATGCAGAGCTTCCACACTGGGGTTGTGAGTTCGCTCCTTGCACATGCGATTCACAATTATAGGTTCGAGTCATTTATTACTGGTTGGCAGGGGCGGATCCAGGGGGGCAAAAGGGACACGCCCCCTATTTTTCTGTACATTTTAATGTAGATGGTTCAACGCCCCTAATGCTGTAGGTAGTACAGCACCTCCTGTTTCCCAAATTCCTGGATCCGCCCCTGACTTGGTCGGTGGGGGGGTGTATGATTTTCCCAAAACGGCAATTTCCCGCCAAATCATCCATGCTCATGAGTATTCAAATGGACCAGATTTAATTTTGACCCCCCCCCAGCATGGAGGCCTTTCCTGACTGCAGGGACCTTTAGCAACAGCGAGCTTTACAATCTGCCTCCAGATATTCAGACATTGTCCCTACCTTTAAAATTCTCATATAATACTCATATAAAACGTTAAATAATGTTATATAACGTTGTAAATACAAACGTTTTAAGTGAACCATATTACAATGTAATATAACGTTTTACATATAACGTAAAATAATGTTATACTTTATAACGTTTCAGAACGTTAAAAAACGTTCTTTGTTCACTGGGTTGGAACAATTAAACAGCCTTGGATCCACGTTATTCTGTGGTGTGAGATTTATAAAGAAACAAGCTCTGTGAACTCTTCAAGTAGCTCTTGGGACCCCTTTAGCGGCTCTTGGGACTCTGCAAGCAGTTCTGGGGACCCTCTCAGAGGCTTTGTGGGACCTCCCAGTTGCTCTGGGACCCATTAAGTGACTCTGTGGACCCCTTCAGCTGCTCTGGGGACCCCTTCAGCTGCTCTGGGGACCCTACAAGCGGCTCTGTGGACCCTTCCAGCTGCTCTGTAGACCCCTTCAGTGACACTCGGGACCCCCTCAGTGACTCTGTGGACCCTCCAAGCAGCTCTTGGGGCCATCCCAGAGGCTTTGGAGGCCTTTCCAGTGACTCTGTGAACCCTTTCAATGACTCTGCGGACCCCATCAGTGGCTAAGGGGACCTCCACAGTGACTCTGTAGACCCCTTCAGTGACACTGGGGACCCCTTCAATGGCTCTGTGGACCGTTCCAGTGACTCTGTGGACCGTTCCAGCTGCTCTTGGGACCCTACAAGTGGCTCTGTGGACCCTTCCAGCTGCTCTGTAGACTCCTTCAGTGACACTTGGGACCCCCTCAGTGACTCTGTGGACCCTCCAAGCAGCTCTGGGGACCCTCCCAGAGGCTTTGGAGGCCCTTTCTAGTTGCTCTGACCCTCTAGGGACCCCTTCAGTGACACTGTGGACCCCTTCAGCTACTCTGGGGACCCTACAAGCGGCTCTGTGGACCCTTCCAGCTGCTCTGTAGACCCCTTCAATGACACTCGGGACCACCTAAGTGACTCTGTGGACCATCAAAGCAGCTCTGGGGACCTTCCCAGAGGCTTTGGAGGCCCTTTCAGTGACTCTGTGAACCCCTCCAATGACTCTGTGGACCCCATCAGTGGCTCAAGGGACCTCTGCAGTGACTCTGTGGACCCTTTCAGTGACTATGGGCACCCCTTCAGTGACTCTTTTGACCCCTTCAGTGACACTGGGGACCCCTTCAGTGACTCTGTGGACCCCTTCAGTGACACTGGGGACCCCTTCAGTGACTCTGTGGACCATTCCAGTGGGTCTGGGGACCCCTTCAGTGGCTCTGTGGACCATTCCAGTGGGTCTGGGGACCCCTTCAGTGGCTCTTGGGACCCCTTCAGTGACTCTGTGGGCCCTTTCAGCTGCTCTTGGGACCCTACAAGCGGCTCTGTGGACCCTTCCAGCTGCTCTGTAGACTCCTTCAGTGACACTCTGGACCGCCTCAGTGACTCTGTGAACCCCTTCAATGACTCCGTGGTGGCACCTCATGTGGCTGTGGGTGCATCTTTGCTGATTCTGTGAACACCTCTGCTGACTCTATGAGCACCTCTAGCCCTGGAAACACCCAGACAGGCTCTGGGTATGGATACCCTGGCATTAGTAGATGTGTTCTAGCTGTGAAAATCTCTTTGCTGGTACCAAGGAACACTCCTCTCCTATACCAGAGACGACTGGATCGTCTCCCAGGGATGGCTACATCATCTTTCCTTATACCAGAGATTGCTAAATCATCTTCCCCTATACCAGGGATGACTATCATCTTCCCCTATACCAGGGATGACTAGATCATCTTCCCCTATAATTATCAGGAATGAATAGATCATCTTCGCCAGTACCTAGGATGACTGTACCACCTCTCTCAGTATCCGAGTTGTAGCTGAAGGGTCCCCAGAGTTACAGAAACGGTCAACAGAGCCGCTAGAAGGTTCCACAGAGCCGCAGGAAGGGTTCATAGTGCTGCTGAATGGGTCCACAGAGCTAATGGGAGCCTCTGGAAGGGTCCCTAATCAACCAAGTTTTATTACAATACCTACCCCCCTACTGTAAGAAGCTAAAGGGCTCTTAGGGGCCATGCACATGTAGCTAGCTGTTATGTACACCTCCTAGCTAATAAACAGGTCCACAGAGCAGCCGGAGGGGTCCGCAGAGTCACTAAAGGGGTCCCAGAGCAACTGGAAGGTCCCACAAAGCCTCTGAGAGCAGGGTCCCAAGAGCTGCTGAAGGGGTCCCAAGAGCTACTTGAAGGGTCCACAGAGCTTGTTTCTTTATCAACCTCAAACCATAGAATAGCCTGGATCAAGGTTGTTTAGTTGTTGCCATGCTTGTTGATAATGAACCTCAGGACCATGGAAATATGTGTTGTTAGGGAGATAAAAAATAATAACAGTCATTGCTACGCAACTAGCTGTGTTAGCAACAAATCAATTGAGCCATTGAATTCCTTTGGGTCCAGTTTAAAGGGGTAGGTATTATTATAGTCAACCTTAGGACCATGGAAATATGTGTTGCTAGGCAGATAAACAATTAGAATAGCAGTTGTTAAGCAGCCAGCTGTCTCAGAAACAAAGCAATATAACCATTGAATTCCTTGGGTCCAATTTAGGGGGGGTAGGTATGGTTGTAATCAACCTCAGGACCATGGAAAACTGTGTTGCTAGGCAGATGAATAATTAGAACAGTTGTTTCTAAGCAACCAGCTGTCTTAGAAACAAACCATTAGAACCAATGAATTCCTTGGGTCCAAATTAGGGGGGGTAGGCAGTGTTGAAAAAATATTTTAAGCCATATCTAGGTCATTGGAGATGGAATTCTGTTATTTTGGCGGCCATCTTGGATTATGGCGGCCATCTTGAATTCCTCGCAACCTTTTCTTTTATACTCACCATATCTGAAAAGCCCATGATCCAGTGGTATAGAGTGACCTTTAGTCTTTTTGGTGATGGGTGTCGCCAGAAATAATGCTCCTAGCTCTCCAATGCTGCAGCACTATTTGGGAGATTCTCCGCAAAGAAATCACCGCAAAGAAATCACTTTTCTCCGTAAAGAAATCATTTTTGCGAAGATACCTGAAATGTTGCATAATATAGGTTCACTACTAAATATTTGAACCCTGAAAATGACCACCTATATAAAAGATAGATTTTATATATCTATTATAAATAGTAAGGAACATATCAAAATCCCTATATTCACAATTATAATATATTCTCATAATTTATTTCAAACTAAGAAATAGAATTTCCATGATGGTAACTCATGCATGGTCAGGTATTAATCATGTTCATGCATCTGTGAGTCTCAGCTTGTTTGACACAAATGAATGCAAAACGAGGTCATTGTTGTTATTCTGAATGGAAAATAAAGATACAATAAAGGCTGCAGGTTCAATTCTGTTTAAACATCATCTTGTTTTTTTCATATCTATGAGAATACTGTTATATGACTGTCAACTTCCTATTGTCAAGTTTAGATTACAAAGCGACGAATGTATTAAACTCCTGTATCACACACTCCACTCACATTCCAAGATTATAATCCACAGACCCTTAATGTCGTCGGTTCGGTGCTCTGTGAGCATAAGGAATGAAAAATGTATGGGCAAATGGCATACAATGTGTACCAAGTGCATAAACTCGGTCAATACACTCTCACAACGGAGGTTGCCTATAGTAGGGTACAGTGTGAGAGACTCTGAATGTCTGCCATTTTTTTGCACTGCCCCCTGTTAGATGACATAGGAGGTGGTAGACAAACACAAAAATGCTTAAAATCTCAAATATAAAGTACTTCTTAGGTTCTGGAATAACAGTGTCTAGCCACCCCATACAGGAGGACTCTACCATTCAAGTAATGGTAGAAACATAAGCAGTTCTCCCGTATGGCCAATAGGTGAAAACTCTCTCTCATTCGGTTCAGACACTGTGTTCTCCCATATACCTACGGGTGAACATTAATGTATCTATATCAACCCTCTTCCTCTCCCTTCCCTCCTCCTTCCCTCCTTCCCCTTCCTCCCTCCCTCTCCCTCTCTCCTTCTTTCTCTCCTTCCTCCCTCCCTCCTTCTTTCTCCCCTCTCCTCCTCATTGAGTTTTATCGAAATAGGTAGGGTAAATCTGAAACCTTTTTTGGCCTTATGTTGTTCTACCATTTCTCGATGGTAAAAAAACAGGGTGTATCTATGAAAATATCTAACCATGTATTTCACCCTATGACTAATGGAAGAAATTTAAAATGTGATGTAACGTTATTAGATTGTGTCGTTCTACCATCTCCCAATGCTAGAAAACAGGGTTTCTATATGTATATACTGAATCATGTATTTCACTGTATGATCTATAGTAGAAATTAAGAATTTGACATAATAGACCTAGATAATGTCGTTGTACCATCCCTCAATGTTAGTAATAAAGGGGTTCTTTATGTATGTACCTAACCGTGTATTTCACCATATGACCCAAGGTAGAAATTAAGAACTTGACATAATAAGCCTAGATAATGTTTTTCTACCATCTTCTAATGGTAGAAAACAGTGTTTCTCTATTCATCTAGCCATGTATTTCACTGTATAACCTATGGTAGAAACAAAAAGTTTACATACTAGCACTAGACAATGTTGTTCTACCATCCCTCAATAGCAGAAAAAATGTTTCTCTATGTATGCACCTAACCATGTATTTCACCCTATGACCCATGGTAGAAATTAAGAATTTGCCATAATAAGCCTAGATAATGTTTTTCTACCATCTTCTAATGGTAGAAAATAGTGTTTTTTTATTCATATATCTAACCATGTATTTCACTGTATAACCTATGGTAGAAACAAGAAGTTTACATACTAGCACTAGAACAGTTGTGTATCTATGTACACCTGCCCCATCTCCCTCCCCCCCCTCTCTCTCTCTCTCTCTCTCTCTCTCTCTCTCTCTCTCTCTCTCCCTCCTCTCTCTCCCCCCCTCCCTCCCTCTCTCCCCCTTCCTTCCTTCCTTCCTTCCTTCCTTCTTTCCTTCCTTTCTTTCTCCCTTCCTTCCTTCCTGCCTTCTGACCATCTTCTATCTACGTCTTCCCTTTTCTCTCCTTGCTTCATTGCTTTGTGGCTTTATTGCTTCTTTTCCTCTTCCTTTCCTTCCTTCTTTTCCTCCCTTATCCTTCCCTCTCCCCTCCCTATTACCCCTCCTTGCTTCCCTCTTTAATATTCTCCTGTCTTTCCCCCTGTCTCCCTTTCCAGTTTCTCCTCCTTTCACTGTCCCTCTCCTTCATTCCTTTGTTCCTTCGTTCCTTCGTTCCTTCCTTCTTTCCTTCCTTCCTTCCTTCCTTTCTTCCTTCCTTCCTTCCTTCCTTCCTTCCTTCCTTCCTTCCTTCCTTCCTTCCTTCCTTCCTTCCTTCCTTCCTTCCTGCCTTCTGACCATCTTCTATCTTTCCTTACTTCTTTCTCTGCTCCCTTCCTTGCTTCCTTACTTGCCCTTGGTCCCTCTTGTTGCCAACAAAGTGAGCTAGCGAGCTTCTTTTTTAAAATTATGAATAGAAAAACAGGTTTTTTCCTCTCTCTATGTGTATACCAAACCAAGTATTTCACTCTATGACCTATGAAATTGACATACTGAGGCTAGATAATGTTGTTCTACCATCCTCCAATGGTAGAAAACAAGGTTTCCCTATGTATATACCTAACCATGTATTTCACCCTATGAGCTATGGTAGAAATGAAGAATTTGACATAATGAGCCTAAGCAATGTTGTTCTACCATCTTCTTTTGGTAGAAAACAGTGTTTCTCTATCTATATATCTAGCAGTGTATTTCACCCATGACCTATGGTAGAAACAAAGCAGTTGACATTCTAGCACTAAAAAATGTTGTTCTGCCTTCTCTCAATGGTAAATAAAGGGGGTTCTCTCTGTATGTACCTAACCATGTATTTTACCCTATGACCTATGGTAGAAATTAGAAATTATACATAATAAGCTATATAAAGTTGTTCTACCATCTTTTTATGGCAGAACACAGTGTTTCTCTATTCATATATCTAGCTGTGTATTTCACTGTATGACCTATGGTTGAAACAAAGCAGTTGATAAAAGCCCTGCTAGCACTAGACAATGTCGTTCTACCATCTCTCAATGGTAGAAAAAGGGGTTATCTACGCATATAACTAACCATGTATCTCTCCCAATGGAAGAAAACAAGGTTTCTATCTGTATATATACGTAACTGTGTATTTCAGCCTATGACCCATGGTAGAAATTAAGAATTTGACATAATGAGCTTAGATAATGTTGTTCTACCATCTTCTAATGGTAGAAAACAGTGTATCTCTTTTCATACATCTAGCTGTGTATTTCACTGTTATGACCTATGGTAGAAACGAAGCAGTTGACATATTACCACTAGACAATGTTGTTCTACCATCCCTCAATGGTAGAAAACAAGGGTTCTCTATGTATGTATCTACCCATGTATTTCACCCTATGACCTACGGTAGAAACTATGAAACTGATATAATGAGCCAGAGTTTTTTTTCTACCATCTTCTAATGGTAGAAACTGTGTTTCTCCATTCATACATTTAGCCGTGTATTTCACTGTACGACCTATGGTAGAAACAAAGCAGTTGACATACTAGCACTAGACAATGCCGTTCTACCATTCCTCAATGATAGAAAAAAGGGGTTCTTTCTGTATGTACCTACCCATGTATTTCACCATGTGACTCATGGTAGAAATTAAGAATTTCACACAATGAGCCTACAAAATGTTGTTCTACCATCTTCTACTGGTAGAAAACAGTGTTTCTCTATTTATGTATTTAGCCGTGTATTTCACAGGTTGAGGACATGCCCACTATTGTAGCACGGCCTAAATGAGCTGCACCTGTACTCACCACCTAGGGCGTACTAGTATAATGGCCTGCACACTAACATCAGTGTATCTATGCATTTACATAAGATTTCTCTTATATTCCCAGTGTACTATATGTCATGTATGGTACCATTGGAAAGAGGACATCTGCATCTATACACTAGCCAAATTACACACTACAATCATGTATATTTATTCAAATATCATGCATTGGACATGACCCATTCATAAAATACTCCAGAGAGGCCCAGCAAAATCCATTTCCGAATTTCCTGTTACATTTGCTGATAAAAATAAACATACAGAGTAGAAGCATAGACACTGATCTATCACTCTGCATTTTGGTTTTATCTGATAATGGAATGGTAAGTTCACGAATTGGGAAAATCATGAAAAAATGTGGGATTTTCTCCCCAGCCCACACCCTCAGTGTTGGTATAGATAACACCCATTGTTCTGTGATTACTGATAAGATACTAAAGGAGCTGCAGACCCCGCCATGGGTTCATGTCCATGGTCTAATGATCACAACAAATGTACCAATTAAATGGTACGGCCCAGAACCATGCACAGTACCAGAATACTGGTAAGGTCTAATTGACTGGACTGTACCACAATAGTGGTAGGTACCAACAAGGTACTCCTGTCCCCTACCTGTTTCACCATGTGAACTATGGTAGAAACACAGCAGTTGACAGACTAGCACTACACAATGTTGCTCTCCCATCCCTCAATAGTAGAAAAAAGGGGTTCCTTATGTATGTACCTAACCATGTATTTCACCCTATGACCCATGGTAGAAACTAAGGAGTTCATATGCTACTACTAGACCAGATCTTTCTATCATCTTATAGAGGTAGAAAACAGAGTCTCTTATATATAATGCCCGATCACATCGTTCACCCTATGATCCATACGGTAGAAACATTGCTGTTGATATCATAGTAATTGATCAGATCTCTCTACCATTTCATGTGGTAGAGTCTATAATGATACCCAACTGGCCACATATGATCTAGGGTGGAATGGTATGCAGTTTACATATTATACTACTAGACCAGATTGTTCTACAATTTCATAGTGGTAGAAAACCATATGTATGATGCTCAGTCGTTCAGCCTTACAGCTATAGTAGAAACCAAGCAGTTGACATATTACCCAAACCAGATCGTTCTCCCATCTCATAGTAGTAGAAGACAGAGTCTCTCGATATTATGCCCAACCATGCCATAGAGACTAAGCAGTCAACATAATTACTTACTAGTGACAATAGTAGAAAAGAGGGTCTCTCTATGTATGTATCTAATAGTGAGTTTAACCCTATGACCTATGGTAGAAATTAGGAATTTGACATTTTGGCACTAGATTGTCGTTCTACCATCGGGAGATGGTAGAAAAGAAGGTTTCTCTATGTATATACCTAACCATGCATTTCACCCTATGACGTAGAAACCAAGAATTTTCAGAAATTACACTAGATAATGTTGTCCTACCATTTCCCAATGGTAGAAAACCATGTGTGTCTATATATAGGCTTAGCCACATGTTTCATCCATGCACTGTTGATATACTAGTGTAGGGGTTTACTACTAATACAAACCATATACATACTACATTTATCCTATTTCACTTAGTTTGGGTCTGGTTCGGGTTGCCTAGATAGCTCATGCCATATTCCACCCACTTCGGGTCCAGTCGTCTTGAACCTATCCAGGGCTATGCCCCACCAATGGTTGATCAGACATAGTTTCACCTATCTTCTAATGGGAGAAACCCATGGTGCCCATACAATAAACTTGGGCATTGGTTTCTCCAATCTGCTAATGGGAGAAATCCTATATCACTTGATACCAATACAAAACACTAGATGGCAGCACAACCAGAAGGATGACAATGTGCCATGTCCCCTAGTATCACTATATCTCTGCTGTTTGCTCTGTATCTAGACTATTTTGGAATATGAACTGCTGTCATATGATGCTCTACATCTTATATTATATAGAATTCATATGACCAGAACTTATCTTTGTCTATATTTTAGATCAAATCCATAACAGCCCACCACAGTGCTAATCCCCATAGAGAAATCTAGATGGCCATAATTTCTTAAATATAATCTAAATTTAGATGGTTAGTCATTCATATGATTCCTGATTACAAATAATATTTGGTGCAGTCCAGGAAATTAATGAAATGATGGGTTATATAAGAAAATTGGCCCATTGTTAGCCTTCTGCTTGTGCTGCCACCTAGTGTTTTGAACTGGTATTAAGTGGGCACAGGGTTTCTCCCATTAACGGATCAGAGAAACCAATCCCCAATCATACATTTGAAGCTGCTATTTGGCCCTTTCTATTCATTCATTCCATCTAACTTCAGATGTGAGTTTCTATGAGTATGATGTAGTTTTAAACCAAAAAAGGTAAAATGCTGTTGCCACCTAGTGGATTATGAAAGCACTAATGGCTCTTTCTCATGACTGGTCGTCATTTTGGCTCAAATGGCCTAATGTTTTAACTTCAGAGTAGAGAGATAGGAGCAATATTTCTGGCTGCACCCATCACCAAAAAAGACTAAAACACAGCGTACACCATTGGAAAGCTCTAGTTATGGCCTTTCCAAATATCATCGGTATAAAAAGAAATATTATAAGGGTTTTGGTCAAGGTCAAGGTCAAAGGTCAAAACTGAAATAGACCCAAGTTAAAAGGAATATTTTACTTTGAGCTTTACTTTATTGAGAAGATGAACACCTCATTTTGACCAATAGTCACATATGATTTGGTTGACCTTGGTGAAGGTCAAGGTCACATTTACAGGTGTCAAATCAGCCAAAAGTGGTTATTGAATGGAACATGCAACTCCAGGACATTCTAAAGTTGCAACCTTTACTCTACAATGCCCAAAAAGTCTATTAAAGTATTGTCCTTAGTTTAGATTTAACCTCTCATAAAGTTTCTTTGTGCTGCCACCTAGTGTTTCATACTGGTATCAAGTGAGCTTAGGATTTCTCCCATTAGCAGATTGGAGAAAACAATGCCCAAGTTTATTGTATAGGCACTATAGGTTTCTACCATTAGTGGATGGGAAAAACCAAAGCCCAATTCTTTTGTATAGGCACCGTGGGTTTCTCCCATTACCAAATAGGTGTCAAAGCTTAAAACTTGGTTTTCAATTATTCCCCTTTAACAAAATTTGTATTTTAACAAAATATCATAATGATTGCAAAAAAAGAGTTTATTTTCCCGATACTGGCTACTTTGGTGAGAAAAAAGTTCAAAATCGTGAAAAGACAAAGACGTTTTTAAGTTTTGACTGAAATATATGACAAGACATTTACATAGAGAAACCGTGTTTTCTACCATTGGGAGAAGGTAGAACAACATTATCTAGTGCCAGTGTCTCTCTGTATCTACTATCAGTCATAGGATGAAATACATGGTTAGGTATATATGTAGAGAAACTCAGTTTTCTATGATTGGGAGATGGTAGAACAATATAATCTGATCTAGCAGTAGGACAGATGTTCACTGCTTAGTCGCTATGTCATGGATGGGAATAATATAAAGAGACTGTGTTTTCTACCACTAATAATGAGATGGCACAATGATCTATTCTGTATAGTTTCTATCATAGATCATGGGGTAAAGAGTTGGGCATTATATAAAAATACTCTGTTTTCTACGACCTTTTCTGGTGGAAAAATCTAGTGAGGTACTATTATTAGCGTCACCAAAAGGCGGCCCTTATCAGTTGGATGACTGCAGGTAGTGTTATGCCCACTACACACGGGCCACTTTTCAGTCACCACTGTAAATGTTCCGGATCCATTCATGGAAAAATAGGTATCCCGTGGGATAATCAAGCCACTTGAACATCTCAGTCTGTTAGATGTTGTATTTAGCTATTATTTGGTACATCCCACTTTAAAATCGGATGCTGCAGAACAGAAATATTAATAGGATAAGTAAACCCTCTTGGAATTTCATGAACTATACAAAATGTTTACCCCGCGCCCATTATCTTTTATGGACATTGTATAGACGGGAAACATGGCTTTCCATTCATATATAAATGGTCAACATATGTTGATGTTAAGAGCCGCGGATTTTGATACTCAAATTATTATGTGTATTGGGGGTCTGCTAGGGGGTGTGAGACCGTCCCTTACACACCTGTGCCCCCGTGTCCCTCAAGGTGTGCCTGGGGAGCCACGGGGCACGGCCCTACCCCTTGGGATGCCCGCACTAAGTATTGTACAGTTACCAGTTACAGAGTTTATGAGGGTGCAGCCCGGGGGGTAAAGCTGTGAAAGCGGAGTGCGGCCTGGTTGCTGTGACACCTATGGAGGGGAAGGGGGGTCCATGTGTCTGTGTATAATGTATAAGACATTCCCTCCAATAGACACCCCGTTTTTCTGATGAATAATCTCGAATTATGTTGGTTCTAAATATGCTAGACACAAAATTAAAACGGGTTTGTCATACTGAAGGTATTGCGCATCAATAGAAATAAAAATTATAATGATAAATCATATTTGGAATTTCTCTGTGGTAGTGCTACTATTATATCAACTGCACCATATGGATCATAGAGTGAACAGTGTGGTCAGGCTTTATATTTTTTACCACTATGAGATGGTAGACATATCTGGTCTAGTAGTAGCGTGGTAACTCCTTAGTTTCTACCATAGGTCATAGGGTGTAATACATGGGTAGGTACATACATTAAGAACCCCTTTTTTTCTACCATTGAGGGATGGTAGAACGAAATTATCTTGTGCTAGTATCTAAACTTCTTGTTTCTACCATAGGTTATACAGTGAAATACATGGCTAGATATATGGATAGAGAAACACTATTTTCTACCAATAGAAGATGGTAGAACAACATTATCTAGGCTTATTTTGTCAAATTCTAAATTTCTACCATGGGTCATATAGTGAAATACATGGTTAGGTACACACAGAAAGAACCCCTTTTTTCTGCCATTGAGGGATGGTAAAACAACATTGTCTAGTGCTAGTATGTCACCTGCTTTGTTTCTAACATAGGTCATACAGTATGATACAGGCGAGATATATGAATAGAGAAACACTGTTTTCTACCATTAGAAGATGGTAGAACAATATTTTTTAGGCTCATTATGTCAAATTCTAGGTTTCTACCATGGGTTATAGGGTGAAATGCATGGTTAGGTACATACATAGCGAACCATTCTTTTCTACTATTGAGGGATGGTAGAACAACATTGTCTAGTGCTAGTATGTAAACTTCTTGTTTCTACCATGGGTTATATAGTGAAATACATGGTTAGATACATGAATAGAGAAACACTATTTTCTACCATTAGAAGATGGTAGAACAACATTATCTATGCTTATTATGTCAAGTTCTTCATTTCTACCATGGGTCATATGGTGAAATACATGGTTAGGTACATACATAGAGAACCCCTTTTTTTCTACCATTGAGGGATGGTAAAACAACATTGTCTAGTGCTAGTATGTCACCTGCTTTGTTTCTAACATAGGTCATACAGTATAATATAATATAATAGAGAAACACTATTTTCTACCATTAGAAGATGGTAGAACAACATTATCTAGGCTTATTATGTCAAGTTCTTCATTTCTACCATGGGTCATATGGTGAAATACATGGTTAGGTACATACATAGAGAACCCCTTTTTTTCTACCATTGAGGGATGGTAGAACAACATTGTTTAGTGCTAGTATGTAAACTTCTTGTTTCTACCATAGGTTATACAGTGAAATACATGGTTATATATATGAATAAAGAAACACTATTTGCTGCCATTAGAAGATGGTAGAAAAACATTATCTAGGCTTATCATGTCAAGTTGTTAATATCTACCATGGGTCATATGGTGAAATACATGGTTAGGTACATACATAGAGAAACCTTTTTTTCTGCTATTGAGGGACGGTAGAATGACATTGCCTAGTGTTAGTATGTCACCTGCTTTGTTTCTAACATAGGTCATACAGTGAAATACAGGCGAGATATATGAATAGAGAAACACTGTTTTCTACCATTAGAAGATGGTAGAACAATATTTTTTAGGCTCATTATGTCAAATTCTTGGTTTCTACCATGGGTCATATGGTGAAATACATGGTTAGGTACATACAGAGAGAACCCTTTTTTTCTACTATTGAGGGATGGTAGAACGATATTGCTTAGTGCTAGTATGTAAACTACTTGTTTCTACCGTAGGTTATACAGTGAAATACATGGTTAGAAATATGAATAAAGAAACACTATTTTCTACCATTAGAAGATGGTAGAACAACATTATCTAGGCTTATTATGTCAAATTCTTAATTTCTACCATGGTCAACACATGTTGATGTTAAGAGCTGCGGATTTTGATACTCAAATTATTATGTGTATTGGGGGTCTGCTAGAGGGTGTGAGACCGTCCCTTACACACCTGTGCCCCCGTGTCCCTCAAGGTGTGCCTGGGGAGCCACGGGGCACGGCCCTGCCCCTTGGGATGCCCGCACTAAGTATTGTACAGTTACCAGTTACAGAGTTTATGAGGGTGCAGCCCGGGGGGTAAAGCTGTGAAAGCGGAGTGCGGCCTGGTTGCTGTGACACCTATGGAGGGAAAGGGGGGTCCATGTGTCTGTGTATAATGTATAGGACATTCCCTCCAATAGACACCCCGTTTTTCTGCTGAAATGCATGGTTAGGTACATACAGAGAGAACCATTTTTTTCTACTATTGAGGGATGGTAGAACGACATTGCTTAGTGCTTAATTTCTACCATGGGTCATAGGGTGAAATACATGGTTAGGTACATACACAGAGAACCTTTTTTTTCTGCTATTGAGGGATGGTAGAATGACATTGCCTAGTGCTAGTATGTAAACTTTTTGGTTCTACCATAGGTTATACAGTGAAATACATGGTTAGATATATGAATAAAGAAACACTGTTTCTACCATTAGAAGATGGTAGAAAAACATTATCTAGGCTTATTATGTCAAATTCTTAATTTCTACCATGGTCATAGGGTGAAATACATGGTAAGGTACATACATAGAGAACCCTTTTTTTCTGCTATCGAGGGATGGTAGAACGACATTGTCTAGTGCTAGTATGTAAACTTTTTGTTTCTACCATAGGTTATACAGTGAAATACATGGATAGATGAATAGAGAAACACTGTATTCTACCATTAGAAGATGGTAGAAAAACATTATCCAGGCTTATTGTGTCAAGTTCTTAATTTCTACCATGGGTCATATGGTGAAATATATGGTTAGGTACATACATAGAGAACCCTTTTTTTCTGCTAATGAGGGATGGTAGAATGACATTATCTAGGTCTATTATGTCAAATTCTTAATTTCTACTATAGATCATACAGTGAAATACATGATTCAGTATATACATATAGAAACCCTGTTTTCTAGCATTGGGAGATGGTAGAACGACACAATCTGATAACGTTACGTCACATTTTAAATTTCTTCCATTAGTCATAGGGTGAAATATATGGTTAGATCTTTACATAGATACACCCTGTTTTTTTACCATCGAGAGATGGTAGAACAACATAAGGCCAAAAAAGTTTCAGATTTACCCTACCTTTTTTGATTAAACTCAATGAGGAGGAGAGGGGAGAGAGAAGGAGGGAGGGAGGAAGGAGAGAAAGAAGGAGAAAGGGAGAGGGAGGGAGGAAGGGGAAGGAGGGAAGGAGGAGGGAAGGGAGAGGAAGAGGGTTGATATAGATACACTAATGTTCACCTGTAGGTATATGGGAGAACACAGTGTCTGAACCGAATGAGACAATGATTTCTCCTATTGGCCATACGGGAGAACAGCTTGTGTTTCTACCCTTCCTGAACAGGAGAGTGATCCTGCGTGGGGTGCACCAGCTGAATCAGGATATAAGTAAGGTCTGCACCATTTGGGGCATCTAATTTCACTCAGATTGTCCCTAGTGCGCCCTACACAGCAGGTGGTAGTCAAATGGTTTCCCACACTGTTAGTAATATATCAGAATATCTGTCTGGAGAATGGAATGACCTAGTTAATGCACGTGATGTGTACCACCCATTAGGTATATAGTGTGCTTTTACTGCCTCTAGCCAATGCTACTTCAAGGGGATTCTGGAGGAGATCAAGCCCCTGCAAGTTGTTTTGATTACCCCCGAGGAATTTTACCTGCATCTTAAATTGTTAATTAAAACCCAGTCCTATTCCTGTACTTAGGCTTATTGAAAGTCACACCTCACAAATACCTAGGGCATCGGTGTATTACTAAAATCAATAGGTATAGGTACCAGTCTTTCAAGTTACTGGTACCAATACCCACACAATTCTAAAACAAAATATCTGTAAAATCGGCAAAATAAATCATTTGATAAGCACTTGACCTAATCCTACCAAAATCGACTCTAAGATTTACTGAAATGTTATTCCACTGCAGCCATTTTTGAGGCAATGATTTAGGGGAGAAAAAACGAAATCATTAAAGAATGAACTTAGCTGACAGATTCAGCTCTAGTGGAACACCCCTCGATGCCTTTAGCATACAGACGGCCAGAGGGCACAAAAGGTATTAAGCAAGTTGGTAAAATACCTGAAAGTGGTCTGACCAGGATTAAAACCCTCGATCATAGCTTTGTGAGACAGGCAACAAACAACTTCACCAATCAGGCTGTGGTCATAGCTGCACTTGAAAGCAATACATGTAGTGCCTCAGCTTGTATTTACTTTTTTTCTAAACCCTTTTTTTCAATAACCTTTAAAATATGCTTGGGACCATGTGTTCAAAATGCATGTTCTAAATAGAGAGCATTAAGGCCATAGGCTGAGAGAAGTCTATAGAAATTTAACTACTTTGCAATACTATTCCATATAGATACTTGGCAAAACACTATATATAGTTCAATTGCTTGCCATCTAAACTTAACGCTTGAATATCTTATAGCTTGGGACTCCTCTATTTTCTCAGCTCCTTTGGAAAGTATGTGCTATTTTTGTCCTTATGGTGAAAGCTCTGTTGAAAACATAGTAACAATGTACTTTAAGGCTAAGAGATCAAGACACCCTTCTATAATAGCAAACTCTTCTATTCAATGCACCCATCCTTTTAAATATTCAATTGAGTAGATTATGAATCCACAGGAAACCAGACAAGTTGAATTTACGCTGTTGACATATATACTGGGGTAATATGTACATCAAGAGCAACACAGAGAGAAGAAACAGCGTTAAAAGGGAGTGCAGGTTGCCTCCAAAATGACTTCCCTCCCTAGAGGACTCCAAGTCACTTAAGGGAGTCTAGATGACTCTCTGGCTGACCTAAGGGAGCCATCTGGAGGTGTCATATGACCCAGAGAACTATATGACTCCCCCAGGTGACTCCCTTAGGTCAGCCAGAGAGTCACCTAGGCTCCCCTAGGCGACCTGAACTCCCCTAGGGAGGGGAGTCATTCTGGAGGCAACCTGGACTCCCTTTTGATGCTGTTCTTTTTCTCTGTGAATTTTGTGAATTATGCAGCCATGCGCGTTCCATCGAATATTTGCCCATTCAAATATATCGCTGGTATACAGTATGCTGGACTCCTTCCAGGACTACTTTCTCCGTACCCAAGCAACAGGCGCAAGTAAGATTCACATAGATCCTTGTTAAATATTTAGGAGTGGAAAGTGCACAAGTCCATCCTAGTGGGCTGCACAACCGTGCCAACCGCCGGCACAGGCTTTACTTGGGCAGCATGCTTGACTGCCCGGTGCATATATTGGAAGGACTCCATCATCTTTCAACATCAAATTGCCCTACTGTCCCATGCACTTGGCCAAAGACAGGTGGCTACAAATTGGATGGCGCTCTTCTCTGTCCAAAAACATGGGACAGTAATTAAGGCCATCTAATGTTGTAAGATGATGGCATACAATAAGTACATGTATACAGCTTGGCATACACACCTACACCAAGCAGTCAGGCATGCTATTCTGGGGGTACAGCCCAGCTCAAGAGGCATCATTTAGCGCTACTTATTAAGCCCTACAGATAATACGCAGGGGTTGATAAGTGCTTAATAAGTAGTATGTGCCCACTGGAAGCTGTACAGTTAGAGCCTGTGCCCTGGTGCCATCTCAGTCATCACCTGTCAACAGCAGCACTTGGTGCGTGGTGAGCAGGACAGCACAGGCTAAACCAGGTCATACTCAGCAAGAAAAGGTCAATCTCACCTTTGTAAGTATCCTTCATATTGTTCTGTTTAAACCGCAGATCTTACCGCACGTCCAATAACAGTCGGAGTGCAGTCGGGACAGGTACTCAGCCCTATATATAGGGGCGCTGGGGCTTTAATGACAATTAAGCCTACACTGTAAAAAGGTGTTTCTCTGTAGGTTTACAGTAGATTCTACTGTAGGTGTTCAGTTGATTGTACCTACACTACTTACCATCTACAGTCTAAAATAGTTCATATTAAGTAGCACGTGTCCCTAAACCTATATCATAACGCATGTAATACGTCAACAATATATCTGAGTAAGACATGTCCCAGGCCTATTCCCAGATTTCAGTATAAATAAACGAAATTCCAACTTCAACTACCAAAGAAAAACATGACTTTAACTTTAAGACGAACACGCTTTCAAAAACATCAAATTCTAGGAGAAGAGTTGAAAAAATGTATAAACACACGTTTCTGTTGGGCCTACCCCACTTTGCAATTAAACCCAAGGTGACCCTATTTCCATCTCGCTGCACATGAAGAGACAACAGGGACAACCTCAATTGAAGTGAAAGCCAACTAAAGGTAGTCTATCAACACAAGGCAAAGTTGGGTCTATTTACATAGCACCCGTCAACATTGTCTGTTTAATTAACATTACAGCAGTATCTTCAGTCATTTGACATGACTAGTTCCCAAGGATATTGAGAGAGGAATCGATATACTACACACCAGAGCGGGGACAGTTTGTTTAGTGTAGGACAGGACGGACAGGTAGGCCCGTGCTGTATGTCATGGTAACCTGTACTCGGAATGAAGGTAGGTCGCCACTAGCGATTCCATGAGTTTAGAATTCCACCCATTTTCCTCCAGAGCTGCCTCTATAATTATGCTTCAATAAATACCATATAGAAATGGACAAGTGCTATCTGCATGCCTTATGCATGGGGCAGGCGTCGTTATCCACCCCATGGTGTGTGAGTATAGTGGTCGTCACCCCACGCCACGGGCACCCACTTAGCACTGCTTAGCTAAGCCTTGGGGTAGGGAGTCCCTACTCTCATTCCCAAATGCTTCCGAAGGAAGGCTCTGGTAACTGCCAAATGTTGAGATTTTGCTGGGTCTGGGCAACCCCTGCTGGTAGCTTACATGACTAGTTCCCAAGGATAGGAACAGGAACAGGAAACAGGAAATGGAACCAGAAAGGCTGATGGTAAATCTACCTAAAACTACCATCATACATTCTGGTTCCATTTCCTGTTCCTGTTCGCTGGTTCCAGCCTACCAGCAGGGGTTGCCCAGACCCAGCAAAATCCAAAGTTCAAGGTCATTTGGCTGTCCCCAGAGCCTTCCTTCGGAAGGATTTGGGAACGAGAGTAGGGAGTTCCATCCAGTGAGCTGAGCGTGTCCGCGCCGCTACCACTGTGGCACAGGCCGAATGAGAGCCTTCTGGTAGAGATGGTCTGCAGGGGGTGGTATGGTCCGATCATCTAGGCACCTAGACTCAGACTTGTTATACACCAGAGACATCTACTGGCTTTACACAACACTACAGGTACAGAGTCTACGTGGCTAGATGATCGGACCATACGAGTGTCGGGCCTTACCCTAATACTACCACCCCCTGCAGACCATCTCTACCAGAAGGTTCTCATTCGGCCTGTGCACTGTAGGTATTGGTACACCATGGACCTTGCCTGTGGCTAAACACGGAGCCTGCACATCTTACTTAATGTAAAATCCGGGAGAATCTATGCATTCCCCATTCAAACAAAAGGCATGGCAGTATCCTACACACACAGGGGCACATTTAAATGGAACACCTGTTTTGAAAAAAATTTATTCCATAAATTATGGTTAAAATAGAGTTAAATTGTGCCATAAGACAGAGACAGAGCAATGAAATGAAAACAGGTGTCTTACCCATGTATAGGTTACACAAATTAGAATAACATGCATGCATAACATTTGACCTAATTCTCCCGGAATTTAGGCATAGTGATTGTTAGTTTAAAACAATTAATCCATTGAAGGGTGATACTTAAAGATATATCCCCCAAAAGACACTGAATTAAATTCTAACATGGTAGAATTATCAGGTGTATATTTCATTCAATTACTTATTATATTGGAATTTAAACATCAGCGATTTTGACCTCCCAGAATCTGTGGCTGCACACAGGGTGATTACCCCCTGTGCTACAGTCTGTACAGGTGCTCACCATAGCCTAACTACTGGTGCCGCCAGTCTGCAGGCTATATATAGGAGTAGCAGGGGTAAACGTGTAGACACTTTTTGAACTTCAAATGGCTTGTATGCATTTACTTCTCAATGTTTCATCATTCTGTTTTTTACTTTGGGTTAGTACATGTCTTCTTTATCAAGACCACCTTTTAAATATTATGTACAATAATTTATTTATTTTCAATGGAACTCCCTAATTACAGTCTTAATTTCATTATCTTCATATCTCTACAAATGCAGCATTCAGTATTCAATGAGGTATGCCTAACAATAGGAAATTAGGTAATGGTAATCATGTGCAAATATGAGAGTAGTTTTGTCTAAGCTGTGTTTGGTGCAATACCATCTTTTAAAATAAAATAAGGCACTTCCGGAGTGGAAGGAGCAATATTCGACTGAAGGGGAGATCATTACCTTGTATAGGGAGAGACTTACGTCTTTGGCCATGCATTTCCTTAACCTGGTGAGTTTCATATTTTAATTGCCAAAACTTTTCTTGACTTTATTGACATGGGGTTTAATGGTTAGTTTGCTACCTAATTCAATACCTAGATATGGATACATTTTGCAGACTGGGAGAACCTGAGTGATTACAGGATCGGCTGGCCGATCAATTTTACAAGCAGTACCAAAGAACAGTACCATGCTTTTGGCTGTGTTAATGGTCATGAAATTTGCTAGGCACCAATTCCCTATAGTGACTAGGTCTTCCTGCAGTAGACGCAGAGTAGTGTCAGGGTCTTCTTGTGAGGTATACAGAACTAGGTCATCGGAATAGATTAGATGGGGAAGAATCATATTGGGCAGATGGAGCCCTTGCACTTGGTTTAAAATGTGACCCATATATTTTCACTCAGTTAACAGACTTTGTGGTGAGATGTTGATCCTGTCGGGGATTGGTGGACTCAAGAATCCGCACAAGGTGAGCCCCTGTGCACAGTGCACACAGAAGTAAAGTATTTTGGTGCAGCTGTGCCTCACAGACACTGTTATAAAACTCCCCTCTTAGGGAGTGACATTTCATCTGTTACTTTTATGTTATCTGGAGTCCCTTTCTATGGGTATCTGGGTGTCTACTTAGTGGTGGGAGGTACGCTGGAGGAATGCAGGTGCAGCAGGCCGTTCTTATAGATCTGTTAGGGCGGATTGAGTTCCACATAGCTTGCCTTTTCTTTGTGTATGGCAGCCATGACACCTTCTTGCCATCCTATCCGTCCGGCAGCAAACAATGTCAATTACGTACAAAACCCACTGCAATTAAGGCCACCAAAAGATCCTTAGTCTTCAAAATAAAATAGGCTTGATAGATCTGTAGGGGCATGAATAATACGTGTACATATGGGTTCGTGGAGTCAGAGCGGGAAGTGCCTCCTTTGGACACTAGGTGGCAACACCTACGCCATGTCCTTTCGGTTATCCGGTAGCGGAGCCAAGCAGGGCACTCCAGACGGCGCTCCGGTGGAGTGCCACGTCGACACTGCTTGGTCCGCGCTCAGGGTATATAAGAGGTCGAGGTTGGCTACCTCAGGGAGTTCGTCCCAGGACGAGCTCTGACCCACACCTTTCGATACCTTCGTTACCTTTTCAATCGCGGGGCACCTACACCCCTCCCACACTCTGGCTCCTGCACCAGCCATGCTGGCTCAGTTCTCTCAAGATGTCCTGTGACGGCGAACTGAGGTTCTTGAACGGCGACAAGATAAAACTGTACAAGAATCAGACGAACTCCATGAGACGATCAGAGAGGCAACCAAGGCTATGATGGAAGAGGAAGACCGTGTCACCCATGAACTGCAAGATTTACATTTGAAGCGAGAGAATGAGGCAACTCGAAGTGGTTTTTCGGGGTTTGATCATGTCAATGATGGGATCTATGACTCAACGTCTGGTGGGGGTGGTATTGCCTCATCCAGAGGGAGATCGAGACGAGTGACCATTAATAAAGGTGATTCGGATGGATTCGAATCCCTCCAGCTGGTCAAAATCCCGAGAGAGACCAAGCCGTTTCGGTTCCGGTGATAGATCTTCGAGATCTGATCCGAATGAACATTCGAGTGCCTCCACATTCGAGTGCCTCCTACAGATGCAGGTAGACGAGTTTCTCAACGTGAATCAATGTCCCCAGGGATGAAGTTGATTTGCGATTCGAATCCCTGCATTGCTGAGATGGAGGTTGACTGTGTTAGCAGACAAGCTGATAATGCTGATATCGTAGGTTGGAGCATTGAGCAGTCTCGCTTGTTACACAGGGACAACCACAATGCTGCAAGACGCAGCGCGAGCACTCCCGTTCCTTTCACGGGCAGACAGCCATGGCAGGATTGGTTCGCAGACTTCATGGACGACATGAGGTATAATAGGTGGTCGGAACAGGAATCGTTGGACGAGCTACTTCGCCCTGAGAAATGGGCCTGGCAAGTTAGCTGTTTCGAGATGGAGAACGATAATGGTGCCGGATCGTTTACCCAATTGGTGGAATGCACCAGTTACCTGATCGGTAATGTGGGTAATGAGGATCCGCATTGGTTGTTTCGAAAGAGGACTCAAAAACCAAATGAGTCTCATCGTGTGTTTGGCCTAGAACTGCAAGGTCTCTTACAAAGGGCTAGACCGCGATGGCAATTGGACGACCCCCAGTTCCTTGATGACTTGTTCTCGCGATTCATTGAAGGGTTGAGGGACTCTGATGAACGAACAGCAGCCTGTGATAGTTGGAAAGCTGGAACTTCTCTTACCGATTTGTTCATGGCCATAGAAGACTATGACAGGAAACGGCCTCTGCTATCTTCGAAAGTGTTTTCGAGAACTTCCAGTGTGGTGCAAGACCCACCTGCCTCTGATACAGAGGAAGGTGATTCTGGAAGGGAGGAGGAGATTGGCGCAGTTGCTCAAAAGAACGGCGGCAAATCTTATTCCAATTCGAATTCGAAGCGCTATCCGACAGGACAGGAAAACACCTCCTGCAACCTCTGGAGCCACAAGCGCACCTTCGACTACATCCTCAACTCCTAGTTCTTTGGAAGAACTACTGTTACGGTTGACTGACTTGATGTCTGGAAATCAGCAACCTGCAGGAAGGAATTCGAAGCCAAAGGTGGATAAAACCACCCAAAAGTGTTATCGGTGTCAGGCGCTGGGACACTTTGCAGCAGAATGTCCAGCTGAGAAGCCGGTACCAAAGCCTGAAGAAAAGAAGACAGAAAACTAGAGGGGGTTGCTCAGGATGGCAATGTGGTAACCCCTAAGGTGAATGTGTGCCAGCTTATCACCAACGGTGCAAGCGATGAAGTCCGAGATACAGAAGAGATTGAAAGCTTGGAGGAGGGACCTGATCAGTTCCTTCCAGGTATGTCCAATGAACCCAGGGAAGAAGACGTCCAAAGAGGGAGTACTGGGGGAGCGACAAATTGGATACAGGAGCTGGAGATGGTCAGCAGTGCCCGATTGTCCCCGGATCACCCCTGCTTGAAACACTTAAAGCGGCGGGGGGTGGATCTTGGTGTCACCAAGGATTTCGAACGCTTCACCGTCAACCCATCACCACTGGATGGGAAAAGGTGGTATTTGACTGTAGCAGTGAAGGGAAGATCTGCGGAATTTTTGGTTGATACTGGGGCTAGTCACTCCAACGAATCTCCAACGATTCCATGATCTTGTAGCCGATGAACCAGATAACTTCACAACGAGGGTAAAAGCTCATTCGGCTGACGGTAGCTGCATGCAGACGTTTGGTAAAGCGTTTTTCGAAGTCAATATAGGTGGACAGGACTATCTTCTGTCGCCTACTATTGCTGATCTGAGTGATGATGGGGCGATGTTGGAACCTTGTAGGGGGATGTTGAAGATAGAGCATCCGTACAAGATGGCCGTACAATGCGTGTTGAGAAAGGTATCTTCTGTAGCCTCGGTGGTACAGACGGTTTAGACACCCCCAGGACAGACATGTGATGTCCTGTTTTCGAGTGACAGTATCTTCCGAGACCAAATGGCGGTGATCGAACCCGACCTGGTGAGATTGGCGTCCATTGGACTCGAGAGTGCAGATACTTTCGTTGGCAGTGGCAGCAGGAATTTGATTCCCATTTCGAATCCTGGAGGTGAAGACCGATATCTGATGAAAGGTACTCCCGTGGGGCAGGTGATTGTTGCACAGGCAAGCACCAGTATACTCTCAGAAGATACCAAACCGAACCTTGAAGGGATGTTCGATTTGCGTCCAGAACTCCAAAAGTTGGTGGACGATTCGAACTTGGTGACGGGGGATCAGAAAGATCAGTTGAGACGACTATTGATGAAGAACGATGTAGCATTCGGGGAGCCCACTGGGTTGGGCCGAACTGATATGGTGCTACATTCTATCAATGCAGACGACGCTGTACCTTTCAAAATCCCTTATAGACGCCTACCTTTGAAGAAGAAATTAATGGCTGAGAAGGAAATTGCTGATCAGCTGAGATTAGGGGTGATTGTTCCCAGCACTAGCCCCTGGTCCAGTCCTGTTCAGATGGTAACCAAGAAAGACGGCACAATTCGCTTCTGTATCGATTATCGAAAGTTGAATGGTTGCACAAAGAAAAACTCCTATCCTCTTCCCCGTATAGACGAGACTATTGATTCCCTGGGCGGAAACCAATGGTTCTGTACGCTGGATTTACAATCCGGATACTGGCAGGTTGGAATGAAGGATCAGGAAAAGACAGCTTTATCGAGCCATGTCGGTCTTTTTCAATACAATGTGATGCCGTTCGGGTTGTGTAACGCCCCTGCAACATTCGAAGCCATGATGGAATCTCTGTTGACTGACCTGTTATGGAAGGAATGTTTGGTGTACCTGGACGACGTGATTGTATGTGGAAAAACCTTCGATTCGTGCCTGGCTACCTTAGCCAAAATTTTCGAGAGGTTGAATACCAATGGTTTGAAATTGAAACCAAAGAAGTGTCACCTATTCAGGACTTCAATTAACTATCTTGATCGGATAATATCCACCGAAGGCGTTAAGGCAGATCCCGAAAAGCTGGATGTTGTGTCGGAATGGGAAAAGCCGGAAGGACCTAAAGACATACGGTCTTTCCTCGGCTTCTGTAGCTACTACAGGGACTTCCTACCGGGGTATGCCAGAATAGCTCAGCCTATGCAGGTTCTAGCTCACTGGACTCCGGGTAGAAGGAAGGAACCTTTCCCATGGGGTCCTGAACAAGATCTAGTTTTGGAAGCCGTGAAGAGCCTATTTCAAACAACTCCAGTTTTGAGATATCCCACAGCTGAGGGTCATTTCATTACTGGACACTGACGCCAGTAATGACAGCATCGGTGCTGCTCTGTCCCAGATACAGGATGGGAAAGAAGTACCACTGGCTTTCGCTAGTAATAAAGCCTCAATAAGGCCCAGAGGAATTACTGTAATACTAAGCGCGAATTGTTGGCGGTAGTAGTATATACGAAAAAGTTTAAGCACTTTCTGTGGGGAGGTGATTTTACTTTGCGGGCAGATCACTCCTCCTTAAGGTGGTTGCTAAACTTTAAGGAATAAACCAGGTGAAGGCCTGGGGAAGTTACCACTACCTCAAGAACTGTGGGGAGTTAGATTTGCACGCATAGCGGTTGACATTATTAGTGGTCTCAAACCTACTCCTGATGGAAACACGTGCATGATGGTGATCTCCAACTACTATTCGAAATACACTAGAGTGTTCCCTCTCAAAGATCATAAAGCCCATACATGTGCCCGTGCATTTGTAAAAGGCTGGGTGCTCCATCTGGGCATGCCCTTGATGTTGCACAGTGATCAAGGAAGAGAATTCGAATCCGAGTTATGGGTAGCAATGTGTCATAGCCTTGCCATATGCAAAACAAGAACGAATCCGTACAGACCTCAGTCAGATGGACAAGTAGAAAGGTTCAATAGAACCCTAATTCAAGTCCTGAAGCCTTTGGTCAACAGTCAGATGGATGATTGGGACGAACAATGCGAATTTGTGGTACATGCTTACAACAGTACGGTGCATGCTTCCACCGGTTGTTCCCCCAATCTGTTAGTGTTCGGAGAGGATTTGATTATGCCTGCTGACTTGGTGTTCGGCGTAGCTGGGTACAACGCTGAAATACCATGTCAGGTGATGTTCGTAGAAGCATTGAGGGATCAATTCAAGTCCGCATATGAGATGGTTCGATGAGAGCTGAGTAAATCTGCATCATGGCAAAAAGTGGGCTATGACGTTGGGTTGAAACTCAGGTCCTTTCGGGTAGGGGATGAAGAAGTCAGGCTACATGATCCACAACAGCAGCTGAAACTGTCACCCAACTGGGATGGTCCATTTACTGTAGTTCGGATTGTCTCTGAATCTACAGTAGTGATCAAACCACTGTTGGGATGCCTGTATAAATCCAATTTAGCTCGTCTACGTCGGTGGCATGGTGATATTTCGGCGCATTCGAAGTCAGGGGAGCATTCGAAGTCAAGTGACACTGAGCGGAGAGCGACCACCCCGGAACGACATGGTCCTGGTAGACGTAGGAAACTAGTTATACCCTCGAGTGTGGGAAAATCAATGCCCCCCGGTGTTGGTAAATTGAAGAGAAGCCGGGGTAGGCCTAAAATTTTTTTACATATTCAACAAGTTCAAGCTTCTGGCAAGAAGGATAAAAACATGTGAAAAAAGTCTCGGCAAATGAAGGTCTAAAGGGGAGGAGGGCTGTCCAATTGACTACTGGACATCCTGTCGAATCTTCCCGGATAACCAGGTCTAAAGAACCCAAGGTAGGGTTGAGGCGCAGCCCACGGTTCGGCCAAGGGGCTGCTGTGATCTAATTTGTATACACAACAAGAAGATTCGATCCCATGATGGTAGTACAGACCTAATTGCTGTAGAGTGATCAGAACTAGGGCAGGTGCTGGTTGAATGAATGTCCCCGAGGGTGGCAGACGGATTAATCCGGCGGGTATTCTTATGTTACCCGCAATGACATTTGCCTACACTCCTGAAGAATTCATGATTAGCAACAGCCGTGGTTCTGTGGAATTGACTCAATAAGGATTACACCCCGGTGAGCTACCCATTCGATTAGTGGCGGGAAACGCGAGCGTCTCCCTCTGCGTTATCCGTTAGAAAAGGGCTATCCGGTGAGGCGTGAACGCTGATTGGTTGACCTTTGCTCCCGCGGCGGGCGTGGTAGCGCGAGACAAGAAGGGCGGACGCCATATTGGAAGTCTGCCAAGAAGACGCGTGTTCGCTGCAGGGCAAAGGAGGAAGATTAAAGGGTCCTGGTACCGACAAAGTTCCTACAAACCACATCATAATACGTCGAAGGTTGGTTAGTTCCAGCTCAATATGTCATTAGGACACGTGGAGCTTCGATCTCCGCAACATCTTTGTTTAAAAACTTCGTTTTTGAGAAACATTCGACTTCGATGGAGGAGCAGTACCCCTACACCCCCGGTGAGGGCCTCCAGTCCGGGGATCTGGATCTATTCCAAGATGTAGACGACGGACAGTTCGATGACGTGCAGGAGTCGGACTATGAATCCGCCTCCGAGTCAACGGGGAGTACAGACATGGTCCGAGTGGCTGGGATAGGCTCCTATTCGTCGGCAGAGCAGGACGCTGTGGCCATGCCACCGCCGGCGGCGGTCAACTTGGGGCCGTTGCCTTGACGTAACACCCCAAAACGTGTGGCTTCGAAGGACATCAAAAACTCCATGGAGCTGAACGTGGCAGGCGACCTGGAGGAGTGTGAAATGCCAGAACTGGAGGAGGTAGGTCAAAAAGTGCCTATTCACGCTATAACTGAGACGGAAATGGAGGAGTATGCTCGTAAATCGTTGGCTCAGCAGCAGCTGATGCAGGTGCTGGAATGTGAATCTCCATTTGCATCTCCACCCAACCCTCATGGCGATGGTGCTGGAGAAATTGGAAGAACACAAATTCTACCACCACGACGGGAAGTGACTTGAAAGCTATGAGGGGGCCATTCGGGGCGCCTACAAGAATGACATTTTCGGCCGTATCTTGTTAAGGTGTGGTAGAGACTTTCGGACCCTCCAACAGGCCCCACCAGCCGAGGAACCGGTCCCTTTCAGTGACGGGAGTACTAAGAGTACCAAGGGGAAGAAGAAACGGCTCACCAAACTTAAAGGTGACCGCAGATCCTCCCGTTCGGGTACCCCTCCAGTTGCTCCACCAACATCAGAAACGTCTGAGCCTACTCCAGCTCAGTTCAAATGCTCTTCGAGTCCTCCAGAGTCAACCCCGACTCCATTCGAAGAACCCACTACTACGACTGAAATCTCAATTCGAACCACTTCCGAAGACTCCGGGACCTTCACCGGTCCCCTTCGACAAGTCTCCAGACGTCCTTGGGCTAACACCCATGGATGTTACCCCCGGTACCCCGGAGCTGGCTGAGCAGGAAGCTCGGTATGCTCAAGTGGTGAGTCTGATGAGCTGAGGGCAGCAAACGAACAATTACGGCAGACCCTTGATGCTATGAAATCGGCTCCGAGAACTCCCCTCACCCGAGCTCAGGCCCGGAAAAATCCCAACCCACAACAGAAGGGACGCGCCGTGCCTGACTCCTCAGCACCCAATTCGGATGTGGAGGAGGGACCGTTCAAGCTACCTAAAAGCCAACGACGTAAAGTGAAGAAGGCTGAAGCCCGACAGCCCTGTGTTCCTCACGTCCTGCCCCCACAAACAACTGCGATAAACATGTCACCAACTGTGAGGTTGGTTGATGTGGTTTCGAGAAGTGAAGCCACTACGACTTCCACCCCTTCGACACCTCCAAAGACACCGGCTAAGACTCCTGTGCAGGTTCCTACGCCTGTGTCTCCGTCAAAGTCCTCATGATTAGGGCATTCGAATACCCCACCTATTGTAGCTTCTCCCCCTCCGGTAGCCGCGGCAGCAGCCTCGGGAGGCCGCCAGGATTTACCCAACTCCAGGGCAGAGGAGATGATCTGGCGCAATGCTACCGGGGCCTTCAAAATTTTCAGGCCTGAGTGCATTGAGCACTGTAAGAGATCCAGGGACATGTACTCCTGCCCGAAGTAGAAGGACTTCGAGGAGTTGTCAGATGATGAGGAGTGGATGAAGTCAAGCACTACCTCTCAGAGCACCTTTCGATGGACTGAGAATTGGTTTGGCCGTCTTCATGATCGAAAGGAATTCCCTGAGTCTTATTACAATCATGAAGGCCGCCCTAAAATCAGATGGGCCATGGCCAGGTACCGGCAGGGGGTGAGGGAGGAGTGCCCGTTCGACTCATGCATGTATTATTTTAACCATGAAAACCGTCCCATGCCAACCTCTCTTCGTTTCATGCGGCATCTGGTTGAGTGCCATATGCACCACCGGGCGCAGTACATCTGCACCGATTCGGGAAAATCCAACCAGAAATACCATGGGCTTTGGACCTTCAGAAGGGGAAGAATGATTAAACATTTGATCCAGTGTCATGGCCAAGCCATGCTGCTGGCCAGGAAGAACATAGGAGATCTGCATGCACGGTTGGTGGTGGGGTTAGATAAGGTGAAGTTCGAACACATCACCATAGAGACCCCACAGTTCAGGAAGGTGCAAATCACCAGGAATTCGAAGCAGTCCGCTGTGTTTCAGCGCACGGATCAAAAGGGATGCTTGGACCTGGGTGGGGTCCTGTATAAGGAGATGGCTGCTTGGAGGACTGCCAATCCCCTCACAGGGAAACGTAGTGAAACGAACAGAAGTCTGGCCACCTCTGAACCTGACTGTAAGAAAGTAAAGTCAGAGGATCCTTCTCCCCGAGCCAGGAAGAGGGAGAGCAGTAACAATCGAGCACCGGTCCCCACTCCAGGGCCTGCGACCTGATTATGGTCCTGAGACTAGGAGAGAAAGTGGACGAGGTGTGTGGCCTCCGCTGATTATGGTCCTGACTTTTCGTCAAAAAAGGGTCGCTCCAACCTCCAAACCCTTCGTCCCCTGACTCCTGGTAACTTGGCTAGTAGGACCGAGTACCCTTCGATGGATCCTCCTGGTCCGGAACGGCAAACCCAGAGAGATCCCTACAAGGACCTCCCCTTGGTTATTCCTGTAGAGGATGCCCTCCGCCGGCCAGATTCCCAAAATGTCGAGATGATCGACTCTGAGAACTATGTCTTACCTGGGAAGAAGGACGTGGTGGTTATTGCCACCATCCACACCCCCCAGGTGGTGGAAAAGACAAGTCCAGAAGTGAGCAGCTCCAGTGTGAAGGGTGGGCGTAAAACCCCCACCTCCACAGTGACTTCGAGTTCGGAATATACAGAGACTGAGACTGTGGTGAACCCAGTCCCAGTGACTACTTCGAACCCTGTCACCACCACACCAACTACGACTGCTCCAGAAGCAATGGCAGGAACTGTCACTTCTCCAGTAACATTGACAACCACTACCACAGCCACCGTGCCCTTCAGGCCCGTAGTGAAGGAGGAATTAACAACATCAGTTAATCCTGAGGGGTGGAACGAGCTAATGGTCAGTAGCGAGAACCTCCGTCCCGCCTTACACCTCCCAAAAGACTACTTCGAGCCTGTAAAGGCCCCGGATGCAGTAATGCATACCGAGTTGTATACACGATGGCTGCATGAGCAGCAGGCCGCCATGCAACAGTGTGCCACTTGGGTGGGTAGGGCATCTGCAGACTATGCCATAGCCATGCAAGGCAAGGAGGTGGAACGGTTGAGACTGATCTTTGAGAAGCAGCGTATCGATGAGCAGCCAGAACCCGGCAAGGTGACCGCGCTCACCTAGAGACTAGAAAAGACGAAACGAGAACTCAAGATGGCCCGGGCCTTTCAAAAGGCAGCGGAGGATACTCTTGAGGAGCAGGCTGCTACGATGAAGGCCTTAAACGTCAAGTTTATCCGGGTATTCGGAATCGGACTCACTCAGTGGAGTGGAACTCTCGAGGAACTCCAAGCCATTATCAAAGACTTGTGAAGTGTTTGTATGTTCAACTGCATCTTATGACTTGTGTGTATTGTGTTTCGATGATAGCATAATAACTCATTTTGTTCGTAGTTACAAACGTCCATGATTGAAATCATGATTCGGAAATAACATAACCGGTTATAAGATGTATATTTGATAGTCATTTGTCGGGTATATAAATGTCTTCATTGTCTGCATTAAAAAAAAAGAGTAAAAATCCTAACACTTCTGGTACCCTCATAATTCAAACCAACAACTGTAAATAATATTCGATACCTGCCTTTGTATCCAAATTTTTTTTTTTGGAAATAACAACCGGTATTTGAATTTCAAAACTACATTTATTCTTATGGTATAAGGACATATATTTTTGTTACCTCAGGTAAAAGCATATTATAAGTCATTCCTTGTTTATGTAAGAGTTACTTTCACACTTATGTTGGTTCCATTTATTTTAGATTATACAATAGGTCATGTAATTACCCCTCCGGGGACGGTTTGCCCATATAAATATTTTCGAACCACTACTTCTGTGTCAGTCCGTCCTTAAAGTCACTTAATGTGCATTTCTTACCTACCCTAAAAGAGTAATGATAAATAATTCCATATTATTATTAGCAATCTCATCAAAACCATAAAAAGCTGTGATCTCGGTAGTTAAGAAAAGTAGAGTACTATAGAACATATATTCATTTCTTTATTATAGATGGATACTCACGTATCTATCTTGTCGTTATGATGTTGGATCTATGAGATCCCTGTTATGTACATAAAATGTATAAATGTTGTTTGGGTGTAACAGGTCAAGCTAGATCCAGTTCTACTTTCTACATGTTCAGGCAGAACATAATTCGAACCCTTCGAATCCATACAATTGATGTCATTATGTACACTGATATTATTCTCCTATGTTCGAGTCGTATATACTATATCAGATGTGTTCAACCCTTGTTATAATCTGGTGGGGGTGATGTAGGGGCACGAATAATACGTGTACATATGGGTTCGTGGAGTCAGAGCGGGAAGTGCCTCCTTCGGACACTAGGTGGCAACACCTACGCCATGTCCTCTCGGTTATCCGGTAGCGGAGCCAAGCAGGGCACTCCAGACGGCGCTCCGGTGGAGTGCCACGTCGACACTGCTTGGTCCGTGCTCAGGGTATATAAGAGGCCGAGGTTGGCTACCTCAGGGAGTTCGTCCCAGGACGAGCTCTGACCCACACCTTTCGATACCTTCGTTACCTTTTCGATCGCGGGGCACCTACACCCCTCCCACACTCTGGCTCCTGCACCAGCCATGCTGGCTCAGGACCAGATCATCCAGCTTTGCTGACTTCGAACTAAAGGTAGAACGCTGTACATCTTCGAGTTGGGTAACCAAGTGAACCGAGCAAACCTCCGTGTTACTTTAAGGCTGTGATCGTGACTGAATAAACCTGTTGCATTCAAACCGAATTTGGAACCTGTGTTTGCGTGATACTTCCACAACTCCTACAGATCTATAGGATTGTGTCCTCTATTACTGTCTTGCCTGACGATCAAAGTAACATTTCTACAAATAGCCCAGTCAAACCTAGTAAATGAAACTGTAATCGGCAACATTTTAATTGTTACAGGGAATGGAGGATAACAGAAAGAGATACAGTACCACCAAGTCATCTGGAGAATAGTCCCCAATGGGAGCACAAACCAGGACTGCAAGTGTCAAGATGAGGGCCCTAACAGTAGCATCTATTGGGTCAACATTATACATTTTACATTTTGTGTTCATCTCCCTAAACCCGGAGTATTTCTGGTACCCTTCTAACACCCTCTATAAATTCCCAAACACAGAGGGTCTGAAGAAAATTGTTCTTTGGAACTCATGGTTTTATGATAACAACTGGAGGGTGGTGATGGGAAGTGAGTCTCAGAAGGTTATAGATTGTGGGGTGAAGTGTGTTCTGTCAACTGATAGGCGTGAACCTCAAAGATATGATGCATTTGTCTTTCATGGAAAAAATGCTCACTTCCCTCCAAAGGAGAGGACAACCAATCAAGTGTATGTCCTCTTATTATCAGAGTCTCCATTTCACTTCTGGAACCGATTTATCACTGGAAAGGATTTCTACAATTGGAGTGCAACTTATCATCGCAACTCTGAAATTCACTTTCCCTATGTGTCCTTCACAAAGAAAACTCAACGGCAAGTAAATTTGACACACACATTGATGAAGGAATTACCTCAGATGGTGCATCAACGCAGACCAAATGAGGCTATAGTGGCTTGGGTGGTGAGTCACTGCCACACTTACAGTCGCAGAGAGGAATATGTCAGGCTACTCCAGCAGCATATTGGTGTGGATGTGTTTGGTTGGTGTGGGAAAACATGCGAAGAGAATTGTCTTAAAAGACTGTATAAAAGTGGGCAGTACAAATTCTATCTATCTTTTGAGAATGTTGCCTGCAAAGACTATATCACAGAAAAGGCATTCACACCTTTACATCTAGGTTGGGTTCCAATTGTATATGGTGGTTTGTCTCAAAAGGACTATATTGATAAGTTTCCATTTCATTCATATATAGATGTGAGGGATTTTAAATCCCCGGCACATCTAGCTAAATACCTGAATTATCTTGAAAGAAATGACACAGCATATATGGAATATTATACATGGAGACAGAGCTATAAAGTATTAGGATCCCCTAATACTAATAGTAATATGCTATGTCAAATGTGCAAAAAATTATATAATGTATCTGGATCTACAGTGGAACGTCTTAATTTTGGCCAGTTTTGGAATCCCAAGACTCAGTGTGATATCAAAAGTATAGAAAGGGTAACAGGTGTCACTCATGCTCCTTCCTATCTAATAGGCTTATAATGGTAACTCTAGACAGTCCAGTCTATATGAAATCCTGCCGGACATGGGAAATGTCCGGCAGAAATGTCGCAGGTCCGGCAGAATGTCCGCAGTGGCCTAACCGGCTGGATTCTCAGGTCATTTACCTACATGTTGGTCTTTGCTGTGTATAAATTGGAGCATTATTAAGGAAACGGTGTAAGGGTAGATTCATCCAAATACGGACACACACTTGATGTCGGACAACCTTAGCATTAACACTGCATGAAACTCTTGATATAAGTTTTCCCTACAAGCCATTATATATGCTTAAATGTCGTAGATAAGTAGCTATAATGAGCTTTAATTGACCTTGCCGGAAAGACTTTAATGTCAAGGCATTCACATTTAAGCATATTTTGGTGTACCAAAAGTGACTATTTCGGTATATTTAAGGGACTTTAGGTTGACCAAAATATTTACCTAAAGGTGATTATAGGTTATTAAACAAAATGTCAAGGCCGTGGGAAATTTACTTAAATGTGATTAAATGAAACGTCAAGGCCATGGGAAATCTTCTTAAATATGATTAAACCAAAGGTGATTAAACCAAAGGCCAAGGTCTAGGCACTCGTTCTCAAAAATTCACATTTAAGCACATTTATTGACATTCACATGACCCTTTAATAGGGGATTGTCATTTTCTCTACATTTACCTAAATATCATTGAATTTAACAGAGTCTCTTTATTTCAGGAATTCAGTGGGATGGTACTTTTTTTAATTGTTTTTTTGGGAGGGGGTAGCCAGGGGTACTATTGGAGTTATTTCATCAATTTCATCAGTTTTGGCCGCTGGGGAGGCGGGTGGCACCCTGGACCAGATACTGGGGGGTTCACCAGGGGTCCATACTGGGTGCCAGGGAGACGGACTGCACCCCCCATTCTGTCCAAGGGGCTGCAACTGTAGCTACTTCATCTGGAAAATATAGATAAGATCGTAATACATTATATCCCGGGCATTGTACACACATGAGGACATTTATACACAACACAATTTAATGCACGTTATTGACATGTATTTACGAATTATTAGATGGGAGATGGGCTGGCCAAGTAAAGAGACATGCACACTTGAGGTGAAACAGTGAGTGAGGGGCAAGGGACTGACTGTGGGGTGAGAGAGAGTGAAAGACAAGTCAGGGAGTGAGTGGGAGGAGCGTGGAGTAAATAGGGGGCATGGAGTGAGTGGGAGGGAGGCTGTGCAGTGAGTGGGAGGGTCATGGGGTGACTAGAGGGACTGACCGGTGACCGGATCATGAGATACCCGGACTACTGTATACTGATTTAGTGTAATTAGGGCCGTGCAGTAGCAACCCTGCCCGGATGGTGTAGTACCCGGACTATCGTCGCCCGGACTAAGGTGACGTGACTGTAGTATGCTCTACAGGTACCCATCTACATGAGTGAGTGCCTCATACATATACACAAACATGATTTTAAAAGTTATTCAATTGTGCATTTTAATATCCCGGTGAGTGTTTAACAAAAAAAAAAAAAAATTCTATTTTTAATAGGCTGCTATTGCCGTAGAAGACAGTCATGGCTACCAGGAGCAGGATTTATGAGTAAAACCCCTTGTAGTCCGCCACAGCACACAGGCTGGCCCCAACTGTTTCCAACTACTCCCCCCCCCATGAACTCAGCATCAACCCCCACCCACTTCCTCCACTTCCTCCACTTCCTCCACTCCCTCCATGCCCCCACCACTCCCTCCATGCCCCCACCACTCCCTCCACGCCCCCACCACTCCCTTCATGGCCCCACCACTCCATCCACGCCCCCACCACTCCCTCCATGGCCCCACCACTCCCTCCACGCCCCCACCACTTCCTCCACGCCCCCACCACTCCCTCCACGGCCCCACTACTCCCTCCACGCCCCCACCACTCCCTCCACGCCCCCTCCACGCCCCCACCACTCCCTCCACGGCCCCACCACTTCCTCCACGCCCCCACCACTCCCTCCACGCCCCCACCACTCCCTCCACGCCCCCATCACTGCCTCCACGCGCCCTCCATGCCCCCACCACTCCCTCCACGCCCCCACCACTCCCTCCACGCCCCACCACTCCCTCAACGCCCTCACCACTTCCTCCACTTCCTCCACTCCCTCCATGCCCCCACCACTCCCTCCATGGCCCCACCACTCCCTCCACGCCCCCACCACTCCCTCCACGCCCCCACCACTCCCTCCACGCCCCCACCACTCCCTCCACGGCCCCACTACTCCCTCCACGCCCCCACCACTCCCTCCACGCCCCCACCACTCCCTCCACGCCCCCTCCACGCCCCCACCACTCCCTCCACGGCCCCACCACTTCCTCCACGCCCCCACCACTCCCTCCACGCCCCCACTACTCCCTCCATGCCCCCACCACTCCCTCCACGCCCCCACCACTCCCTCCACGCCCCACCACTCCCTCAACGCCCCCACCACTTCCTCCACTTCCTCCACTCCCTCCATGCCCCCACCACTCCCTCCATGGCCCCACCACTCCCTCCACGCCCCCACCACTCCCTCCATGCCCCCACTACTCCCTCCATGCCCCCACCACTCCCTCCATGCCCCAACCACTCCCTCCACGCCCCCACCACTCCCTCCACGGCCCCACTACTCCCTCCACGCCCCCACCACTCCCTCCACGCCCCCACCACTCCCTCCATGCCCCCACCACTCCCTCCATGCCCCCACCACTCCCTCCACGCCCCCACCACTCCCTCCACGGCCCCACTACTCCCTCCACGCCCCCACCACTTCCTCCACGCCCCACCACTCCCTCCATGCCCCCACCACTCCCTCCACGCCCCCACCACTCCCTCCACGCCCCCACCACTCCCTCCACGCCCCCACCACTCCCTCCACGCCCCCACCACTCCCTCCATGCCCCCACCACTCCCTCCATGCCCCCACCACTCCCTCCACGCCCCCACCACTCCCTCCACGGCCCCACTACTCCCTCCACGCCCCCACCACTTCCTCCACGCCCCACCACTCCCTCCATGCCCCCACCACTCCCTGCACGCCCCCACCACTCCCTCCACGCCCCCACCACTCCCTCCACGGCCCCACTACTCCCTCCACGCCCCCACCACTTCCTCCACGCCCCACCACTCCCTCCACGCCCCCACCACTTCCTCCACAGCCCCACCACTCCCTCCATGCCCCCCCCCACTCCCTCCACGCCCCCACCACTCCCTCCATGCCCCCACCACTCCCTTCACGCACCCTCCACGCCCCCACCACTCCCTCCACGCCCTCACCACTTCCTCCACGCCCCCACCACTCCCTCCACGCCCCCACCACTCCCTCCACGCGCCCTCCACGCCCCACCACTCCCTCAACGCCCCCTTCACTCCCTCCACGGCCCCACCACACTCCTTCCACGCCCCCACCACTCCCTCCACGTAACCACCACTCCCTCCACGCCCCACCATTCCCTCCACGGCCCCACTACTCCCTCCACTGCCCCACTACTCCCTCCATGCCCCCACCACTCCCTCCATGCCCCCACCACTCCCTCCATGCCCCCACCACTTCCTCCACGCCCCCACCACTCCCTTCACGCCCCCGCCACTCCCTCCACGCCCCCACCACTCCCTCCACGCACCCTCCACGCCCCCATCACTCCCTCCACGGCCCCACCACTCCCTCCACGCCCCTACCACTCCCTCCACGCCCCCTTCACGCCCTCACCACTCCCTCCACGCCCCCACCACTCCCTCCACGCCCCACCACTCCCTCAACGCCCCCTTCACTCCCTCCACGGCCCCACCACACTCCTTCCACGCCCCCACCACTCCCTCCACGCCCCACCATTCCCTCCACGGCCCCAATACTCCCTCCACGCCCCCACCACTCCCTCCACGGCCCCACCACTCCCTCCATGCCCCCACCACTCCCTTCATGGCCCCACTTCTCCCTCCATGCCCCCACCACTCCCTTCATGGCCCCACTTCTCCCTCCATGCCCCCACCACTCCCTCCACGCCCCCACTACTCCCTCCACGCCCCCACCACTCCCTCCACGCCCCCACCACTCCCTCCATGCCCCCACCACTCCCTTCATGGCCCCACTTCTCCCTCCATGCCCCCACCACTCCCTCCACGCCCCCACTACTCCCTCCATGCCCCCACCACTCCCTCCGCACCCCCTTGCACTCGCTCCACGCCCCCACCTCTCCCTCCACATCCCACCACTCCCTCCACGCCCCCATCACTCCCTCCACGGCCCCAACACTCCCTCCACGCCCCTTCACTCCCTCCACGCCCCTTCACTCCCTCCACGCCCCTTCACTCCCCCCACGGCCCCACTACTCCCTCCACGGCCCCACTACTCCCTCCATGCCCCCTTCCACTCCCTCAGTCCATTTCTCATTCCCTCAGTCCCTCAATCACTTACTTCATGTCCCACCCACATACTCCACGTCCCCCACTTACTCAACATCCCCCACTAACAATACAACCTCCACTCACTTCATGTCCCTCTCTTTCTCTCTCACTCCACAACCCTCCCAGTGTACAGAGAGTGTATTTAGCATCAGAATATGACTCAGTAGACCAGTCCACCCAACCCCCCTCCCCGCAACTAAAAAAAAAGAAAACAAAGGGGAAACAAGTCATTTAGCACCCTAGGTTAGGAGAGCACCCTTTCATCTCTGTATCAGTTTGAGAAGTACATATACACTATGATTAGGAAACCGCAGCATTGTCTAGGCACCCTTACTAGGCCTTGGCATTTGATACAACTCAATTACAAACACAACACATGCATATAACAAAGCATTTAGCACCTTGATGCACAATGCTAGTTAAAAGCTATGTTTGTCTGAACACTCGGGCAGCCTGAAGTGTGAAAACCGTCACACTAACAACGGACAATACAGTTTATATAGCAGCCCTATGAAAAGACATTTCAGTAAAATATTACACTACATTTTGTCTTTCATGTCAATCATTTTTATACTACACATACCAGGTAAGAATATATTTAAGTGTGTTTGTATCTTGAATTATCTAGCACATTAAAAACATATAATCAGGTCTGTTGTAACCTAATATGACACTTGTTGCTGCTACAGTAACACAGTATCAAAAAAGGTGTAACCAAGCATCCCCCCCATCCCACCCCACCTGCCTCTCAAGATGTTTCAGGCACCCGGGCGTTTCAGCTCCCGGGCTGCATTTGCTTTGCACGGCACTGCCCGGACTACTGCGACGTATGTAATTACATAGTTACATGGTCCAGTGAAATGATTAAACTGTAAGGTAAAAACCAATACACCCCTAGGAGGTGGTTATATTTAAGAGCTCTTTTTTTCTTTGAGAGCCCGGGTATCTAGCAGGATCCGTACCCACAACCTCAGAACTATTGAGCCCACCAGCTAATCAACTGCTCCACCGGGACTCATGCAATGAGACTAAACAGCCAATAGTATATACATATATGTAGTGCTTCTGCCTTTTTAGCTCAATGAGTAATGTTATTGTTACGAAAAAGAGCTGTAATCAAGCTATTTTACATAATCAATCTATGAAAGCGGGCTGTATGTCGGATATACTCCTGGTGTCTCGAGTCAATATCATTGATATAAGCCTCGGCCTTCGGCCTTGGCTTATATCAATGATATTGCCTCTTGATCCCCAGGAGTATATCCAGTACATACATCAATATACTTACCATTTTACAATGTAAAAGCTGAGTTCCTAAGATGGATGGAGATGGAGCGCCGAGCACACTAGATGTGTTGAACGCCGGCTCACAAGATTTTTGAAGAAAATTTGGGTTTAATTAAGTTAAAAGCGCTACACTTCGCGACAAACTTTTAGATCTATACTAGACGGTGATTTTGACATACTTTACAAGCATGTCGAGGAGCTCTAGTAGGATTAAATCACAGAAGAAGGAAGAGAAGCAGCGTGGTGAAGAAAAACCGTTAGAATTCAAAGATGGCGTTGCAGCGGAGGCGGCTGGAGCAGCTCGCGGAGCAGCTCATGTTGGACCTTCAGAAGCGGCTCAGCCTATGGAGGATGTTACCCATGGACACCAAACCATTGAAAATGGTTCAGGTAAGGGGGTAGTATCTGTTTCTAATAATGATATTGCTGTCACTCAAAAGGTTGATAACATTTCGGTGAACTCCAATGATGATGATGACGATAACATTTCTGATCATGACCAACTCTCAGACAGGGATTTCTTGAAAAATATCCTCAACAAACTGAATGGGTTAGAAAAAACGCAAGTCACAGAGGATGGATTGAAAGGATACCTTGAAGAATTCAGCTCAAATCTATCAACTAAGATCAAGGCCTTATCGGAGGGAAATTTGAAGTTGGAAGAGAGGAATAAAATTCTGACATCCAAATGCAACTTTCAAGAAAGGCGTATCCTCTCTCTCACTGAGAGGGTGGAGCAACCTAGAAAACAAAGAAAAAAGAAGGAATTTGGTAGTAGAAGGTCTTAAGGAAAGTGATGCCTTAAATCTAAGAGTACAGCTAGATAGCCTTTTTAAGGATCTCAAAGTTAACTTCACCTCAGCTGAGATGGAAGCTTGTTATAGGCTGGGGGAAAAGAGGGAACATCAGAAACGTCCTAGGCCCATTATGATTCGTTTTGCCACCATTAGGCAAAAACAATTAGTCTATGCCAATATAAACCAACTGAAGGCCTATAACAAGAAATGGGAATATATCTCCATTAGCGATGACTTGACCCCTAAAGAACAGGAGGAAAAAAAGAACCTTCTCAACCTAGTCGGTCATTGTAGATCCAAAGGAAAAGAAGCCAAAATGTCTGGCAATGGCATAAACTTTGAGGGGAAACGCTACTCGTATGAGCAAGTGGACAGCCTTCCAAAGGGCTTTTGCATGAGTGATATCAAGACTGTCGACACAGATCAGGGTGTTATGTTTAGTGGCCCGTTTAGCTATCTTTCAATGGATCACCCTTGTGAAATGAAGCACGAAGATGTATCATACAAAAGCGCAGAGTCCATGTACAGGTCCTTACAAGCTGAATTTAGTGGGGATGACCAACTGGCCTATGAGATCAGGAATGCAAATAATGCGGCAGAAGTAAAAGAGCTATCTTCCCTCATCAAAAACAACCAAAAATGGGATAAAAAACAAAAAATCAAAACAATGAAAATTGTCCAGAATGCTAAATTTTCTCAAAATGATACTTTGAAGGCTGATCTGCTTAAAACAAAAGGTTCACTGATCTCTTGTGCTTTTGAGAGATTTTGGAACTGCGGCATGGCAATCACGCAAAAAAAGTATATCAAGAAAAACACATTCCCTGGACAGAACCAATTAGGCCTACTACTTGAAGGTCTAAGGGCAGAATTAATGCTATAATATGTGCTTATTCCCTTCATTTAGACAGTGCTTGATATGTTTATTATCCTGCCTTAATAGCGGTAGCACGAGTTAAAGATCTGCAATAATAAAACCATCTGAATCTCGCGCCCGCTGTTTGTAAACAATGCCGCGTGTTACTAAGGTACACGTGCGCTGATGACGTAATGTTTACGTCACGTGACTGCTGGTAGCGCTCCGATTGGACACTCGCGTTGCTTAGTGATGGCTTCCCTAGATACGAGTGCAGCGCCAGATTTAAAAAGGGTGGAACGAAACAGATCGGTAATTAGTGTTTATTGCTATTTATTGACAGTTTATTACGAGAATTACTACAAGAAAACATGCATTTACACCAGGTGCACGTATATACTGATGCTAGAGAATGTGCAGCAGGCGCAATGCAGTTTTTCGTAGATAAAAACAATAATATGTGGAATACCGAAGTACTCATCCACACGTGTAAGGGCTTTGGCATTGAAAAATTGTGTGATACAGTCGACGACATAATTACACAGAACCCTCTTCCAATCTACTACCTATCTGGAGGAATTTATGATATCATCACTAAAATACAGCACCCAGACACGTTTAGTTTCCTAACAACAGATGAGGATGACGTGTGTGACGAGCTAATGGAGCTTTTTGAGGGATCAGTGGATTATTTAAGATGTCGCCATCCAAATACCCTCATCCACCTTACTATCATCACAGGGGTGGATGTACATGCTACTTGCTCGCATATTGCCGGACACAACCCCCAGAAAATATTGAACAATATCATCTGGATTCTCAACGATTTTATTGAGGGGTTTAATTACGGGACCTCAACCCCTGATTTCGCATCTGTGGTGCACACGGGTATCAACCCAAACTATTCTCTCCTCAATGACGGTCCAGATGGGACATTGGCTTGTCTCAAGTACTGGTCTAAGGAGCTACTCAGCCACATTAACACTCATAACTGAAGGTAACTTATTGTGGCATTGATTGAAAATTAATTTTGATGTTTACAATGAACTTACCAATGTTACCGGTACTTTGCTTAACCTTGTGACAGTGATACATTGTTAGATATTAGTCTATAAATCTACTCCCTAGCCTGTGACGAAGAGCCATACAATAATAGGTCTATACATGAACATTGTGACAAAATGCTGAGACACTTAATGTTATTATTACAGTATAGGCCTATGACGTTCAACTCCAAAATGACTGGTAAGACGAGAGGTTAAAGTGAAGTTATCCTAGCGGTACCGGTCGATACAAGAAAGGGGCGTGGCATCCAGTCGACTACAGGGGTACAAGACACCACAAGTCAACATATACCCTGCTTTGTGAATCCAGATATTACATTACTGCATTCCTATGGTATAAAACTTAATGTAGGGGTTAGGTAGTGAATTGTCTAGCACTGTATTAATGTATAAATTAGGGAATTAATGTAATTATTACAATGAATATCTAAATTATTAGCCTTGGATCATTGACATTATAGAATTTATCTTATCAATGATTCTTTATGATAGTATGGAATGACATAATGATTATTATACAAAGTTAACAATAATTTAATGAAATGTGATGCTTTATCCTGAAATATTAAAACCCAAATCCTAATAACTAGTAATGATATCACACTGTATAGTAGCCGACGGTAACTGACTCCTCTCTCTATTTATATGCTAGAACGACAAATGTTGAGGTTTAGCATAACATTTTTAGATTTAAGACTTATTATTAAGATTACTGTCTCATATCAAGGATACTGTAATTTGAGGACTGTATTATTATTGTGTGTAAACTTGTTTGCTCAGATGATGTATTATGCTCTGTTTATCAATGGATGATATAGATAAAGTAACGGTAGCAGAGTTGAATGATTTAGAGGGTGAACATTTTGTACATTTAAATATTAGGAGTATCAAAAACAAGAAGAAGGTTGATGAGATGAAACTTAGATTTACTGGTACAAATTTTAAGTTTATATCAGTTACTGAGTCATGGTTTACTAGTGATGATTGCAACAGTACGTATGATATAGAAGGGGTTCACATGTATAGGCTAGATAGATCTTGGAGAGACAATCCACAGAATATTCTCCCAAAAATTGGTGGTGGTATTTGTACATTTGTCCATGACAGCTACGGTTGTAATAGCGATGAACTAAGCTATCTCAATTTATCATGCAAATATTTGGAAATTCAGTGCTTGACTTTGCTTGATGAAAATAGAAAAACTAGTGTCGTATGTACGGTGTACAGGCCTCCTCAAGGAAATGCGGAAAAAAAAATTGAACTATTTGAACCGATTATTCAAAAATTGGTGGTTAAGTCAAGAAAAAGATTGTATTTAGTGGGGGATTTCAATTTCGATCTATTAGACCCAAAATTAAAAGATATTACTACTAAATTAACTAACACGCTATTACAATATGGTTTGTTAAATTGGATCAAAGAGCCCACTAGACATGTACAAAAAGAATCTTGCTTGGATCTGATTTTTACAAATGATCTATTTATGGATAAATCATATGTATAAATTCTTCCTATTAAAGACGCTGAACAATGAAGTAGTTTGTGTTTGGTGACTGAGTATTTTATTTCGTGTGGGAGACAAAATGCCAGAATATAGGCCAAAACGATACACACAAAGAAAGAAAAAATTATATATATATGAAAGTTCATGTACTGAGGTAGCAGTGGTGGTGAGGTGCTGCCGGGCCTGCTGCTGCGCGCTGAGTGACCGGTGCCCAGGCTGCTACCTGTGGGATTTGGCACCCCAGGTGTGTGACCAATCACGAGTCAGCTCACCTCCAATGTCATAGGTCAGTAGACTTGACCAAGTCCTAGGTGACTTGCTGTGAGTCTTTGATGTGTTGCATTTATAACTAATTAATGCGGGCATTATTTACCCCATAAATTCTTCCTATTAAAGACGCTGAACAATGAAGTAGTTTGTGTTTGGTGACTGAGTATTTTATTTCGTGTGGGAGACAAAATGCCAGAATATAGGCCGAAGCCAAGCACCCAAACACGAAGTGACCGCC
Organism: Harmothoe impar; assembly: GCA_947462335.1. Classification (NCBI taxonomy): domain Eukaryota; kingdom Metazoa; phylum Annelida; class Polychaeta; order Phyllodocida; family Polynoidae; genus Harmothoe; species Harmothoe impar. Next base: position 23,731,795 of record OX381717.1, read on the forward strand.
GAAGAAGGGGCGTCAACACTAGTCAGTCACCTTGTAGAGATAATCCAAGGCACACATCCAGCGAAGTTCATCATGGTAACAGTTCAAAACATAATAATACAATACTGCACACAGGCCATCAAAGGCTAGACCTGACGTGCTAGTTCAGGTTGAAACACAGATGAGACTATTCTCCGGTCCAGGTCCAAGCGGCTGTCGTGGGTCCTGCTCAGGTAGAGGAGGACAGACATGGATCTCCAATCACCCATCTCTCTTATCTCACACAACGGAAACCCGGCCATGTACAGTGCTGCCGAGCCACCTCTGCGGAGTGAGTGCGAGGTCAGCTTGTCCAGATTTAACAGTACTACCACATCAGACAACCTTTTCATAAGCCACTTGTAAGAACCCCTAACCACCACACCTGCCTTGACGTATGAAACCAGCTGGGTGTCTGAGGTTAGGTATGGAACCATGGAGACTAGTCGGTGAACAAAAAACGATACACAAAAAATTGAGACCGGAATTGAGGTGAAAGGAATATGAAGGGCCCTCTCCCTGAACTGAATGGTCTTGGTCCTCCTTACTGAAACCATAACCCCCCAGGAGTGGAAAACCACATCACCTAACAGGATTGCTAAACCTTCCTCCACTATGTAACTCTTTCTCAACAACCCCCTAAATCCTAGCAATAAGGTGACCCAGAAGGCCATATCCTCCGAATCATTCATGTCGAGGGTCAGGAAGATCAACTCCAGGTCTGACCTGGAAATGGGCCTAGCCTTAACTGACTCAGTACCCAACTCCCTCTTAACACCTCGCAGGGTGCACTTGACCTTGAAATTACAAGGATCCACATGAGGGTAGTCATTTATCTTGTGAAGCTGCCACAAGGCAACCAAATAATTAGATAAAGACACATACTTTAGCCTAGATGCCATAAACACTATGTACCGTAAAACTGTGGCGAGTGAAGCTGGCAAGGGAGGGTCTACCCCTAACTCTACACAAAACCGGAAGTACAAGTTCCATTGAGAGTTCCTGGTCTTCAAAGAGGCTTCAGCCAACCACATCGACTGGTACCTAAGTACCTCACGGTCCAACTCCTCCTCACCTAAAACAACAAAGATGAGAGAGGTCGCTAAATGGGGGGCTAACTATGTGCCTTGAGTCAAAAATTCGAGAAAAATAATCAGCTAGAACATTATCAGCAGAGGATACTCGTCTGGCTACCATGTGAAAGTTACCCAGAACACTACACCAGAACAACTCCCTGAGCCACCACATGGCACGTACTGACTTAGCTCTGCCGGAATTAATGGCCGCCTGTACTTGGGTGTTGTCGGTATAGAAAACTATTTTCCTGTCCCTCCAATTTGAGCTCCACCTAAACGTGGCCGCCACTATGGGCCACAGCTCCAACAGATTAATACTGTCGGCTGCTGTGCATTCACCCGGTGTAAAGGACCAGTGGTGAGGGGGCACCACGCCTGATGACTGATGGACAGCCTCATCCTCCCACACACCCAAACACCAATCCTCTGCTTGTACAGCAGCGAACCCTGTCTTGGAAGAGTCTGTAAACAGTACTATCTCCCCGGATTGGGATGGGCATATGATCTTGGCTGAGCCATTAAAGGTTCCGCTAAATCGACTCCACCAGCTCAGATCCTGAAAAAACCAGGAGGGAAGGTTGATTGGGTGTCCATTTTCAGGGGCATAATTAGTCAAGTTTATCACCCGTCTGCTGAAAGTCCTACCCCCCCTTACCACCACACTTGCATGAGCCAAGTGGCCCGCCAAGACCTGAAGGTCCTTCTTAGTGGCCTTGACCTTGGACTTAAATTCATCAACAGTAGCGACCAGCCTGTCAAGCTTCACCTGAGGCAGCCTGACTTGAAGGGAGGCTGAGTCAATCTCTACACCTAGGTAGGTGACACATGTGGAGGGGGGTACAAACTTGTCCCAATTAATATTGAAACCCAGTAGGGACAAAACCTGGACCAACCTAGTTACATCCGCCATACACTAGTCAAGTGACGGAGAAACAATAATGAAGTCGTCGATATACCCATAAATGTGGGCTACACCTAACTTGGACACGGTCCTACATATGAAATCAGTGAGGCTCGTGAAAATTGCCGGGGCACACTTGAGACCAAAGCTCAGTGCTCCATCCAGCAACCACTCAGCCCTGCCATTAACATCCCACACAAAGCCCTGGAAATGACAATGGGGGGGGGGGTAAATTCCTACCGACCTATATGCAGACCAGAACAGTCATCACACAACCCTGCGTCACCACATCCACCACCTCGTCCAACTTAACATAATTAAATTTAAAGGAGGTGGCGTCCATGTAGTTATTAATGCTCCTATTAAGGGGACGCTTGGCATCAGTGATAGGCCTAAGTTTATTGGAATACTTCTTCCTAATGGCCCCCATAGCGTGTACACACGCTGGCTTTTTCTGAGATACCACTACCTTGCCCTGAGCTAACTCATCTGAAATTATCTCATTCATCTGAGGTTTGAACTCCGAGCTCATGATAGAGTCATAATTCTTACAAAAGTAAGAGCCGTTATAACCAGGATCGACTATAAGAAAACCTTCCAAGACACCTTTCAAAATGTAGGAGGCATTACAATCCGACCAACCACTGCCCACTGCTAAGTCAAAGAACCCACAGGGATTTAACTGATTGGGGAGACCCCCTAAACTGTGTGAGAGACTACACTCCCCGCTACAAGGCCTGAAATATTCGGTGCCGTCAATAATCCTGCTTGTCACTACCGGGATGAGAGGGCGGTGTGCCGCGTCATAGACACGTTTTAAATAGGATACAAGATTATCCCCGCCCCCAATGACATCAAAACCATTGCATATGTCCTGGCTATCATTCCCTTGTAAAGGAGGGTCAAATAGTGTTGAATTAGACTCACCTGAACCAAAAGAGTCCCTTGCACGGTGGTCATAATCAACAAAGTCCGTGCCCGATCCGCCATTTTGAATTGTGACGTCACTAGTCTCGCCCCCGGCGAGACCTTCGACGGGACTGACGGGGGGTACTGAAGGGAGAGCGCCTACGCCGCCCGGGGCCCCCTCTAAACTAAATGACTCCCCGGCTCTAGCCGGTGTCTCCCCCGCCCCATTCCACAACTCCGTACACTCAATCTCATCTGGGGCAAAATATGGAACTGAACTAACAGAAGATGTAACCAGACAACCCGCCACGCTCGCTAATACCGGCCCCTGCCCGCTACCGCTCACTAGGGAACTCCCTACGGGGCCCCCCTCTCCCTCGTTCCTGCCTCCGCCACTATTAGCGGGCTCCCGAGCCGCCCCATCAGGGCCTCCCGAGATTCCCGCCACATCTGAACCTACGACTAGAGGGGGCGGGAGGGAAGAGGGTGCGACTGCAGAACCTGTGCTAACTAAAATAGGAACATGGTCTAACCTAGCTACCTAGCTACCTAGCTAAAGTCGTTGCAGAAGCCGTTTTTTCGGAGAGGGTCCACCTTCCCCTTCTTCTTCCCTTTGGACTTGGGTGGGTGACCCCCCTGAGCTCCCTGAACCTTCAGGTTCTCATAACCCAAGCACCTGTAGAAAAATTCATGATCCCTGTACGAGAAGCTACCTACCCCACAAAGATCGGCTTTCTCTTTACAGTATTGGTCATAGGCCCTGATGGCCTCAGCCGTATACACTTGGGACCTGTCAACTAGGAACTGGATATGCTTAGCATAATTACTGGAGTCATACCCCGCACGGTTCATGGAAAACAGCATACTCATAGATGCTGAAATCAGTTCTTCTACTGTGGCATTAGAAACAGTTTTACCAATGGGTAGATGCAAATCTAGATCAAACACTCGGCACTTACGTTTCTTGGTGGAAGAGTCAGATGCACAGCACTGGACCGCGTATGCAGCGGCCCCAACTTGAGGAGACTGGGCCGACGAGAACATCTGAGTTGAGGCACTTCTACCAGTTGGGACAAACCCCGGGTTGGCAGACAGCAACCGAGGGTCACTGAATGGAGCCCGGTGGTAGGAGGCAGCCAGTGCCGCCGCGGCGATGGACCCAGCCGCCGGCTGGGCCGGCTGGAAGGGCTGGGCAGGAGCTGGGATAACCGGCTGCGCTGGTGGAGTAGATCCTGGTACAGCTCCCAGCGGCAACTGGGGGTGACTAGGGACCACCCCCGGCACAGGAGGGGATGGCTGGGGAACAATGCTCAGCTTGAGAGACATCTGAGACATGCTGTCCGCCATCTTAGTAATGGTCTCATTCAGGGCCCTCCTTTCCTCTGCTCCGGCAATAAGCTGTCGCTGGAACTCAAGAAACTCCGCACTGAGTTGAAAGGGGGTCTGCGGGTCACCAGGTACTGGGTCTGGAGCCGGCTCCTCCACCGGCACCTCGTCACCCTCGCCGTACAGGTAGGATTGGTTGTCCGACGCAATGCGGCCATTGTCCAGGTGCAGCCTGAACTGGTCCTCGGTTCCACCCAGCGACACACTAAGCAGACGTGCCTCAGCAGCATATTTACAAGCACCACGGCCCGGGGCTTGTGGGTTTCCCCACATTCTGAACAATTCACAAGTCTTCTTACCATACTGGTGTAATGGTGAAAGAACTACAAGTTCATGTACTGAGGTAGCAGTGGTGGTGAGGTGCTGCCGGGCCTGCTGCTGCGCGCTGAGTGACCGGTGCCCAGGCTGCTACCTGTGGGATTTGGCACCCCAGGTGTGTGACCAATCACGGGTCAGCTCACCTCCAATGTCATAGGTCAGTAGACTTGACCAAGTCCTAGGTGACTTGCTGTGAGTCTTTGATGTGTTGCATTTATAACTAATTTATGCGGGCATTATTTACCCCAATACCATTTGATCTGAGTGATCCCGATATAATTGCTGGTACAATTGACATTCCTGAGAAAAATAGGGAAAAAACAAAATTTTATGGAAGGTCTAAGAACTTTGATGGAGAAAAAATAATTAATCAGTTTGTTTCCATTAGTTGGGAGAATTTTTATAATACTCACAACCCGCAGGAACTGTGGACTACATATATAACTTCCCTATTAGATATCTTGAATGTCATGTGTCCATTCAAAAATTTCACAATTAAGAAACCAAAAGAGGAATGGGTAGACCCCCCCCCCCCTTTTGGAGAAAATTGCTGAAAAGGACAGGTTACTAGCAAGATCATACAAAACAAAAAATGTCATTGACAAAGAAGCTGCTTTTGATGCTAGGAAGAATTTGGGAGAAGAAGTTCATTCCACTAGGGAGACATTCATTAATCATTTGATGGACGAATGCAGAAATGATTCCTCTAGGTTTTGGAGGGAGATATCTAAATTGTTACCCTCAAGAAAATCTCAGAGCTCTGATATAAATCTCATTGATGATGATGGCATTGAGGTATCTGTTGAAAATACACCGGATTACATTAACAAATATTATACAAATATTGGGAAAAAATTAGCGGAGGATCTTAAAGATCCATGGTCGTATGATGGTGCTATTAACAATGATACTTCTTTGTCAGATATTCTAACAACTGAGGCTGAGATCTCTGAATTTATTGAGGATATCTCAATAACAAAATCTTCTGCGGTAAATAATGTAAATTCTAATATTCTCAAATTGGTTTTCATGGCTACAAAGAAACAGCTTGTCCATATATTCAACTGCTCACTCACACTAGGATCAGTGCCAAAAGATTGGAAATGTGCGACTGTTATACCCATACATAAAGGGGGACACAGGAGGCTTGTTTCTTATTATAGGCCAATATCTTTACTTGCACTACCGGGGAAAATTTTAGAAAAAATAGTTCATACCCATCTCATGTCATTCTTAGAAGAAAACAATCCTTTGTCAAAATTTCAATATGGTTATAGAAAAAAATATGTCAACAATTACTTCAGTGGGTACAATAACAGACAATATACTATCAAACAAAAATGTGGGTATTGATACAATAGCAACCTTTTTCGACCTCAAAAAAGCATTTGACACAGTAGATCATAGAATATTAATTTCAAAAATGGAAAAATTGGGTATTTGTGGGAAGGTTTTGGACTGGACACGCGATTACCTATCTGTTAGAGTACAGAAAACATGTATTACAGGTAAATGTTCAAAAGAGCAGAGTGTTGAATGTGGAGTACCACAGGGTTCAATTTTGGGCCCTTTGCTATTTTCAATTTACATAAATGATGTCAATGTCAATGTTGAGGGTGCATCAATTAGCCTCTTTGCTGATGATACTGTCATTTATGTGGCAGATCCCAATCAAACACGTGCAGTTGAGAAAATGCAGAAATGCATTGACCAATTTGTACTATGGTGTAGAAAAAACAAGCTCACTGTCAATATTGGGAAAACAAGATTTATGGGCTTTGGAGGGAAAAAATCATTTAGAAATACAAATCTTCACATTAATGGGGAAAAATTAAAAAGAGTTTTTACATACAAATATTTAGGCATAATTTCAGATCCAAGACTAAACTATAATATTTTTATGAAGAATCAAATGAAAACTGTAGCGTATAGGACATATCAACTGACAAAAATTGCCAGATTTCTAAGTACAGAGAGCTTGTTGAAAATCTACAAAGTATATATTATGCCTACAAAGTATATATTATTATATTATGGTGATATTCTTTACATTAAAGCTGGTAGCACTCTGCTAAACAAAATGCAAAGAACCCAAAACAGAGTCTTAAAGGTCTGTCTGAAACTACCAATGAGAACTTCTACTGAGCTGGTTCATAGTACATCAAAAATAAATTATCTGTCAGATAGAAGGGTTTCTCATATATATATTGAAGGTCATAAAAAGGTCATCTGATGATTTGTATATTGAGATGTGTAATGTTAACACTAGAAGTGCTGATGGGATTCTATTAAAAAACAAGCTTCCTCACTGTGAGGCATACAAGAGAAGTTTAGAGTACACTGTGTCTACTATGTGGAACAGTTTACCTCCTAACAAAAGGAATGTGAGAGATAGAAATTTCTTCAAGCTCCAGTTAAAATGGGAAATGAAGAAGCTAATCCCCAAAATTGGGGAGGGGTAAATTTTAAAATTTTACATATGAGTAGTTATTCATAACAGTCCAAAAAAGTAATTATTATATCTAGTACAAATATTTTCTTCTACACTTAATCTTCAACCAATTACTTCAGATCTTAAGTGATCAGCTTACATATTGAATTGTCACATTTTATTACTTGAATATGCTGTGTATGGATCACTAACCTTCTATATTAATTCCCTGCTTTTATACCGTGTTAACAAAAACTAAGCTCTACTTCTTAATATAAGAGCATCAACTAATAACTTATATTGTACAACAAGTAGTTTTCACATCATTTACGCACAATTTTTTTACTGAAAGTCCTCCTGTATAACCTGTATATTGACTGTATTAATTGTACATTATTGTTATAATAACTGTAAATACCTGTAAATAACTATCATCATTGTATGATAAAATTGTATATAGATATGTTGATAATTAACTGTACATTAACTATATAATTATTGTGATACTTATTTTATGGTACTTATGTACTAATATGAGATCGACTAGGGAAACATACTAGAAACTGTATAGGTGGCTAACGAAAACAGAAAGTATACTTCTAGCAGCAGCCTTTTCTCTGTGGAATTTTGATAAACAATGACATCAAGTGTCAAGGGAGATATCTATTGTAAAATGGTATTAATAGTACCTAATTTTATGTATTAGATGTATATTATTACGAAACTGGTACTTATTTATTGTATATTGTATACTCTGAAATTGTACCTTACTGACAAATACTATATGAGAATAAATTATTGAAACTTGAAACTTGAAACTGTAATACATGTACAGATAGCTATCTAGGTCAGGTCAGCCCATTGTCTTAGAGCCAGCACCGTGACCGTCACCATGCTAACAACCTGCATACCGCACGTCAGTTTGCCGCCCCTGCTAAGGGAGTGCTCATTTTTTAACAACAGGGGGGGGGCGGTGAGATTTCGCGCGGAGGGCGCGAAATTTTTTCACCCCCCCCCCGCTAGAGGGGTCGAAATTTTTTACCCCCCCCCGGCAGGCCGAAAATCGCGCGCGTTCGCGCCCCTTTGTAGCATAGTAACGCGCGGGCTTTTTCCCTCAAAACAGGTTGAATTTTTTTCACCCCCCCCCCCAAGAGGGGTCTAAATTTTTTACCCCCCCCCCAGTCAAGGGGTCCAAATTTTTTACCCCCCCCCCCCAAATCCACCACCCCCCCCCCCCTGTTGTTAAAAAATGAGCACTCCCTAAATATAAAAGATCAGGGAGAGTAAAATTGTAGGAATGTCTCTCACGCAGTCAGCCTTTAATATCATTCCATAGACTAGTCTTGGCCACACTGTCACTGTGCCGCTCCACATATGTGTTAAGACTTGTAGTAATACAAGTGCCTTGCACCCATTACGTAAGCGGTGCAGCGTGGAGTATTGGCTTCTCCAAGGTGGGGAGGGAGTTTGGGGGGGGGGTGTTTGGGGACCTGCTGGGGCGGCAAACTGACGTGCGGTATGCAGGTGGTTAGCATGGGAGTTGGAAGGGTCTGCACCAGGTCCAAGGGCTATAATAAATGGAATTACTACTCAACACTAAAAGAATAACGAATATTAAGAAGGGCAGGTAATAATAAAATAGTCAGGGTCACATGGGAAAGTAACAATATATATGTAAGAATCATGTGTTGATCAGGCTGATGGACAGAAGTGCCTCGGTCCTATGTATCTCCCCATGAGTACTGTGTCCTGTTGACCTTGTGTAAATAATACAATTTATGATAAAAAGTATACCGGGATTTCGAAGATTTCCTGATATAATCAGCCTGCATGAGTGTGTGTAACTGGGTCTAATTATGTATATATGTGTAAATAATTGATGATTTCCATTCCATATTTCATTGTATGTTTATTGCAGATGTGCACTTGTATGTATGCATAATAAAATTCTTATTATAAAATGTGTATTTATGTTTTTACCCGTATGTTTAAAAAAAAAAAGGGATATTTTTTTTGGACCCTTCATTTTTGAATGCAGTAGCTTTCCAGAAAAATTAAGAGGAACCTAAATTCCCTGGAAATGTCATATGATATTGGCAATGAATTTAAGGTCATCTTAAATTCACTTGAAATGTCATATGATATTGACAATGAATTTAGGGTTAACTTAAATCTACCGGCAAGGTCATATGACATTGTCGGTAAATTTTCAGTGCATCTAAATTCACCTGAAATGTCATATGACATTGCCGTGACATCTCCTGGATGTTTAGGTAAACCGTAAATATACTTAGAATTAATCCTAAATTATATCCCCACTTGGGAATTTTCAGTTTAGTGTATGAACTACTCACTAGATGTCCCCACTGTGTATACAGTTTGTCACAGGTGGAGTGACTGTGCTGTAAGTGGTAGAGGGGTGTTCATCTAGGCCTATGTGTATGATAGGCCCACTAGTAGGGAGGACAGCTAGGAACCGCTTTCACTGCCCTGCATCCGTCACAGTGCTAAACAGCCCACATGCATTCATTGATTTCATAGCCAAAAAACATGTTACAATAATGCATGGCATATCAGGAGAAAGAGGATGAATGTGTCTACATGTATCATGTTAGTTTGTAGTTTTTCAGACTATGGATGATGAGAATTTAATTGGTACATTAAATGCCACATTTCCAGGACAGTTAGGCCTACTGCTGCTAGCTATACAAAACGCTCAGAGATGGCTCTATCTTGCTCAATAATGTTTTCAGATATGGTTTAAATGGACTCTACTGATTGCATGCAATAGGTAGATGTTATATTTTATATTTTTTTACAACAATAACTACTTTAATCATGTACAACAAAGATTCATCACTTTTGAAGACAATTTCTATACCCTAAAACCATCTGGGCCCAACGGGGCCCCCCGCCACAAATTAGTATAGAGGTTCCGAAATAAGAATATTTTGGTTTAGAGTAAAAATGTGTGGGCTATTTTGAGCTATAATCATTTCCCTGAAAATGGTTGATTACCCTAAAACTGCCACTTCTAGTAGAGTGTCCTATATTATATTAGTCAAGCACCACACATGATCTGTGAATAATTGACCAATGAGAAAAGATGTTAACCAATCAAATGCAAAAAACAGAATGCTGATATCTTTAAAAGTTAATGATAGAGAGCCCCTCAAAGTTGGGAGAGTTCTAGCAGTCCCTTGACTATCTAACCAGGGAAGAGCCTGGGACCAATCTAAGGATTAACACAGTGGTAAAAGCTGAGAGGTGCATGTTGCCAACTTTTCTTTTTTAGAAAATCATAGAAAATAAAGTATCAGCAGTAGATCAATGATAGTTACATATTTGGATTGCACTTGATCGCCCCGTTATTTTAGCGTTGTCCTACCTACCACTAGTTGGGTAGGAGAGGGAGAGAGGGATTTCAGTATACAGAATTATTTACAACACTAGGAAGAATACCAATATACCATAACGTGGTTTCGAACCTACTGTTCTCATCAGACTTACTTAGGCCAAAAAAAAAGAAAAGTTGTGTTCAGGTATCCCTAGCGACCCTATTTTTTTGGCCCTACCCAATTTCTTTTTTTTTTTTTTTTTTTTTGGAAGGCATTTTATCACCTTATTTTGATAACTTGGATTACGGGCTTTTGGCTCCAACTTTTTCGAAGGGCAGTGGGGGAAAAAAAAAAGCTGCTCTATGGGAGGAGCCGGATCAAAAAAAAATCCCGAAGGTCAGAGGAAGAAGAAAAAGAAAAAGGCATGCAAAACCTCATTTTTGGGTAATCTAAGGAAGATATGTTGAGTAATATCCCCAATCTGAAAGGCTTCATTCTACCTTTAACTGGTCAACATGTACTTTTTCTTTTTTTTAGGAAAATTCTCAGAAATATCTCTGAGTGGAAAGGTAAAAAAAAACTAAAAAACATTGGTTTTTTTTCTTTTGCAAAATGCCAAAAATCTTGGCGGCGGATCCGTAACCCAAGTTTTCAAAATTATTAGGCCCTACCAAAAACCTTTTTTTTTTAACTGAAATTTTTTTCCCGAAAATTATACAAAAATGGGAGGAAATTTGTCTCGAAATCCTTAAAAAATATTTGGTAAAAAAAAAATCGACCTACCTACCCTATTTCTTTTTGCCTGAGCGAATTTAAGGGCCGATATGTTCATAACTGAGATCATATCCGGAAATTTTTAGGTTTCGGGTAGATATGCACCTGTGGACAAATAGTAGCATATTCATCTTTAGGTACTCTACCCCAGACCACCTCAAAGGGGTAAGGTCTCGGTGGAATATATAAAGAGCTCATGGCGGAAGCCGGTTAGATTTCACAAAAAACGTTTGTGTTTTGTAATTTTTGTCTTACCCTAAAGAGGGTCGTAGAATTTTCTTTTCTAGGACCCTCTTTAGGGTAAGACAAAAACTACAAAACTTAAAATCAAAAGAAATCTGACTTACCCACCCTAATTTTTGTGGCCAATGTTGCCTGAGACACACCTTTTTTGCCTCATCATGTAAGATATGGTTTGTAATAAATTTCTCTGCAAAACTTTTGTGAGAGTATGCGGTCCTGCAAAAACCTGACCAGTCCTGCAGAAATAGAAATCTGCAGGACCAAATGTCCTGTACGGTGAAAAAGATTTCATAAAGACTGTTAGACAGAGCTACCTGATATAAATACATATATGCTCCCTTTCGGTCAGATTGAGTCGGATAGTCTTTACAGGCGCCTATTGAGTTATCACTTAAGGTTAACTGTGCATCACAAACGAAATGGAAGCATGTACCAGTATCCATAAGAGGCAAGGGATTCCTGTGATTACTGATGGGTGACAGGTCGATTGGTACCTCTTTTGATCGGGGTTAGATACCACAACAGTAGCAAAGGGAGCACAACCCTATTCTCCATTTAAGCACTAGATGGCAGCACAATATAACGCTTACTTGAGTGCAGCTGTTTTTATCATCACAGGATACTGTTTTCTCTTTGCTTAAGTTTCGAGCTTGCCAAGCTTATAGGGCACCTGGACGTCGACAGCAGCACCGCTTGTGGTAAGTTGAGAACCTGCAGTACGGGACCTTGGCCAGTAGGTGGAGCAGCTAACCGGGGGTTATGACGTCACAGGGCAGTACTGAGTCTATAGGTGTCCATCTAGTGGTACCTGCTTGAATTTCCAACCCCCGAATATGGCTGCGCCCATGACCTAACCCCCAGGAGCGCTATATACAATTACGATATTGCTCTCTGTGCATACAACTGTGCATGTATTGCACGGTCTTATATATGTGTGTTATAAAGGGTGACAGGTTGTTAGTGTTGTAAGTACATGTACATCATATGTACTGATTCGTCTGGTCTAAGGTGGCTGTCTAGAATGGATCAAAAGTTTTTGAATTTCTACCAAAACATTTCTCCAGGTTCTTTGCATAATTCGCAACTCAATAGGAAAAAGAAATAGGGGTGGTCCCGGGCTACTTTTTTAATATAGAATTTTGAAAATCAAAAGTATTTCCCTAAGATCAAAGAGGGAAAATAGTTTTAATCAATGAGGAATAGTAGTGAAAGTTTTTGAATTATGCTTAAACTCCCACAAAACATCCATACCATCATATCCAAATTAATCAAAGTAATTTCAACATAGGGTCCCTTGCATTATTTTAGTTTTTTTATCATTTTGCCATGAGGCCTATACTTAAAGTGTTCTAGTCAGTAAAACAACGAGTTGTTCAACAAACTAACTGTAGATGGTGCTACAATCATGATCTTCACACACTAGATTCTATTTTACCTGACAGATGGCGGCACTTTAAGTAAGTTGCCACTTTTAAAGAGCAAATCTTGATACCCCAACAGCAAGGTTGTACAAGGTTCGGTGTGAATAGCAGACCTCTTAAAAGGGGATGTTGAGGTTCAACCCATTAACGTACAGTGTCTGTGTGATGAGGTGGGTTGATAACCCTTGGTGGGGAGACTCCATCTTAGTGTCCTGTTTTCTCCCTGTGCCGTGAGGGGGCTCCACTGTACAGCTCACCTGTCTCAGGTAGGTAAACTGTTCATAGAACCAGAATGCATATGTAGGATGGGAGTTCTCCTTTCTGGTTCCTGTTTCGGTTCCTATTCGCTGGTTCCAAGCTATAAGTAGGGATTGCCCAAACCCAGCAAAATTCAAGTTCAAGATCATAGTGGGCTGTGTCTCATGATATTAGGCCATTGTTGCCGTCTTTGACCCGGTGCAATCTTTGACCGGGTGCAATCTTTGACCGGGTGTCATCTTTGACCGGGTATCCGAAAAGGTGTGATTTTTTTTATATTCTTTGATATGTTAGGGGGCCAAGAAGATGGCGGTCCTTATGTAGTAGGCACAACGTTTGTGGCCTTATATTTGCCTTTTCCTGGAGTGGAGCTCTCTGTTGTTCTGTGGTTTCATGTAATTATTGATTAATTCCACGGAAATATTAATCTAAACTTTAGGTACATTGATGACGTCACCCAGACGACACTGCAGAACGAACCCAATAGGATTTATTTCCCCCCATAAGAAGACAACGTCGTGAGGCTACCTGTCTGACTGGGGTCTACACATATTGTGTTGTAACTAATGTGACTTAGATTGGTAGGTCATCAATACCAGGCATTAGTTGAAGGCCTTCCAGGACGTTCAACATGACATAATATAACGTAACCACATGCTTTTGTATGGATGTTTATTGACCATCACTATGTTCGGTACATAGTCCTCACACGTCATATGTTGTCGGCCTTTCACATGTGGATGGATACCAATTGCTATCATACCTTACTCTATGAATAAACACGTCCAAAACATTTTCTTTTAAATCAAACCTTTTCAATTGCCTTATTCATGTAGAGCTCATCAAGACTCATCAAGACCTACATGTAGGTAAATAACAAAAGCTCTTAACAATTGTAGAACAAGGCAATTCCCCGCCCATGTATTGACAGGTAGTGGAATACTCCTATTCAATGGAAGATTCTATCGCCCCCTGTGTTTGACACTATACGGGACTAGCGCATCATGCGGTGGGGGCCGCCATCGTGGCTCAGAGCAATGCATTGTGGTTAGGCCTCCGACTTCAGAGCAGTGCATCATGGGAGAATTTCTTATTAGCACCTTTGTTCTAGGTGTGAGGAGAGGGGGTTAGCCTGATAACGAGATGGGAGTTTAGCCCCCGACTACCTGAGGTACCAGGGTGTGCTATTCCCGTATACAAGTCGCAGCAATCTATTTTAAAAGATAACAGGAGACTAAAGAGATTGTACATTGCAAACTAGATGGCGCCACTGTCTTCGTCCTTCGCTCTTCCCTCTCTGCCCTCTCTCTGTCTACCATCCCCCCACCATGCACTGTCTGCATTCTCTGAATGTACAGGTCTATCGCCCATCTACCAATGAACTTTTCGTTGAAGTAGTTCAACTTGGCTGGCAAATTAATGCTACTTCTCAAGACTTTGTATTGTATTAGTAACGTGGGTTCTTCGTTTATAAAATAATGTAATATTCTCAGTATCATCCTATCATATGATACATGTAGTCTACTATCCAAGTTATGGGTATGGACCACTAAATTCGACATGGCGACATGGCCTTTTCTTAAAATCGACATTCGACATGGAGCTTAGTGACATGAGGAAAGAAATAAGTGACCTGACACAGGGTGTTTCTTAAAATCGACATGGGACATGACATGTTCTTATCAGCGACATGGGAGATGGGAATTTAAGTAACAGGTGACATGGCTATTTCTTAAAATCGACATGCGACATGGGGACCCCCCATCCAGACCCCCCAAGGGGCCATCCATTAATTACGTACGCACATTTTTGCCCAAAATAGACCCCCCCCACCCCCCCTGTTGCACCATGTACGCATTTGGACTACCCCCCCCCCCCCATGCGTACATACTCATTTCACTTTGACCCCCCCCCCAGTACCAAATGATAAAATCCGGGGGGGGATGGGGGGGGGGAGGTGGAAGATTTTCTAAGTACAGTAGCTTTCTCCGAACTATCCCCACTAGCAATGAGCTTAAAGCAATCTAGCCCCCCCCCCCGTGACATTGAGAAATATCCTCTTCCCCTACTAGAAAAGAAGAAACCTGGACCTAACACCCCCATGATATTGAGAAATATGCACCCCCCCCCCACACACACACGCAAATAAAGTACTTGCATGTTATAATTCAATGCATATATCAACTCTCCCAAAAAATATACATTTTTATAAATCACAGAAAAAGCCTATTTTTCACCTTAATATAGTATCTGGTCGGAAAATATTTAGAGTCATCTCTCCCCCCCCTCCCCCATACGCCACTGATTTTTTTGTCTACAAATGAGTTGCATCTCGGAGAGAGTATTCTCCAAGAACATTTTCAAAATTTTGCTGGATATTTGGTCCAAAAAGGTACCAATTTTAGTCCAAAATGGCCAGAAAATCAGCCCTATGCGTACACAATGCGTATGCCAAAATGGGTCTAGACCCCCCCACCCCTCCTGTACGCATCTGTACGCATTTGGCCTACCCCACCCACCCCCTCTTGGTGCGTATGTAATTAATGGATGGCCCCCAAGTTGCTGCCTCTATACTAAAACAAAGTATTGTGTGTTATGTAACACATTTGCTGGCCAGCTCTGTAAACCGTATTGAATTGAATCTCTATGCCTCAATGTTAGTATATCCATCAATGTACGTTTTCATGAACTCGGTATGATGTCCCTGCCTGCATGCCTCACCCCTCGTTCTGCTTTTTCCCCTATCTCCGCCTGCCTTCTTCCCTGCCCAGCCAGGTGGTTATCAGCATTAACTCTGATGGAATAACTGATTAGAATTCATTTAGTACCTCAGAACTTCCCACATGGAATGGGGTAAGAAGAGACCCAATGCTGTAAAGCACTTCCAGGCGATTGAACCATTGTGATTGTCAATCTGGGATTGTCACTTGCCCTTATTTACCTCCTCACTCTCTAAGCATATCCTACGTCTGCTTTAACAAACAACCACAGCTACAACTCAGCTTGGAGAGTTTTGCCTCGAGTTGCCGCTTGTTGCCGGTCGGTTGACCTCACAGAGCTCGTTTTGCGCCAGTCGACCAGCGAAAACCCGCTGGTGCGCGGTCCGTGTCGTGCCCAATAACACTTTCCCGCCTTTTGGAAGCCAGTCAATTTCAGAGTCGTCTGCCTGGTTGCACTGGCCCCCGTCAAGTCCCCAATTATCGCTCAGCGTTATCAGATTACCCACAGTGCAGTGCACATGAAGGCTGATGCAGGTGGACAGGTGGGACATCCGGTGAGCATGGAGGCTTCTGGGAAGGTGTGGGTGGCCGGATGTAGCATATAGCAGGCTGATTGCGCCGTCATCTTGTGGGTTCTACATGGGGGGGGGGGGGGATGAAGGAGTCCCAGGTCACAAAATTACACTTTTGATCCTTTTTTTCTACTGTCAGTTTTTCTAGAGCATATATATATATATATATATATATACACTGTAAAAAAAATTCCGTTAAAATAACAGAGATTCACTGGCAACACTGGGTGCCGGACTTTCACCGTAAAAATAACGGTCACCATCGTCTCAAATTCTCCTTAATTATAACGGTGAAAGTCAGGCACCCAGTGGTGCCAGTGAATCACCGTTAATCGAACAAAATACGAAACATCATTGTTCTTTTAATACAGTGCCTAAACAATAGTTTTAACAATATTTAACTCATTTATCCCAGTATTTTTCCGTCTATTTATCCACCAATACCTAACTCTATGCTCAATATGGTTGCATGCCAAATTTGGTACCATGTCCAATCAGCAATAGCATCTTAGTGTCAAGACTTCAGGCCTAATCATTAGGAATCAGTCTATGAGAGCCTTATAAAATGCTTCATGACACTTTGTAATGCCAGTCCATGAGAAGAAGTCACTAGGATGGCTACAGAGCAAACCTTACAGCTGTTTATCTATATATTTTTCTTATTACCACAAAAATGGTGTTCTTAGCATCCATGAAAATCTCGTCATGAACCAAACTGCCACCTGGTGTGATAAAACTAAACATTAATTAAACAAAGCTTCACCGTAAAATGAATAAACGGTGTTTCACTGTAAAATAAACTGTGTTTCACTGTTCTGAATTACGGATATTCAAAGTAAAATTGATTGACTTAACATTTGCCTCACCGTAATCACATTTACGATGATCCACTGTAAAGTTTTACATTGATTCTCTGTATATTCAACGGAATATTTTTACTGTGTATATATATATATATATATATATATATATATATATATATATATATATATATATATATATATATATATATATATATATATATATGGGGTTGTAAACAAATGTTCTGGGTCAAAATATAAAGACAATCAACGCAGTGTAATTAGCATAAGCCATTTCATCTGAAATTGTTTAAGTTCACACAGTTCATTAATACTAAGAACCCATATTCAAACTCACATTTATGTATACTACTCACTTAATCAATGTGCATGTAGATTCCTTTTAATATTCACCTCCTATCATATCAAACACATAATACAGGGAGAATAGATTTTGTTGCTGTCGATGTCATATCAAGGATTATATAGGGTAGGATGTCCGACTCGGTAGATTCCCATGTTATAGCCCCCCCCCCCCTCTACCCCCCCATGAAAGTGGGCGACTTTGTGTGCTCACTATTGAAAACTATGGAGAATAGGGAGTTTTATGTGGTTCTTTGAGTCTTTATTAGAGTGATATCAAATGAAAAGAAGGGGTTTTCTAGACCAAAAAATCCTGCTGAATCCAAATTGTGTGGTCTCTATTCCCAAAAACTGACCATATCCACTCAAAAATGATGTTTGATGATGTAAAGAATCAAAGAAATGTACAAAATAATGTTGAAAATGTTTGGGACATTACCTATATATAAACCTGTCAATCAAAATCAGTACCTCAATCTACCTATTCAAAATAAGCCTATCCCTCAATCTGACAGGCTTTCTTCCTATGTATCACTCTACCTATCCTGCACACTTTCTATCCCTCAGCCTACCTATCCCTCAAGTTACCTATCCCTTGAATTAGAACCTTCTCTTGGATTAGCTCATCCCTCCAAAAGCTTAAAGGCTAAAGCCTATCCCTCTCCTTGCTACTCCTGCTCACTTTCTGTGCCTACCTATCACTGAGTCTACCTATCCCCAATCTACCTATCACCCAGCCTACCTATCCCTCATTGTGGCTATCCCTCACTCTGCCTATTTGTCATGTTTTATCAGCTTTATCCATATTTTCAACTATGCCCATCTGCTAAACATAACATTCCTCACCATATCCACTATGATTTGTACCTATCCTCAATTTTCCTATCACCCAGCCTACTCACTCTGCCTATCGTTACATATCCCCTTGCAAGATACTCTCCATACATATCTCTCACCCTGCTTATTATACACACTACCTATCCCTCTCAGACCTCATTTTGCTGAATACCTATCCCTCATGTTATGACTAGCCCTTATTCTGCCTCTCCCTCATACTCCCTATAACCTTTTAACTATCTAAGGTCTCCCAGCCTTCCTTTTTCTCAATGTACCTACATTATTCCTTAGTAAACATAAACCCAGGGTACCTATCCCACAGTGTACATGCACATGTATCTTCATCTACCTATCTGCCTATCACTCATGCTTCATATAATTGAGTCTACCTATATCCTCTGAGTGCCTTTCCTTCATCCCCTTTATGTTTTTATGTGAAGCCCTTAATGTATCCATCTATACTACATGTTGCATATCCCTGCCCCCGAAATTTCCCCTGTCCTCCTATCACCCATGGCCAATATAGTTATATAGATAGATATGTCCATCGACTACAGGATATGCATCATGGGTAGCAGGTAGATTGTTAGATAAGTACCACAATGGATGATATTCACTGCAGGATAGGTAGCATGGGTGATATAAAAATATAGTTATGCTAGGTAGATAAAGTTATGCTATCTGCTGATGGGTAAATAGAGAAATGGGTAAAATGAAGAATATACAGAATGTGTGATATGCAGCATGGGGGATAGGAAGATAGAGAGAGCTAGAGAGCTAGAGTGAGCAAGTAGTTTGAGAGATAGGTATGGAGAGTATCTTTCAAGGTGGGGATATGTAGAAGCCATGGGGCTAGGGAGTCTGAGGGATGTGTAGTTTAGACATGAGGGAGATGCCAGGATAGGCATAATGAAGGAGAGGTATACTGGGTGATAAGAAAATTAACTTATCCATAAATATTGTAGATCTGTTATCTTTAGTAGATAGGATCAAATAAACAGAAAAAATTGCAAGTTAAACATGAGGGATAGGCAGAGTGAGAGATCGTCACGATAAGGGATAGGTAGGCTGGGTGATAGGAAAATTGAGGATAAGTACACATCATAGTGGATATGGTGAGGAATGTTATGTTTAGCAGATGGGCATAGTTAAAAGTATAATATGGATAAGGCTGATAAAACATGGCAAATAGGCAGAGTGAGGGATAGTCACAAGAAGGATAGGTAGGTTGGGTGATAGGCAGATTGGGGATAGGTAGACTCGGTGATAGGTAGGCACAGAAAGTGGGCAGGAGTAGCAAGGAGAGGGATAGGCTTTAGCCTTTAAGGTGGGTCGCTACCCTTTGATCAAAGTTAACAGAATCTCTCTATTTTTTTTCTACATGCACTCTAAAGCATATAGAATTGGATAATGCAAAGAAAAATGGGGGGTCCCGAGCCACTTTTTTAAATACAGAATTTTGACAAATTTAAGTATTTTTCTTTTTTCACAAAAAAATAGAAAAAATTGTGAAAACTTCCATGATTTTTTTTCATATCAACATTTATGCACAGAAATGTAAAACCTCACATGTGAAACGCCTATATGTTCCACTTTACTGCAAAAATAATTTTACAGTTGTATGCAATGGTATTCTGGGTAAAAATGTGATGTTTCGAGAAAGGGTAAGAATAAATTGTCATTATTTTGTAGGTTTATTGGCTAAAAATAGTATTCAGTATTAACAGAATTTTTTTAAACTCTCTCAGAAATTAGTTCAGATCATTTGCTAACATATGAAAGTAATTTTGATGGGTGGTCCCGTGCATAATTTTAGAGTTTTGGGCCTTTGAAAATAAAAAATAATGCAAAACCGGACTAAATTTCATATTCAGAGCACTGTATGATGGGTAATATCATCAAAATCTGGTGCTAAAATGTCATCATTAAATGACCTTGGCTGTCTTAAGATCTATAGTATTTCTAAGAAGATTCATTGGTAAATAATGCCAATGCACTAATTCATGTAAAAAATAGGAAATATTATCGGTAACAAATATAGCAAATATTAAAAGTCCCATAAAATGCTCAATTTTACTTGGATTTGCCTAATTTTTGAATATGACATAGGGAACTCATGTCAGTATCAGACTGTGCAATTTGGGCCCATTCTGATACGTTTAAGCTGCATGCGCAGAGACCTGCGCAGTGGGTTCATTTTCAACAGGTAGCGACCCACCTTAAGCTTTTGGAGGGATGAGCTAATCCAAGAGAAGGTTCTAATTCAGGGATAGGTAACTTGAGGGATAGGTAGGCTGAGGGATAGGCAGTGTGCAGGATAGGTAGAGTGATACATAGGAAGAAAGCCTGTCAGATTGAGGGATAGGCTTATTTTGAATAGGTAGATTGAGGTACTGATGTTGATTGACAGGTTTATTTATATATAGGTAATGTCCCAAACATTTTCAACATTATTTTGTACATTTTCTTAATACTTAGCATCATCAAACATCATTTTCGAGTGGATATGGTTAGTTTTTGGGAATAGAGACCACAAAATTTGGATTCAGCAGGATTTTTTGGTGTAGAAAACCCCTTCTTTTCATTTGATATCACTCTGATAAAGATTCAAAAGAACCACATAAAACCCACTATTCGTCATTGTTTTCAATAGTGAGCACACAAGGTCGCCCACTTTCATGGGGGGGTAGATGGGGCTAGAGGGGGGAGGCTTGTCACACTATGCCCATAGGCGAGGTGCTAAGTCAGACCTCCTACCCTATACGCTTCTTGGTCATATGACGTGTCAGTCATGAATATTGAGAAACGAAATCTGTTAAAAACTCTCACTAACTGACTATCTGGGCTCAGTGCCCACTGGCTGCAGGTGGTTGTGCTCACCAAAATGGCCACCATAACGCCAAATACACAACTACAATGTAGCACATTTAGCAATAGTTATTGGTGGCACCTGAGAGCCTTTTCATAAGGCCAGTTTAGGATATCACAAACTTTGTGTGTTTCATAAGGCGCTATCCTTATTTTAGCTATCCTTAATGGTATCCTTAATTTTGTTCTCCTTAAATGGGTTCGCTATCATAAAACAGTCAAATTGAGTGTGTTTCATAAAGAATAAGGAGAGCGTTTTTAGGATATCATAAAAGAAATTAGCAGTTAAGGATAGCGATTTTGGTCTTTCATAAACCATATTTATCTAGACCTTGACCCCTGCTGATAAACAAAAGAATGTTTGATTTCTAATATAAAGATAATGGAACTAGGTAACATATGTATCTACGATATTCCATATTAGATATTGTGGCAAGAAATTGAAAGGAAAACATTTATTCAAGTTTTACTACACATTTTGGACTCTGTCATTTTTTCGTTATCCTAAATCCTAGAATATGCCCAATGAAATTAACTAAAACCAAATTTTTATCCATGATGCTTATTCATAATAGATTTGGAAATTTACATATTATCATAAAATATCTGCCGAAGTAATTGCATATGTTTTTATAGCAGAAAGTTGGAATTATAGTGCTAACTAAAAATATCATAAAAGTGCAATTCCATTAACAATATTGACTAAATCACTTCTTCTCTTGGGGCCTGCTATACTTCCTAATCATATCAACATTTAAAAGAAGGTTTTAAACCAACTTTTGGAATAATTGGGTATTAGGATAACGAAATTGCTAAAAATATAGAGTGTTTCATAACCTGCTATCCTTAAAATGACATCTGCTATCCTTATTCCAGTTTTAGAAGAGCTGAAACACTAACAGTATTATGAAATACACTCCCTTTTTTGGTTTTATGATATCACAATTCTGCTATCCTTAGTTTTGATCGCTATTATAAAAACTCCAAAACTTATGAAAAGACTCTCTGGCCATAGAAAGGTTTGTGTGGAATAGAAGGAGATGGGTGCTGGGGATGGGCATGTTTGTGTGTTGGGAGAGTGGATAATTGTAGTATTAGTTGACGCCTCACATTGGGCCGGTGCCTAATTGTGGGGCTATCAAACAGGGGGAGGGGGATGTGCTCATGGGTATGGGGGGGGGGGGGGGTGCATGGTTGGTGGTGGGGGTGCGAGAGTTCGGGAGGCCCGATCGCTGCATTCAATACACTAACAGACACCATCTTATGGGACAAATTGTTTGTCAGTTTTCAGATCGTTTGCATGTCCGCGAAAATGAGATAAAATGGTTGCATTTCAAATGAAAAAGAGTTGTTTAAAAAAAACGAAAACCGGGTCCAATTTTGCACCATATCAAAGGATTAATCTTTATAAAGAAAACATTTACATAACCGTGGTATCATTTCATGAATCGAAGTAAAACCTTTTCTCCCTAAATGATTGAACAGGGGTATTTTTTTAGCCCCGGACATCCATGTTTTCTTTAAGAAAGATGTGTGCTTTTTATCACAGATACATCCGGTATGTGTGGGAAAGGGTATTGCTGTGAGAGGTGATAACGAGAATGGTGCTGTGTTTCCTATGGAGTGCGGGGACGGAAGGAGGGGCATGGGTGGAATAATAAAGTCGAGTGGGGTGAGATGAGACCCGAGATCAGGCCATGTGTCAATACAGTAGTGTAGCCATGGACGAATGGCGCTTCTGGCAAAGGCCTCTAAACATAATGTTACTCTGTGGACGCTAAATTAGTTATACAAAGATGAATGACTCTAGATCCTAATTCTACCATCAAGCCAATGCTTCTCTTGCACAAAAAGGCCTGCTCAAAGAGTAGGCATAATAATATTGATCACATTTTGATGTATACATATTTATTTGTTATATATAGGCATGCAAAGTCATACTGAAATGTTGATAAAGTCAGAACAGAATACTGCTTAAAACGGAAGACAATAAATAAAGTATCTAACTCTGATACATTAACATGTGAATGGATATACTGCAGGCCCTACTTGTCTACTTGTTACTTCATTCATTATTATAGATATTGTAAATCAAAGAAAGG